>OY986053.1:7609838-8209838 GCA_963920205.1 Stenodema calcarata | reverse complement strand
TCACCCCGCCGTCGCCTCTCATTCATTTTTACGCCGCCTCTCGCTTCTTCATTCCAACACGCTCACTCCTTTCAGCGCTATTATTACAGTAAAAATAACTCTTTATTGCTCTCGACTCAACGTTATTAACTCCGTAGCGTAGCGGTAAACAGGAAACTGTACAAACCGCGATCTTTCGAAATGCCTCCATCGTCGAGGAAACTCTCCGAATGCATTTAGTGACGTAACATGTTTGAAAAAACCGTTACATTTCCCCCTTTTCGAATGTTTTTGAATGCGACTTTATTGCAGTTTTCACTTTCTCATGTAGCTCCTGAAGAAAAAAATCCCCAGTCATGGTTCAATGCCAATCCTGAGCACTCCCCAGCTAAGACTTGACCTCGTTAGAGGTTAGTAAGGAGCTGTGTTCATCCCACGAGCTGAGATCCCTTGCCCTGGCGACTATAGAGGAGAGATATCCACCTGAAACATGGCTGCATGTCTACACTGACGGATCCGCCCAGAACTCGACCACCAATGCAGGAGCAGGAGTTTTCTCCAACTCTTTCCAACTTAGTGCTCCCGTTGGACAATCAGCCTCCAACTTTGACGGGGAGGTCGAAGCCATTTCTATGGCTCTGGGCGAGTGCCTGAGGAGAGCTGACACCAGAGTCGCAATTTTTGTGGACTCCATGGCAGCTCTCCAAGCCGTGTGTGGCGCTGGAGGAAATGACGACAGTTCCGTTGTAAGAAGGTCCAAGCAACGAGCACACGAGCTGATCAGCAAAGGAGTGGAACTGGTGCTTCAGTGGATTCCCGGACACTGTGGAGTGTATGGGAATGAGGAAGCTGATCGTCTGGCGAGAGAGGGTGCCCTTTCCGCCCAATTTGAGAATTGCGTCACGTACCACACTTCCAAAAGAGCTATTAAGACCTGTATTATGAAATCTTTGGAAGTAAGGCAGCAGCGGGAAGCTGAAGGTAGGAAGTGGCAATCACTGACTTTTCAAAACGGACGGATTCCACATAACCTTCCTCGACTGTAGCTGTAGCCTGTTTTAGGCAAACCACAGGCCATGACTACCTCCAAGGCCACCTGCACAGAATGGGTGTATTTCAGAGCCCGGATTGTTCAATACAGTGTGCTCTGTAGAGGCGGGTTCATGGATGGTCAGCATCTGGGTAATTGCCCAGAGCTTGAAGACGTCCGTGCATCCTTGGAGGCCGAAAATTGTATTTACCTCAGAAACTCGACGTTATATTGGGCTGCGAGAAGACGAATGGCCGAAGTTGCCGCAAACCGTCGAGGCATAAGATAAAAAGTCATGCAGCATGACTATAAGAGCAAATTTTCGAAGAAATAATTGGTTTTATGTAAAACGTCTCCATTACAGAACATGATGTCCATGTTTCTGACTTCCCCGTCTTATTCAGCGTGTAAAAACCTTTGAAATGAGGTGTCACTTGTCAGACTTTCATTTGTCGGATGAAACCCCCCGCCGCAACTCCCCAAACCCCTCCCCCCTCAGCTTTTGGACATTTCAACGCTGAACACGATGGTGAAGTCAAAATTGCGATATCTTTTTCCGTCATCAGATTAGAGCAGACTAACCATGAAGAATAATATAATATATTATTCTTATTAAGGTTCAACCACGTTTCTTCATCTTCAAAGTACCAAAGTTTGAGAACGAAATAAGATATCGCAATTCCAACTTCACGATCGTATTCAGCTAAAACTTCGCTAAATTCAAAAATTCGCTAAAACAAAAAATTAATCAAAAAAAATCATGCCAGACGTTCCTTGCGTTCTTTTAGGTTTCAATCCCCTCCCTAGTAGATATCTTTGTAATTTACATGAAAAATAAGTTAAATGTATTGGAAATAAGGTCCAACAAAATAAGCATGACATCAGTTTTTTCCCCTCCCCATTCAAATTGCATTCCGAAATTGAGAGATAACTGCAATTTTGATTATACCGTTAAATTTCACCACTTTAGTGAGATTCGGCAGCTTGCAGGATTTTTTTTAAAAGATTTTAGTGATCCTCAAAACGTTGTCGCTAACTACACTTGAAATGTTTATTCATTGATCTGTTATCACGGTTTAAAAAGGAACTTGAAAACTTTGAAAGTGCATTAGACTTGGAGAAAATTTAATGCTGATTTCAAAACTGGGATGGAAAGTTGAAAAACAATATGGGAAAGCTGAGAAAATTTTTCTCAAAATAACCTTTGAAAGAGAACGGAATGAGATAACATGAGTTTGGCGGCGTTTTAAGTACTACATTTTTGATCTAGTTTCTCCATCTTGTGTATTGTCATCTAATTGCGATACACCCTGTATATATAGGTCACTAAATGGTTGAATAATTCTGTGCGAAGATGGCAAAAGGTGATATGACATTTTTTAAATCGGTTTTTTTACTTCCTCTGTTCCACCTAGCTGTTGGGTCCGTCCCTGACGGGCAGAACTCGGGGTGTGTCCATCTACCTCTGTTACCTGTCCCGGACGGGCAGAACTCGGGATGGATCCATCTGCCACTCTTACCTGTTGCTTTACGGATTATACCTCTTACATGTAAATGTCCCTTTACAAACCCTTATTATCTTAAATACCAAAAATAATATTCATCTGTCACACGGGAAGGAAGAATTTACGGATCAGTATGTAAACCCCCCCCTATGTCCTTCCCCAGTCACAGAAACATTTAAATACTGCATGGTTCGACTCCATTTCACGCGAAACGAATAACTAGTGACATTTTCGAAAATACCCAAGGCATACGAAAATCGTCTCTAAATTTAGTTATATAGATAGTGCATTTAAGACATTTCTACATCGAGCAGGCGTCTAAACCTTCCTAGTAGTTATGAAGAAGAATTAGGTCCCTTAATTCCCTTAATTCGAAACCTGTTTTCGAAGAACCACTCTGGAAGGGTCACCCAGAGGCGATTTGAACAACACCATAAAACGAAACCACAATGGTCTTCCACCTTTGATCCCAGTTTTTACCTTACCATGAAATTCTATACGAAATTGGAATAATGAGCTTGTGTGTGCATTCAAGAAGATCAGGTAGTTATTTCCCGATTTTTGAGGGCTAGGTAAACTTTAAAATTGGTACTCTGAAAAATTTTAAAAAGTTGACATGTCACATTTTGCCATCTTAGCACAGAATTACACAGATATGCAAGGATTTGTTATTGAACAGCTGGAGGTCATTTCCGAAGTAATTTTCTGCGTAGAATCTGAATCCGAGCTCAGAATTGTCCTAAATTTTGAGATATTTGAGGTTATGTACACGAAAAATGGCTATTTTGGCTATTTTTGAGGTTAGATACAGGCTGCATACAATGTTTCGGTTTTTTCTACTTATTACATCATCTAGTACTACTCTTTCCCTTTAAAATGATACTGTAGGATGTTGCTTCTAGTAAAAATGTACACAATATCAAATAGATTACAAGATTCCACAATTTTCTACGATAATTTCTTGATGTTCATATATAACTAATTTACTTCGGGGGAATGAAAGCGATAATACCACACTGAAATACCAATAATGTTTAAAGCTTTATATGAAAATTTCATATAAATATCGAGTGATATCGAGTGATGCATCGGAAATCACGAACAGGAACAATCAGTTACAGACAAGAGGTATAATATACATAATATGTATAATGTTGTGTTAATAAACATAATATTATTATGTTGTGTATGACACATGTTACAATTATTCTAACATCTGTAATATACAACGTATACCTCTTGTCAGTAACTGACTATTCCTGTTTGTGATTTCCGATGCACCACTCGATATTTCATTTAACGCTTTTAAAATGCTGAATGGACACTATGAAACAACCTCCTTATCCGCCCTGTGGGGAACGGAAATCGAACGCGCGTGCTTAGATGTTCAAACGGTTATTTAAAAAGCATTTCCGATCATGCGAGAAGAATGTCGATGTCGAGGTTTTTTGAAACTGCTCCCAAGTGAGGCGTCCCGAAGCACTTTCCCTTAGTGTTGTAATGCTGACTAAGTAGTTATGGACGACGTAAGTCGCTTCATCAGCACCCCTCGGTTTTGATGGTTTTGGTTTCAGAGCCTTCTGCACCACGTAGTTGAAAATTCAACGTCATGAATTCACATTAAGATATAGTAATTTTTTTTTCTCGCGTTCATTCTGATTATATAACAACTAGTTACTATGATAAATCGGGTAACTATTTAGTTCACAAATTGACACTTTTTACGGTGAGAGCCCATTATCTTCTACCTCACTTAAATTGCACGTCACTCATTGTCAGTACAGAAGGTCCAAGGGCTTGGTTTTCTTCAGGCGTCGAATTTGTTGAGAGTCTTCAAGTAGCTCAATAGCAGCTGGATTAGGATGTTTAAGAAGCCTGCCCTCCATATTTCATAGCTAGCTTTTTTATGACACGGTGACTGTCTCCACTTTGGGGTCTTTGTGGAAGTGATCATTCCTTACATACCAAGGAGCGTTTACTTTGCTCCTCAGGACCTTATTCTAAAAGGTTTTATATAATATTGATATTCGTCTTAGCTGTGCAACCCCACAGCTTAATGCCATAGGTCCATATGGGCATTAGCAGTGTCTTGTACAGAAGCACTTTATTATGGATATTGAGTTGTGAACATCGTCCCATGAGCCAGTACAGTTTCCTGAACTTGATGGATAGTTCTTCCTTTTTACATTTTAACTTGGCATCTAATGTCATGCGCAGGTATTTTGCTGAATTTGCGTATGGTATGGTGTTCCGATATAGCACCAGAGGGATTGGTAATATCTTTTTACTCGTGAAGTTGACATGTGTTGATTTTGTTTCATAGAGTTTCATCCGCCCCTTCTTCGTCCATTCATTTACAGCAACGGTGGCTTTTAGAAATTGGCGTTAAAAAAAAAAAAAAAAACAGTAACGACTTCAAGGCAATAATTATTCAATTATTGAGTAGGTAGAATCATTTTACTTCCTGATAACCAGACAAAGTGACTATCATTGCCTGCATTAACCGTCCTAATTCACCTTTTTTTCCTCTTTTAATTCTCGTCGTTAGCTGTCCTTGAGCAACATTCAGTCGTTGTGCAAGTTTTGTACGGTTCGTCTTACAAACATTCTCTGGAATTGTTCAATGTTAACATCCTCCTACAGCCTCTCATTCAACCACATTTCACATTTTTACATTTCACCAGCCACGTATGGGATTTTGGTTCATTTAACGAGCCTTTCATTAACCAGCCTTTATATGGGATTTTGGGTAATTTTGGTTCTAGTTAGAAAATATTTTGAAATAGAATATAACCAGTCAACATTCATACGTAACTTGTTCAGCTGAGGCCTTAGGATTGCCAACTTATTTCACGAACCAACAACGAAAAACTTCGTCACTGTTTCATTCTTAATCGCGGATGTTGCAATTCACATTTTCATATTTACTTCTAAGAATTTTCTTATTTATTGTGGTAGAATGCGCAGTGAGCCGATTTCGCTCCACCAGCCATGTTCTTCGTGTTGAGAATGAGAAAGAGCCTTGTCTTCCTATATGAACTCTAAGTCTTGTCAAATATTAGTCCTGTTTATCAACAAGTCCTCCTTTTTCTTGACCCAAAAAGTACTCGACAAAATACTCGATATTACAAAGTCAGGTACCGTTTGAATCAGCTTTTTCCTTGTTTTAAAATCACTTCAAGTTCCACAGTTGAAAAAAATACGGTTTTCTCGGTGGATTCCAATTGTTAATCATTCAAGATAATAAACCAAAACCGACCCGATGTTCGATTGGAATAGAAACGAACCATCTCCATCGGAATCGAATGATATTGAATACAACGACACGAAGCGAAAGCTTGGCGGAGTTTTCATCCGAAGCTTCAAACGATCAATACAAGCAAGTGACCAGAATGACGGTGGAAGTGGCGGAGGGGCGAGAAAGAAGAAAGGATGAGGTAGGACGAAGAGAGAGGGACCTTTAAAAATAGAAGAGTGACATTTAAACGCTACCACCTTTAGTTGAACTTATCCACCATCGAAAGGCCACTCTTCAATCAATCCATGGAATGATTGTTAACTATCAAATCCGCCTGAAAGATGAAAATAAACTTCATTTATTAGTATTGAGAAATCATCAATTAGGGTTGAAACCGGAGATTACGTGCACAAATTGACCTTTACGCCCGACAAATCAGGCGTATACCTAAACATATAAAGGCGCATGGACCAAATTTATAAAATCATAAATGTTGCACTCCACAAACGCTGCTGTTCGTTGAATGTCGTCTCAAACTTGAAATGTGTCTCGTTTTCCTTGTGGACATCATGGAAATTAGCTGAAGTAAACATGATTCAGAACCTCGTCAATTAACGTCGTACCGGCCGATATCCCTTCTTCCAGTGTTATAAAAACAATTTGAGAAGCTCATCCATTAGCGCCTCTTGTCAGTCGTAGAAGAACGCAATCTGGTTCCTTCTCATCAATTGATTGAGGAGGCACTGGAAAACAAGCAAGTTTGCTCGGCCATCTTTCTCGACGTAACCCAAGCGTTTGACAAAGTTTGGCCCCATGGACTAAACCACAAGCTCCGAAGAATGTTGTCAGCAAAATATGCTGAATGATTACAATCCTCTCTGATCGATTCTTCAGGGTAATGCATGAAGATGCCTAGTCGGAACCAGAGATGGGCGTATTCATATTCATAAATATAAATACGGATAAAATTCATCAGAAAGTACGAATATGAATACAAATATGATTACGAATAAACCCATAATCACATCCTTTAGTGCATTTTCCGAGAAATTCACATTTTTTGTGTGTGATTTTTACTAAACTTTTCTGTATTTTTCGTGAAGGTCACTAAAATTTGCCTAATTTACAAAGGATTTTACTTAAATTCAAGTTTTTCCACAACAATTCTACATAAATTCACATTTTTTTGTGACTGAGAACAATATCTTCCTTTTCTTCGAAAATTCGCTAAAAGTGTGAAATACAAGTGGTGCACCTAACATGTTTGTCTCCGTCGTCATCAGCCACGTACGGGCACTGAATGTTTCCTCAAGGTCTCCCGTCATTCGAGGTCACCGGATCCGACAATTGATTTGCACACTTGACAATCTCGTCTGGATTCCCCTCCGCGCACAACTAACAACGAGACAAACTCTCGGACCGAGTGAAAAATATTTAATATTATTTCTAGTCCTCAAGCTCATCAAAAAGAACGCGTATGAAGACGATCTAGGATTGACATCAGAAGGCGGTCGCTGCAACCACTCAACACAGCACATTTTTCGTTTGATTTCCGAAGAAATCTTCTCGCTTCATATCATCGACAACAACTTTTTTCATCAAACCAACATTTATTACAAAACCTTCCAAGTATTACGCACCTACTCATTTGAAGACTTGGTAGTGGTTGTAGTCCAAGTTTACACCGCAGTCTTTTTACGCCTTTATTGATACAGTTCTGAGATTAGAAAGAGCATCAGCTTCAGGAACACGGACGTACGTTTTCGAGAGGCGTCGAATTAATTTTAGCTGTTGACTATTGGCTCGTGTCCAATCGCATACCTTTTGCCGACCTATAAATACCGTACATAGTGTATCAGTATCGGAACTCACTTTTCAAATGAGTCCCAAACGATGTTCAAAGCGGAAGAAATTCCAAATGGACCGTCTAGGGATCTCAGCAGCTCATGACCAAACATTTCAGCATATTACGGACATTTTTTCGTCGGGAACAATCCTGTTTTATACGATGCACACACGGCACCGAATTTTGAGCCGAAAATTTGCACAACGACTCATTGTTTAGCTGTGAATAGGGCAGGAGCAGGACACAAGAAGTAGGAGTCGATATACATGACCATTTGCCACTGATTTACCAGTGATGACACATCCATAGGTAGACCATCCAAAATTAATAGAAACTCGACCATTTGATGGAATAAAAATTTTGAATCTCGTCTTGATCACTCAAAAAGCGGGTTCTGGATCAAAAGAGTGAGCTCTAATCTATTTGAGCGTGAACCTTCTTGTATAAATTATATGAGAAAACAAGAATCCCTAAATATAAAATTACTTTAAATGAATTTAATGATTCTTAAATGACTCTTTTTTTTCCTCCAATTTTAGAGTAAATATATCCCTACACCTATTCCAGCATGGGAATAATTCCCAATTATTGTTTTCGGTCATTATAACAATCATGACCTGTTAATTTTATTGACTAGGCATTTAGAATGGATAGGATTAGGGTTGGAGCTTGGACATATATGCCATGTTGGTCGTATGCGGGGGCGGGTAGTGCTCAATAAGCAGATAAGAAGTTCTCAAAAAGCAGAAAGAAGTGCCAATTGTTGCCAAGATTCGTTCATTTGAGGGGTTTGCAGCAAGAACGAGTTAACTTCAATTTTTGAGCAAACTGAGTTAACTGACGTTTCTTCGACAAAAAAAATCGTTCTTTCGTTTGGTGCAACGAGGAGTTTCCTTCCATTGATAGTTATCAAGAAATCCGCTAGATGGAGTTGGCTGCTTTGTTTTTTGGAGCAACATGAAGCTATTTCCAGGAGTTGACGCTTTGATTGAAAAAAATGGAGTTAACCCCTTGTTGATGCAGACCCCTCAATTGGAAGAAAATTTAATGAATTGTCTCAGACGCCCAATCCACAGTGTTGTAAGGTCTCGAAGTGCGTGGAGTATTGAGGCGAAGCTGCAGTAATTCTACTTGATTAAAATATCATATAATATTTCGGTAAATTCCAATGAGAACATGATCCTTATTCTGCCTCACGAAGCTTAATTGCAATATACGCCACCAAGCAGATTCTGACATAGAGAGACGTACTGCATTCCAGCTATGTAAATCGATGAAGAAGTGGATATACTGCAGAACCAAAACTCTAACACCTTAATTTAGAGTTGTCGGACTGCATTCTAGGTTTGCTAGGTGATAGAAAACGTGTCAACGACCCCAATAAGCTATCTAACTCATTTTGGCCAGAAAGTGAATAATATTATACTGCAGTATATTATACTGCATTTTAGCGTGGTAGGGCAGTATTGACTCCATGCTATCCACATATCTTCCTCCCATCCTGCGATTTACTAACAAATCGCAACTTGTTGTCCATAGCTTTGAGATTTGGTTGGTCTAATTTTACGCAGATTTCATTTACTTACTACAATATTTCGAAGTATTTTTTTGATTTGACTGTTATGTTCATTTAGGGACCCAAAGAATATAATATATTCTTTGTACCATATTAATGCGTTTTACCTCCGAAAGACTTGCGGATTTCTTAGTTAAGTGCCACATAATCATTTTGTCACTTAACTATTTTTACCACCAAGCTGACGAATATATAATATAATATATTATATGGTGTATTCGTTGTATATTCGCAGGAAATTTCCTGTAAGACCTCTAGGTGTCCTTGTTTCGTTTGGGAACACCCTGTATAACTCGACAGCGTGGATTCGTCTGCACTGGGCTCAGTCGTGCCAGATTTGTCTGTATTCCCCAGAGGGCCTCAGACCTTCAAGTAAACGTTCGGGAATGTTCGGCTCGTCAACGAAGTGAGCCGAGGCCGTCAATAGGGCTCCGGGCTCTTCCTTTACTTATCAAATCTACCGGTAGGTTTAAATATTGTGCTTCGTACAGTTGTACGAAGTGGTATTCGCTTTTCCTGAGGTGTTTTCTAGGCTTGTTTTTTCCGTCCTCAAATATTCCGAAATTTTGTAATGTTTTGAACATTTTTGAGAAAAAAGTGAAAACCCTGACTTTTGGGAAAGAGGTCATGCTAAGAATTTTCAAAAAAAAAAAAAGAAAAATTTGAATACAAAAGTGTTTGAGGTGTTTTGTGATCTGTCTATTGGTTTTCGTGTTGTTTGGACAGTGGCGGTTCGTTTTCTGGATGTTATTGAACGCTCCTAGGCTCCCCAACCGACATGTTGTACTTTGTGAGGTTCTCAGTTTGAATCCGTGGGACGAAACTCTCGTTGTTCGAGAGATCAAAGGCCTCACCCCCCCCCCCCCCCCCTCGTGTCACCGGTGGGGGAAAATGGTGGGGTTCCCTTGCATTTGATCAGTTTGCCCGGGGATGGGCGGAGACCTTCGGAATTGAGATGGCCCCTTCGAGTCGGAGATGCCTAGCAACAGGCTCAGAAGCTGAGAAGGACCGAGCAAAGAGGCGGGCCAGAAGGAGAAGTGGCCTACATAACACGTACTACACGTTCAACTAGAGGTGGGTCGCATAACCTGAAACTGTTATGAATAACCGGTTATTTTAAAATAACCGTTATAACCGTTATTCAATTGATAAAATAACGGTTATAAAACCACCTAAAATTTTGTTTCGCTCCTATATTGCGGCTATTCTGGCCTCACAATCACAATAAATTGTCACTCCCATACTGTCGACAGCTGATGAAGAAACATCAGTGATCCTTCATCATGTTCGTCTTTTGTTCAAACGTTCGTATTTGTAAGCGAAAATCGAAACGTTATCGCCTCAGCGCATCGGTTACAATGTAACCGTTACATAACAGTGGTTATTCTGTTATTCGAAGTTTTTCAGTTATTTTACAGGTTACGTTTTTTTCGGTTATGGAATAACCGAAAAAAACGTGACCTGTAAAATAACGCATGCGTTATATTATAACGCATAACTGTTGAGGCTCGTTTTTCTGGCTGTAGCTGTACTCAGGTAAGGTTCTCGATTTCTTTTCGGTTATTCTATTTCATTAATATTTTTATGGGAGCTCCAATTTCCCCCATCCTGGCAGACTTATGTCTGGACCACTTTTGGTTTATTATCTTCGATAATGAACCATTGGAATCGCCCAAAGAAAAAAAAATGTTAACCCCCCCTCAAAATTTGTTGGTTTACGTTTCAAGATACGTAGATTCAGAAAATCGAATAAAAAAAAAATCCGTCCGTACGTCGTACGCCGTCCGCCGTCCGCGCCACTTTGCCCAGTTAGCGTTGAGTTAAAATTACGAAATTTTTTTTAGGGGTTTCGACCAACCCCACAATGGTCCTCGAAACTTTTCATAACCCTAGGTCAAGGGGAAGGGGTTCAAAACGAATTTTGAAATTTTGAAAATTTCATATCTCGAAAAATTCATATGGAATGGTGTGTTTTTTATTTGATATTTAGATAGAGTTTGTTCCGTAGAATTTTTTAAGACCATCCGCAGCTTTCTTCACCTTGGAGGAGTATCGGTTTGCCCACATAGAGAATCCCACATTAAATTGCACGAAGGATAGCGTTTAAAAGATTTTAGGGGTTAAAGAATAGGATGGTGTAAACATCAATTCCAAAGTTGACCGGTCTTCATTTTTATAGAATGGCTTGTAGAAATTATTGTATCTAGTGCAACTTAGCATTGAACAAAAGACAATATCTAGTGCAACTTAGCATTGAACAAAAGACAATATATTTATATCGTACAATCTCGTATTTATACAATCTAATTATCGGGTAGAAATGATATTTTATCCTCTAGGTTTTCTTCACGAATCACTGCGATAATATTCGTGTAGGAGACTTTTTAAACTATACATAAATATAATTTTCAAAAAACTCAGTGCGTTATAGATACTCGTAGTTTGTGAAGAGCAGAAGAGGTATAAAAATAATACATCCATAAGCAACAAAGAATTTTTTGACTGGGAATGTTATATCAACAGAAAAAGGAGTAGAGTAAATTACATCGTAAAATGTGGAAGTGCCATGGAGCTAAATTAAAAAAGATTTTTTTACCCCAACATTTTTTTCAAAACAAGAATCGCAGTAGTTAACGTTCAATTTTACTAGCAAAACTGCTATTTATCAAAAGTGGCGTGCTCGGAATAACCTGACAACCGAAAAATAGCGAGAAACGGAAAAAAACTATCATGTAGGAAGTAACTGAAAAACGAAACGATTATTTTTGTAGGTTAGCAGAAAAGAAATAACGGTTATTTTGTAACCGAAAAAAATGGCGAGAAACGGAAAAAAACTATCATGTAGGAAGTAACTGAAAAACGAAACGATTATTTTTGTAGGTTAGCAGAAAAGAAATAACGGTTATTTTGTAACCGAAAAAAATAACGGTTATTTTTTCATAACTAACGTAACGTACCGTTATGGAAAAGTAGCAATAACGCCCACCACTACGTTCAACCGACCCGTCTCTGTCTTCAGATCAATACTCCCTTCCTTCCCCGTCTCACTCACAACTTTCCTCTTCAGCCGCGAAGCCTTCTCCGGCCCAGATCCGCATCTTTTCTTTCGCTCGACTCATCATCCTTCAAATAATCGTGTTCCAATACGCCCACAACGATCGCAGTCGTTTGTAACGAGCGTAACCCTGATTAACCCAGCTCTATGAATACCAACATGAAGTGTTGGAAAATTATTTTTAATTCTGAAAATATCTTGAAACGTAGGGGAACGTTGAAACGCAAAAGTTGCCTACCACTCCGCTCGTGAGACTTTTTTTCGCTTTTATTTTTTTACTTATCCTGTTACTTTAGGATCTAATCTCTGAAAGAAATGCGTCAACCATTATTTTCTACAATGTATAAAATCATGTGTGACTGTGAGCAGAGATGGGCGTATTCATATTCATAAATATGAATACGAATGAAATTCACAAATCAGAAAATGTAAATATGAATACGAACACAGATATGAATATGAATACGAATACAGATATGAATAGGATTACGAATGAAGCCATAATCACATCTTGTTGGGAATTTTCCCAGAGATTCAAATTTTTTGTGTGAAGTTTACTAGAATTTACTGTATTTTTTGTGGACGTGACGCAAATTTTTACTATTTTACCAAAAATATACTTAAACTCAAGTTTTTTCCACAAAAATTCACATTTTTTTGTGAATTTCTCACAATTCACATTTTTGTGTAAATTTTCCCGCTATTCATGTTTTTTCTGAATTTTATAAAACCTTCTGCCGTTTATGGATGAATTACACTAACATTTCTCCTTTTTACTGTAAATTTGACAAGAATGCCAATTTTTACGTCAATTTTACTTAAATTCACTGTATTTGGTGTGAATGTTGCTCAAACTTTCCTATTTTACAATGACTTTTACTGAAATTCAAGTAATTTTAACGTAAATTCTACTAATATTTTACAGTAAAAAGGAGAAAGTTATGTGTAATTCACCCACAAATGGCACAAGTTTTTATACAATTCACAAAACATATGAATTGCGGGAGAAATTCAATAACAAAATATGAATTGTGGGAAACTATAAAAAAAATGTGAATTTTAGAAGAATTTTGCTGGACAAATTCAAGTAAAATTTAAGTAAAATTCTTGGTAAAATAAGAAAATTTGAGTGAAATCCACAAAAAATACAGGAAATGTTGATAAAATTCACAAAAAAGTGAATTTCTGGGCAAATGCACAAAAAGATGGGATTATGGCTTCATTCGTATTCACATTTATATTGTCTGATTTATGAATTTTATTCGTATTCATATTTATGAAAATGAATTCTCTGAATGTGAGCGGCCATTTTCCAAAAAAAATGTATTTTGTTTCATTGTACCCCGGGCATGGGGCACAATGAAACAACACAAGGGATACCTTGAAACAACGGAAAAAATCACCTTAATTTAAAAAAAAAACTGTATTTCTCCAATTACTGAATATTCAATTTCTCATGTTTGACTCTGTCTGCTCCAAATTAACCTATCTTGACGTAGAATTCAAACAAGACACAAAGTGAAATTTTTTTAATTTGTATTTTGAAATGTTCAAAATGTACAGCAGAATTAACTTTTTCCCACTTTGTTCGGATTCCCCTCGGACGGATCTCATGCAGATATCCGAGTTGCAGGCTGCAGATCGAAGCTTGTGGGTATAGGCAACAAACCGCAAGACCGCTGGGTCGTGCGGGTTAGTCTACTCAGAAGCCCCGCAGACCTTGAACTTGCCGCTCCTACGGCTTTCGCTTTCGACGGCGCTCCTGTTGCTTCGTTTTAGCTCATTTTTTAACAACAAAACCGCTGCGAATTCTCCCACAACGGTTATTATTTGCCGTGTATGGGCACTCGTCTGTCCGGATCACTGGTCTTGGCACTTCTTTTTTATTTTCATTTTTTTTATACAGCCGTGCTAAGCCAAAAAGTAATTTGCCTTTCATCAAGGCAAAATGGCTGACTTGAAGATTCGAGTTTCATGAGATTTTTTTCTATATTCAAGGTGTTTAAATGATGAAGTTACTTCTACATCACTCCATGCAGAGTGGAGCCAGGGCTCTGTTTGACTAAAAATCCTAAGTCCTCCAGTGAGGTGGGAGCCGTTGCATTCAACTCGAACAATACATTCCTCCAGATTATGACATAAATCGTTGAATGCTTCCATAATTTTGTCGCTGGGCCAATCATCGGCCCCCGACAATGACCTTGGAATGGAGTTTGTTGCATTATGGTTCAAAGGTGTGCCATTTCCCAGCTCAGAACTGATTCCGATTGAATTTGAGTTTAAAGAGCACTAGATCATGATGGGACTCATCGAGTACGTAACAATGGAAAACGTGGCGAAAATCGTGTAGGAAGTGAAAGGAAGGAAGAAGCTGTTATTGACAAGGCTGTCGTTGAATGGTGACACAACCGAAAAAGACAGATACGATCGATCCAGCTGTGTTCCAATCCTAAAAACTGATCAAATCAAACAACCAAAACAAGCGGTTATTGAGGAGGTGTTTTATGAAATACTCTGCAAATTCGTTTTTCTGAATCTACATATTTTAAAACGTAAACGTGCAAGTTTTGAGGGGAGGAATTGTGGCGTTACAATTTTGGTTCATTATCGAGATAAGTAGTTTCAGAAAATAAAATTGAAAAAAAAAACATTCGCCGGATATGCCGTATAACTAATTTTTAACTAATTAGGTGTAGGAGCCCCTCAGCTGATCCTAGACTTATTCTGCTAACAGTGTAAGTCCTAAGGAGGAATTAGTGGAATCGCCGGAAATTGAGGAAGCTGTTTGCATATTCATATAGACATCAATATCTATCTAATGTCCCATTTTTTGATGCCATTATTTCCATCAAAGTCTTTCATTTAGGGGTTTTCTGCCAGCTCGTATCCAATTGCAGTATTATTTATTCACGACTCCTTTTCATTTGCAGATGAACGCCGGCTCGCAACTGCAGATGGCGCCTCAATCTGGCCTCTTGTCCTCCGGCCAGCAAGCCCATTCACAAGACTCCAACTTGTCGACTGGTACGTGTGAGTACTACCAAACTCAATAGTGTGTGTGTTATATAGAATAAGACGAATGAACAGTCCAGGAGTCTGCAGTTTGAATTTCATGAAATTCTGCTGTTATCCACTACGTCGAAGCATTCTGTCAGTATTGACAGACATGAGACCCAACACAATGGCTGGTCAATGTTGATGATCTGCTGATTTTCCTAAATGGTGTTGTATCTTGATAATCGTGACGGTGAAGTCACTCTAAGAAGTTTTCTTTCTACAGACTGGAAGAGTACTGATTCATTGGTTTTGGATGGATCTACGTTGCCATAACATAGTCGTGTATCGTAGATACGTCGTACCATAATAATGATGTCATCAGAACTTCTGATTCAAGTGCTTGAAAACAGAAACAAAAAAATCACCGAGGAGAAAGCTTATCCTGATAACCAGCTAATTCGATTACTTCCCTTTAAACTAGCTTTGTTTTTTCAATATGAATAATTTCGCTCCTTCCACAGTAGGGTTGATTGTATAACTAGAACGAAACTAAATTTTGGAGTCATTTTGATAGTTGTCGTTTCTTCAAACCAATTCTTTTGGCCATTCTAAGAGGTTGGTGAAGTTTTTAAGTTTGAAGGTGAAGAGTTCGAATATTGCGTACATTTTCCGATATCGCACATGTACGAGTAGAATGAAAGGGGCACATCTCAAAAACGCCCATATATTCTTGGTTCAAAAGTTTTGAAACTCGAATTTCCGAAAAAAAATGTTTGAGGTTTAATAAATATCGGTTAATAAATTTATTATAAAAAGTTGTAATTATAATATATCTGACCATAATAGTGATTATAATTAGGATTATTATTGTTTGATCATGAAAAAAGATTAATTGTTCTATTAATGGTGAATTTCTATCTTGAAATAGTATATTTGATCATGTAGGTATTTCTAATAAAAGATATATCTTTATATATGAATCTTAAATTCATTGCACTTTTCTGCCATATTAGAATGATCTAATTATAGGTAGTTCAGAATATGAATGTTCTGCTGGAGGGGTATTTTGTATTCATTCGATTCTTGTGGGTATATTTTCTTGGAATATTATTTCTCGTTTTGAGATAATTCTTTCTCATAAAAATAATAATTAATATAATTACTCTTAACAGTGAAATTCTAGATCCAATAGAGGAAATTACGTTTCATGTTGTGAATCTATCTGGATAATCTGAGAGGGGATTTCATTCATGTAATTATTAAAATGATAATTACGTAATTTCAATTTTCATCGTTTAGGATCACGGGTCGTGTCATGTGTGATTCATAGTTTTTCTGAATATACCACAAAATTGATTCGAATTTCAAATGATGCACGATTAATGAGATGAGACATACTGTAGGTGTCGTTTATGAATTAATAAACGATACTTGCTTTATTCATATAATATAAAGTAATTGAACAGCAATTTAATTCAATTTACGGGGTTAATTTGTGATGAAATCGAGAGATATCCATGAAAAATCGCAAATTGATGTTAAAGGGCTCTAATCGTTTACCTTTTTGGTAAATTGATTCTGGTAATTTGGTGGATTTTGGTAATTGATTCCAGTTATCGGAGGGGTTCAAAGTACCCTGCTTCGGCCCGACCATGTATATGCAGTCTGATATATAAGACCCGACCCACGTTATATGTATGATTATCTCCTAGTAATACTGTCGTCTGTGCCTGTTATGTCATTATTATTCAGATAAAATGACCGGCTTTGTGAGAGTCCGACAACAAATCAATCTTACACCGCTCCCTTATTAGAGAATTCTGTCGAACCTCTGGTATCGGGTACAAATATTGGAAGTATCGAAATCAGTAAATATCAGCAATATCGAAAGAATTCCAACGTTAGAACAGCTGTTAGAACCAAGAGAAAAAAAATCTGTGACAAAAAAAAAAAAATGAATTAAACAGTAAAACTTCTGGCCAATGTTTATACTCAGAAATAGCTGATTTAAATAACAAGATTTAATGTTATTGTGATATTGAGTTTATCGTACTGAGATATTTCTCGTGTCTACAAAAAATAAGCAGGGTTGGCAGCGACCGGAAAACCCGGGAGTCATGCGTTTCTACCGGAAATTTCATTGTATTCGTCACCACCACATTGATTTACCATAATATGGTAAACAAACGTCGGTTTACAGCAGAAAGGCACTATCTTCTTTATTTCACTTTTTGGGGTTTGACGGATCCGGCAGTGATTTTTCGATATCTCTTGATCAGCAGCATCAGCTTCTAAAACCTGGAGAATAATGCCTTTCTGCTGTACAAAATGTCAGCCCTCCACAACATACTGGAGTGAGGCCATCACAAATGCGATTTACTTGAAAGCAGCTGGTTCTTGGCGATAGTGCTTTTCTGTTGTACACGACGATATTTTGTGTGTGATTTCAATACAGTAGAACGTCAAAAATCCGGAGTCACGCACGGAAAAAAATTAAAATGCCAAATGCGTGGAAAGCGAACAACTATTCCAGTACGAAACTAAAGACTTTTTAACAGCCCTGACAGTGTATAGAGTGTGTCTTCAACTTCATACAGTACAGTTGTTTTCTGTACCTGTCTTCAGTTTCATCAAAGTGCAGTTACTGCAGTGTAAGCTATTGTGTATTACTTAGTAATTTACTAAGTAATACACAATAGCTTCAACTGTATTTACCTACTGTACTTGTTTCCATACATTTAAGTAGATGCTCTAGGTTTCAGTTAAGTTTCTATAATTTTAAAGCATAAAGACAGCTTATTATCGAAAATCCGGATTTTTCAATAATCCGGATGAGGTTTGGTCCCAATTAATCCGGATTATCGACGCTCTGCTGTGTACTGTAGCGACAAATGACTCAATGGATTTATGTTGTTACTCGTAATTATGAAAATAGACCGTTCAAAAAATAGAGATCGAAAGTTCGTCTGATGACGGGCGGTACTAGGGAGGAGTGGAGACTTTCGACTGCTACTACTTTGACGATTCTCGGCTATAACTACGATTATTTCTTCCTTCACAAAGTCACCGACTTCGATTGTTGTCGATTTCCTTTTTTTTCGCAATTTCTATTATTTAAACTTGTTTTTAATTTTTTAAATAGTTCTAGTTAAATAATTACCTAAATATTAAATATATAAATATTTATTAAATAGTTGCAATTCGGCATTTAAACTGTAGTTTACGTGTACCTTAAAACTGCAAAAACTATTCACGAATATATAATTTAATTACAAATTTCAAATTTTAGAAACATTTTACCTGCCTTGGCCTGATTGTCTACCTTTTAAAACCTTTTGTGACAATAATAAACCAGTGTGTAAGACGTTTTTTGTTTTTAAACTTTTATGTGGTTAAAGTGTTTAAAAATGAGTCGAAACATGCCGGGAATTTCATATTTTCAGACTGGGAAAACCGTGAAAAGTGCTTGAATTTTTCAACCAGCCTATGCTGCCAACCCTGAGAAGGGAATTTCAAATGTTTGTTGGTAGGTTCTCGTAAAACTTAATTGTTTGAATAAATACAATTAAATTATAAATAATTTGTGGCCAGCTTGGAATGAAGTAGGTAGGAAAATATCGGTTACTGATGCATCACCTTCCCCAGGAGGGAATGTAACTTGTCGTCTCAGTCCTTCTCTAAATCTTCATTATATGCGATCACTTATTAGCGAATGTTTGAAGAAATTAAAGCTATTGTTCTCTGTCCAACATTTTTAAAACTCGAATTTCCTAAATGTTTCATACCAAAATCCGTTTTCGGCCATCCTGAATTCACTGCTAAAAGACGATAACTCTCGATAGAATTGAGATAAAAAGTTCAAATTTGCACAAAAAATCCGTCTTGGCAATCGAAAGGCTAATTTCTTACATGGGCAGAATAGGGCCACTCTACGGGGGGGGGGGGGGTTTTAGGGGGGAACTTACCAATAAATTCCCAAAATGAAACAGTCTGACGAGTGACACCTCATTTTAAAGGGGGTTTTACTCTGAACACGACGTTGAAGTCAGAATTGCGATATCTCAAATTCCGTTGTCAAACTTTGATGAAGAAAAGTGGTTGTTAGTTGGGATATTCGTCACGGTTTATCTGCTCTAATTTGAATACAAAAGGAGATATCGCAATTCTGATTTCACCCTCGTGTTCAGCGTTGAAAAATCAATAAACTGATGTGTCACTTGGCAAAAAGTGGAGGCAAAATTTGTTATAACACCAGTAAAATAGAGACATTTTACGTAAAACAAGTTATTCCTTCGAAAATTCGCTCCCACCGCCATGCTGCATGACTGGATTTTTGGTGTTATATCTTCATCGTGCACGAATATTTGTAATGTACTTTCATCGCCCTGCAGTATCGTAGTTGCCTACGTGCCTTGTCTGTTCCTCATTGTTCCTTCCATCACACTCATTCCGTATCCAAATCCGCGATTTCGAGTCGTATCATCGACCACGACTGACTGTCCTCGATAACGACACCATCCCGAAGGTCGCATCGCGCCATCTATTTGTGGGTCTCCCAAGGATTTTCGACGTTTCGTTCGGTCGGTTCGGGCGTGTGGATGTCACACTGGTTCACCTTCGATGGAAAATTTCTTCGGAAACTTCCCAGATGTCGGAATCTCCGATTAGATTGTAATGGGATCCACGTACTTTTCTTTGTTTTCTTTGCCGACTAGTGATGTCGGGAATGTCGTGACGTCGTTCATTCCCTGCGGATTGATGGAAGAGTTGTATAACACAAATATTTATCACAGAAACTACAAAATTGAGTTTTTTTCCTACAAAACTCTTACTTTATTTGAATTCAAGGATGACACACCTCAAGTGCACCGAAATTCTCATTTCCTCCTAGATCCTAATTTGGTACATAATATTAGGTTATGGACGTTAAATATACTATGGTTTCGTCATTCAGTTCATCATGAATCACAAGTCTCCTATTCCGGTAAAAACGCTTCTTTCTTATTTCTTTATTAACGAGCCAAGCCCAATATACATTGTAAAGCAAAATACATCATTCTAATCTGGGGAGTAATTTAAGTGAATTCTCGGTGAAAATACGCTTGTGAAAATGAGTAATGAAGATACAAATCTTTCAAAACATTCTGAATCTACGTCCAGATTCAAACTAATCTCAATATACTCGTACATATACACCCATGATTTGTTCATTCAGTTAGATATGAATTGAGGCATCTAATGGGACAAAAAAGGTATATCTACAGAAAACAGGAAAAAACTGTAATGATCTGTAAGATCTGTACCTAGTTTTAAGAGCGCGCCGTAAGAGTGGCGCCTGCTACTGCAGTGGATTCCGAGAGAACTATGTTTCTGACATGAACAAGGTTCAAGTTTGGAAAATCCCCGGCAGGTACAGCTACTTGTCGTAGGTCTACCTACCGTTAGGGACTTCCCAGGGAACATGTTGACAAAGCGATGACGTACTTGAGATGGCTTACCTCCTTTTCATTCACCCTGCGATTGCAACAAAGGAAAGGGTAAAACCACCACCTACCGACCTCCTTGCCTTGACGCTGGGCCACAACGGGAGCCGGGATATCAGAACTGAACTGCCGACATTTTTTCAATAATATTTTTAAATATTGGTCAAAAATGAAAACGATCATTTCCCTCAAAATTTAGAGTTGTTTTGAAGATGAATAATTTAGTCATTACCCATTTCTTCTTTTTTTTAGAATCATCATTGAATTCACAAACATTTTTGTTAGGAAACCATTCAAATAGTATTTTGGCTTATCATCTTCGATAATGAACCATTGGAATCGCCCAAAGAAAAATTTTTTAACCCCCCCCCCCCCCTCAAAATTTGTTGGTTCAAACTGACCCAGCTGATTCAAACAGCACATGGTTTTCAAATACCGAGTTAATAAATACTATTTATCTGGATAATTACCGTCCCTTGGGAAAAACGTACTTTCAAAATCTGATATTCTACCGTTATCCCGTTAAAACCTAAATCCTACCTGTCACTAACTGGCTTTCTAATCTCCTAGGGTATCACCTTGGGAAAAACACATCTGGGTCTCTTGGGAAAAAAACACTTTCAAAATCAATTTTTGGGTGCAACACCTGACGGTCTCATTGGCGATGACGGCATCGTAGAAATAAAATGTCCATCCTCGTGTGCCAGTACGACAATATAAGAAGGATTGAAGACGAAAAAAAATAAATTATTGGATAAGTGATAAGAAAGGAGGATGGGTTTTTAATAAAAAACACAAATATTACTACCAAATCCAGGGCCAGCTGGCAATTGCCAGCAGGTCATATTGCATTTTCTGTGCCTGGACCCTACAAGCGATTAGGGTAGAGCGTATTGAGAGGGACCAAAGATTTTGGGATACAATGGTGCCTACCCTTGAAAACTTTTATTTTAATTGTGTCCTACCTGAAATTTTGGATCCCCGAGTATCAAGGAACATGCCGATTAGAGAATCCCCTGATTTCGTAGGTGCAAAACAATGTACAAAAAAAGAGTGTGTGTGATTTAGTTTGACCGTCAGTAAGAATGATGTTGAGGGATGACATCCCTCAACATCAATGTACAAAAAGATATAAATGAATAATTTATAAGTAGGTACGTATCGTGATAATGTGAAATTGAATCTATGAATATAATATATTATGTCAATTATATCAATATTTTTCAGTAAATTGTAGCACTGTTTTTTTTAATGAATAATCTCCACGACTTGGCTACCTTTGTATGTACCTACTTTTGCAATTCCTAGTAGTAGCCTAAAACGACAAGCGAGTTCTGGAGGAGTAAAAAGTTACCTACAACACATATTATAAAATACACAAGTCAAAGTTAGAATTTCATGTCCAATGTAAAAATAATATAATAATAATAATGTGAAGGGTGATCTGTACAAAGAAGATAATAAACCGTTGTGTCAAGAATTTGCAGAGTTTTTTTATTCTGCATCCAACTATGCAATTTTCAATTTTTCTGGAATTCACATTAACTTTTTTCCCAATGGGCCCTCTTTTCTATTGTGTAGGCGGATTTGACGCAAAATGTCAAAAAACTATCATATTTTCGGGCATGTTGGCTTTAGTAAACTCAACTGTAATGACTCATTTATTAATTTATCTTCCCTCGCCCTTTCACAACAGAGAGTAGGGACCGGCCAAGTCATGAATGACGTGGCCTTTTTTCCCAATAATGACTTCAACTCTTCCAGATAACCCCCACAACGCTATTGGGATTTGGGAAACCCATGCAGAACAACTTTTGCTTTCAGAAGAGTCTGCACCTCTGTTTGACTGGTAGGTATAGGGATTATGGGACCGCAGGTACTTGAGAAGTAGCCCTTTCTCACATTTCTCAGTCAGCGGGATCTAGCGGTAAAGGGCTGAACTACTGGCGTTCCCGCCTGTGTCCCGCCATTCAAACTGCTTCAATATCAGATGTCAATTTTTCCCGGGACACCACATCCCCAAAAATGAACCGTTTTTATCGCTTGAGCACTCAAATTGAAGCTTAGGATCTGAAAAAGAGATCCTACGGAGCACAATTTCCATATCACTTCATATAAGGAAGAAACAACCATCCAACTGGGGCAACCTCCCATCTCTCTCGGAATACCAACTTCATGAGATGATGGCTGTCTTCAGGGACGTCATATCAAAAATCGCAAAAGTAGGATCACTAGGACTTGATCTAACTTGAAAAAGAAAAAAAAAATCAAGGAAATCGGTGCAGTTTTGGCAGAGTTACATGGCGGGACAGATACATTGATTTCTTATGGGAGCTGTCACGTACGGCGCCCTCTTAATAGACATCCAATGATATTTTGTACTGATTTCAAGGGTGAAGAGCAAAACAAGGCCTACCTCAAATGGGGCTGAACAACATGGCCTACCTGACATAGGGCTGGTCAACATGGCCTACCTAAAATAGTACAGAATAACATGGCCTAACTGACATTTTTGGGCATATTGAGCGGGATTCAAATTAAAATTACTATCATTATTCATCATCACGTAAGTTGTCTTTGTAATATATTAGCACCCAGAAGTATATATAGTTGCAAACATTCACGTATATGTTTTAAAAATGAACAAATTTAAAAAATTTTAAAAATGAACAGTTTTTGGTGTCTCCTGCAAAATTTAAAAAAAAAACGCTTAGGTCATGTTGTACAGCACCATTAGAGGTAGGCCTTGTTGCCACTTCACCCTCGATTTCTTCCTTGTTATGGCCACACAGGAAGCACATTGACTTTAGATCAGTCTCTGAATAGGCAGAAGCCAAACTAGTGGGACACAGTACAAAATTTGTGTAATTTGTGTAATACATTTGAAGAGTTGAAATTCATAACAGTCTAAGTGCCAAAATTGTAGTTCCCAGGAAATTGAGAAAAACGCACCATTTTTTCACAGTTTATATTATTGATGTGCTCAATTTGTGAATGAAAACTTTCAAACAATAGTAAAGCAATAAAGTTAAGTAAACGTCGAAAAAGAAAGTAGTTTTGTGAAATATTTTTTTTTGAAATTCAAAATTCTCGAAAAAGTCTAAGTCCAATATACATTTAACACTAGTCTAAGTACCTACCTACCTACCTCCAAAGTGAAAAATTATTGTTTTTTACTTGACAAAAATGTTTGAAAATACGAAACTTAACTAGAAAGTTACCTATTTTTTGGGATCATTAATATTAATGTAAATTTAGAAATTTTTCCATACGCTCCCTTCTTCTAAACTGCAATGTGTAGAATGTAGCCTCTTCCTAGCTCAGGAGCTACTGCCTCTTCTCGTAGGATCATCTCCTTCTTCCAGCTCTGGTCGGAAACCATCTTCTTGCTCTCGAACCAACTGCTCATAATAAATTTTGGCTTCAGGGTTTTCAAGGTAAGCTATCATATTCTTCAGATCAGTGAGTTTCTCCGCTGAAATCCGACTAGACGTTTCTAGGGGAGGTATGTCCAGATTTTTTATTGTCTCAACGGAAACATTCTTTTTGAAAACTTTCACTGTATCCCATCGAGTGAGATCGTTGTGGACTTTCTTTGTTTCTATAACGCCTTCAAGAAGGTTACCGTATGAAACTCGAATTTGTGATAACTGGGCTTATTGGTGTTGAGGGTGGCGTTCGCAAGCTGTTGTAAATTTTTAAAATCAGTCTTTTCCAACTCTACTGGTATGAATGGTCTCGAATGCTGTGTTTCTTTTATCATGATGCACACGTCTTTCGGCACTTAGACTGTTGCCAACCCCTATGGCACTTAGACGTGCTGCGATCTTTCGGGAGTTCTGGGAACCCGTGAGAAACTCCTAGGCTCTTAGACTGGTTTGTAGGTTGTTGGCGACGGTTCTTAGACTACATTGAAATTATTTACTCATTTTCGAACTTTTTGGCACTTAGACTGTTATGAATTTCAACTCTTCATTTAATGTAACGCCTGCCAAACACCCTCAACCAAACCAAGTCAAAACAATACGGTTCCTATAAACAACATTCACAATCATGAAGAGAAGTGCTATATTATGGATCAAGTACTATGAACACCTGGTACACTTAGATGTGAATGATGAGAGGTAACTGAGGTAATTCAATTCCTAATATTCTTCTAAACTGGTAGAATTTTACCAACTTGGGAAGTTGTACAAAGAGTTTTTCGAAGTCTTGACAGCTTGTTTAAGGCATAGGACTTTTCCTCTACAATCTGGACGGTTGACACTAGATATCACACATCCACGGTCATACAGCATGGCTATAAGAGCAAATTTTCGAAGAAATGTCTGGTTTCATGTAAAATGTCTCCTTGAAGGTTTTGATGTCGATGAAGTATCAACATTGTTCAATTTCGATCTACGAGTAGGTACCTATGTGTTGAAAATCCACAGTCATGCAGTGTGCACGGCTATAGGAGCGACTTTTCGAAGAAAGCCCTGGTTTTATGTAAAATGTCTTTTTCTGATTTTATAACAAATTTAGTCTCCTTTTATTGCCGAGTACCACCTCAGTTTATAGATTTTTCAACGCTAAACACGATGGTGAAGTCAGAATTGCGATATCTCATTCCGTTATCAGATTAGAGCAGACTAAACATGAAGAACATCTCAAGTATCAACCACGTTTCTTCATCTTCAAAATTCTCCAGTTTGAGAACGCAACAATATATTGCAATTCTGACTTCACTATCGTGTTCAGGGTAAAACAACCTTTAAAATGAGGTGTCCCTTGTCAGACTGTTTTATTTTGGGAATTTATGGGTAAATTTTCCCAGCTAAAACTCCCCAAAACCCCTCCCTTGGAGTGGCCCTATTCTGCCCAACAAGGAAATTAGCCTATCGATTCCCAAGACAGATTTTTTTGTGCAAATTCGAACTTTTTATCTCAGTTCTATCGAGCGTTATCGTCCGGAGTGACACATACATAAATATATATAATATAAATGAGGTACATATATACATCTAGTTTTTGGTGTCTTTTGGCAGTGCATTCAGGGTGGCCCGAAACGGATTTTGGTATACACATTTTTCGGAAACACGAGTTTTAAATATTTTGGACCGAGAACAGTAGCTTTATTTTCCTCGAAAATTCGCTAAAAGGAGGTTTGTATTTGAATTAGCTGTTCCTCAGTATAAACATTGGTCTCAATAGCTACCTTTGATTCTCCTATCGAAGGCCTGCCTCTTTGTGAACGATCGGACGGTCTTGAAAACGCGCTTAATAAAAATTTGTTCAAATTTAAAAAAATAGTAATAAAAAATGTCTATTTAATTTTATCCATTTAGAAATTGGCTAGATTTGACATTTTGACAATTTTATTTTTATTCAGCACACCGTCCTATCGACCTGGGGTCGTGAATCTTTTCAAGGGTCATCCTCGATACATTTTTAGGTCAATTTTAAATGGGTAAAAGCGGGATTTTTTTTTTTTTTTAAATTCTGATTTTACATGTCTTGAAACCTTTTGAATGCAGTGACAGGGGCGGGTTAAATTTGCGTAAAATAACAAACCAAAGTGGGTTCCATCACATTTGGTAAGCAGTGTTTCTATATCACAATTTTCCGACCGTTACCAACGATACTGATTATATTCCTCTATTTCTTTTGCAGGCTCTTCGCACAGTGACAAGGAGGCCGACCAGGCCATCACGCCTGAAAAAGCCGGAGGAACGCGAACGGGCGGCGGGTCGGAGAGAAAGAGGAAGCGAAAGACTGAATCCAACAGCGACAAAGTCCGAGTACCTTCGGACAAGAAAACTCCTAGTTTAGACTACTTCAACAAACATACGCCAGGCGCGTCGCCGATCCGACACACGGCTTCCGGCGCCAAAAGTCCCTCCCCCGCTGCCCAACAACCCTACCCAATGGTCAGTATTTTATTATTGAAATATAGTACGCACTTTCATGGATACTATATCAAAACCACTGCCGGATCTGCGCAGAGGTTACCGTAGGGATGTATGATACTTCGAAATGTGTCGATACATATCGTATCGATATTTCTATAAAGTATCGAAAAATATCATGCTGATACTTTGAAAAAGTATCGATACATTCAAGTATCGATACTTTTTATAAACTCAAAATTAGAAAAGTTTCAAATTTTTTACTCACTTATTTAAAAAAAATTATTTGAAAAATACTTGAACAATTTAAATTTAAGAACATTTATTAGGTAGGTCGCACTTTTTGGTAGGAGTCACTTCAAGCAAGTTGCACACAGCTAAAACGTTAGATTGTTTTCTGAAGAAATCCCAAACTAAGATTTTTGACATTGACATTGCACCTACCTACCAAGTAAGTAACAGCCGACAAACAATGCAAAAAAACGGCACAAAGTATGTATTGAATCGGAAGTTCTCAATCTCAAACAACGCGAACGCACTAAAGTGGAGTAGGTACCTATCAGTTATTTTATAATTCTATGGTGGAACTGGAACACTGGAAGGGGAAGGCGCGAAACAACACAATCCATCAGGCCGTGTTTATTTGTCCTGACCGCACCCATGCCTGACATAAGTGCACAGTATCAGTTGAGTTGTTTCACGTTTCCAGTCCTACTAGATACCGAACAGTATCAGTTGAATGAGTGATCTCCATTTTTATGTCAAGGTTGTTGACTTCAGGCATGGTAGCGATCAGGCTTTGTAGTCTTCTGTGAAACTTGGAAGTAAGAAAAGGTCCTTGAAAAAAGTAACGGTGTCGATACCGCGAAAAAAGGAGAAGTATCCCGATACATTGCAAAAAAAAGTATCAAAAAGTATCGATACATTTTCATAAAAGTATCGATATTTTGAAGTATCGATACTTCTTATACATCCCTAGGATAGGTACCGAGCTTTTCTCTCCTCATTGTTCAGCCATATTGGAATTCCAAATTTCGAGTTATTGAACAATGGGCAATTCCAGTCAATTTTTAACATGAATAATTGAATCGTTTATTGAAAATATGAATAAAAATTTCCAACAAAAACAAAGAGGGCTGGTTCACGGAGAGGATACCCTTCATCACCAGGTCTGTCTTCCGCTTCAAATCTTCTTCTTCTTTGAAAACGACTATGCGGTTCAACGACTCTCGAGGCCTAGGGCAAGTGCTGCTCCATCCGCAAAGCCCAGCAGGTCCTCCGCGCTCCGCCACCTTTGCCGGACTCCTCTGACACACATGGATCCTGCCCGGATTATGGCAAAGGACAATCGTGCCCTTAGCCACCCCTTGACAATCCCTTGATGCCGACTCCACTTGTCCGCTAACCTTTCACCAAGGACATCGACAAATCGTCTCATCTGTGGCCCCATCATTCCATCCACTGTGCAGACCAGCGGAGTAAATGAGCAGTGGCGCTCTTGACAAGCCGGCAGGTATTTTCGCTTTTTCTCTTCTTCGGCTGCAAGGAGAACCGATGCAACGGGGCGGGGAACATATGAGGGAGCATCAGTGTCTACTACACGGACGTCAAATAATGCATCCCTCTGTGGTTCCCACACCCCCCTACACGCTAGATCTCCTCTCAGGCCTGGAGCAGAGGCCGAAGCTGCTGTGATCTGTGGCTCTTTGCAACAATTTCCCCATGCAGTGTTCATCAGTTCTCCCAGAACGTCTCTTATCTCGTTGTGACGCCTTGTTACCAAGCCCCCGGTCTTGCAGCACAGGGCATGCCTTAAAGAGAAGGGAGTGTTTCCACAGCCATCACATGAATTTGGCATGTCTACGGGGGTTCGCATATACCGGACTGCAAGAGCGTCTCTGAATTCGCTGGCTGAGAGGTCAAAGTTGTGCCGCTGTAGGGGTATGGCTGACAACCAACTTGAGGATCTTACTTTAGACTGTTCTGTAACTGACCGACCAATAGC
This sequence comes from Stenodema calcarata, assembly GCA_963920205.1. Classification (NCBI taxonomy): domain Eukaryota; kingdom Metazoa; phylum Arthropoda; class Insecta; order Hemiptera; family Miridae; genus Stenodema; species Stenodema calcarata. The sequence continues at coordinate 8,181,236 of OY986053.1, read as the reverse complement.
CCTCCTTCGGTCTGCTGGGAATGTGTCCAAGGTGGTTCGCAGTAGGATATCCTCTGCCACTTTCCGCCTCTGAACTGCCTCCTTTTTTGCTATGTTCAGTTGTGTCTGGTGCTCTCCAATATCAAACGGCACCCCCAGACGCAATGATTGGTCAAGTACAGACGAGCTCTGTTGTGAGGTTTCGAAAAGAACGTCTGTTGAACGTACCGGATCTGACCATGCCAACCCCCCTTTGTTCACGGGTAGAGAGAAAAGATCACACTCTTCATTTGAGACAGAACACGTTTTGCTACCCTCCAATACCACTGGCACGAATTTTTCCCGTATTTCTTTCCTCAGCTGCTCAAAATCTTCGCCGTTACACCTGATAACCCTCTGAACGTACTGCCATTGAAACTGGAAAGACTTGGTGAACGCAGTGTGAGCATCTTGTGGCTGTTCCATACCTGCCATCGTCAACCTTTCTACAGTCTGAATCCACTTCTCGATCTTATGTGCTACGTAATTCTTTCTTGCCTCCTCCTGCCCAATGTAGCCCCCAAGAAACCGCTGTCCAGTCACTACCATTATTCCTGATCCATTAAAAATCCTAGCTGCCTCTGGCTGATCTTCGGGGTGCACTATCAGATATGATTTTTGTCCTTGAGGACAGTATCCATAATTTGGGCCGCACGTGCTTAGCCGGTCCCACCATATTTTCAAGTCTACCAAACTGCCTTGGGCTGAGGAGTCATCGGCATACCAGCACTGATGCACTCTAGCATTCCTTAAACTATCAATGATTGGCAGAGTTGAAATAGCATATAACAGCATAGCTAGCGGATCCCCCTGTGTGACTCCTTCTCTACTGTATAGATTCTCTCTGCCTCCCCGTAGCACCAATTCTGCCTGCCCTCTGTACGTGTTGTACAAAAACCTGGCACAACTTGGCCAATAAACACGCGCGTACCAGAGAGCCATGACCCGGTTGACTGAGTTGAAAGCATTTTTAGCATCAACCAACAGGAGCCCCCATTCCGAGTTTTCTGTTGCCTTTTCGTGAAACAGTTTAGTCATGGCATGGACTGCTCCCTCTATTCCTCCACTCAGGCCTCCACACAGTTGTCTTTCCATGCAGGCAGTTGTGACCTCGTCTCCTGTGGCTTCAGCCATGCACTTCCCCAGAATTCGCCGTAGACACTCACCGACCCCTATTGGTCTGACTCCAGGGCATTTGTCGAGAGCCACCAGCCGGCTGGCCATGAGTGCCCTTATGGTATCCCATGGAACATTGTCATTTGCTAGTCTGTTTGTGAGAGCAGCCACCGACTCTCGAAGCTCACTGCTGAAGCGTCCATGCCTTAATAGGAAATCCACCCATTGGTCTGCTTTAGTGCTACTTGGGCCACCACCTCCTTGCAATTTTCTTGCCACCCTTTCCACTAGATCGGCCGTTATCTGCACCTGTAGTAGAGGGGGTGCCGCCGTGACCCCACTTGGTAGTTGCATCCACTCAGGATTTGGCATGGCTGGAGCTGGATGTTTTGCTCTTAGGTCATCTAGAACGGTAGTTCCTCTGTCGTCGATTACTTTGTTGGGGTCTAATACTGTTGTGCTTACTTCCTCTGTGAGCTTTCTCATTGCATCCTTGATCTTTCCCCGCAGCATCAGAGAGTGGAACTTTTTGATAACTCTTTCATTCTCAGGGTTCCGTTTCTTAAGTTTGCTATCCTGTGATTGAGCTTCAATAACAAGCACATCATACTCTTCATCCGCCCACAACTGAAGTCGTCTCTGAAGTAAGACCCGCACATCCTTAGACTTTTTAATCAACCTACTTCGTTGTAAAAGGACTGCCACAAACACCATTACTCTCTCTGATGGGTACTCACCTCTTGTCAACTTTTCTATCTCTCTAGCCAGTGTTTCAATGAACTGGCCCCCGATCAATCCACCCGGTAGGTCGTACTGTAATCCCCTGAACTGAGAAATTTTTTGCCATCGCTCATACCATGCTCCTGTTGCGACCCCTGGGCCATTCAGGTACGAAGCATGATAAATTTCCTGTAGTTTAGCCTTGACTACGTCTTCGTTGTTCTCTTCCTCCTGGCTAAACCCCTCTGGTGTGACCTGGACTATTTCCTCATGAGAATTCTCCTCCACCGTCCTCGAAGGTGTTCCTGGAATGATGTCTCTGGTGTCGTCAAGATGTATATTTGGGTCTTGAGTGATAAACCGGTGTCGGTATCTGGCACAGGCTCCGGACGCTCTAGCAAGATGCGTATTTAGTCTGAGAAACCATCCTTGACAAGCCGGGCATTGCGTTCGTCCCTCCCGATTACTTGTGACGTCCATGTTTGTGTCCGTCCCCTCCACGACACTCGGGTCCTTCTACGCAACCTGGTCCTTATGTGTTGTAACACCTCAACTTAACAACAACAATATCAAACCCAAATTCAAAAACAAAAAAAATTCCACCAACAGTCCGAACAAAACTCCTTATGTGTGGTAACTCCTCAACTTAGCAACAACAATAACAAACCCAAATTCAAAAAAAAAAATTTCACCAACAGTCCGAACAAAACTCTCACTTTGCGTGGCTCCACGAAGTAGTCCTGTTGAGTCGAAGCGTACACTTGTAGTGGCCTTCCTATTCTCTGACTTCGTTCAAGTTTCCCGCCCTGAAACACTCTAGAAACTAACTTTTTCACGCAAAACTCGCGGAGCGTTTTTTCATTTTTCAGTAAATTTAGAAAAAACGATTTCTCGGTGGCCTACCAGAGTTGAAAAGCGTAACGAAGTTTAAGTCACGAAATTATGTCACGAAGATTTTTAATGATTTTCACGTACAACCGAGCCGTTTCTAGGGAAATGAAACTTCTTTAGTTTTCAACGGACAAAAATCGTTCTCCATTCGTTGGAAAGCCTTTAATTTATGCATAAATTATATACTGCCAAAACCGCTGTAAATATCGAAGAAGCTGAGATACAGCCCTGAGTAAATAAAACTGTAAACAACATTCTAATAAATTTTCCGCACATTTCTTAATATTTTCCATACAGACAAAGAAAAGGGATAAGGAAAAGGGGAGACGGGACGCAAAAACATTATTCATGTTTTGCATAGCAAATACCTCGTTCTATACAAAGTATAGAAGAGAAAAGATCCGGGGGGTCCAGGGGGGCTTGCCCCCCTGGCGAGGCGCGAAGCGCCGAGTTTTTATTTATTTATTTATTTTTTTCTCTAAAGTACCTACCTTGTCTAATGTTAGCGAAAATCGGGTCCATTCGCCAAGAAAATGTTCACAAAAATTTAGGAAAATAAAAGAAAATTGGTAGTTTGAAAAAACCGCCGGACGAGTGACCAGGGTGTGACGTCAAGACGTCACATTATGGATACTAGATTATGAAGCTATCTATGCATAAAGCATCCATGGATTCCTGTGGCGTGCGGAAGGTTCAATCCTTGTTACCAATCAATTTGTTATGGCGAACGGCGATAATCAAGCGATAATGCAGAATAGAGATCGAGAATGCTGGAGTGACGCAAAGATGGAGTGACGCGAATGCATGGATCATTTTTCTTGAAACATCGTGGATACTACAACTAAGGATATTGTCTATCCATCCTCGTTTGAGGTGTCCGATGATGTCAATGTTTCAGCGCGCACAGTACGAACAAGTACTAGTTTTGATTGCATTTCCTACCAAACTTAACGAAAAAACTGATCAACTCATGCTATTTTCGTAATCTTCACACGTCCCTTGACCGAAAAATACTGTCCTATTGTAAATTTTCGGACCCAATGGAATTGCCCATTTTATTCCTCATCTTCTCTCTGACGATGGACGAGTGCTAAAGTGAATTGATTACACTGGTTTACAAAAAAAAAGGTCTGGACTATTTGACCGGACCATGGTATTCCGAGTTATTTTTGCATCCCGAATCCGGTTCCGAGGTCATCTGAGCCCCATCACGTTAGAAAATCGAGATTCCAAGGTCATTTAGAGGTTACGAGGGACGATCATAAAGTAGGAATACAAAACGTTTTGCGCAGCAGGAAAATTTTTATTTTCAAATGTGGAACCCCCTGCGTTATGGGCGGGATCATTCTGAACAAAACAAGAGGTCCGGCGTTTAAATCATTTAAATTAAATCATTTAAATTAAATGCGACCGTTTAGTTTGCCTTTGAGAGCTTTTTGAAATGTGCACTTCCATGAACGCGCCCGCCACATCCGACCCGCAGGTAGTGTTTTTTTTTTTTTTTTTAATTCGATTACCCCGAAGCATCAAATTTGGAGATATGTCACTATTGCAACCAATGAGCGAATTCACCCTGCTAGAACGGATGGGACACATGACGCACCATCAGTGTGTGCAACGGGGCCACAACTTTTTTTCCTAAGATTTTCAGGACGAGCGTTTGGAGGGTCGTAACGTGAGGGAAAAAATTGAAAATATAGTTCTAGAACTATATAGAAATATAGAAAAACTAATAGCGTTCAAAACATACCCGTTCCAAATCTATATTAATTTTTTTTCCAGGTTCTGACCCTTCAAACGCTTGTCTTGAAAATGTCCAGAAAAAAAGCTGTGGCCCTGTTGTGGTCACTCCTAAGATTTTGTGAACCCCTAGTTCGTCTATCAGCTGCCATACCAAAAATTGTCGTTCTTTTGTTTATTCATCCTTAGCCAGCTGCCATATCAAAAATTGGCGTGCTACGGAACGGCTAAGGCGAGCAACTTTTGGATGCTAACTAAATAAGTCGGGTTTGACGGAAGAGACCTAATCTAAAAGTACCTAACGTCAACGGAGGGACCATAGTGTCCCAGACGATTAGACGAGAAAAGGGGTTATCGATGTTTACCCTTTACTATGGCGAGTACTTTAAAAGTATGAACCTATGAAGTGGTTTTTTTAAAAATTAATCGTCTGCAGGCGGAAATCTTGACTCCCGGTTAGAGACTGCATTAGGTACCAATTTTCAGCCGGGTTCAAAGGGTTATGATACGGCGGCTCATCCTCAGTTGTCTGCTGTAATCATGGCATCGGGTTAGCATCCATGTTGCTCGCTCTAACCGTTGGGTATTCCACCTCATCCTCGAGACGATCGAGTGGGTTGTAGTGATGGGCGATACCACAAAATATTCGATACCATTACTCGATACTAGTATCGAAACAATGAGTACTTTTCACAAACCGAATTAAATTTTAATTCCATTTTATTAAAATTTAATTAATAACTTATTTATTTACTTTCAACAAGGTTAACAGGGCATTTCTACATGTAAAAGTTAGTTAAGTATAAGATCAACCGAATGACCAAGAAGGAAAACTCGACATCGACGGTGTCATTCACTCAGCCGTCACCGGACTGCTTCCCTACTCCACGCAGGAATGTCAATTTGTCAACCACAGCTGCACATCATTGATGGACTACGCCCATAATATACCTCGCCATGTTAGCTACTCGCACACCTTGCAAATTTTTCCTATTCAAAAACGCATTTTTGGGCCTGTTCAGGAACGGATTAATGGCATTTCAGTTCTTGGGGAAAACCGCTTGGAGATACAAATAAATTGACATACGAGCAAGGTTACGGAACGAATTAAACTCTCGGAAAAGCAGCTTAACGGCGATACCTTATCACAGAGTATGTAATCTCGTATTTCGAGGTATCACTGTATTTGAATTCAAGCGGGATGAGAATGATAGTGGTCGTGTTCGATTATACAACAGTAAATCGATACTTCCTTAGTTGCTCCAAGATCCGCCAGGTTCGTAACGATCGTGGCACTGGTACCAATGGTAAACTACCTCAGACCAGTTACTTGAAAATATAATATATTTTGCGGTATATTATACCGCAAGGTAAAAATCGAAAATAAATAAAATAGGTAGGTAATTTGAGGCTATCCATTTGAGTATTTCTTCTGATATCGGGAAAAATACTCGATACCTATACAAGTATCGAATCAAAATATTCGATACCAAATGTATCGAAAGAAGATATTCGATACCAAATGTATCGAAAGAAGATATTTGATACCATACTCATATCGATAGGTATCGCCGCCCTTCACTAGTGAGTTGAACCGTTCAACTTGAACTGCAGTTTTATTTCGTATTTCTTTCATCAATCATCAGCGGAGATGTCAGATCGATACAAGAAGGCGTTATCCGACCAGTATGAGATGATGAAACGCGGGGAATACTGCGACTTCTCCATAGTCGTCGAAGGTAAGGTGTATAACGTTCATAAATTCGTCCTTGCAACGAGGTCTCCATACTTCTCAACGTTATTTTCGACTCCAATGGTGGAATCGTCTCAAAACAAACTCGAAATCACCGATATCGACGCTGATGTTTTTGAAATATTATTGAAGTACATATACACCTGTGAAAAACCCGATATAAAAAAATATGATGAACAATTGATGATGTGCGGGGATAAATACCAAATGAATGATCTGGTTGAGTTGTGCGAGTCTGCACTGTTGGAAACGATATGCGTTCAGAACGCCGCTAGATTTTTACTCCTCGGTCACTTACTAGCGCGGAAAACGTTGAAGGAAAAGTCTTTTGTGTTCATCGGGAATAATTGGGATGCCGTCATGAAGACCGAATGTTGGGAAAACGTGGTTTCCAATCATCTCCTTATGACGGAATTGGAATTATTTCTGTGCTCTGACTGCGAAGTGACTGATGGACGAGTCACTGTAGGACGAGTCGAATCGTCATCGGACCGGAAAAGGACGTGGTTTTACAACTACGAAGGTTACATTTACCTAAAATATGTACAATCTCCGACGTTTTCGTCGTTTGATTACAAAAACAAGTGGAAGTTGATTTGTGAAAAACTTTCAGGAAATCGCTTCAAATTGATTTTAGTGCACTTCGGAAACCTCATCACGGTCCCGTCGGTTTTGTGCAGTGTCAATCTCGTGGAACACGCGTATAGCTGTAATACCAACGTTATTCAAACCATTGTTCCGATGTGCTGTTTCGATGTCCAATCTATTTGCCGAAAATCACTGGTCGTGTGGACGATCCCTGAAAGCAAACGCGGGCTAAAGTTTGACGTTGAAGTCACTATTTCAAATGGACTGACTGATCCCAGCTGCATTCTACCAACAGCGAACTCCTGCTTTCTGGAGTATCTCAAAAACAACAGCTTCACAGATGCGGTCGTCGAAGTGAAAGGCGTGTCGTTTCCCGTCCATAAAATCATCTTATCGGCGGCCAGCCCCGGGTTCGCCGAATGGTTCAAGACTCCCAACGAGCTCTACAAGATCGAAGACGACGATTTGGAGCCGGAGATGTTCAGAGAAATGCTCGCTCTGATATACAAGAACGGGGAAGCGCACGAAATCACCTCAGCTGGTTTGCCCTTGTTGAAAACCGTTAATCGCTTCAGGCTGAACGAGCACATGAGGAACCCATGCCGGGTTGCCATAGCGAGGATCCTCAATAACGAAAACGCTTTAGACGTCCTCATTCATATTGGGGACATGGGCGACGTCATTTCACATCAAGTAATTTTGATGTATATTTGTCAAAACATACGGGTCATGACCACTCTCCCGTACTGGGAAAAGTTGAAGGATCATCCGAAGCTGCATGAAGAAATATTTCAGTTCATGGCTACCAGACGCGAGGACTTGATGATTGTTTAAAGCAAATCAGTTTATATCAGTTAAATATACTTTATTTGTATGAAGCCTCTTATATACATCTCAGCTACCTTTGTACACCGAGAAATGAGCCAGAGTTATCCCAGAAATGAATATGCATTATTTGTTTACTCTTTTGAGTTATCTATTAAAATGTTTTGTGATGATTCGAATAAATTGAAAATACTCAGTAAATTGTGAAATTTTAGATCAAATAATATTTTATACTATGATCAAAACTTATGGCGCTTATGAATAAGAAGAATCTCTTTTGGCGCTTATGAATAAGAAGAATTTCGTTCAAAGGACTGCACTAGGCTGTAGAAGTGACAACTTTTAAGTCGAAGAAGAAAAATGAGGTGTACTACAGTAGTAACTACTGGGAATGCAGTTATTCGAATCTAAGCTGAAATTTTGTCTCAAGTTTCCAGGGTTGCAAATTTAGGTAGGTACACACTACACGGAGGGGTCCTAATAACATAATTTGATTTTTGTATGTCTATTATTTTTAAAAATCGCAGTTACATGCGCGTTTGCAAAGTTTGATAACTTTATTGACTGAACTGAGTAGCCAGTTATTACGCAGGAGCGACCTGGCTAGATCTAGAGTAGATCTAAGCTTACTGCAATTTTCCTTGATGACGAAAAGTTGAAAACCATTGATTTAGCTTGTTATACAATCGTTGGTTGTAAAACAAATAATAATCGGTCCTTAAAATCGATTATCGACTGCCATCCCTGCGGTGTTCAAACCGGTAAAAAATACCAAGAAATCGCAGAAAAGGGGTATTTCAACATTTTTATGTATTTAAACCTTGAAACTTAGTGGGTAGTCCAAACGATTTCGAATGACGTCCTCCCGAAAAGATCGAGAAAATTATTGTTTATTCGCTTAGAAACGATTTCATGAACGAATCTCGATCACGATTCCACCACATTTTCCACGATCAAGGTCAATCAATGTTCTGTAGTATCTTCATTCTTTACTGTGCAGCTTTGAACATGAAATATGGAAAGAAAATAGATTAAAACGAAAAATAAATCTATGTTTGGGAATTTTAATCTAATTAATCTAAATGTGTATTTAGTAGGATTTCTCATTAGTAGACTTCTGTAGTCTCATTGTGGTAGGTCCCATGTGCCCCTTACTGTTATAGGCTACAGGCTGAAGTAGTGGTATGTCGTTTCTAAATATAGGATTTCAAGAGTAAGTAATATTAATAACTGAGTATTTAGTAATTAAATAACTGAGTATTTACTGTCTTTATTAGTTGGAGTAGATGAATGACCGCCATTGTTTTGTGTTTCAGTTCCCGCCCTCTCCTCAGCAGCCCTCGATCCTCGCTGCGCCACCGGACTACTCCCTAATGCACCCCCCTAAAATACCCACACAAGTCGCTAATAAGCAGGTTCAAGTGAGTTGAAAACACTTCTTACTTAACACGATACTCCAAATACAAATATGGAGAAAAAAACCCCTATGAAGTATAACATGTATTAAGTTGGCGAAGAGCTACTTTTGCACGAATTGTACAATACCGTCTAAATTGTGAGAAAAGGTTGTTAGATTATTGAAAAATTGAGCTCCTTCCACCCTATATGCATGTAACTTTTCCCCACACCAGAGGGTTTGTGAGTCTTTACTTCCATGTGATTTCAATGTTAAATCGTGATGTGAGGTCGTTGGTGTGGTTAGTACCTATGAACATCTATGTTTGGATCTTCTCAGCCTTTCAAAACGATATTTCGTCCCTCCAGATCCCACAAGGTCTAACTCTGTTTTTTTGGCAATACTTATGCGAAATCTCAGTTTTTTAGTAATACTTAACGAAATCTCTCGGTCCGTCGTTCTAGCTCATTGGTTTGCCCTTTAGTGTGGTAGAAAAGCCGCGATAACCGTGGAAAATCCGTTTTTTGCGTCTCCTGAAAAGTTGGGAAAACTGAGTTAGATCTTGTGGGATCTAGAATTTAAACTCAACCTTACATTTTTAGTACTGCCTGTTTGTAAATCAAGGTTTGATCAAGGTCAAATCAAGCTCGTGATCAGTTGAAAACTGTTGTCTTGAAAATGAGAGAAGAGTGAAATTTTTGTGATTATTGTTAGAGTTTTCCAAACGTTAAAAGTAGATGGTACTGCTGTAAGGTGAGGGGGCCCGGTGTTTGCACTCTTCTACCGTTATATTTTTTAAGATGATGTTTTGTGGTTTCCGTGCTGCATCTACATGTCTGCATTTCTGTGGCTAAAATCTGTTGTGTTTAATTGTCGTATTTCCACTCCACAGACGGACCTGACCTGCCAGCGTATTCAGGAGTTCGAGAATCAAGCGTCATCTGATCTCGAGCTCCGCAATAATAAAATAGACGAACTAAATAGGGTAAGCTGTAAGCTCTTTGCTCTCAGTTTTTAATTTATTATTTACAAATGGTTTAGACGTAGGTCTCCTTGGTGAAGTTTTCTTCAAGTATGTTACGAATTGTGAAACACTCTTCAATTTGAGTCGATATAACGTACAAGGAGGTACGCATGTGCGTCTCCCATGACGGGCAACGTTTTGTGGAAAGCAGGTAGGATTGATCAATCCGTATGAATCTTTCATTACTGCCCAAGTGGCAACTAGATCGCTGGATGACAAAAATTGATCGATCAATGCAGTAAAGTCACCTACATCCTTCATTTCTATTCTTGAACACTTAATTAACATTAGCGAGTGGAGCAGTGTTGTTTCAGTACTGGGAGATTGGCAAATTGATTTCCAGTTACTTTAAACGTCAAACGTGTAGTTTTCTTGTAAAACTCTTTCTGGCAGAAAAAGTACTCATTGTTCTTCTTTACTTCTTGCAGACGGCGGAAGAACTTCGGCATCAATTGGCTGTCCAGGCCAAAGCGATGGAGCAGCATAAAGCACATACGAACAAGTGCATAGACGTTGTAAAAAAGCTGCTGAAGGAAAAATCCAATATCGAGAAGAAGGAAGCGCGGCAGAGGTGTATGCAAAATAGGTTACGTTTAGGTCAGTTCGTTACTCAAAGGGTCGGCGCCACTTTCCAGGAGAATTGGACCGACGGATACGCTTTTCAAGAACTTTCCAGGTGAGCCCGAGGAGGATTCACGTTTTTCATAGTACTTTAGTAACATTGAGTGTGTGTGGTTTAGGTTGACCGTCAGTAAGAATGATGTTGAGGGATGTCGAGGGTCGGTCAAATGAAAATTGATTTATGTGCCAACGTTTCGAAGAATATATTTCTTCATCTTCAGGGCCTAAAAAACAGTTTCATAATTCTGATTACAGTTCTATCGTGAGAAAAATGTTGTAGTTATTTAATTACCATTAAAGTAATATTTAAGTTATTACTTCTGTGATCTGGAGGAAGGAGCTTCCCTGTTGGAGTCTAACTCCATTTCATAACCTGTAAGTTGAAACTTATTGTACATCCTCCAAACCAATTCCATATGAATTACTAACTATCAACAGCATTTTTTTACTAATTTTTCTATTGTAACATATATTCCAGTGACTTTGTACTTATTTAACTTAACTTTTTCTGAACATTTTGTATTATTTTCTATAGTAATAGCATGTACAAAATATTTTGAAAACCATTGTATAATAACCTACCACGGATATTTTCCAATATCTGTCACCAATAACGCCATTTGTTTAACCAACTATTTAAAGTAACTACATATAACTACATTTCCACAACAACTACAACTAATGGTAATTAAATAACTACAACATTTTTCTCACGATAGAACTGTAATCAGAATTATGAAACTGTTTTTTAGGCCCTGAAGATGAAGAAATATATTCTTCGAAACGTTGGCACATAAATCAATTTTCATTTGACCGACCCTCGACATCCCTCAACATCATTTAGTAACATTGTTCAGAATACTATTCGGTGCTGATTGTCTGCAAGTACAAAAACAATTAACCATTTAATAAAGCAGTCATCTTATAGACCCAGCCCCTACTCAGATTTCGACTTGAAGCTTGATATGCTCCGAGGCCTGAAGTTCCTTAGTCAGGACAATCGCTCCAGGACATTTTCCTTTAGGGCCACGGAGTATGTCTCCTCAATAGCACCACATGCAGGGCGGCATCCTGCGGAAATGAGTCCTGAAATATCTCCATCATGTCTTACTTTGTTCACTCCCACCTCAACCTCCAAAGGGTGCAGAGGATTGAAAATTCGACGCTATGAGCACTGTCTTGGCGTTCTCTTCTCCATGATCGGAGAGATTGATAGAAAACCGTCTCCATTTTATCAGATAAGCAACGTTCTCTCAATTCCCATGTTCATGGTCTTATTTATGGGAGATATCAACAACGCTGCATCGAGGGTGAAGTGGCAACGTGACATAACTAATTTGTTGGCCAAATTGAGTTAGAGGTGGTTCTGTATAGCAAATTTCTCGCTGAATTGAGTTGTGACGTTACTTATACCATTTTTCCGCCAGAAAAACCCAAAGCAACCGACTGCAGCGTCACACAATCTCATTGCAACCATTGGCCAACTTTGTTTTTCAGCCAAAACCTCAGCCAAAAATTGAATGATAATCATCCAATTAAAGTAATTTAGTAGAATTTTGGTCTTAGGTGAAACGTGTAACGTTATTGCATAATATATATAACATATTATGTAAGGGGAGAAATCAGTTTTTTGTGTCTTTTGTAAAATCAGGAAAATTGAGTGTTATGTCATGTTGCCCTTCACCCTCGTCATGCTTATTACTATTTTTTATTTTTAAACATGAACTTACCTTGGTGAAACCCTCAAGGTCCTTTTAAACTCTTAAATTATGCTGACGAATGCGATAAATTGAGAACTTTTTAGAGATTTTTGTTCGTACACCAACAATGTTTCTTACTCAAGGAATGCCAACTTTCAAATATTGTTACACGGTGAATCGAATGGTGGCACTCTCGACTTTTTCGACCACTAGAGCCTATCACAGACGTAGGTAGATACCACAGTGGTCGATAACCCAGAACATTTCTTCCGGGAAAGGTTTTGACAAACATGTTACTAAATAGAAAGTTTTAAATTAATTTCAACACTTTGCATAATCGAAAAACTTTGCTTTTTGTATTTTTTATAAAACACTTTCCAAAGACGTCCATGTTCGAACTCAGCCTTAGCATGGACCAATTGAGCAACCCCCAAAAAAGATTTCACTCTCTTGAAAATCCCGCCGAAAAGTAGCGGCCATCGGGCAATAAGACTGGACTTCGCCCAGACAACTGCTATGCTATTGCCAATTTTTGGCTGTCCGTGGCCCCCTCCCTCCTTGAATACGCCACTGTCTTTACTGGGAAGGGCAACTTTTTCCTCTCTGGCCTTGTCAATTTGTGCGATAAACGGACGTAACGTAATATTTCTTATTCATTTCCAGGCGGCAAGAAGAGATCTCGTCAGAACGGGAAGAGATCGACCGGCAAAAGAAGCTGCTGACAAAGCGGCGGCCGACCAACTCCGAGACGGGCCGAGGGAAACGTAGTGCGAGCGGTGGAAGCAACTCTGTGCCCGGCGGTGGCACCGGAGTTGGCGCTGGGTCCCAGACCGTACTCCACAACGGGACGGACACTTTCCTCAAGCCCGATCCCGTACCCACAATGTCTGCTCAGGAGTACTACGAGGCGGACGAGATACTCAAGCTCCGACAGTCGGCACTCAAGAAAGAGGATGGTCAGTTGCAATGCTCAGATAACTCCCCACATTTTGGTTTTCTTTTCCCTGATTTCCAATTGTGTAAAAACTCCTCACTTCATAATAGTTTTCCTATTCAGCCACGGACCGCTTTGCTTGTTTAATCTACATAATATGAAAGTTTGTTGAGTCTGTCTCAGAAATTTGCGTCTTAAGGCGTCCCCCATTGTGTAAGAATCACCTGTAATCACCGGTGTGATGACCTGCGTAAGAAGCCACTCCATTTAGTGATATATATTCATTTTTCATCATATCATTCATCCTAATTTCCAGCCGACCTCCAACTTGAAATGGAGAAGTTGGAGAGGGAGCGGAACCTTCACATTCGAGAACTGAAGAGGATTCATAACGAAGACCAGTCCAGGTTCAACAACCATCCTGTCCTCAACGAACGGTACCTCCTCCTCATGCTTCTCGGCAAAGGCGGCTTTTCAGAAGTTCACAAGGTTGGTGCAGTTTGTATCTTTGAACCGATCCTCTCTCTGCAACCCGAGTGGTGAGCATTGAGGCGATGGTGAAAGAGTTCTGACTGAACAGCTTACTCGTTTCGCAATACATCACAAGCTGCATCACAATTTGCTACCGTTTTGATCATAAGACAATAATTTAGTTAGAGTTAGATTGTGTCAGGGACTCAGGTTGGGTCATGTCCTCACACGCCGCACTAAAACCTAGGCTTATTGTATGGAGCGTTGCACTGTAGACCAACCTATAGGCTCTGGGTCGAGTCCACTCCCTCCACTGATGATCCCCCCTACCAGGTTTTTTGCCGACACACAATCTCTTCTGGTATCAGAGACCTGAAGCGTCTGTACCGTCGAGCTTCGAGTGCTGGATACTCGGATTCTGTGCAGATGTTTCTGGAAGCACCCCCAGCTTGAGTCTCATCTTCCTCCTAGGCAGCTCCAGTGCTTCTGGGGTCCTTCTCCTACATGGTGCTGCCATCGTCAACTTCCCGAACCTTTGTGCCTGGATTTCTCTCACCCATTCTCCCAAGAAGGGTCCAACCGAGCATTTAGCGATACCCAAGACTGGTCACAAATGATGTGGAGGCCCTATTTCTTGCCATGCCATCTGCTCGCTCATTACCTTCCACCCCACTGTGTCCTAGTACCCACATTAGGGTGACTTTGTCCTCTGCTCCCAGGCAGTTCAGCGCCTCCCAGTTTTCCTTTACCAGTCTTGACCTGGTTTGGGTCGCTGCTAGGGCCTACAGTGCTGCCTGGCTGTACCTTCCTTCCTCTAAATCTCCTCCCCGTAATCTCCACCACACATTCTCCAATCGTGTAAAGTTCGGTATACAGTAGCCAGACAATAATTACATACCAATGTTAATATCTGGTGACAATGGATAGAAGACTTGTTTGGATTTGGTGCCATTTAATGTAGTCTGACAGCTATGCTGGACATGAGTATGTTATTCTGGGAAAATATCTGGTACACGATATAGTATTTGTTGCATTATACACTGAAATAGTTCTAAGTTCTAGTAATCTTGATTGTTGCGTAGAAAGAGCAGGGATAATCTCTTGAATACTCGCAACAGATCCAGGTTAATTCGAACTTTAATGCTTTCCTGTTGACCTCGCGTTTTCCATTCTCCCAAACCTATGAAACATACGGCCAGATTCGAGGCTCGTATGATATTATCGGAATTATGGTTTCAGATAAGCAGTGTTGCCAACTGATCAATTTACTCCTTCCCTGTTGCAATCGATATTTCGAGCCCTTCAATCAAATCGAGAATGATTCTATGTGGAATATTTTTCCTCCAAACACTGAAATAAGGTGTTATGCAACGACTTATGATTAAAATAACAACTGTTGTGTTTGATTATAGTTTTGGATTCGCAGTTTTGCCAACCGATCAATTTATGCTGTGGCTCAAATCAATATTTCTTAGCCCGTCAATCGAGTCTTGAAAACAAGCCACTGAAAACTGTAACAGGTGGTGTTGCCGCTAGTGATATTCATTTGTGACATAAAATGAAATTTTTATTTGTTTGGGTTCATTTGCGTACTGTAATATAATAATCCTTATTTTTGTACTCTCCAGGATAATTATCACCGAATACAATCTTAATTTCTAGGCGTTCGACCTCAAGGAACAACGGTACGTTGCTTGCAAAGTCCACCAACTCAACAAAGACTGGAAAGAAGACAAAAAAGCCAACTACATCAAGTGAGTGCGGATCGCAGGCTCTGAAATCATACAATTGTCTCGACACATTATCATTTACTGTGTTGCTCTTGACTATTATTCCCATTATGAGTGAATTTCGAATTATCAGGCATGCGCTGCGGGAGTACAATATCCACAAGGCGTTGGATCATCCGCGGGTGGTTAAACTCTACGATGTGTTTGAAATCGACGCCAACTCCTTCTGCACTGTACTCGAGTACTGTGACGGCCACGATCTCGATTTCTACCTCAAACAGGTAACTTATCTTATTTTTGCTTAGTATAACTACAACTAACCGACCAAATGTTCGTTTCACCAAAAATTTAGAAAACTCGGCGCTTCGCGCCTCGCCAGGGGGGCAAGCCCCCCTGGACCCTCCGGATCTTTTCTCTTCTATACTTTGTATAGAACGAGGTATTTGCTATGCAAAACATGAATAATGTTTTTGCGTCCCGTTTCCCCTTTTCCTTATCCCTTTTCTTTGTCTGTATGGAGAATACTGAGTTATTCGTAGGTAACATAGGTAACGTTGGTAATTCTTAATCAGCGAAGCGCCGAGTTTTTCATAATATTCAATAATCAAACACTGGATGCGATCAATGTTTGATGCAAGTAGTAAAATGTGGGCAATGTAGGGCACATTCCGAATGTTGTTTACAGTTTTATTTACTCAGGGCTGTATCTCAGCTTCTTCGATATTTACAGCGGTTTTGGCAGTATATAATTTATGCATAAATTAAAGGCTTTCCAACGAATGGAGAACGATTTTTGTCCGTTGAAAACTAAAGAAGTTTCATTTCCCTAGAAACGGCTCGGTTGTACTTGAAAATCATTAAAAATCTTCGTGACATAATTTCGTGACTTAAACTTCGTTACGCTTTTCAACTCTGGTAGGCCACCGCTAAAACCTTATTCATGTTAAAAAACCTCTGGCTCGCATTTTTCAGTTTTCAATTTTTATGAAGTTTTATGACGTTATGAAGTTTCGTTAAGCCTTGTATGTTTAATTACCATTACAACTCAACCTATGTAATGCTTCGTATTCTTCAAGATTGGAAATTCTTATCGAAGTTATCTGGTTATGAAGTTGCTGAATCTTATCGTATCTATGCGGCTTGTATAATGAATGGTTAGAGATTCCTCTGGCTCGCTCGTTTGCAGTTGCCGAGCACTCTGGTAAAAAAAATCCATAGATCACATACATGGTCATTTGGTTTGCCAATGGTCAACCCTAGTGAAGTGCCTGATGCGTTCTGTTGGTGGATACTGAACTCAGAAAACGAGACAACTCACAAGTATGGTGCATCCATTCACGATACGTACAGTCCGACATAATCCAAGGTTTCAAGGGAGATACCAGCTCAAAGCTTACGATCCCCCCCCCCCTCCCCTTCCCGTAAAACCAGCTGGGGAGAGTACTTATAGCTCAGGCAAAGGCCTCGGACAGCCGCCGAGTACCTATTTACACTACAGGGTGTACCCGAGTTCTCGGTTGCCCACAGAACTATGGGTACTGAAGTACGCCGGCGACCTGGCCATTTTTGCGTCTCCCTCTCCTGACACCTTTGGTAAATACCTAGTCGGGAGTAGAGCGGTAGGGGTCAGGCGCCAATTCTCTGACTCCGGGCCGGTGACTGGTCAGGCATCTGGGGACAGTGGAGCAACCAGCATTCTGGATAGCTCCCATTCCTGAACCGGTACCACGGGAGAAGGGGAAGCCCCTGGCACCAGAAGCATCGCAGCTTGCAAAGCATCAACCTTCCAGAAGGACGAAAGACTAGTTTGAAAAACGCTTGGCATCAGCAGCTAACAGAAAAAGCTTGACAAGAAGCTCATTACGCTTGCAAAATACGTTACTACACTCTGCCTCAAATACCATGCACCCTCTGGCAACTGCTTTTTGATTACTTTGATACGAATTTTCATAGAGATATTAAAGTTTGCCACTCCCTATTCCTCATTGAATTCAATCGTTTGTTAAACTTCTAGTTGTTTAATGAACATTTCATCAATTTTTAGCACAAGACAATAGCGGAGCGAGAAGCGAGATCGATCGTGATGCAAGTTGTTTCTGCTCTGAAATACCTCAATGAGATTAAACCTCCCGTTATACATTACGACCTGAAGCCAGGTGAGCGTTTTTTCCCTTGTCATAATAAAACTGAAGTGTGACTTATCGGCACTGAAAGCCATCGAAACCCAAACTTGAAATCCAAGGATGTGATCCCAGCATCTGATATAAATATGAGACATTTCTGTAGCTGATGGTTGTTTTCAGGGAACATTCTCTTGACTGAAGGGAACGTCTGTGGTGAGATCAAAATCACCGACTTCGGGCTTAGTAAAGTGATGGATGAAGAAAACTACAACCCTGACCATGGAATGGACCTCACTTCACAAGGAGCGGGAACTTACTGGTGAGTTTCCTGTGATCTGTTTTCGTCGTTTTGAAAGTAGATAGATAGATAAAGTGTAGAAAACGTCAGGGGGCGAGATCGTGTGATTAGGGGGGGGAGGGGGAGGGAGGGTGAACAATCGGTGTCATGCCATTTTGCAGTTCAAAACAGGCCTGAAGTCGACGTTCCCTTTGCTTGTCTGTGAGAAGGCGTGGGACAAATTTAGCTGCAACCCTTCTCAAGCGCAAATCCTCCGATAAAATTCTCTGGATTGAACTCAACGACAACCCAGACATCTCAACCAATTGATCAATAGTTCGACGACGGTCTTCGCGAATCGTGGTGTTAATTTTCTCAACATTGTCGTCAGTTCTTGACGTTGAAGGGTTGCAGAACGAGGTTGGTCTTCAATCGTCATTTGCCCATTTTTAAAACGTTGAAACCACTCGTAGACACGTGTCTTGCTTAATTCAGCATCCCTATAAGCAGTTTCAAGCATTACGAGAGTTTCAGCCGGTGTTTTCCCCAACAGAACGGCCGCGCGTTGCTCCACACTGTCTGCCATCACACGCCAAAACGGAAAACGTTGTTTCACTAGAAAAAATCTCAAGGACAAACCATTCTACTCACAGCAACCCGACTTCGCACACTGACTCGTGAGATGTGTCCCTTTCGAACCCCCACCCCCACCTGCCAACCAGCCGCTCACACCTGCCTTCCCTATCCATCTCAAGTCCCGTTACTTTTGGGTCCCCCCCTCGTATTTTAAATAAATAGAAACAAGGTTATAATTCTCGTGTTTATATACACGATATGGCAATGGGCCATGCCCGTCTGGCAGAGGGATGCACCATTATTTATCATTCAAATGTAACTAGAGGTGGAAATTGTGAAAACTAATGATAACAACATGTTAAAGAAACCACTGATACTGGGTCGAAAATATGCTCAGTCCCAATTAAACTGAGCCACCAGCTCGGCTCGATATGGCCATGCAGCTTGGCAAAAAGTGTGCCCTTTCCTCTGGCTCCCCAAGGTTGCAAAGGGAACACAACGCCCGTCGGCAACTCGAGGCATGTGAGGTCGAGTATGTCCCAGAGGGCAGCCAGCTTAGGAGGCTCACTGAGATAACGGATTTGGGGGTGCTCTTAGATGAACAGATGACTTTCTCAAGATACATCGAGGACCTGGCGACTAGAGCTATGCGAGCCCTGGGGTTTGTAAAGCGTAACTCTCGTGAGTTTACAAATATTCAAGCCATAGCGGTGCTCTGTAAGGCCCTGGTACTTTCTATTTTAGAGTACGCCTCCCCGGTTTGGTCGCCAGGCTACGCTGTTCACCGGAATTCTTTGGAGAGAGTGCAAAAAAGGTTTCTGCGCTTTTAGGTTGGGCATGCCATCCAGTGAGGTCGGTTATGACGCTTTGCTGGATACTTGTAGTATGTTGCCTCTGGAGAAGCGACGTTCAATGGTTGATTGCACTCTTCTGCACAAACTGGTAAAAAACCAACTTGACTGTCCGGTCTTGCTCTCCTTGATTGGCCACTGGGTGCCTCGTCTGTCAGCCTGATCTTCTCAACTTTTCCATGTTTCCTTCGCGTCAACTTATATATTTTGGTAGCTCAAGAAAAACATCTGCAGAACATTTCTTCGAAGAGTTCTATGGGAAATACAGTTTTCCACGGGTTAACAACATTTTTCAGATAATACCACCTGTTGATCCCAGACACTGTGTTTTTTAGGAATTTTGCGTTTGCCAGTCAATGCTCAGGCAGACTTTCAAACCGTTTCAACGGTTCCATTCCGACTTTCGTGGTTTTCAACAGGTTTAGACTAGTGAAACCGCGTCAGCAGTGTAACAGGCCATTTTGAATCCAACGATACCCCTGTTTCCAAAATCAATGTTTCCAAAAAAACGAATAACGTATTAGTGAACGTGAACTCAGTGAACGTATTATACGATTTTAAGCTTCAATTAAGGGGATTCCTTCCGCCCGGCCCTGTTGGTTACCAACCAACAGATAGATATGCGCCACTATAGAAGCGCCAAGATATCCAATAAGAATGCTATCGAAATTTATCGAACTTTATTCGAGATCCTCCTCGCCCATTTCACATGTTTTAACTGCTTAACATGTTTTATGAATTTCAAAAGTCGGACGACGCAGGGCCCTTTTCTGATTAATACAGTGATTTTAGAAATTTATTTCAAAACTAAGTCAATCACAGTCTGAGATATCCTTCAAAAACCTGCCAACATAGGTCCTACAGGCCCTTAAATGAATCTACGAGTATGTTTGATCCTCACATGCTTCCATCTGTTTTCAGGTATCTGCCACCGGAATGTTTCGTTGTTGGGAAAAACCCTCCCAAAATCTCTTCTAAAGTAGACGTCTGGAGCGTAGGAGTTATTTTCTACCAGTGTCTGTATGGCAAGAAGGTTAGTCCACTACATTTCCCTACCTTCCTTCCCCACGCAGTCGCCTTCATAAATTTATTCATTTCCTATCAAGAGGAAGCAAATCATTTATACATTTTCTTGTTACAGCCTTTCGGTCATAACCAGTCGCAGGCAACCATTTTGGAGGAGAACACCATTTTGAAGGCTACCGAAGTTCAGTTCGCGAACAAACCAACTGTCTCGAACGAAGCTAAATCTTTCATTAGAAGTTGTCTTGCTTATCGGAAGGAAGACCGTATTGACGTCATCTCCTTAGCAAGGTCCGTTGTTCGAGATTCACTCTGATATATCTTCGCTACAACCGATACTGTAATTGTAAAATATATAATACAATCAGCCAATATGTAATCTGAAGACTTCTTTCGATTTTTACAGGCATGAATACCTTCAACCTCCACAACCCAAGCACGGGCGAGCTTCTGCTGCCTCTCAGCAAAGCCTGCAACAGCAGCAGCAACAACAACAGCAGCAGCAGCAACAGCATTTACAAGGTAGCGGTGGCCAACAGAGCTTTTCCGCTGCCATGTTCGGAGGCATGAATGCTTCATCTTCCTCTTAGTTGCTGGTGAGCATCTCTTGTAAACTACTGAATCCGCTGTTGAGGATCACATAAGATTTGGGTGTATTTCAATGTGTACATGATCTTTTTCAACATACAGTGCTAATGGCAACAATTTATCAAACACTTATTTTTCCTAATGGCGCAATTTATTTCCCCTCCAAATTCAAATCATAAGACCCAAAACTAGCTGTTACATGTATTTGAGGTGACGTTGCGGCTCTAAACATTGACCAATTTTGACGTTCCACCGAGTAAATCCCCAAAATAATAGGACAGTGAATCTTAAATTAAATATCCGGGGCACCTGTGTTAACGTTGTGGAAGTCGTTCCCTGGGCCCATCGTAGCAAAAGCCCAACGAGAATGCCGTTATATGGCCTCTTTTAATTGCTTATTTCATTAGTCCTTCCGACTCGTTTCGTTGGCATTGTCAGGGCACGAATCTTTTATAAGTACCTATAATGTTGTATGTTGTAAGGTTGTACCGCTTTGTATCTAGTTGGCTGAAGAGGTTGGTAGCGTAAAATTCGAAAACATTTATAACTTGTTGCTGGTCGGCATAATATGTTATTGACATGAAATTGGAACCACACCTTCCTCAGGATGGTCTTCAGATCAGCTGATTGCCCTGAACAGATAACTTAGCTGATGTTAGATCTATCGACTTTAAATTTGAACCACAGCTTCTTCAGGATGGTCTCGTACGAATTTCAAAATAAGGCGCTCGTCAGATCAGCTGGTTGCCCTGAACAGATAACTTAGCTGATGTTAGATCTATTAGATCTAATGACTCGAAATTTGAACCATAGCTTCCTCAGGTTGGTCTTATACGAGTTTTAGAATGAGATGCTCCTCAGATCAGCTGATTGCGGTTTGAACTGTCGACTTGAAATTTGAACCACAGTTTCCTTAGGGTGGTCTCATTAAGCACCTACAGTAAATCATAATTGTTGCCATAATACAGTTGCCAAAAAGCAATAATAGGATCATAAACCTCTGCTTAGCACTACTACCAGAAGTAAAGAAATAATACAGGATTTGGAAGGAGTTTTTCATCAAGAAAATGTGAAATAACAAAGTTATTTATAATAAATAATATTTATATATATATATATATAAGTAGGCTCAGCAATCCCTAATACTGAGGAATCACTGATCCAAACCGCAAACGGTTTGGTGGTACGGTCTGTGGAAAGATTGACAAAAGTAATAACCCATTTGTTTACATACGTCTGATCACTTACTCGAACTCACAATATTTCACCTCATTACTCCTTAATGTCTGAAATACACAGCCCCACAAAAACGACGAAAAGTCAACATGTCATGCAACTCCTCCACGTAACCTAATGAAGTTTCTGTTGTTGGTGTTCCCATTTTAGTTACCGCATCGCTTTTCACACTAAGATACACACATTTTGTAGTATTAAATAGGTACTAATTTAATACTTGAATTTAATTTAATAATACAAATTGCTGTCACGTTTGATTTGTAACCCTCCAATTGATTTTACAGAGGTGAAAGAGAAGAGCTTAGGGAGCCGCTTCGAAGGACCGCCCTGTCCCAAAATCAGCGCATCGGTCATCTAAACCAGCGGGAAAAATGGAGCCTTCACGGAAGTGATGAAACAAGAAGTAAAGTGCTGTGATCTTAATCAATGATTTAAAAAAAATTGACATTCTCGAAATAAATACAAAAAAACTTTTTTTTTAGCTTGTGTTTGAAGCAAAAAGTGCGCTGAAAATGGTAACATTATGTTCATCATGCTAATGCGTGATGGTACAGGCTCTCGACGACTCTCTTTCCTCCAAGAGAATTTGTACGAAGTGAACGGACTATTTTCTTTCCCCTTATGAAATTTTTTTCTTACTCAGCGAGCCAAAATTTATGCGCGCCACCTTGCTTATAATAGTATGTATATTTTGTTTCCAGTCCCTTTCGTCCCTCGCCTGTTTTAATTTATTATAATTCTCGACGGAGCTGTTATTGGATGAGTAACTCCGGTGTTTATATTGAAACCCCCTCCCCCCCACCCCATGAAATTCGATTTACAAGTCACTCCTTGGATATTAAATTTGTGTTGTTCTTCTCTCCTACCGTTTATAATAATTATTGGTATTCTCTCTGTGGTTTACAATACTACAATACAAGCCTTTTTCAACAAGCAATGTTATTACAAACAGCATGTTTTTGCAGGTTTATAAAAATGAAAAAAACTTTTTTTTTCGCCCTTTATTACCGTAATAGTTAAAGTACATAGCCAACAATAATTATGTATAAATATTTGAGGTTTACACATCGAAAAAATTGTTGTAAATTATTGGCGCTTGTAATTTTTTTCGATGGGTACATTTGAATGAAAAGTTTTTAATTTTTATTGAAAAGTGGGAAACGTGTGTGTGATAATAATTGTTATTTAAAAAAAAAAAGAAAAAAGAAAAAAATACTGCGTAGACTTAGAAAAATTAAGAATTTCTACAAAAACAGACTGGCCTGACGGAAATGTTCGATTTCTCTTTACGCTGGGCATTTTTGGTTTCTTCGTTTAGTTTTTTGTTGTCTGAATTTTACATTTAACTTGGTGCCCAAGTTTGTTTATGTTCTCGTTTCCCTCGTCAAATAACGCTTGAATAGTTGACCGAAAAAAAGTCCAAGTGGCTACTGTAAATAGTCGTGGCGACTCGCTAAGCATTTTTTTTGTTCACTTACAGCACGATTCGAAATTGATTTCTTGAAACTGTTTTTCTTCGTATGTAGAAATTCCGTTCCGAAGGTCAGTGATAGAATTGCGTTTAGTTAACTAGAAAAAAAAGTGTAAAAGTCGGCTGAGAAACAATTTATTGTCACGCCAATAAATTAATTGTATAATCCATGACATGGTTCGGTCTAGCTTTTTTTTCTTTTGTAGTGAATGTTGACGTCATTTAAGAAGTATTTTGTCATCTTGGAACGGACGGTTTTGTGAGTCAAGGAAAATTTAATAACAAAAAAAATTTTTAAAACAATAATAATTATAGATTACGACTTTGATTATGCATCTAATGTAATGATAAAATGAAAAGTTCCTCGATTATATTGTTTTTGTTTGTCAGGGGAATAAAAGGGGGGGAATTATTTATTTCCTGTTGATTTTGTTCTGTCACATGTCGCCCATGTAAATGGGGCGTATGTAGTTAGGGCGTATTTTAATTTTTTTTCGCTTGCCCTAGAATACTCGTTATAAGGTTGACAATGGTGTGTAAATAATTGTCTTGGTTGCAAACGAACTTTGATAGCTGTTGAGTACCTTCAAGTGGTTTCTTTTGATTTTTCTTTGTCAAACGGCGCTGATCGAGTCAAATCCTCTTTTTTGTAATATTTAAAGGAAAAAAAAAATTAAAGTTCGACTTTGTAATAAAACTAAAAAGTAGGGCAAAGATGAAAAATAAGATTATATATATATGAAAGTTCGATAAACACTTCCATTTACATACATGTACATATTCATATAGCAGTCTATACATATAGGTTATTTTATAGGCTAGCACTTTTGTTATATATATATACATACTATAAATAAATATACATAGAATTATTATAATTATCCAGAGCTCTGCGAATAAATGAGCTAAATATTAAATTTATTTTGTCTCAGTTCATTTCCCATATTCGATTATTCGGAGCTTCAACACCTCAATTTGCATTACTACAAGAAACAGCTGTGGAAATACAAGTCGAGAAGTTTTTAGAATTAACGGATTCTCTACGTTAGTGGGATTTTTCGTACAATAGTTTTGAAAAGGCGAAAAGTGGGTGAAATGAAGTAGTTTGTAATAGAAAAACGCTTTTCAAGACGTCATGACTTCACTTGCTATCTCAAGACGCCATGACTCACTTGCTACCTAAAGTTCCCCTTAACTTGCTCTTGACAACCCTCGTTATTTAAATTATCAGGGTTATTTAAATAATCAGGATTATTTGGTCATTGGACGAGAGAATGCATTTGGTGTTTCTGACACGGTAGTAGTGATTGTGACGTGAGGTAATTGATGGGATGGCCAAAATATATACATGATGCAACGTTTTTAACTCCTTTAGGTAGGTAGTTACCTGAGAGGGAAACTAGGGAAAAGATTAGGTGAATATTTAGATGTGCGGCCAACTAGCCGCTCTAGCCACCGGATGAAGGTCAAATCTGGCACTAAGTCTACTACTAAATACTAGTGGAACTTTCAATATTCCTAAGGCAGGCATGCATAGGCTGCCTACTGTTGCAGAAGAGGTCCTCATAAACCTCCACGTCCAGAGGATAACGAGGATGTTGCAGTTGGGAAGCACAAAATAAGGGTAGGTAGGTGCCTGTGTTGAAAAAAAATTAATGATTTTTTTCTGTATTGTTCATTATCTCCGTTGGTTGAAAAACCTTTGTCTGTTTGGAGGGTTGTAGGAGGCGGTAAGAAAAGAAGAAGTTTTTCCGAGCTTTCGGCTTTAATAAGCCATCTTCAGGGGTAGGTGGGTATTGTTTCCTCAACTCGGTCTCTTTCGTTCAGTGAAAAACTTCTTCTTTTCTTACCGCCTCCTACAACCCTCCAAACAGACAAAAAATTAATGTGAAACCCGTCAAAGAGGCTCCTCTCTGTTGGAACCAGGTTCACTTCGGTGGTGCTCAGATGGGTCAGTCATGGATGGGCCAGAATTGGGGAAACTCAAGTGTTTCCGCCACTATCAACCACATACCAGGAAAAATCTCGGAATAATCCTTTCAAAATGCCATCTCTGCCTTCTCCGGAACATCCAAGCTGACCTGAATCCCTCTGGAGCCTCTCAGCTGTTCAGCGAAAGTTTACTTCCTTTCAGACAGTGAATCAGCTTTAAATGCACCACTGCCCTCTCCATAATGCCCAAGCTGACCTGAAATTGCCTAAAATCCCACAGGAGCCCCTCAGCTGTTCAGCTTCATTTCCTTTCAGACAGCGAATCAGCTTTAAAAGCATCTCTGCCTTATCCGGAACATCCATGCTGACCTGAATCCCCCAGGAGCCCCTCAGCTGTTCAGCTTCATTTCCTTTTCGACAGCGATTCAGGTTTAAATGCATCTCTGCCTTCTCCATAGCATCCAAACTGACCTGAAATTGCCTAACATTCCTCAGGATCCCCTCAGCTGTTCAGCGACGATCTATTTCCTTTCAGACAGCGAATCAGCTTTAAAAGCAATCTCTGCCTTCTCCATAACATCCAAGCTGACCTGAAATTGCCTAAAAATCCATAGGAAGGCTGCCAGTGGCAACACGTTTTAGTTGGTACCTAGGCTTGAGGGCAATGAGATTGAGCGACTGCTTTGCTATGAAGGCCTCGGGAGTTCATCAAATACGGTCCGGAGCCGCAACTGCTCTTCTTTCGCGAGGCGCAAAAGCTTTTCCCCATCATCCTCTGAATATCTAACGCATTACCCACTCCACTACTGAATCAACTCAACAGTCTTTCTTGTGATTATGACCAACTCAGCTGGAGACAGCCAACAGCAGGTGGTCAAAGGAGCTAAGGAAAAATGAAACCCAGTATTTTTAGCCTTTAAAGGGATCTCAATCAAGTTCCCACGCGTTAATTTAGTGACCAAAATTACGTGTATTCCCAGGGGTTTCACTATTCTCTCCGGTCAAATCGAAAGGTGGAATGTAAATATCTGTTTTGTAGCTGGTGCAATTGCATTTTCGTTGTTCGTTTTGCATTGATATCATCTCAATATTGGCTCCTGCATTAAAATGAGGGTTAACGTAGGCCGGTGAGGAAATCCACAGGTGGCATTTGGATCTCATAATATACCAGGAGAGGACAGACCGCACCAGGTCATGTGGGAGTCAACCCTCACTAAAAACTCACCTACCTTTCCCGTGTTGGAACTCAGCCTGGGACTGAGTTCTCAGGCTGAGTCCTCTTCACTCTTCTTCGCTTTTCGGCCTCCGTTCGTTCATTCCCGTTCAAGGACGATCTTTCCCTCAAGACTCTTTTCCACATATTCTGATGTGTGGTGGGTCCAATGCTGCTCAACCCTGCAACATCTTGGCAAGTAATAGCTCTGGTAACGTATTGGGAGACGTTCTGCCCAGTAATTCTTGTAGCCAGCTCCTTGCCTCTACCCACTTCGTGCATCCAAAGCACGTGTGGTGCACATCATCTTCCACATTATTTCCCATTCCGTGCAAGTAGACAGTAGATCTCTTGCGGTGTTGGGAGCCAAAAAAAGAGGGCCAGAAGAGTCTGGGTCAAAACTTACCGAAAATTTGGTAACCTGCCCCTCATTCAAGAGCTCAGAATGAAATACCCCAGCGACTTCAAGAACTATTTGCCCACGGATGACGCAACATTTGACGTAGGTATTTCTTTAGGGACGTATTCCCTCTCAACCATTGTCATTGTGTGATGATTCTATTTCTTCCCTGGAAATACGCTTTCTTCTCCTTCCTGCCAGTGGCAGACTGCCACCAGCTGTAGGGTATCACACTGGTCAGGACGAGTATTGCTGGTTCTGATACTGGTTGTGCAAGAAAGGTTGCACGAGTACAAATTAGGTACCTACTACCTATCATTATCACGTAGTACAAATTGGGTACTCGATCCAGCTTCCTCCGTACTAGTATTTTGTGTCCACAATGGACGGTGTTTGGTTGTGTTTCTAGGTTGCCCCGTCCTTTACACAATTTCATGGTGACGGTGGGTAGAAAATGAGATGATATATTTTCGTCAATTCATTGTTGAATAGTGATGGATGATAATATAACATAATTATGTTATAAGTTATAAAAATACCTGAAAGCGAACAATTCAGTTCTAGAATATTTCACTTCCTCCATGATTATTTCTTCTCTCTGCACTTGTTCATTATAAGACGTCATGTACGTATTCCTCCATGCTATCCATGGTAACTGATCGTCCTATACTCATGTTTCCGCTGTTTGTAAAGTGGCGTTTCATCTGAGTAAAATCACTTGTGTTACAGTGGGTTTAGATTTGCATCAAATATTTAATTTCCATTATTTCTTCCAACTTTTCCAATCCGGTTGTGTAACGTTGCGTCATCATTGTCCTTGAGTACTCATTTCTACTCTGACAGTACTCCTAGTTGTTCTCACTTTATCGCATTTATAGCATCTACAGTTTTCCACTGAGTTCAAAATGCCTCTTCCTCTAGGAGCTATCGGAGCTACTGTCCTCCCAAACGTTGGCGGTTGGGTAGGCGGCGTAGCGGTCATGAAAAGTTACACTGGATGGTACAAAGTAAGTGTTCCGATTGAATTGGCCATTTCCACTGGAGATTACCTAACTTGTTGACAACGTTTGATACCGGCAAGTACCTACAATAATAAACAACCTTGTAATATCGAGATAACGCGTGGATTAATTACGATCCCCTCTTCAGACCTGGAAAGATAGTCCCACTCGGGCTTAAAATTTCTTCGAAAACTTGGCCCGTGATAGCCTTCATTTTCGTAACTTATCGTTTAGTCACTCTCTACTGCCAAGATGCAACCATCCGTGCTGAAAGGGGCGCTCGCCACCGCTCTTCCTAACATTGGTGGAATCTTGATGGCATTCCTCATGAAGAAAGAAGTTGCCCCTGATAGTTGGTACATGACGGTAAATTATCCCTTGGAAATGTTCTACTCGTCGAGGATTTGCCGTGTACAATGTAACTGATAAGAGCCCGTAATATCAGAAAACCTGATAAGAAAACTCAGTTATCTACAGGTTCTGCGTCGTACAGTCTCTACCTGCCTGTCAAGTTTTACATCCTTGTTCGTTTTGTGTATTTTACTGATTAGATTGATTTTGTAAATTCCGTGATGTCGATGTGGAATGTCGTAGGGGCTACGCTCTTCCCGCAATTGGGCGCGTCTGTTTGTGCGTTTAAAGCAAGAAAAGAATTTGACTCCCCATGGAACAAAGTACCTCTCTCACATTTATCCTAAACCATTAATGCTAATCTGGATTTTGAAACTTCCTTTGGTACTAAATCCAAAGGATTAGCTACCATAGTTGCAAGTGCGTTATAATATCTTTAAGAGGCGAGCGGTTTTGGTGTAAGGGCATCATCATCAGACCGATGTCTTGAGTTGTTTTTTAAGTATTCGATTATTGGTGTACACGATTATTGGTGTACAGTACAAATTTTGGTACTTGTACCAGTAGACAGATAAACAGCTAATAAGTAGGTAATTTTGATTTCAAAATTTCACATCCTTCTTCAAAAATTCTTGCGTGATACGAATTGAATTTTTTTTAACGATTGGGTAATGGTTTTCGTGGCATGAATGTATTGAGGTAATGAGTGGTTGAATGTGAAACCCGTTAGCGAATTTCGGATGTATCTACAGATCCATACTGAAATTTGCTTCATCACGACAGCCCCTTGACTTGGCGGCCTTGTTTATTTGTAGAATACGGGGCGAGCCCAATTACAGAATGGATACAAGTAATATAATACAAAGATAGGTAAGATGATGTTGAGGGATGTCGAGGGTCGGTCAAATGGACCGACCCTCGACATCCCTCAACATCGTTCTTACTGACGGTCAACCTAAACCACCACACTAAAGATAGGTAATTGCAGAGATAAGCACAGGCATACTCCCGACACACACTAGGCACTGGGGGCACTAGGCCTTGTTCTGATGAAGGGTGTGGCCTAGGAGCGCTGGGATAAAACAACTTTACAGGGTCTCATATTGTACAATAATTTATTGTAGAACTTCCGTGGAGTCATGCGAGTTCGGCATCTCAGCGTGGTTACTCCTCGGTGCCAACTTGTCATACAGTATTTGATTTCAACCTCCCATATCTAAAAGAAAACATTACACTCTTGTTCATAGCAAACGTTTGTTGCAGAATTTGAAAAAACCGTCCTGGACGCCTCCAAGGGGCGCTTTTGGCCCTGTCTGGACGATGCTGTACAGCGGCATGGGCTACGCTTCGTACCTCGTGTGGAGAGACGGAGGCGGATTCGAAGGTTTGATCTTAATATTCAAGTTCTCCTCATTGTTTCGTTGGCACTAGAGGAGTTGGATTGTCGCTACATGTAATTATCACTCATTTGTGTAGGTATATTGATTTATCTTCATCAGGTATTTGTCACAGGTGCTGCTCTCCCTCTGGCTGCCTATGGAACGCAGTTAGCCTTGAACTGGGCGTGGACTCCTATTTTCTTCGGTTGCCATTCTCCTAAATGGGTTAGTTATTGTGTCATTATTATTTATGATTAGATTTACATCTTTCGAATATGGCACATGTTCACTAGTTCAATTGTACCATACTTCATAGATACGTACCTGCACATACCTAAGTCTTGAAATTATATTGTTATATAAGTAAACCTCCTCCTCAAGGCTAAATTTATCCATTTAAATTTACTTTTAATACTACTAATAATTAAATAATAATTTAATTTATCAGCCAGAGAGGTCTTATCGTTGGCTTTTAGGAATCACCAAGTGATAAAAATCCAGGAAGAAAATGTGGTCCAAGGATGATCTCAGTTGAAACTCATGTTATTGGTTGCATTCTATCGCAAATGACGATTTACTTGAAATGGGCTACTGAACTTTGGGTTTATACCCTTCAGTGGTAGGTACGGTCCTACAGTTATACCTCAGCAAGTCGTAACTTCGCAAATTACTACACAACGGTTCATTATGTTCAGTACAGACCTTCTGCCTAGATCACTGTTCTTTATTTTTTAGGGTAACCCACTCACCTTTCTCCTTTTGACCTAATCTACTCCGGAATCACTTATTCAGCATTACTTTGGTATGGGGTCGATCACTGGGCCTTCTGGTGTCTTCTCGCGGAATCCAGTTTGTTTTCTCCTGAGGAACGGATCGTCCAGCTTTTTTGTCTTGAGGAATCTGACTATGTAGGACACAATCCTCTCCC
The DNA here is from genome assembly GCA_963920205.1 of Stenodema calcarata. NCBI lineage: Eukaryota > Metazoa > Arthropoda > Insecta > Hemiptera > Miridae > Stenodema > Stenodema calcarata. The sequence goes on along the minus strand of OY986053.1, from coordinate 8,150,360 downwards.
ACGTTCGCTGGTTGGAGATCATCTTGTTGATCACGTTAAACCATATAAATAAACCTTATAAACAAACAAGTAACCATTAAATTTGATGGGGGTAGCTTGAAGGAAACTCTACTTCGAAGTAACACTAATCAAAATATAATATATATAATATAACGATATTATCGTTGAATCTGATATTATGTGGGAATATTTTCTTGCGCAGGGTCTAGTGGACATCACTCTGCTCACGATTTCCGCAGGAGCCACCTCCGTCATGTTTTTCCAAGTCAACCAGACGGCCGGCCTCTTGATGATACCCTACCTCGGGTGGCTCGGGATCGCCTCTTCCCTCAACTACTGGATCTACGCCAACAATAGTGATGACGAAGAGAAGAAAGACTAAGTAGCGCCCCTACTGTAACGTCTTAAGCCGAGTTGAGATAGTGAAAACCTACGCAACGACGTCATGTGGTATTTAGAGGCTGATCTCCGGCTAGGAATATTGTTGCAAAGAACGTTTTTGAGGTAATTTTCTACGTTTGTCACCCTCCTTCCCTGTTTGAATGGGTCAAGTATGAAGGAAAAGTAGTCGCCATTCTAGGACTTGTACATTATTTACCAAACACCTCCGTCACTCGAAATGTTCAGTACTTTTGTTTCAAACTTTTCGTACTATTTTTTCATCTCTATTTTTACCACTTTGATATGATTTACAAAAACTCAGCTAATCGAACTTCCTTTAGCCATTCCGCGCCATAAAATTACACTGTACAGAGAGCCCTCAAATTAGTCCTCGACGTATTATATATGGTGGTTTCGGTTTGCATGTACATGTTCTTTTTTATCGGTCTATCTACCGCATTTATCATTTAATTTCAATGTGTCTTTAAAATGCCCCCCAATGTTGAAACTTTTTACAACATTACCACATTGTGTCACAAGCAACGAACATTTCAGTATTTCGAAATTGTTGTTCACATGAAGTTTGTTGCTTTAGCGCTTCATATATTATATCGTTATTTTATTCTCCCGTTATTTCTTCCAAAGTTTTATAGACAAATCGAGTCTTTATTTTTTAGTGTAGTAACCATCAGATGGAAAGACACCATTAAAATTGTTTGTTTTTCATGATTATCTTCATGTTTTATTGTTTTCTCCTATTTATCCTTCCTTCACTCATTTTGTCCCTTTCATTTCTGAGCTATATTTATTTCAATAAAATTTATTTCATACTTGAATACCTACTGTGATTCAATTTTGGTGGGCCCACAGAGTGCAGATCAATCGATTTATTCCCAACGACACTCGTGGTCCCATGAATAGGATTTTCACCGAAATCCCACGGTAAATTCCCGAAACCAGTCTCGATGGGAATTGAGTGAACCGATTTTGATCGAGTTTTCGCCACGTGAATGACTAAAGTTGCACAAATTTGAAATTCTGGTCAAAATATGTTTTAGAATTTCACATTTCCTGAGCCTAAAGATAATGATTTGCTCATTTTCAACGGGATTTAAGAATAAGTTCCTGGAGCTCAGTTGAAAAACTCCCCATTAGTTGAGAAGCTTAGACTTGGCTCATTGAAATAAGGCTGTGTGTAAGCATTTCACAATTTGGAGTTGAGGAGTTTAGATCTATAATATAGTATATTATACTGAAGATAGTCCTGTCAAAATGTATTGACTCAAATCTTCGTAGGTTCACTTGAATAAACGAAGGTAGAAATGGGGTGTGTAAATCAGAGTGTTCGTCTGGACTTGGTTATTGTAGTTACACCGGTATACATTTCCGATTAAGATTTCTCGAACAAAATAATTCCGCAGTTTCTTCATTCCTGCCCAAAGGGGCTTGTTGTATGTAATTATGTAATAAAGTCTGAATGATGAAATTATTCATAGTATTTCTACATTATTTTTGATAGCAGTTTGATTCTTCTAAATAATTTTCTTTCTACCTTTGCATGGACTCGCTTCAGTTTGACATCCATAAACTGACACACCAATAGTGGACATTTTGTTTGAGATGGAAGTGGGCTGCAAGACAGCGGCTGAAAACTCAGTACGTCGCCACCTTCCTGACATAAATTTTAGGATCTGAGTCATCAAAACTGGGTGATGCATGGAATTTAATAAAACAAACCGCATTCTCCTAAGTTGCGCCGGTTTTTTTTTAAATCGCCCTGTGGAACTGCACTGATTGTTTAGCTCATCTAGTAGTTCGTAGGTTACCTTCGAAAATTCATTCTACAGACAATGTAGAATGGCAATATTTCATTCAGCCTTCAGGTGTTTCGAAGAGGTCATGGGGTTGATATTGATGAAAATAATTTTGAATAGACTTCCGAAGTGCGGTTAGCTCTTGTTTCAATGGCGTGCGTCGTACGTTACACCGTGATTTGACAGAAAATGATTAATGGATGAGGCCATTCGCCTACAATTCGATTTCCGCCTGTACAACAACGACAAAAGGGTCTTTGCATATTTCAAAAGGCCGGGCCACTGCATCATCTCTATTTTATATCCGAGACCGGCTGACATTCTGGAATAGGAGATTCCAAGCCAAGGCCAAGCCCTCCGGTTTGGTGGGGGAGACCTCCCCGTGACTCGTCCGTAACCGATTATTTGTATCGCTCGCTAATAACAAATGTAAACTTACAACGGAGTTCTCCACTTGTCGCGGTTCACTCGACAATATAGGTTCAGTTTACGAGTTACTGGTTTGTTTTTCGTCGCATGAAAATGGGTTGTGGGGATATGAAGTTCACCTGGCTGTGTTTCGCTCTAATCATCATTCCAAATTTGGGCGGTTGGATCGGAGGTATAGCTGTTAATCGTAATATGGATTGGTACAAAGTAAGTCCTTCAACTCATTTTGTGTAATTTTGATGATCCCCCATTTTTTCGTCGTTCATCATGGCGATTTCGATGACCCATCGACTTTGTAGAATTGTCACCTACTTGAAACTTAAATCACAAAAATCGTAATAAATATTTGAGAACCCCGTCGAAAACCACTAGATCCAAAAATATACGCACATGAACACGTAAATGACGATTTTCTCCCAGGGAATGAAGTTTTGGAGTCAATCTATCCCTGAGTTCTACTCAAGTCTGATATTTTGATTCAATTTCATTGAATCATTAGTTGCAGAAAGCTCAGTTCTATTAACCTTTAGGTATCTACTGCTTTAGGTATCTAGGGCCCTATTATGACCGCTAGGCACTCCGGAATATTCCTGTAATTCGATGTCCCATACCGTGTAATATTATGCAAGAGTATTAACTATTGACACCAATTCCGTATGCTCATCATAAAAATGATGAAACATCTACTCATTCAGCTTGAACTATCAAATCAACCATCGTGTTCCGCGACATTATACACGATTTTCCTCATTTAACTTGTAACAGGAAAATGCACAATCAGCTTGAAAATGATGACTGGACCTCGCTCAATCTGGTACAACAAAATTAATCTAATCGAGTCATTTCATACAAAAAGAGTGCATGATTATAATGGAAGAAACACTTTTTCTTATTTGAATGAGAGTCTCGATGGAATCGTCATCATTTAAAAGTTACCTAGGTAGGTACTTTGATTTCAGCCACAAACTATCCGTCAAATAAAAGCAGTTATTTCTCGAACTAAGTTGCTATCCCCATTGCGTTCTTCATGTACGCACATGGACATCTCAGGCCTCATTCGGTTCACTCGACTCAAACTCAGGAAACTGTGGAAATCATTCAAACAAGTGTTTTTCTCGTTCAATTTGGCTCAGTTTGTGAACTAGTTGAAACCTCCCCTTCAAGAATACCTTCCCGATGCCGCATAACTGTTATCAGTGTCAAAAAGTGGGGAACATGTGATAAGAGGTTGCTATCACAACAAAAAGCATCAGATTCGCACCTCTATTCATCCAGAGAGTATGCTAACAGGTATGCTATCGGCGGCAGGCCAAGTTGGACTCCAGAGAGTTTTAATTTGGGCAAATAGTTGTTTGCCTCAAAATAGTTGTTTGCCTCAGTCAGCACGAGGGTGTCGCAAGACCGTTCTCCCAGCGAAGTACACTATCCTTCTTTTCTGGACTTATTGTTATTCAATATCCTAGTGAACTGCAAACTTTCCAGATCACTAGGATATTGAATCAATTGTATTTCTCAAGTTTGTGCGTTTTCAAATGTTATGCATTTCTGTCTTAGTACCTGCTCCCATTTGACAACTGATGCGACAAGTTGTCTCCGGGAAAAAGAAGTTTCTCTAGTTTAAACCATTGTTTCAATTTTCCGAAGTTTGTTTCACGGCAGAGGAAACTCAGGGACGAAGAATGCATAAAATCAGGAAGGGTCCCGCCAAGATCCGAATTTAGTAGGTATCTTGATGTGTTTGTCCAACCGGTCCATTGAGAGCTTGTAGATCCAGAAATCGTAGTTCACGTTTCCTCGGTACCAGCTCTGCATTTAGAACAGCTTATTATTTTCTGTGGTTGTGACACCTCACCAGTGGGCGTTATCAGCAGGATGATGGACGATAATATTCAGAACCTCGAACGCTTGTTTTTTTTTTCGTCTCCACAACGATAAGAACACGAATACTCTTCAACAATGAGGGGTTTCTTTGGTGATCAAGTAGTTTCTCACGGCGGTTGATTTTCTTAATTTTTGAACTTGTACCATATATAAATCTGTGTAAGAGTATTCTGAATCCTTCCTTAGGCAGCACCAAAAATGTACCAGTATGTTTGTATAATCATCCTAAAATGGATGTTCGTAGACTTACTACTTTCGTTCTAGTTGATTTCTCACGCGCATATGAAATTGTAGACCAGCATCATTTGCATCAATCAATTTTTATGCCATAATGGGGTATTTGCGTCAAGTTTTTTCTTAATTTATATATTTTTTCTTCAATAGTACAAGCTAGGGGAACAACGAAAATGATGATCAGCTGTCTGAAAAGTCTTCTAAAAAATTTAGGGAACTTACGGTTGAAATGCACCCTTCGGTATGTTGTATGTTTTCAGGTGTAAGAGAAGCCCATGAGCCCTAGTCTGTTTCAGATTATTAAAAACAAATCTAATCTATGTATGGTAGAAGAGATTGTGATCGTTTCTGTCGTTATTCTTATTCTTATCACCAAATAAGTAGGTGTACCTTGGCTGTTGTGCCAACTATTGTGATACCAGACGGATTTCTTTTACCCTTGTGTTTCATATTTACAGACCCTAGCGAAACCGAGCTTCTCACCACCAGGATGGCTGTTCGGACCGGTGTGGACTATTCTGTACTGCCTCATGGGCTTCGCATCTTACCTGGTCTGGGAGGAACGGAAAAGTAAGTGACACGAATTCTAGGCATTAAGTACGGTGGCAACTACTCGTGTCTCAAGTACATTCATGATTCATTCTAATGTCAGTTACTCACCTTGCAATTAGTAATGAGGTAAAATATTGTGTTTTCGTTCGAGTAGGTCACCAGATGGTTCCTAAGAGGGGGTAGTCGGGAACTAGCTCAATGATGGCCTCGTCCGGGACAACCAAATAGTAATCAGATGTATAGTCCTTATACTGGAAACATGTTAGTACTCGGGTCATTCTCATATTTTACCATTTGATGTCCGCAGTCTTTAACATCGTTTTTCACATGGGTTTTCAGCTTTAAAAAAAAAAGATTTTTTGTATCATTTCGTAGGTTGTTTTGGAGAGGAATGCAGTGGTATCGTTAAACGTACCTAGCACATCCTCAAGAAAAAATATTTCAATGTAAAGTTTGAAAACGTCTTGAGTGTTACTGTCCCAAGGGGGTGGGTGTGAAGTTCACCACCATCTGAAATGAAGCACTCACAGATTAAAAAATTTGAACCATGAGGGATTTCACTGTTATATGATGCTGTTTCGAATTATGAAGGGTTTTTTCAGTTATCTTTAACACGAGTGCCCCACTGTTTCGTGAAAATATATAATCACGAGTGTTACTATCAGTTCTGGGCTAAGTTCGTAGATGGGCAGAATCGGTCACCAGACCATCCTTCGTGGATTATCTCTATCGTCGTCCTGAACAAGAATCTACCACCAAAGTTACCAGTAGGTAATGGGTTGTTGCAGGCTCGGGGGGGGGGGGGGGTTGGTGGGAATCATGACATAACACATTGTGTTATTGAAAATTGAGGTATTTGCCGCCTCCATGTCGCCGCCCTTACTGTTGGTAACTTTGGTTTAGAATCTTGTTTAGGACGACAAGTGATATAATCGACAAAGGATGGGTTGTAGCAAGCTGGGGGGTTTGGTGGGAATCATGTGTTATTGAAAATTGAGGTATTTGCCGCCCCATGCCGCCTCCCTCATTATTGTTAACTTTGGTGGGGGATTCTTATTTAGGACGATAAACTAATAAATCCATGAAGGATGGGTATCTGCAGGAGTACTAGTTTAAAAAAAAAGTGATTGCCGCGACCCTTTTTACCTGTATCATATACAAGTAATGTAACATACAAGTAAACATAATGTTTACCTGTATGTTTTCTAGTTTTTTTTTTTTTTTAAACTCTGAATTGTGTTGGATCATGTTGAATTTGATAATAACAAAGAATCAAGAAGAAAAACCACTTAATAACGCGATTAACCGATTAATCGCGTTATTTGAAAAATAATCAGGATTGCTAAAAAAGCTCAATCAACATTGAATTCTACGCAGCCAACCTTTAGTGATTGGCACACAAATTCCATACAAACACTCAAATTCCACCGCAATAATACAGATATCTAGTACTGGTGGAAAGCCCTTGTAAAGTATTACTTGATTCCGGATCACAATCAAGTTTTCTGACAGTGCCGTTCTCCAATACACTAAAACTCCACGATATTCAAATCCGTAGTATTGGTTTGAATAATTCGCCATCTACTATTTCTCACTACACTAGAGCCAAAATAGAATCCTGAACTTCGAGATTCTCTTACTACACAAACTTTCTCGTTGTTCCCAAAATAACAGACTCGTTGGACACTCGCAATATCAAAATTCCACACAACGTCGTTCTAGCCGGTTCCTGATTTTCTTCAGGACTCAGAAATTTACATGCTCATCGGAGCTGATTTGTTCTGGCAGATAGTTGATCGCGATCAAATCGATTGTCCTGAACACTCAGGAGCGCCAAGTTTATAAATACTGACAGTTGAAGAGTTTCTGGTTTCTGAAACGCAGTGATCGAACTACCTACACAATGCAAATTATTTCCTCTGTGTTTAACTTATTGTTGTTTTGAATTGTTTACAGTGAAAGCCTGGATACCGCTTATGATCTACGTCATACAATTGCTTTTGAACTGGGTTTGGACGTGGATATTTTTCGAAGGTCAACTCGTACTCGTGGTAAGATTGCAATATTAAATATTGTCAAATTTGTTCCCATCCCCCATGGAGCAACAAACATTTCCAGTCATCTTGCATGAAGTAACTTACTCGTACTTAAACTAGGGGCAGTTTCGATGTTCCTTTATTCGAAAATTAATGTGATCGAAATTAAAGAAAAGGGAAACAAAAAACGTCACCGGTTTAAAAACACCAATGTTTTCCGTATGACGTGTTCCTCAGTAAATATCAGCTCATCGTGTCATTTCCGGCTTGTGACATTTACAAATGGCGGACAAACGGATTTTTCTTCAAGAAAATAATTACACGGCAGTAATATCGCGGGGAGCATTTGTAGGAAAAGGTCATTGAGAATTGTAGGTGGGCGCCCGAGTTGATTTGAAGTGGAGCCTCCCACCTGACCTGACAAAATCTGTGTCAATACATTCATTATACGAAAATAGATTTCATATCTCACTTGGATAAAAATAGCTTAATTAAAGAGCAACATCGTAACTCCAGGCGATCATCTTTATGGCACCTTTTGTAGCATAAAGACGAGACTACGTATTGATTTAAGAAATCGGGAATAGACGCTTGTTCCGTGTGCTATAATAAGGGAGATAAGACACCACTACCTAAATAGTAGTATTTAAAAAAAATTTTATACTCCCACATGGACAAGTACGGAGTTCAGAGTCGTGGACAACTGCGGAAGGACTTAAGGCGGGTTCACGTGGAGCGGAAAGTCTGTGATTGGTCAGCGTCGAAGGTTGGGAGTGTACTTCGATGGCCTTGACCAATCACAGAGCAATACGCAATCCGGACTTTCCGCTCCAATGTGAACCCGCCTTAAGTTCGAAACCAATCCATACTCTTCGGTTGGTACAAGACTTGTTCATTACTTAGTTATAAATATATAACCCATTAATGTATGAGTGGTGTATACGGGGTGGAATCTTGAGCTAGTTACCGACTACCGGTAATTAAATCAAATTCGTACGGGTAGGTAAACTCTCCAAGAAGGGGGCCCCCTTCTTGGAGAGTTTACCTACCCGTACGAATTTGATTTAATTACCCCAATCATTTCGCATAGTTGTGGGATTAGCTGGTCCACAACAAGTTGAATAACAGAGTAAGTACTAGATAGAGGGTTCAAGGACGAAATTCGTAGCATGACTCGAGGGGAGCAGGCCTCCTCGAGTTATTCAGATTGTTAATGTCAAAGGCAGTTTTGGCCCTCAAGTTGAGAAATTTCTTGGCTCGACCGACCCCCAAATTCGTCTATGAATAGCGTCCTTGAATGATTGCGACTTGATGAGTCCTACCGTTCCCTCGAGTCCCTCCCTGACTCGAGGGCCAAAACTGCCCTTAAGATTAACAATCTGAATAACTCGCAGCAAAGGAGCGATTTGTAGACAAGAGTAATTATAACACTCCTTTCTTTCCCCTGCTTCGCGCTTAATTTTTTTTAAATATGTCTTAATAGTTTTTCGAGATTATTACACAACAACAAAAATTATTTTCCACCAATGAAACCTACTAACCATTTAGTTTTTTGGGTCGCTGAATCCAAATCTGAGGTCGGTTGACCGTCATCAAGTCATTTCATGGCCAAATGCCCTATTTTCAGCAAAACTGCCTGAAATGACCTTGAACGTGGTCTGATAGGAGTCAACCGACCCTAGATTCGGATTCGGCGACCCGAAAAACTAGATAATTAGTAGGTTTTGTTAGTGAAAAAATTTGGTTTTCAATAACGATTGAGATCTCTGTTGCTCGTTTTATTTGATATCTTCTTGTCATTGTGTGTCTCCCATCTCATCAATTTCCCTCCCTAACTCATCTTGTTGTTCGTTTCAGGCCCTCATTGAGATTTTGGTTCTCGACATCGCAGTGGCGGTTTGTCTCGTCTGCTTCGGGATCGTCCGAACATCAGCAGGAGCTCTCCTCGTCCCTTACATGGCCTGGCTCATTTTGGCTACTGCTCTCAACGTCGAAATATACCGACAAAATTTCGCGTGAAAACCCTTAGAAACATCGAGGGTGAGCTACCATGACGATTTTTTGAAAGGCCGTCAATTTCCAGCTTATGAGATTGAGAATGCGAGGGCGGACAGCTCGTCGCGTAAACAATTATTTTTGGATGAAACAAGGTAGCGAATAAGGAGGAATCCCGAAATCCGCGGCTCTGTGCAGTGGAGACATTAATTTCCAACGTTTCACTTTAAAAAAGCGTTATTTATCTCGGAAACCCCAGGCTTGAACCAATAACATGAATATGCCAATTGAATCTGTGTATACTCCTGCTTAAGCCAAGTCATGATATGACTTGTATATTATATAATTTACTATATTCATTCGTGATCACGATGTTACCAGTCGAAATGTAAAGTTTCTCACCTCCATCCGTTCAAATGGTATTGATCTATTTCCGACTGTTCAAGGAAACGGCGCACAGTGAGATGAAACCCGAAATACAGTTGTTTAATATTTTTCCGATGGAAATCTTGGAAAAGGTTATGTCGAAATTTTGTTGTATATAGGGGCGAGTGTGATTTTGACTTGTCGATATTGTTTATTATTTTCAAAGCCTATGGTACAAATTATATTCACAGTAGTTTTATTGGTGAAGTTTTATTTACAAAAATTATTAGGTATTGGTGATAATTACAGTGGGGACTTATCACGAAAGTGGTCCAGAGTTGGTTGACTGCATGAATTAAAATTGATTCTGTGAAATCTATTTCCGGCTGTTCAAGGAAACGGCGCACAGTGGGATGAACCCCGAAATACAGTTTTTAAATATATTTTTCCGATCAAAGTCATGGAAAAGGGTATGTCGAATTTTTTTTTGCACATTAATTTTTGCAAAGAGATGTGTATTATCGTCCGTATATTAGACTGCCATTTACACAGAACCTAGTGGATGCTGGAAGTTGAAATATTTTATCGTTCTCGGGATCTTTCTGAAGGGTTTAAAAAATTGGTTCCCAAAGTCTTCCCTAAGAGCGTGACAGAATTATGCAATTTTTCAGTGACGAAAATCATTGCAGGTCACCGTTTCTTGGTTGAGGCGTTGAAAAACCGCTAGGGCGAAAGATTTTTCGGAGGCAGGGCCTCCAGTCCCACATTATTCATCGCTAATATGCTTGTCCACTGATGAAGAGACGCTTCTAAAACATCAAAACCCCCTCAATATTCCCTCAGATGGTCTCTAATAACATTTCAGATCATTGCTTTCACCAACAGTACGTGTCCAGACTTTCGGACCGCTAGATTCGGGTTTCATCCCACTGTGCGGCACAGCCATCTCAAATATCGATCGTGTAAAGAAACAAGAGGGACGTCTTCGTTATCGAAGTCCTTTTGAGAAGCTACTAGGGGTATTCATGGTACTTGAGTTTTCGAAGTCGAATAGGTCGAGAAGTCGAGGTTGTCATAAAAACAGATGTCACTGAGTATGCGCAGTCGACGGACCTCTTCTCGATCCCCAATTCGATTTAACAGAGCTTGAAGCCTGTTATATCGAATTCGTTGTGGCCGCTTGAAGAAGCTCTAAACATTTGAAGAAGCCCAGCCAGAAGCCGCATTTGAAGGTGACTTCGCCTTACCTACTGTTTCGTAAAATTTTTGTTTGGAAAAGAAAAAAAACAGGCAAAACTCGCGTTTGTCTATCCACAGAATCAGCTGGTGTGATTCCGGTGCCATTGGAGTTCTTAACATAAAAACACCGCGAGGTGCGCCACCTGCTTCTCAATTCTCGATGGTGCTTCTCCTTTTCGATGATTTCGCTTTAACAGGACTCGACGGTCGAAATGGACCATGAATACCCCTAATATATTGTAAGATTCACTTTTAGACTGAGTGATTGGACAGCATTTGTCAGAGGGACGTAGCTATTCGGTAGTTGATCATTTAAGGAGTTCAGTAGTCTTCTCTTTCGAACAATTAATTTAAATTTCCCCATCAGCAAACGACTAAACGAAAAACAATGATTGGGGAAAAATTCAACCAAATCAGACTGATAAGTAGTAATTTTGTTTCATGATTTCGGGTTTCTTTTGTTCGGTATCTCGTAGTTTCATCCAAACCCACTCTTAACGCAACGAGCTTTCCATCCTGCATATTTTAGAGTGTAATCCCTCTAACGTGGTATTTTTGCACAAATTAATTTATTGATGTCCATTTCGTGAGAGCACGCTCACGAAACCGCTGTGGTAACTCCTGACCCTCAGTTCTAGCCTAATTGAGCGAAACTTGAGGTGGAGGTTACCCTCATTCGGAGGTGTCTGTATGTTGAAGTTAATTGTTGTTACTAATCACTATGGAAAGGAGCTTTTTTGCCCTCTGGCAGTGCCTTCCTCAATTTGAGATTCACTGAGTTAACTCGTCCCCTCAAGATACACCGATCTTGTCTCGTCTCATAACGCTTCTACATTAATAAATGGAGCGAAAGGTTTCGATATTCGAGGCAGTATTTCTGTGCATCAATCAACTTCAATGTGCCATGGGATCCGAAAGCTCTCACGACCCCAATGTTAATAACGTATAAAACCTTTATTGTCATATTGCAATGCAATTATAATCGTGACATTTCAGGTTTAAATTTAAATTTATTTGTGTCGCTTCCTCATTTTTGCTCGCTATTTGAATGAATGATCCATGAATATAAATACCACAGTATAACACACCAATGTATAGCATAGTATATACATACCAATGTATAGCATAACATTTATTTAATACGACAAGAAGTACCCCAACTCGCGTATTATTGATTCTATTGTGTAAAGTTCACATTTCTGTGTAAATACCTCGGTAATAAATTCCGATGTTTGATATTTTCGGAGGATGCAAAAGACCCAAATTTTTCACCACGTGAATTTTAGACTCTTTTGTTTATACAAATCCGTTTGGACCATTCCAGATAGTGTCACTTGGTTCACACCATTTGTCAAGTCTTTAATTACAATTCGATTTTTAAAGGAACTTCCACTAGTCATTTTTGGGTCACTCTACATTCCAATCCGAAATTTTAAATGGAGTTTAAATTCGTTTTGCATTACTCCCGATTTATAGTCAACACCACCACCACCTTCGGCACCAGCCTTTCATAATTAAGAGTACGTGTATTTCGATTATTTTGTTCCACTTTAAAAACAAAATTTATTTATTAATTCGATTATTTGTTCCACTTTAAAAACAAAACATATTTACAACGATTCGGCTTTACAAACACGTTATTCTGATTCGACGGATTGCTATATTTTTGAACCTTAAAATTTGCTTATTGAAATTAATCGTGATTTAATAATTTTTTTCGTTACCTACGCTTAATATGTTAAATCACTCAGTAACACCACGGTGCTGTTATAAAATCTATAAAGTGAAATAAAATTTATTTTGAAACATTATTGACTATTTTTTCTATCCGTTCAAATTAGTACCATGATATCAGATTGTTGTGGGGTTTCCCAGTGTTCGTCATGTTCTAGTCATAACTTATTCATTCGTCAGAAGTTATCTGTTGTCATCAACAATAAATATTTGTGCGTTTACCGTATTGTGATTATATTTATTCAGAGCTTCTTGATGATTGTGCTAGTTGGCAACACTAACTCGATTTTAACACTACGCTGGCGTACCCCAGGGTTCAGTTTAATGCCCTTTTAGCGAATTTTCGCACCTTATTTCAAAGGCTTTACTATGCTGAACACGATGGTGGAGTCAGAATTGCGATACCGTATTCCCATCTCAAGCTGGAGCAGTTTGAAGATGAAGAAACGAGGTTGTCACGTGTGATCGATGTTCTTCACGGTTCATCTGCCCTGATATGATAATAGAATGAGATATCGCAATTCTGATTTCACCATTGTGTTCAGCGTTGGAAAACTAATAAACTGAGGTGTTGCTCGGCAAAAACGAGCAAAACAAAAAAGAGACAAAATTGAACATTTATGTACCCATCCTCTGCCATACCGTCAAATGACAAGTAGTTTACCTTCAGTGTGAACTACTTTGAAGGTACACTTAGTTGAGCTTTTTTCCAGAGGTACCTACATTCACCACGCTAAACCCTTCTTGAGTGTTTGAGCTGATCAAAATCCTAAATAATCAAAAATTCGCAGTAGGATTGATCCTACTTTTCCATTTTCTCGCATGAATCCACTACCTCCGTCAGTCAGTAAGTTAGATGAAGGTGCATATTTTGGTTCATTATCTTCGATAATGAACCAATGGAATCGCCCTAGCATTTCATGATTGTAGTGGTAATATCATTTTATAATTAACTCAAACGACATTGAGGGAACTGGAAGAACATCTTCTGTCCAAGACAAGTACCTACCGAAGAGCCTTCAATGCGGCTTGGCTTTTGGAACAGATAAGGTTTAGCTTTCTGACCTCTATAGCACAGTGCTCAATGGGTTCAAATGGGAGCTCTGGGGTGTATATGTGTCCCTTCAGACTGCCAGGGCCTGTGGAGAAAGCAAAACTCAGATTAAGGCCCACAACTACGGAATTGGTAGTTGTCTTAACCCGTGTCAACCTTGCTCCAAGTCTTAACCCTGGTCACCACGTCCAAGTCGTGAACCCTGGTCAACACTAACGGTTTAGGGCAAAAAGCCGACCGTCGATTTAACGGGCCAAAACAGGCCGAGGGAGAAAACCCTAACAGAAATATCCCCTATGCTATGGTAAGAAGCAACGTGCAAAAGCTGAGTGGCTAATAGGGTATAATCGGTTTCTAGCGTTCTTCTTGGGGAACAGGCTGACACCCCCTAGTATCTAGGCTTGCTCGGACATGGGGGGCTCGGTTTGAGTGGATAACTTACCTTTATTTCTATAATAAAGAATTTCTAATGGTAACCTGACCTAACGATGAGTGATACTTGTAATCACCACAAAACGTTGACTATAATAATAGCGTACACAATCATTTTGTCCAGTAGATTCATATTTCTTGTGTTTGGCCAACTAGCCACAGTTAGATCGTAGTTGGCCACGTTGTTTTAGGGTGCGTGCTATTCACATTATCATTATGAATCCTCCACTATTGAATATCTGTAGAGGACCCGTAAAAATACCTTAACATAAAAAGAATTAAGGTAACAATTTCAAACAACCTGAACGTTCCAAAATTTTAGTCCCAAACAAATTAACTTTTACATAATAAAGTAGGTACCTATTGTCTTCCACATATGCATTAAGTTCGGAAATTGGAAAATCTTGATTAAGATGATAAACTTGGTAACTACTTCACCTTCGAATTACTTAGATAGAATTATCCACAGTGTGATTTGTTCCTAGTTGTACGATGGCCGATATATTTCGTGGCTGGGGCGGTGGCAGTGAGTTCATCAGAGTTGGCTTGTGTTTTGCTGCCTGAGGCTTTTAGAGGCCTTTGTTGTAGTACAAGATTTCCTTGGATGGAGATTTGCTTTTGATTTTCTCCTGCAACAGGAACGTGAAATAGTGATTTAGTTTAGAGAGAAAATTATGATTATTTTCACCTCATGGCTTTCATGGCTTTTATTTACATGAACAGGACAAGGATTAGGACCATATGGTCCTCTCTTACATCCCCCTTGTACAAATAAGTTTAACAATCCCCATAAAATCATATACGTATCACAAGTGATACAATCAATGAATACTAATGTAATACAAGTACAAAATAATGAATAGGTACTTCTAATAAATTAATAATGATTCACACAATGTATGGGTTTATGTACTTCATTTTAGTTAGGCTTCATATGTTTCTATTAGGATCTTACTGTATGTGTTTCGGAAGCTATTATTTTACACTAATATTGAAATTGACATGTTGATGGGACACTCAAGTTTTAAATTCTCTTCCTATAGAGATGGTCTGCTTATGAATGAAAATCAGGAAATAAGAGAGGAGTCAAGAGAACTTCTCACGGAGTGAGGGCCATTCGAATTGCAGGAAAAATGAAAATAGAAAATGAAAATGGAACTAGTTATTTGATCTTGTCCAATTTGAATAGTGGAAGGTATATAGGAGGGAGGGGTGTATTTTCACAAATATCCATCTTGATGGTTCGCTGTATGTAAAACAAGGGAATGCTACTACCTTCACCAAGAATATTTTGACCAAAGTTAAGACCATCGAAACAAGGAAAATGGAACAACTTTTGAATATGAGACCCAGAACATAGTGAAACCTGTGCAAACACTTGTGTTGTATTAAAAGATAGAGGTGGACATATTTCGTACTAATTTTTAGATGTTGTAAAAAAATTGATTTTTAATAAAATCCTGATTTTTGGTAGGTACCTACGTATTTAAACTAGTTTGCACACTTGTTAAATAGCTTTTTTCGATGGTACATAGTACCAAACGAAATACTGAATCCCTCTGGGTTTCGTAAATTTTGCTGCCTGGGTTCATCAATACTATACCACCCTTTGTGCCTTCAGCATCGTTACATTGCTCTACAGCAATGTTGCAATATTTACACTACCTACGTTAAACGCCTGCAAAATTGATCTGTAATCCTTTTGTGGATCTACGAAATCACCTGTATTTCGGGTTCCAGCTTCGACACTTCTATGGGTGCCATCTGAGCGAACAGGGCGCAAGCGAGAGGAGTCGCAAAGGTGAGGACGACCCCCGTCAAACCGATACCTGTGATGGGGGCGATGAAGCGAGACTTCTTGAAAATCCCTTTCTTATCCATCGAGTTCATCACGATGGGTGTCAGAGCTGAGGAATAAACGACAGAGGATTTGTTAGAAGTTAGCAGAAGGTTCTGATACCTGTAGGTACCGAGAGAAATTACGTAGGTGCGGTGGCGTAGCCAGGAATTTCGTTCGGGGGGTTTCCAAATATACTTTGAAAATACCAATATTTCTAAATCTGAGCCTAATAGGTGAGTGGGATTCGATTTCTAGTGCGCACAGTAACATGGTCAGGTTAGGCTCAGGTCAGGCCAGGTTAGGTTAGGTTATGAACCTCATCCCCCCCCTCCCCCCTCAATCAAAGTCTGGATCCGTCCCTGCTTCAAGCATAATCTATAATCTAATTCATGCTTTTAAGCATTTTGTGCATGGAGGTACGTACCCATAGATGGCGCAGCCATGATGATCCTGCTAACAATCACCGATATCGTAGCTTCCTTAGCTGCAACCTTAGATTGTCCTATTACGTTGTTATCTTCATCAAACACTTTTATACCTTCTTGAAGCTCACTGAAAAGCACAAATGGCATATTACCTACATGCGTTGCTACAAGTAATTTGATTTCCATAAGAATTTAGATTTTCTATTTTCCAATATGTAAAATGTGAGCAATTACACATAATTACAGGAAAACCAAACATTAATGATGGTATTAATGGTTTACATCCTTTGTTTGGTCCAACCTTCATAATAACAAAACTCTCAAGAGCTTCAGAGAGAGAAAGCTTATTTCAGTCAGATTATTTACTACTCTATTAGACAAACATAACTAACAAAATACCTTAATTAGACCCACGGGGATTTGAACAAGTGCAAAAGATCAGTAGTTGTTTGGGAGAATTAGGAACCAGATCCACCTCAGGATAACAGGAGGGAGTTTGTCCTTATGCCACTCCTCCTCCTTCTCTCCGTCCTAGTAATAGCCACCTGACTTTTACCGGTTTTCTTGCTCGTAGTGGATGCCTCCCAGGAAATATTTCTACAATTCGAAGAACTGTAAGTCCTCCACCATTTCCAACCTCAAATTCCCAACATCTACCCGACTACATTCAATTACGTTCATACTACATCCAAACAGTACTGTGGTTTGATCAATAGCCTGCACTTTTCACAGCTGGACATTCAGTACATTTCGCACTTCGAGAATACGAGAACAATAGACTTATCTCCGAAAAATACGGTTCTATACGGCTTTTCGCGTAGACCCAAAGAGAGAGCAGGTTAGGGCTTTTTCATTGTGGAAGAAGTGGTAGAGAGTTTGTCCCAACCAGGGGCCCAAGATAGATTCATTCTTTCTTAAAGACAGATCAGTGTGAAGAATGTGCAGCCTTTCAGAATGAGACCCCCGAAGAACAAGGTGCAGACGACACAAACAACATTAATATTTGGCTCATAGGGAAACGGCCCTAGGGGCCTCGCCAAGGGAGGCTATGCCCTTCCACTTTCGTTTTGAGCCTTACGGCTAAATTTCTATAAACATGGAACATGTTTTAGCCACTCAGCTGATCCGGGGCCTGAGCAGCCTCGAGTTAAAGTCCGATGGAGGCTACATGCCAAATTACAGCTTCATATTGAGAATAGCATAGAAATTAACTTTAGGAGCCACTCAGCTGATCCCAGCCCTATGATGCCTAAAGCCCTAAGCACTCAAGGCATCAAGGATGCCAGATTTCAAGTCCCTACCACCACTGAAATCGGCTAATCCATTATATAAAACTCCAAGATTGTTTGTGCTCTATAGACGGCCAAACCACTGAACCGATTTTGATAGAAATTGCTCCGTTGTGATCAGCAAGTTGCAGGGATCGTTTCTGTCGATATTAGATTTCACCCACCCGCTTCATAAATCGTGAACCAGGCTTTCCGTAGTCATACATATAACATCTCTCCGTTGTCAGGATTCCGACGCGATGGTAGTAATAATTTTGAATATGCGTCTACCTCTCTACAGGAATCTCCAATATGTACTTATAAATTTCGTTTTATATTAGAATCAGTTACGAGTTCTTACGTTATCCTCATTGCTGGGATGTTCACGCAGTTTGCAGCAGCGACTGCCGCAAAAGGGACGAACCTTCCAACGATCGGCGGCATTCTCTACAGAAAAACAGTTCCAGTCATGCAGCATTAACGAATGAGCGAATTTCAAAGTAATAAACACACACTGCCTTCAACTTAATAATATCACTGGTCAAAAATGATTTTGTAACACGGATTAGAATACGGTGTATAATACGAATACGGAGATTTCTGATAAAATGTTTAATTTTGCAAAATTATTCTTCTAGACAAGAAAAGCTGGTGAAAAAAAATAATGAAAAATGTCCACTTCCGTTAGGTTCAAATGAGTTTAACATAAAATATGAAGGTGATAGAAAAAATTCGATTTAAAATTCTCGATTTACAATGCTGTATTGAATTTTCTTTTCACAATAATTGTAAATTATTGTTTATAACAAATTATTTGTTTGGTTTTTTAATGGCAAAAATAGATTGAAAAAAAAAATATATATATATACATTCTACAGAAGAGAAATTGGCCATTTCTACGCTTTTGCCAGAGCGATCGCCGTATTCTACACCCCATAAACCACGAAAAAAGATTACGTCACAAATGTATATATTGAATGAATATAGATTGTACAAATGCTTACGTTTGTTGACAAGTGTATTTATTGAAACGGTTTATCTTATTCTAATTTTGGAGCATTTGAACCAAAAACGAAAATTTCAACATATTCAAATAATCGTCTATCTCATAAACACTTTCCTCGTGATTTTGCTACTGTTTACCTAGGTACAAACTTAGTAATATGGGCACAACTTGGGACGAGAGTGTCGTCTCTGTGACACGCCAGGTCAACTCAAAATGACGCATTTTGGAACGACAAGGTGATGGGGATTCTCATACATACGGAGATTTGAGTTGAGTCAATCTCCATGGCTTCATGACTCTACACACGGACTAATTGAAGTGTCCCAAAGTGTCCAAATGCCAAAGCTTTTGAACCTTTTTTTTGCATTCTTTTTGAATCTGCGTGGTCCCTGTAGTCGTGGGGAACAAGAAATCCCCCAATTGGGAAGAGTCGTTCGGTTTCTATAACGACTCAAAAAAATCAAAGGTCCAAGTGTAACGCGGGGCTTGTCACCGAGGTCTACCTGTACGTGTCCGTACCTGTACCCACCGAATTCAGATATAATCTACTCTTAGAAAATTCACTAAAAACGACAGCGAAAACATATACCTAATCCTTCGACTAAATTGACTTACTGGCGGGTGGAACTTGAAAAAAGCATTCCGTAAACTGTTGGTGCATCTCTTCGCGAGTTTGTTCTCCGACGAGCCCTGCAGAGATGTCAGGCACGTTACCCAATTTGACTATTCGAAGTAATAAGAAGGTCGTTTCTATGCGGAAATTATTTGTATGTAATAATTATTGCTATTCTCGTTTTCCGTTCCCGTTCCTCCTGAACTCGTCTGGTGTCATCCAATTTTGACGTTAACTTGGGTGCCTATGACGTTTAGTGTTTAGATGGTCCCTTATGATTTTCATATGAATTTCTTACAAATTTGTTTCATATTTCCCGAAACAAAAACACACATTTAAAATTCTTTTTAGAAATATTTCATGAATATTTTATCGTATCAAGAAATGTCGATTCGAATTTCAGATTTGTCTCAAGTTCCACTAAATTGTGAGGAGGGTTAAAACTAAATTAGTTTTACCCTCCTCACAATTTGGTGGACAAATCTAAAATTCGAATCGACATTTCTTGATACGCCAAAATATTGATGAAATGTTTCCGAAAACAACCCGATTCAAAAGTCCAATTTTCTCGGCGAACAACTGCCACCCAACGCTCTAAAAATTTGACAACTGTTGATTGTATGGGGATTTGTTAACTAATTTGTACAGGGGGGATGTAAAAGAGGACTATAATATATTATGGTCCTAATCCTTTCCTGTTTAATTAAATAAACGCCGTCAAACCTGTACCAATAGTGTAAATTTGATTATACCTTTGGGTGGGGGGTGGCAGTTTACTCGTACACTATTGGTAGGGGTGGCAGTTGTCAACAGATAGTTTTCTGCTCAATAGCAGTCCCCACATAATAAAAATTTGTAGGTACCTAATGGTATACAATTAGGCAATAGGTTCCGGCAACATTTAGAACATAAGTAGGTACAACATAAGTAGGTACCTACACTATGAATTGGTAATAGAAAAGTTTCGACCTCAAGTTTAATAAGCCTCTAGTTCTTCTCTAAGAAGTCAGGTGGGTATTTTCTTTTTCGTATTTTCCCTTAAAGAACACAACGAAAATGTTTTGTCAACAGATGTTAATGATGTTCTCCCAAGTAGGTAGTGAGTGGTTTCATCACAGGAGTCTGTGATTTTGAAAATTGTCCTGTGAGTCTACTTATGACCTTTAAACTGTTTCACAGATCGCCCAATACAAATTTCGTCACATGTACTTACTTGATAATTGATTAAATCACTAAAACCGTTGACACAAATCGTAAGATGGCCACCACAACGTGATTCAGAAAACATAAATTTCGCGTTGAAATTTCGACTTTTTCGAGACTTTGGTTTTGAATGTGAGATTTACGTAAATAAGGAGTAGTTCGTAATTTATAGTTCGTAATCATATTCTACGTTAATTGAGGATAATCATGACACACCTGAACCGCCTTGTTGAGCGCCACAGCCGTTCCCACTGCTCCTGTCGTTGCAATCATGTACGAAGTGGCGATTTGTCTGGAAATTACATTCTCGAAGATTATGAACCAAAATTGAAATTGGAAATATCACAATTCCTACTTAATGCTGTTTGTATTTGATTTGATCAAATTTGATCAATGTGATTGACTTGATGAGTTTTGTCGTATACAAGACCAGACACACGAGTTGTTATATCGTAGAGGTGCCTGTCGTTCTATGGCGTTTAAGTCAGCATTCCTACAACTGATTGTTGTTGACCAACTCTTGGTGCGACTGATTGAAACAACGTCATTCGAATATAAAAGAACACTGAGGAGAATAGCACCAGGAGGGTTTCATTAGTGCTAGTTCGACTTGACATTGACACTGACGTTCTCGTACTCACGATATCGGCATAGCGGCGTCACTTCTGTTGCAGTAATTGACCAAAGCGTTGAACGACTGATTGACCCACTGCCAAAACACAACGGCCGGCGTCGTTCTGGAAACAATGAATGTAACTTCAAATCGGGAACCGTTATTGAAGGGCAATAACAATAAGCATTTGTAAAAGAATTCCGCAGTAGTAGGTACTATTTAATATCATAATAGTGTCTATTATTATAGTTTCACTAATATTAATACATACAGCCTTCATCCCTCTCTACGATAAACTCGACGGATAAGAAACACTACAACTGCGGAATTCTAAATTTTTAGTAAATTTTAGTAATGCAACAAAATCCTATAATGGGGGGGATTCTACATTTTCCCAATTCTACTAGCAAAATTTCCCAACTTTCAAAGAAATGAAAGCCAAGGGATTGGTTCCTACTATATATATGATGAAGAGGCCCTTCCAAACGATCGATAGTCGACTACAAACATTTTGAGTGATGGTAATTTTGTTTTCTTGGACGATTCCAAAGGTTCATTATCAAAGATAACCCAAAAAGGCGAAAAAGTTCAATTTTGATTAAAGAAGATCTGTTCATTTGGGACGAAAAGGCCCTTCTACACAATCGATATTCGATTAAAGACATTTTGAAAAGGGGGGTAAATTCTTTTTCTTGGACGAGTCCAAAGGTTCATTCTTGAACCCAAAAAGTCGAAAAAGGTGGGAAAAGTTCAATTTTGAATAAAGAAGATCTGTTCATTTGGGATGAAAAGGCTCTTAGACACCTCTGGCGCTCTACTACTGTCACTTTTACAGTCACCCTGGTTTGATCCTTCTATTATGGTCTATTCTTCGATGAAATAACACGTGTTTTTTCGAGCGTGCGGTAAGTTAGTAGGTCGCAGTATCGTTTACGCACTTGTAGAAAACCATCATGCTCCCAGTGACTATCATGTTGCAAGGCACTTGAGCAGACATTCGTCCCAAGATGAAAACCTTCTCGCCGGTAACAGGATGGAACGCCGAGTCGTAGATCGTTTTCGCTTTCCATAGCTCGTCAACTGACAGCGGTTTCTCTTGTGTTACGCCCCTCCTGGAAAAATAACAACGAAAGGTAATATGAAAGAGGATCAATTGTTTAATGGTTAACCAGGGTTGCCCACTCATGGTCAGCCACTACTGTTCCAATTTCCTCGAGATCCTGTACGCATATTTCAACAAAAGAAAAAAAACGTCAAAGTAGCTTGAAAATAGCTACTTTGACGTTTTTTTTTCTTTTGTTATTCTTCTTAATTATTTTTCTTAATTATTAAACTAATTTCATTTTAATAGAACGGAAACGGAGAGAGAAAGGCCTGGACAGTGTCATAGTGACCTATAGGCCAAATTGTTAATTACTGGGAATCTAGCTGTAAGAAAATTTGTAAACTGCTTGAAAATATGTATAATAACTGTTTTTGTGAATTTTGTAGAAATCACACGAGTTCTCATTCTGGTAGATGGCAATCTACCGGGAGGTTGTCCAGGATTAGATTGAACATAAGTAGTGGTAACGAATCATAATATCATATTATGGAGTCTTTCAACTGTCTTTCAACCCTAGCCTGGGTTGATATACTTATATCTACACGAATAGTTAAATTTATAACGATGGGTATATTGTCTCAGTTTGGGTGCTGTGAGACCAATGGTCCGTCACCTCAGACTGCGCCCAACCTCCCTTCACAGCAGTCCCAATGTCTTCAAACTGTCACTGTCCTCAATTTTTTAGTGATCTTATAGGTACTAGTGGGGTGTACGCAGGCGCTGTCATTGAAATGCCCGTTTGTACTAATTTATTGACAAATCTAGGTGGTTACTAATCGAATCGGCAAAGTGGCCTTCAATCCTCAAATCGGAATGCCGCTTTTTGGCCATTGACGGAGCTCGGAGAACCTGAATTAATTCAGACTGACGCGCATCGTAGTCATAATAGCACGAAGAGGGGGAGAGAGGAACGAATTGATACGGTTCGCTTAATGAACTGTCAACCTGTTATTCAACAAGCGGTTGATGATACGAATGTAACGAGGATGTTACTCATGTTACCTCTACAGACTATTCCTATAGAAGCATATCGTGCTCCCGTGTCGCTCATATACGTAGCATAGTAGGGTTTTCTGTGATATCAACCTCAATCGAGGGGTCAAGATCAGTTCATCTTATCGCCTCCCATATGGACCGTTGAATCTGTGTTTTTTATTCACCGTACAATTTATCAGCATGACTGGTGGAGTACGTAACACTGAAGAAATAGGACACTATACGATACTATCGATCAAACGAATTTTCGGTTAGAAAAAGTATAACTGACTCGTCTCCTACTCCATGGGGTCATCCGTGGGCTCAGTACCCAACTTCCCTAATATTTTCAACCACGTCAGACGATTAGTCCAAGTGTGATTGATGGAGGAATCGCAGGGCTTTCGTGGTGACATCCGTTAATCTCATCGACCATGATTAAGATCATTGTGAGGACCAGTTTCTGTGATGCAGTATGGTATCTCACTATTTTTAGGAAGGTAGGTACTAGCTAAATTTTTGGTTCAGTAAATTGGAGATTTTGAGATAGCGTGAAGGAAGATCTGCGTTATCGAGGGTATTAGGGCCCGCACTCCAGATCTTAGGTAAAGGTAAGGTCGTACCAAGAGCTTCTACCAGACTGGCATAGTTGCTTATGGCAAGGCGATGTTATAATATAATATAGGGACTCTTTCTCCCTGCCATCCTCCCTTATGTCTGTGTGAAGGGGTAGTTGACCTATCTTGGGGATACCCTGGAAGGGGGGGGGGGGTTCTCTTGGTGTGCTGCTCTCGGTAGATATTTATTGTGATACTTCTATGTCGAATAATATTCTACTATGTTATATAGTGGTTCCCCACAAACATGATTTTTTAAATTTTTATTGAATGAAATTCTTAGACAAATGTACCATCCTTCCCACAAGACTTCCGTCAAGCGTTGATCATGAAACTGGTAGGTATGAAGTTGAACAAGTACCACGTGCAGTCAGGCGTTTGGAGTTGATTGGAGTTCAGCTAGTAAGTGTTCCGAGTCAGGGTTGGAGGGCCCTTAGAAAAACTCTTTTGTCCTGGCGTCCTTGGTGTCTGAATTATTGTTAAGGAGGGGCCTGACATTTTTCTGATCTGTAACCTCATTCATGATGGCTAACTGAAAGTATTGTACATATCCACAATAAGGCCAGAAAAGTCTTGGGGGATCCAAATACTCCGTTAAATCCTTCTTGGGAGTGTGGGTGAGAGCAAGGAAGGAGACATTGGAAAAGCTGAAAGATTCGGGAAGTGGACATTGTAGGAGCTTGTAGGAGCTCAGAAGCACTAAACTGCGGAGATAAATCAGACTCCTGGTGGGGATGCTGACTGGCCATGGGGGCTTCCGTAAACATCTGCACAGAATCGCGAAATAGTTTCCTACTCAGGAAACCTGCAGTGCAGACTTTTGTGGAGAGGAGGGTGAAACAGCACCTCATCTACTCTTCTCCTGTCCAGCGCTTGAACGATGATACAGAACCTTTAGGGCTCTGATACCATAACAACCTGGAATGAGGAATCGTCAGTCTAGTAGAGGGAGTGAACTTGACCCAGAGGCTTGCTCACAGGGCAACGCTCAGCGCAATGAGCAGTTTCGATGTGGCGCGATGAGTCCCTGCTACAATGCAATCTACAGAAAGTTTCAAAACACGAACTTCAGGAGTCTTATGGCCTGATCAGTGAGAACACCCAATTTTCGCGTGATATCCCTTCACTTGGAAATTTTATGATGTAAACACAGAGGGAGGGATAAATAATTTTTTTCTCGATCCATTCCAATGGTTCCTTGAGTAGGTATTGAAAATGGCTTGTAAAAAAACTCCATAATATTATCGTCGGTTCAATGAAAATATTAATTAATTAAGAGTTAAGTATTTTTTTCAGTTTCAAGCTAATTTTGTTCGTTCAAAATACAAATAGCGGTTATTCGCAAAAACTACTCAAGCCCTGTGTTAACTACCAAGCACCTCCATATCTGAAAATGTGAGACTCCTGAAGGTTCGAGCCCCAAGAAGTCGCTATATAAGAATTGACCTTCTTCTCAACCCACTGTTATCTCCCTTCTTCACAGTTTGCAGCTCTATAGAAATAAACTTGCCAATAAACCGGCATACGTTTTTTTAACGCTGAGGAATGCAGTAAGACCAGGATTCCCCTTCACTTGGGACAGGTTGCCGACGGTTAAGCCGCATTACCTATGCTAACAGGGATAAAAAGTTGAGCGAGATAAGGCCACAAGGAGCGTAGTCGTTCGCCAATAACTGTCAACGCGACGAATTCTGTGTCCCTTATCTTTTTTCATTGCACGGCAAAATAAATTATTTGAACTGCTTTCGCAAAAACAAAAAAAATCACAAAAGTACTTGGACAGTGGAACCACCTCTGATGTTATAGAATTGAAACTGTCCATAAGCTTGAAAAACGCTGCAAATTTTTCCACAAAAGTACTTGGACAGTGGAACCATGATGTTATAGAATTGAAGCTGTCCATAAGATTGAAAAACGCTGCTAATTCTTCCACAACGTTTCATCATTTTCTGTATAGACGGCCCTTCGGTTTAGATCACTGTTCTGCATACAATATCCTTGTGAGTCCCACAAGTGTAAGAAGTAGTTGGAGATGCTGCACAGCTCATGTACCCGTCATTCATCGTTGCTGGATACAGGTAGACTGTTATGGAATCAAATGTGTTCCTCCAAGTTTAAAATGCCACTTCAGGTCTGAGCGCACTAATTTTTTCAAATGAATTGCTAATGAACAAGTCGAAATGCAAATCGTCGCTTTAGAACCGGCACATATAACTTAACTCAACTTTTAATAAGTGAGAAGAACCTGTTTGGTGAGTTAATCGTGTTATTCTTCAGGTATTTAGCAAACCTAATTGGAGCCGTTCTAATTGATATCACATCAAACTTTGTTGTCTGGGGATTAGTTCAATGATGTAGCCACGACTGATCGGATGTGTTACTGACTATTACCAAAATTCCACCGATGCGTCGAAGTCCGAACACGGGGAATCACAATCCCTGCGAACGCACTCGTAGAGAGTTCAAACACGATCCTGGTATCAAGTGCTGATGAAGTTTTACGTAGAATCCAAAAATAAAAAAGAGGGTTCCCATTTGAAAAAACGAAGTTGGTGTGCATTGGGCCAATTTGGCCCAGTCGGAAAAATTTAAAATAACGCAATTGAATGCAGGATTAAAAAAGAGGAAATACGGGTTTTTCAGTTTTTTCAAAATCCCTCACTATAAAGAATTAAAATTCATATCCACTAGTTAAGGACCACCCTGTATAAAATGTGAAATTAAACTTTTCGAATTGGAATGAATTACATGTTGGAATGATCATGTTTGTTTCTTAACGATCCAATAGGCGGTTAATTTCTTCCAACAAATAAGTTGAAAAAACGTAGGGCTCAAGGTTGCACTCATTTTCTGTGAACAAGAAACAATTAGCATCGTGATTACCTAAATTGTAAACGGTGGAGTAATGAATGACTAATTAATTTTTTTAATAAGCTGCACTTGTCTTGAATGGCTGTATCTTCACAAGTCAAAGCCTCAGCTATGGATTTGTTTGCAACCTTTTCGTCCCTCGTTTGAATTTTCAATAGGATGAGCTATGGACTCGTTATGCACTCATACTTTTTAAGTCTGACAAATCTTAAGCCTTGAAAGTGTTTGGTGTTTCGTGCAAGAGGCTCTACCTGTTACGCCAAGTGACCGACTTGGACGGTTGATCGTTGCCCTGCAGTAACCTGGGAAACACGTTGCAACGTGTTTCATGAAAACTCGAGCAAACCTTCATGGCATTAGCAGTAGAATATACAAAACTTGGTCCACTCCATCGAATATCATCAAATTTTCTAGGCCAAATGAGTTCAAGAAGGTCGTCTGACAAACTGGCCCTTTTGCTTTTGTCAATGAGTAAGAAATGCGAATACGACACTTTCTCGGGCTTATGCTTCACAACCTTACACACACAGTCTTCATTTTAGCCGGCTGGTATTTGGGGGGTTCGTAGGAGGTTTAGTGAAATAAAAAAATCTTTCGTTCCGAGCTTTCGGCTTTATTAAGCCATCTTCAAGGATTATAAGTAGACAGTTCCCTGAACCTCCTACTCCCCCCCCCCTCCCCCCAGAATACCTACCGGCCAGATAATCCAAGGAGGAATAGATATCAACCAGTACCAGACAATCAGAGCAATGTACACTTCCTTTTCACTTCAGGCCATGCCATGTCAATACTGATTGAAGGGGCACTGATACACTTCGACCTAGTGATAATTTCTATTCGCCGTTTGGCACAAGCTAGACAAGAATACATATCACTCATCTCTTGATTATTAATTTCACCTAGTTTGAACAGCTTTCAGAGACGACCTCATTAGAAACAACTGGCTACAGACTAGTGAATTTGGACTCTGGAGAATTTTGACTAGAGAAGGTTCATTAGAAATACCCCCTTTTTGAACCGCCTGCCAATTACGATGGCGTAATAGCTTCCCTTCGTCGTTACATGGATTCATTACAATCCAGAAGAAAAAGCATACAAATAGCAAAAAATACCAGAGAAAAAAGTTGTATCCCTTGAGCCTTTCTTTCCAAAAATGACCACCACTTAACGTTCCAGCCGCGCATGCGCCTACGGTGCAAGATCGAAAGTTGGGGTTTCCAGAAGATCCATAATATAACATAACATAATATTATTATGTTTATGAACATTTCTTTAAAGGACATAAAAAAGCAAAACATGTGCAACGAACCGCATTTTGGTACATATCTTAAATATTCATCGAGTTATGGGGTTTTGAAATTTGCAATTTCAAATTAAAGAAACAAATTTAATAAGAAATTTAATCTTCAATATTACATTCCTTTACCGTGGTCTGTTTGGAACAAGTGGCACATGTTTTTATCGTATTTTCTTATTGCCGGTCGAATAAAAATATTGCCAGCTTTGTAAAATTAATAGTTTCCCCGATTAACACGAAAATATCGTCTTTTAGACGCTTAAAACCTTGATTTTCAACAATGGGGTAATCACATAATTTTTAAGGTATCTATTTTTATTTTTTATTTTTCTGCTGAGAACATCAGTGAAAACTGCACGTTTGTACGACCCTCCGTTCACAAGTTGTGAATTTTTCAAATTCGGGCCGTGAAGTCACAGCCCCTATTTCTCTCAGGTCGTTTAGGAGGGAATAGGGGGCTCTGATATCATAACCCAAACTTCATAATAAATACACCAACTTTCGATCTTGCGCCGAAGGCGCATGCGCCGTTGGAACGTCAAGTTGGGGTCATTTTCGGAAAGAAAGGCTCAAGGGCGACAACTTTAACCTCCAACATTTTTGGCTCAGATCAACCGTTTAGGCAGGAAATGCACAGACCTCTCGTCAACCACCTGTAAGATTCACGAGAAGTTGGCGTTTAATAGGACTTTAATCTTAATAGTATCAAGTAAACCTTACAATCATTAACCACTGATAATGCCATCAAAAATTGATTGGCTAGAACCGGAGATATGGGCATTATATGGATTTTATATTTGTGCATGCGCAGACGGTTCTATAGCTCCGATTACAATGAAATTTTGGATTTCAAAAGATCCCAACCGGTACAATAGCAGCCCTTTAGTGTTCTACGCATGCGTAGACGAAATTCACGGTGGAATTTTGAAGAAATTCATCTAGGAGCAATCTAAAGGCTGGCAACCATGAGACAGTTCTTTCAGTGAGATAACGGGCTTAGGAGTTGGGAATAGTCGGACAGACCAACGGAGACACAAAACCAAAAGCAACGGATTTTACTGTTCAACGTTTTTAGCGAATTTTCTCTCGATAGAATTGAGATAGAAAGTTCAAATATGCACACAAAATTCGTCCTGGCAATCGAAAGGCTAAGTTCGTACATGGACAGAATCGGGCTACTCTAAGGGGGTTTTGGGGAGTTTCGGTAGGGGGGGGGGACTACCCATAAATCCCCAAAATGAAATATTCTGACAAGTGACCCCTCATTTTAAAGATTTTTTGTATGCTGAAGCGATGGTGAAATCAGGATTTCGATATCCTATCTCGTTCTCAAGTTGGAGCACTTTGAAGATGAAGAAACGTGGTTGATACTAAGTATAAAGTCTGGAGATGTTCTTCGTGGACATCAAGTCCTTCAATGGAAACATTTTACATATAACCAGTTACCTATTTCTTCGAAAATTCGCTCATATAGCCATGCTGAATGACTGTGGATTTTGGAATTTCAGAACTTGGGAAATGGAAAAAAAACAGTTCCTTGATGTGCAAAACGCAAAATGGTAGTAGTAATAAGGATTTCAGAGGAGGACGTTTGGTAGTGAAGACGAGGGAGCAAAATTATCTAAAAATCCACTAAGTTTACGGGGTCACCTGTGTCTATCGACGATGTCCTTAGCCTTGTCCAACTCCTTTGACGAGTACAGCAGGTTGAGAGGGTTCGTCACCGAGAAGAAATGCTTAGCACGACCCAAGTATGAGCTCTGATCCCATCTCGGCCTGTCCAAATTCACCATCTTCGAGTCACTCATCCTGATCACTTGATTCCCTGGGAGATTCGACCGTCGCACCGACGAACTCCAACCGCTCAAACCACCACTGCCTTCGTCATAGCGACTCTAAACTGTTTCCGGGGCGGGATCGACTATGGAAATACGACTATCGATGGTCCCCGGGATGTTCTTCTCGTTGTTTTACCGGCTTTTCCGACTGAGGGGTACGTGGTGACTTGGATGGGGTTCTGGTTCTGGCGCTACCACGGGATCAATGCTCATCGGAGGTTGGTGGGGATGGTCGAATGACGGCGCATGACTCTCGTCGCCTTTCCTTTGCGACCTCGCGCCCATCCTCCTGGAATCGATGGCAGGGTGGAATTGGAACAGTTGATAAATGAAATGATTGTTTCATTCTATCTGAAATCGAGAGAATATTTGACCCAAATATTCGAAACCTTAAAGTTTAAAATGTACCTAAAAGTTTTAAAACTCTTTACACTAATAGCATCTAAGTCTACCGAGTTGAAAGCCTCGTCCGAAATCAACATTTTCACTCGGATTTTCAGGGGACCGATTTCTGACGTAGTTCATTACCCTTAAGTAGGTTAAAGGGGCTTAATCAAAATTAAACCTTATTTGACATTTTTAAGCCGCACCTTAATTCTGTACTTTTAAGCTCTTTCTTCCATGCTCTCCCACACCTCCTCTAACCATCAGAAATCAAAAATTTCAAATTGTATGAAAATTAAATTTATGGTAACTTATTTTCGAACTCAACATTTTTCGGACCAATTATGAACACTTAAAAAAAAGGTTTTCTTAGTGATGGACACTCGGGGAACTTTGGACAGTTTAAATACAGGAACTTTAAAATGTACTATTGACAGAATTCTGTATAGGTAAAAATTGAAACGTAACGCCTCCTAGTGATGTATACATCAACTCCACGAGTCTCTCAAAACGACTCAGAGACTAATCTGTGTGTGCACCAAAACCACAATTAGGTATAACTTCACCTCATGTCTTGAGCGCAATAAGTCATGATTTATTTGTTAGGTATCGGTTACCTGATCAATGTACTTGGTTTCTTGACGTTGTGTGACTGTGTTATGAGGTTTCATTGCCATTCGGGTTTCCGAAACCAGGACAACAGCGTTAAGTATTGAAGCGTTCACTTGCAAATTCATTGTTGTCAGGCGAAAATATAAAATTACGGTAGTTGTAATCTACTGTTGTCGTTATTCACGTACAGAGAGGTACCGTAGAGAGGTTAGGAAAACAAAACGAAAATTATTGACACGGTTTCAACAATTTTAATAAGCAAGACCCATTTCGTGTCTCTATTTCTAAAGGTACTGCCAGAAACAGGTCGCTCGCTTTGGTCGTCCACGTAGGACAAGGCGTTAATCAGGGGTAAAGTCCTGTACCTTGTCGCCGTTATTTGGTTTATATTTTTTCCTGAGGCTAATTATGGACCGATTTCTCTGTTTTCGATCTGCATCCATCAAGCAAAAAGGTGGCTCCCCCACCCCCCCCCCCCCCCCCCATTGGGTCTAAAGACTGGATAAAACGGGAAATGTCTGAGAATATAAAAAATGTAACATGTAATTTATAGGAGTTTGAAATAAACTAACAGATAACCTGAGGATTACAGAGGAGATCCAATGTTTGAACCTAGTGTATATTTCATGTAACCAAAGAAAACAAAATTTAATTTATTTAAAATAATTGCTAACCCGGAGGCGATTAGAGCACAGCCGCCATTTCGCACGAGAGACGGCAAATCACACGACATTGATCTGGCTGTTGGACAATTTCTAGATGGCAATGAAAAACAACAATTTTTGACTCAGACTTGGAAAACTTCATTGGAAAATAATTTCCTAACTGCTTTAGAAGCCAATCGAAATGGGAAATTCAAAAGAGAATGGTTGGAACACTACTATATAGCTTGACTGTATCGAGTGCTTGTCTGCAGGATTCAGTAAAATACGCGTTCTTTTCGCTCCTGCTGAAGCTTGGGTAGGAGGTGATGGTGAACTAACGGTAAACAATTAAAAACTGTTATTGGTTGTGAAATAGCGAAAAAGATCCGGGAAGTATCCTGTTTTACGCTTGTCAGCATTTTGAAGTTTGAGTCATAATTACAAAATTTACAATGTTGAAAAATTAGCAAAATCTAATTTCTTGCATTATGTATGTATAAAATATTTAATATTTTCCGTAAAGTACTTTTCTGATGCAAATAACCCTAACTTCGTTTTTGCTCCCTTGTGGTGTCATTTTCCAAATTGCGGATTTTCAGGTATTCCGTTATAAGTGAGTCGAATTTTTAATTTCAGCCATCACTCAATTTTTAGTCAAAGATCTTATTTAATCGCTAGATGAACGAGTTTCGGTCCATGGCTTTGGCAACATTTTTTTGTCTTTGGGATAAGTATAATATATTTATTATCACTAGATATTATCACTATGTCATCAGCATAGCGCTTATATACTTGGAAAATCGTGTATGTCTGGAGAGGTAAACTGTTCAGGAGACAAGAAAAACGTGTACAAAGAAAAACTCGTAAGTCTGTCATCACCTCATATGACAAACCTCGTAAGTCCAAGTCCGTGATTTTCGTTAGTTTTATGAAATACCGAGGTGAATTTCACCTTGCCAACACCACTATTCACAGAGTACAAGCCCAGCCTAACAAAAATGAAAGTTGAAAGATGAATAATGAGAAAACAATTTACTTTTCCGGGAAAGAGACGAGGAGCCCATCAAAACACCAGACCCAGACTTACAAGGATTTCCATCTTTTCTGAATGGTTCCAGACTTACGGGTTCTGTCAACCGCCAATTGCAGGGAAACTGATTGGCCGATACGGAGGAAACTTCGCATGGAGGTGCTGCCTGAAATTGACTACTAGCTTATATCCTTAACAGACTTACGAGTTTTTCGGACTTACGTGGTTTTCCAACTTCATTGGTTAGGCTGAGCTGTCGAATCCTTGTTCAGAATTCCAAGGGTGGCTCGAGGTACAAATATGCGTAAACGACTTAACCCTACAGGTGTTGTAAGTCAATTTTTGCCCCAATATTTGACAAAACTTCCAAGATCTATAATAGAATAATTCTGTAGAATAATTCTACAGCACAGAAATCTACAATCCTCTCGGAGAGAACTCTCAGTGGACACTTGCGAGTTTTTACGAAGAAATAACTCGTCTAAACAGTGAATATACTCGTAGAAATAATTATTTGTGTGTCCCCAACAGGTGATTTGTTGCATATAATCGTACCAATTTTGGCGGGAAGGACCTCCCGCGCTCTCCTCTCGTTGGTTGGTGAGCTAGCGACCTCTGTGCTACCAACACTCAACTACAATAGTACGAGGGACAACTAACAGAGATCGTTTGTCTCAAGACACATCTGAGTCAAGGTCACCCCACGGTGTTATCTAATGTGATACCACTACGACACAAACGCGTCGTCCAGGACTCGTCCTCTAACTTTGACTTTTTGTTTGATTGGTACATGACATTGCGTCGAATCTACGATATCGTGAAAATAGATCGGTTTGTTTCAGTTTTCCATTCATGTCTCAAAGGGCCAAGGTCATCGAGCTGTACAAAACCGTGAGTTTTCCCATTTAAACACTTCTTGTTTGACATTGATGGCTTGATGAACACAAATCATGAACAACATTAAAGATTGGCGCATCATTGTATGATTTCACAAGTCTTTCACAAGACCCAAAACGTAGACGTCGCGGCCTTATCTACTTAGTTGGTATCCACTAAACACCAATCCTTAAAACTCGTTGCTTTGGAAATTATTAAATAATTTCTAAAGCAAATTTTGCAACAAACATAAATGTTGCAAAGTAACCAATCTTGTCAGTTTGAAAATATGAATTACCTACCTAGTCTAGGATCATTTTTCAAGTCTAGAAAAACTGATATAAACAAGGTTTGACGCTAGATTTGGGTAATTTTGGTAACTTGGTTGTTCTTATTTCTTACAAAATTTGTAAGAAATAAGAACAACCATTATTTATTTATTTACAATTATTTAATAATAATTATCCAAATGGCGTTTTGTTTCATAATTTTCAACAATGAACAACTGGAATTAGCAAAACGAGCAAGTTTATTGGGAATTGCAAGCAATGTAACCATACCAGCAAGCGACTATTTCACTCTCATTGCTAAACGAGCCCAAGGAGACTGGCAACAGCTGTATGTTAACAGTCCACAAAATACTGGACAATTTTATAGAAATTTACAGACAACTGCTCCCCTCAGACCTTGGTTTAAAGGGTACACAGTATCCAAACCATTCCTCCGAACCATATCGAGAATGAGGACCAATCACGGAGTGTGCGATCAATACCTTCATCGCTTCAACAGACAAGAGGACCCAGAGTGCAACAGATGTGGCGACCCATGTGGTAATTTAGAACATTTAGTGATGTTGTGAGACGAGATGTTCAGGAAATTGTCGAAGGTAGTGGACTTTCCGACGAACTACAGTTGTCTACTACCAACGAGGAACTGTATTATAATATAATATATTATATAAAATTATTTATGATTATATACAAGGATGTAATATTTATGTATAACAATTATGAATTCCATATAAAAATGTAGTGTGATTAAAACATCTCAGAAACGATAGGAACTTGAAATGAAATCCTGGAAAGGAATGGAATAGAGTGAAAACATCTGAAAAATTTGAATCACCACCGCAACAAACGGTGATCATTCACACGAGAATGTTCCCAGCAGCACCAAACAAACTGCTATGTCTGATGAGGTACCAGATAACGAAAAGCGCGTTTTTGCCGCATTGTTGCCACCACTCAGGCTGTGGGATGTCGCGACCCACCGATTTTTTCTAAGGTTAAGCGTCCCAAGGTAGATGACTTTCCCTTAGGTACCTTCTTAAATGCATCTCGCCTAGCGATCAAATTGATTTCGACTGCCTAGCCTGATACCTACTTGTGGTGGTTTCAGCTTCTTCACCTGGGCAAGGACTACCCCCAAGGCTTCGACTTCTTCCGGACGAGGCTGAAGAGCGCGTTCCTCAAAAATAAGGACGTCACAGATGCCGAGCAGGTGAAGAAGATGATTGGACACGGCGATTACGTCGTCAAAGAGCTTGAAGCCCTCTACATGCTCAAGAAGTACAGAACCCTCAAGCGTCGTTACGAAAACCAAGATCTTAGCAGTAAACCGTAGAAACCGTAAGAACGAACCAAATTTGAAGGTACCAAGTCAACCTTTCTTTTACCTGTACCTGATATTCGTCTCACCGCTACGAATAGTGATTAACTTTTAGGCGTCATGAAGGGGCCACACTATCGATTACCATGAACCAAATTCACAAATCACCATCATAGATTTATGTCATGTGTTGAGGTACCTTCACAGGTCAGTAGTTATGCAATAGTTCCTACTATGATTATAAATCCATATTCAAGAGATCGAAAACCAGGAAAATAATGTGATACGAAACTCATTGTTGTAAATAGTAATTATTTTTTCCATATCTAAAGAATAAAGCTGTATTCTTCAATTGGTCATTTTTGTATTTCGAGGGTCTCACGGCAACTTCCCACATCGTCACTAAGGCAACTTTTCAGCAGAGCCAAAAAACTATCTGCCAATGACTAAGTTTACTGAGTAATTCAGTAAAATAAATCGTGAGATTTAGTGTTACCTAACTTAGGTACCTAACTTATACTTAGTTAGATCGATCCGCCGGGAGAAGACGCTTCAAATGGTATGCACAACTCATTTTGGGCAAAAATGACGATGTGGGAAGTTGCCGTGAGACCCTCGATTTATAACGTTCTCCTTACGTACATTGGGATCATAAACGGTGCATATTTGGAGAATTCATGTAATATTTCGAGGTTTTTGAAAGACTATTAAATCTTAGTGCACTTCGGGATTGTGGGAGTTAAGATTTCAGCGTTTCGTGCGCAAACAGGGAGCAATTAAGGCTCTGGACAAACGTCTACCTCCCCACAGCACATCAGATAAATAGGTACTCTTATTAAAAGTAGTTTTATCATTGAGGTGCGGAGGGATATGTGGGAGGTCGTTCAAGGTCTCCCTCGAAAACTTTATTTTGTCGCTTAGTATACGACTTGTTATTTCATTTCGTTCTCAATTGATGGACTTGAACCAGGACAGAGTTTATTGACACCGAATGCATTACTTCCTCCACTTGGTGTCTGAATTAACCAAAAATCCGGGAGGGGCATTTATATAATAATATTATATTATATATTAATTTATATAATAATATAGTGTTATGATCTTGATGACTAGTGGAAGTATATGGATGCGTTGAATGACCAAATACTAGTCGTTGGTTTTGAAGGTCTTTATTACACGACGTTTCTGCCCAGGAACTGGGCCCTATTCATGTGGACATCTACAAGGAAAGTAGAATTAATATTGTTGTGAACAGCAATGTGGAAAACAGCAGAGATGGAAAACTTATTTTGTATCTCTGCTGTATTCCATCTCTGCTGTTTTCCACATTGCTGTTCACAACAATATTAATTCTACTTTCCTTGTAGATGTCCACATGAATAGGGCCCAGTTCCTGGGCAGAAACGTCGTGTAATAAAGACCTTCAAAACCAACGACTAGTATTTGGTCATTCAACGCATCCATATAATAATATATATCATATATTATAAATTGTGACTTTTTGAAGAAAAGGAAGCTATCGTTCTCAGTCTAAAAGTTTTAAAAGTCGAATTTCCAAAAAAAATGCATACCACAATCCGTTTCAGAAAATCCTGAATTCCCTGTCATTCCAGATAATAACTCTCGATAGAATTGATATTATCTCGCAGAATCGGGCGGGAGGTTTTGGGAAGTTTTAAGGGGAGTAAAATTACCAATAAATTCCAAAAATGAAACAGTCGGATATGTGACACCAATTATAAAGGTTTTTTAACGCTGAAAACGATGGTGAAATCAGAATTGCGATGTCTTGTTCCGTTCTCAAACTGGAGCACTTTGAAGATGAAGAAACGTGGTTGATACTTGAGGTTCATCTGCTCTAATCTGGTAACTGAATAAGATATTCCAATCCTGACTTCAACATCGTGTTCAGCGTTGAAAAATCTATAAACTGAGGTGTTACACTGGGAAAAAATTTATTATAAAACCAGTAACGTGGTTAACAACAGTAATGCGAAGGCCATTCCAAAATCCACGTTTAAAAAAAAAATCGTATTTCTCCTCACTCCTGACATGAATCAGTATCACCGATGTTTGTTGGCTACTGGACCAATTTCAACAGAGATGCAAAAAGAACCACGAACCTTGCGAGCGAGTTATTTGGTTTTGTGTTTTTTTTTTTTTTTTTTTTCAAGAGGTTTTGAGTGGTCCCTCTCCGCCGAAAATCGAAAACCACAAGGGCTGCGGTTCTGAGGGGCGTCCCTAAAAAGCGTAAAAGCTCTTGCTTTGGACAACAACAAAAAATCGTTTTCCGACCAGTTACGCTCGCCAGGTAAACATTTCGCTTGCCAAATAAGTAGATTAGATAACGAGCGAACTGCCAGGCCAATAAGAGTTTTTAAACTTGAGGGAAAAACCATTCGTTGCAATCGACCCCGAGTGAATGTCAGTGACGAAGTGACAATGGCCTCGAACATATCGGAGATATTCAACCATTTCTTCACGAGGAAGTCAAGCGGGAAGAAGAAATCTGAGGAGGTCGTCAAAGAGGAATTCAACAATCAGACATTTTACAGGTGAGATAGAGCCATCTAGATATGAGTCATTTTGATCTTATATATCAGGGTGGTCAGATGTAATGTATAGTCGACGACAATACTTTTTGATTGTTTGTGTGTACTGTGGGTCGAGGGTTGAAGTAGTTTTGGCTCACTTCTGGTTCGTCTTCTCTTTTATTTTATCCAACATGTTTTGCAACGTCGTGTTGCCTCATCAGGGATTTGTTAGGGGTGGGTTTTAGCGGGATGGTCCGCCTTCGTCATTCTGTTAATAAAAAGCCTCTTCCAAGGTACAGTGTGAGGGCACCAGTCGTCGTTTATGAGAATGATGAATTTCCAGAATCAGCAGGAGTTATAAAATTAGCTGGGTCTCGATCGAGTGGTAGGCAGTAACGTTACTGCCTACCTGGGAAGAGGCTTTTTATTAACAGAATGACGAAGGCGGACCATCCCGCTAAAACCCACCCCTAACAAATCCCTGATGAGGCAACACTACGTTGCGAAACATTTTGGATAAAATAAAAGAGAAGACGAACCAGGAGTGAACCAAAACTACTTCAACCCTCGACCCACAGTAATAATACTTTTGGGTAAATTTACATCCTGTATGAAAAATAGACATTGCAGGTGGTCAAAACTACTAAGTTGTGTTTTTTACCCGTAGGAGAAATCCTATAATATTATTCATATCACACAAAGTCCACACTACCAAATATCGGAGTAAAAATAGAAACGCCGCCAATGATGTCGAATGGTCGGGACATATACAAAATAATTGGAGTAAAATAGTGTGGTTCGCTCGGGTATGTGACCAGATAGGCCCTTCTAAATAGGAGGGAGGCAGTAACTAGCCCAGTGATGGTCTCGGCAATATTCCAACTGAATTCTGGGCCGACCTGAATAGTTTATGGGTTATAGCTTGTTCATACTTTGGCAGTAATTTATATCCATCAATCAACAAATAAACCAAATTTGTCTCACACGAACAAGAAACTCGACATCACGAAACTATGTGTGGTTTTCATCTGATGTTACACAGTATGCTGAATGAGGGAGAGTGTGATATTATAAATA
This sequence comes from Stenodema calcarata, assembly GCA_963920205.1. NCBI lineage: Eukaryota > Metazoa > Arthropoda > Insecta > Hemiptera > Miridae > Stenodema > Stenodema calcarata. Next base: position 8,111,777 of record OY986053.1, on the reverse strand, counting down.
ATATTATTAACCCTCTGCCCTGTCAAAACGCCTCAACTAAAAATTCAAAACATTGCAGAAATTCGCCTCAAAGTTTTTTCACTGAAACCTTTGATGTAAGTTGACTACAACTCATTATAAAAACACTATTTTTGGTGACATATCCATATGACTTCAACCAATCCAACGGTGAAAAAAATTAATCGATTAATTGCAGTTAACGTGATTTTAAAATTTCCAACTTCCGTTTGTTTAGGTAAAATGCCTCATCTCAATATTTTTGTGTTGAGGCGTTTTATGGTCACAATATCCCCCACTTAAGGTTCGAATTTTGGACTTCACCATCGATAAGGGCAGGTCCAAAATAGGGGGGTTCCGTAAAAACCCCTTTTCCGTAAACATTGGGGCTTGAGGCCTTTTTTTTTTTTAACAGGACAGCCCTGTAGTAAGTTAGCCCTAGTCAATATTATTATGAATGAATAATTCATTCATTATTGTACACTCTCATACAGAAATGCATACACTTATAATAATTACAATAATAGTACACTATCTCCCATACAGAAATTCATACAATTATAATAATTACAATAATTGTACTATCTCTCATACAGAAAATCCTTCCATCAACCGCCAATTCAACCTGAATACACAGTTATTTATGTGAATAAATATGACAGATTTTAAGAATTGATGTAAAAAGATTCTGTTAGAAACCCGTGACAATCATAGTACCAGGCCCTTGGTGTTGACATGGCAGGATCTTCCTGCTCCCTCCAGCGTTGAATCGTGTCCAAGATGGCCAGCGGGCAGGTTAGGGGCAGAGATCTATCGCATTCCACTGTAAACATTGTTCTAGACAAGGGAAAAGAACAAAGATGGTGAGATTCGATTGTGTGCTGTGAGGTGAATATGAATGGCACACAATGTGTAATCATGGCATGATAAATTAGGGTAAAACATAAGACTACAGCGCTAAGTGCCTGTACCTATACACAATCAGTGGGACTCCCAAATTATGGAACGCTGCTGTGAGGTTGCTGCTAAAGTGCCCTAGTGTATAACCGCTGCCCTTCACAGACCATGAGCTGAATGTAATTATCGCACAACAATCTATCACATGGTTAAATTAAAATTGACATCTACTCTGTACGTACCTCTCAGGTATAACTGAAATTTTCATAAACGCCATGTACTACTACTTCTGTACCTAGCTAGCATTTCACAAACATATATTGTCTTATTGTTCTTCAGGTCGAAATCTGGTAGATACCGCTCCATCAACAAAAAAAGGTCCAAACTGTCAGACGATACATATTTGCCAGCAAACTCTCCAGCCCTAGGGGAGACATCTCAGACGTCCATCAGCTTAGGAGCAGACTTGACTGCCACCAACCCAACATAGTGTGATTTACTTAATACTTTTAAAAATAACCAAGGTGTCCCAGTTATTATTCATCTTCCGCTCACAAGATATAAATGCACGCAACTCCCTTGTGTATGATTTTCTCAGTGCTCACATTCAGAGAGATTGAACACAAGTGACTTTTTTTTTCATCACACTCCATGTAAAATCCAAATCTGCAACCAAATTAGGAGTACCTATTTATTTTAAATAAGTAAGTTGATGTGCAATACTCACACTGCTCACAAATGTGAGTTATCAATTTTGATACCGACGTAAACTCTTGAAGAATGGCACGAGTTTATTATTATATTGTGAATTGAGGGGAACAAGGAAGTGATAAGTAGTAGCTGGGACAACTTGTACATCGTATAGAACTAGTAAGGTACCCAATGATAAATAAACATTCAACAACAATAATAATGCTTATCTTGTCAGTAGTTGTCTTGTCACTAGTTGGGCAGGAACGTTCAGTTTAGGCTCACCTAATGACTCTATAGAAACCACCGCAAATTTGTTCAGTTTTTTTTTGTATTGTGACGTCCAGTTACTAACAGGTATTACCAGCTCCCTTCCATAAAGCAGGGAAGCCGGTGAGTATCGCGACTGGTACGCCGACAGGGCTACTAGTAACTGTAAATCAGTCGCCCTGATGGTCCTTGATCATGTTTGCTGTCGTTGAGACTCCAAATCGAGATGTGACCACTGTCTCAGCCCGTGAAGAAGACCACAACAGGACGTGTCTACCCCCTCGCTCAGTTATTGATCTGAATGAACCTCCAAATCGAGATGTGACCACTGTCTCAGCCCGTGAAGAAGACCACAACAGGACGTGTCTCAGTGTCTCGCTCAGTTTTTGATCCAAAAACATCAATGGCGATCCGTTGGAATGACGAACCACTCCCAACAAGCTGAAGTCCCCCTTTCTGGCCTCCCCGGCTTCCCGTGTGAATGGGCGCTCCTGTATAGGAGCGAGAGACGTGAAGCTCCCCGTGTGAAAAAGGCCTAATGGTTGAAGCATGAACCCCTGGTCACAGTTAAAACGACCATATTTCAAAGGTTTTCATCCCCATTGAACCTCCTCAAAACCTGACTGGTTTCCTTCAGCCGACATGAGTACCTATTTGACTTGAAATCTGTAAGTACTTGAGTCATTGCCCTTGTAAATAGGGGCCAACACACAAACTAACTTCTGTATTCCCTCACCCCATCTGTACACATTGAAAGCAATCACCTCCAGTACTGGATCCGGTATTGACCACAGATTCCTCCGGATGGTACCTACGTTAATTTGAAAACGATTTGTTAGTCCCAAGTAAATAACTTGCCTTTAGAAACCAGTAGGTGACATTCATTGGGTGAAATTGGCAGCTTCAATTGTAACAAATAAATGAGATTTCTCTTCATAAATTAGTGATTAAATCGAACTGTTTACCCTGCACTTCTCGTTCATGTTCCTTCAAGATTTTCTTAGTTGTAATACGTATACATTTCAAATCAATAAGATCAAATTTCTGCTTAGGGGATGAAAAACAAGAGATCTTCACCCTATTTCACCACTTCAAAACTATATTAAGAAAGTATAATACAATACATGTCCAGTACTTACGTACGTATAATATTAATTTGAGTATATGTACATTTCATGTGAATCATTTTCAACTTTAATTTTAAATATAAAAACAAATGTTCAATACAACACGATATTATTAAGAAATAAAGTATAAAGGCAATATCGGAGTACTGAGAAGAATCAAGGGAGGATGGGTTCTGAGATCACATGACGTAAACTTTTTCCGCTTTCGAGTATGAGAAAACATCCAGAGTTCGAGGGCACACGACGTTGCCGTAGTTTTCGTCTGCCATCGCTTGCAGGCTCTGAAACGTAAACAATATTTTGAAACGTTAGCAATTCAGTGTGGTTTTCGTGTTTAGAAAAGAAAACCAAATCGGAGAGACCCTCGTGAGAGTCTCGAACCTTGACATGAAAATGTCTTTGCTTGACACGCTAGTTTTTGGGTGATTTTCTCGGATGACCTTAGTTTATTACCTTTTTGTTCAATTATTTCATTAATAACGCCCCATGTTTTTCTCGAGTCCCCATCCCCATTCACTAATAGCATTTTGTATTAAATACAAATTTTGAAATAACTATCTCTCAACTTTGTTAATTATTAAATTTGCGTCACAGAATACTACTATGCCACTATTTTGATTGAAATTGCATGAAGTATTATACCTAACGGAACCGTCCATCGAGCCAATCGGATCTCTATCCTTCAACCAAGACTCAGATAATACAATCAAATCGAACCTATTTACAAATGCGCTAGATTGACTAAAAGATTATTGAAATTTTTCCGAATACTCCATAAACTCCAGAAACTTGGATTACAATGGGATGCACGCAGAAGGAGTTACAATTAGTTACGGATTGGTTGTACGTGAAAATCATGTGAAAGGAGGATGTCACAAAATCGGGGGTAGGCCAGAGCAAAGACATGTCAAAAAATCGTTGAAAATATGGCAATCCTGCATAATTTTCTATAGGCTCCTTTCCCAGTCAGCCAAAGGCTTTTTACAGTATTTAGATCGGGTCGCACTACTGTACCAACAAGATACAGTAGAACTCTGGGTGCTCTCAGCTTCTTGTAGTAACGAAGCGGGGGAGAAGGAGGAATATCGAACAACTCCCGTTTTTTATATTTACTAACTTTGGTGTCCCATTATTCCAGAAATGGTTGATTCATTTCACTTTTTTGTCGGGGAAGAACACAATAGGGGCGGACCCGGTAGAAGTACCTAAGTGACCACTTGAAGAGCCTCGATAAGGTTGCTACATTATTTAGTCCACAATAAATAGTTGATAGTTAATGGTAGGCCTCTCTTCAGATAGCAAAATAAAGTGAGTCCGTTTCCGACATGACGTTGGAGTAACACCTCAAGTAGTTGCATGTGAAATTTACTCAACGAGGTAAAAATAGAGGTGACTCTTATACAAATACGACGGTTGTCACTGACGTACTGAACATCCATAAGACACCAGTGAAGTTTGAAACAGTGGAAAATTTCATGATGAGACAAACTTACATAACTAAGCAAATTCTAAGCAAACATCGTATAACAACATTGGAGTGGTTTTTTAAATTCACGTATCTAACAGCTCTTTATAACCTCCACCCTGTTAATACCTATTTGAAAGGAGTAACCAAACGTTTAGGAATTGTCGATCAACGTTTTTCGGTGTTAGAATGATGCAGTTGTCGCTATAGCGATTTTATCTTGTGGAAAACTGGCGTACGTAAGTTTTTTGAGACGACCTTGCATGTTATTTGAAGGTTTTTAAAAACTCGTACAAACTGTCCTTCGAATGGTTCTTGACGCTCACTCCCTGAGTGTAAAATTCGATTCATCTCAGTAGTGTATTGCAATAGTGGCCTAAAAATGCCTAAATCTCACTCTGAATTAATATTATCCATAATATACTCAAACATATGATAAAGAAATGTGGCATAGGAGGGAAGTACCTATGTGCACTCTACATAAAATTTTTGACTCTCCTTCAAAACTCGCAGAATAGACTCCATAAAACAAAACAAAAAAAACTCGGCGCTTCGCGCCTAGCCAGGGGGGCAAGCCCCCCTGGACCCCCCGGATGTTTTCTCTTCTATACTTTGTATAGAACGAGGTATTTGCTATGCAAAACATGAATATTGTTTTTGCGTCCCGTTTCCCCTTTTCGATATTTACAGCGGTTTTGGCAGTATATAATTTATGCATAAATTAAAGGCTTTCCAACGAATGGAGAACGATTTTTGTCCGTTGAAAACTAAAGAAGTTTCATTTCCCTAGAAGTTTGGGGAGGCTTTTCAAATGGACCTCTCAACCCCCACACTAAAGTACTAAATAACGTGTAACTGAGCAAATAATAGTGGGTCTCACCTGTTGGCCGTAAACCCTCGAGTTCGGGAGCACCATAGGCTGATTGTGTTCATTCAAAGGGAGGCCGGAGATGTGGCAGATGAGCCGGGAGTGGGAGCAGTGAGCGAAGGGAAGTGGTTCCGCCAAGATATTGAGCCAGTCCTGGCAAACGGGGCATGACTTGTTCTTCGACTCGCCGCCGCTGTAGCACTGAGTAAGCTAGTCGTTAAGGATTACAGTGTTTTTCCGAAACAGAGAATTAATTCGTTAATGGTGTTCAAAAAACCACAGTTGAATGAACCGTAAGCGAACTATTTTGTTAAAATCCTTTTTTATTTAAATGAATAATATTTGTGAATTGGAAATGTGAAAATAAAAATACCTTACCCAACACCTGAGAATAGTAGAAATAAAAGAAATGCAACGCCTGGCCGGCAATCAAAGTCCAAGGGGCCAAATGCCCTCTCTGAAGCTCGCTAGAACCCATCATTCTCCAAACATGATAATGGTAGACAGATATTCCAAAACACTATAATTTTGCATTGGAAACCAGCCTTGCCTCAAAACGCACTCTAATCCTATTTGTGTTCTAGTCTCAAAAGCAGACTTTTCGTTAATGATCGTTAAATTTAACAGAGATTTGATTGAGTTTGAACATTTTATATCCTAATATGTGCATCAAACGAACAAAATTTGGGATTTGCTTACTTGTGTAGAAGTATAGAAGGTTGAGCTTGAACTAGTGTAAAATTGAATAAGGGTCGCCATTGGCCCAGTCTACCCCACCCCTACATTTACTATCTATATAACTAAATTTAGAGACGATTTTCGTGTTCCTTGGGTATTTTCGAAAAATTTCACTACAGTCGAACCATGCCGATTTTGAATTTGGTATCTGTCCGTCTGTCTGTCCTCCAATCACGCAGAAACGGCTCAATGTATCGAACCCTTCTCCCATAAGTATTTAAATGTTCCTGTGACTGGGGAAGAACATAGGGGGGTTGACTTCCGCATCCGATGCATAGGGGTGGGGGTTTATAGGGAAGCCGAAATATAAAAATCTCAAATTCTTCCTTCCCGTGAGACAGATGAATATTATTTTTGGTATTTAAGATTATAAGGGTTTGTAAAGGAACATGTAAGAGGTATAATTCATAAAGCGACTAGTAAGAGTGGCAGATGGATCCATCCCGAGTTCTGCCCGTCCGGGACAGGTAGCGGAGGTAGAAAGACAGGGATGGGCCCGACAGCTAGTATTATATTAAATTCACAGTATCATTGTATCTTTTCTACCCTTGTATATTACCTAGAGAAAGAATTGTTCTGTGAAATAGGCCCCTAATCACACTAAAACAATATACCAAAGTCCAACGTTTCTGGCCGTCATGAGCAATACTCTTAATGAAATCATCCTGAATGGTTATGATATATCTGCATCTCATGATGGGCAGAATCTACTTCTGATCGGATCCCAAATGAAAGACTAACCAATGAACGTGTCAGATTGACCTATCAGTCATGATTTAGCCAGGATTTTCTGTTATGGAACAAATCAAAGCTTCGATTTGAAAGGATATGGTGTTTTGAGAGCAGACAAGCCGGCTTGGAGCGCCACGGTGAAGACGGACTGCGTCGCAAGCTGGAACAATTTGTAGTTTTCTTGACGAAACTGCTCGACGAGTCGGCCCCATCTTTCTTCCTCGAGGAGCTCCTTGTACGGTGAGAGCTCTGATTAACAAATAACGGATCGGTAATAAGTATAATAAATAGATACGGTACAAGGCAAATCGAAACAAAGGGGCGTTTTCTTAAGAGGCATCATACAACTATGTTAGTCGTATAACTTCTAGGGCGGATACAATGGTGGGGAAGGGGAGAAATCGGCAATATTATATATATGTTGTCTGGGCGTAGGCCAGTCTTATTGCCCAATGACCAGCAACGTTTTGGCAGAATATCACGATTTTAAAGATAGTGACACCTCCCAAATTTCGAGGGGCAGCTCGATAGGCCCATACTAAGACTGAGTTCGAACATGGACGTCTTTGGCGTGCGAAAAAGTAAGAGTTAGGTAGAAAATAGGTAGGTTAGCTTATTAAGCTCAAGGACCCCCCTATCAAAGTCTGCATCCGTCCCTGTTTCAGTGGCGACTTGACTGCCGAAAATATGGTCTTCTTTAAAGCGTAGTGGTTAATTCACACGAAACTTTGTATAATGATAACCATAAAAGTATTGAGTCGAATCTCACCGGTGGTCACAGGAAATGCAAGTAGCGCCATGCAGTGCTGAATGGATATCAACTGTTCTTCTTCGTAGTTGGAAAAGTACTTCCTGGCATGCCTAAAAAGTAAACGTGACAGATTACTGAATTTAAATATGTATTTTAAAAACCGATTCATTCTTGTAGAGGGAGGAAAACGTAAGAGTAATGAGGGCTCTAGGGTTTCTGAAACGTCTCAAGAGAGACTTCAGGGATGTCGATGCAATGTTTGCCCTGAACAACGAGCTTGTTCGATCCATTCTAGGTTTTGGTTCCACGATATCCCCCCCCCCCCCCCCCACTACTACGCAAATACAATCAACCGAATTGAGAGAGTCCATCGTAAATTCTGAAGTTACATCTCGTTCAAAAAGGGATTCCCATGGGCAATGATTGGTCGTTTGTGGACGCAATAGCCTTCCAGTCTATGTTCTCATGACAACCACGAATGTGATGGCAAGTGTAGTGAATTACGGCCACTGGGCTAAAAACTCAACAAACAGTTTATATTATAGGAAATTAACTTCTTGGGCTCAGTGTTATTGATATGCCAAATATATATAGATTATTAAAAATATTAGGTTTCACAACCGTCAAGAAGATGCGGGTGTCATGCCCGTGTGTAGTATACTCGTATATTTTTTAAAAATCATGGTTTCTCGATTTGGCACATCCTCGTTACTTTCAACCGGTAGATCTCTCTAATCAAGATTTTCACGCTTGGAATAAGTTGGACATGAAAAAACATTAAAGCACCAAATACGATGAAAGACTCACTCGGAAAATCACACAATTTGTCGCCTTCTTTGAATGGCTTGTTTTTGGGTTGCCATTGTACTCATGTCAGAAAGCTAATGGCTGGTCAGTTTGTAAACTTCAAGAAAAGTTTTATGGTCCCATACTTGTCCGTTGAGTACTATTGATCCACGTATGCATGGATCGATGGTAACAATCGGGTCCGAATGTTGACCGTCAAACGTAAATTCCCCAATATCGAATATCCCTCAGAAAAGAGTAATTTGTAAAATCGACTATTACTTGACAGCTTCAAGACGGTGATCTGCTTTAACGAGTTCGACAAATTCTTGGATTCGCAAGTTGAATTCCATAGTTGAGTGGAGCTTGCGGAGTTTGGAGCGGTTGTCGTGGCACCAGGCGAGGCATTTGCTCGTTTCCCTGCTCATCAAGGACCGTTCTACTTCTTTCGAAACCAGAAACACGTCTGAAACAAGGAAGAGGTATAATGTGAGAATTTCCCCTTTTTAACAAGAAAAAGATATAAGGGGGTAACTCTACTGTAATACATAATATATTATATTCGATAGAAGTGACTAAAATGCTCATACTAAGTAGGTAGATTCATAGGCTGAGTTCCAACATGGACGACCATGGCGTGCGAAAAGTGTTCTATTAACAACAAATTTTTTTAATGTTTCGTTCATTTCCTCCATGGCTTATTGGCCGGTTTTTTCACACCAAACCTCCTACAACCCTCCAAATAAAACAAAATCGAAAAAAAACATTGATTTGGTTTATACAAGTAGGGGTTGATAGAAATTCAGTTATTGCAGTGATTCCCTAAACGCTGTATATGCAATAGAAAGAATTAACTTTGTCCGTAAAATTCAATCCATTGGTCCATATAACTTAGGTTAAGTTATGAACTTCATGACCCCCCGAAGTCTGGATCCGCCCCTGAGAAATAGGCACATGTCTTCAAGTAAATTGTCTTGAATCTCATCTTACTGGTGTTTCCTTAACGATTCGTAAGAAGCAACACCGCCGAACCCATGTTTGCCAACTTTTCAGGAGAGAACATACTGTTTTATTCAAAACCTACTACATAGTAATTACAACTTTTAGCTGTCTGTAGGCTCCTCAGAAGTAACCTATCATGATTTAAGATGAGTTAATGCTCCGATCGAAAAATTGTGAGGGTTAGGTTATGTTGGATTAAGAAATGGTGGGATCGGTGGAGTTATTTCAGGATGTGTTTCTTCGACTAACATTTTCTTGTCAAAATGATTTTGAAGTGGTTATAATTTATAGAGTTTCGCACCTGTACTGATACCTGTGACTTACCTGTACCTGTACTGGAAACAATCATTTCTAAATTAACTAAATAAGCATTTTCATGAATGAAAGCGAAAAGAAAATGTTATTAAGAACAATCAGTCTCAAATTTTTACTTAACATCATTGGAAAGGGCACACATTTTTTGTGATTTTTGCGCTTTCAGCGGTCGATTTTCGACATTCTGACATCGCCACGCTATCCAGCGAGAAATTTGGAATAAGAAAGATTTTTTGTTACAGTAATGATCGTTTGTATCCAAATGGGACCCTTGAAAAATTGCTGTATAGTTCAGTGGGTTACAAGGATTGCGGACATTATTCAGGTGTTTGTCTGAATCAAACATTTCAGGTCCAATGGGGGTGGGCATGAAACCCCTAATTTCGAGGGGCTGCTCAATAGGTACATACAAAGGACGGGTTCGAACATGGACGTCTTTAGCATGCAAAAAGAGTTTTATAAAAAAATAAATAAATAAAAGAAAGGTGAGTGGGAGTCGATTTCACTCATCTAGTGCGCACAGTAACTTGACCCAGGTCAAGTTAAGTTAGATTAGGTCAGGTTATGAACCTCAAACCCCTTTCAAATCAAAAGTCTGGATCCACCTCTGGTTAACTGAATTACGCCTACCGATATTAGTCAAATCCTCAAGGCCAGAGGACTGAGCGAGTTTTTGAGCAGCAGCGTAATAACCTCTGCGGAGAAAGTACTCGACAAGCATCCTGTCCAATCTCTTGCGACACCATTGGGATCCGCTCGGGTGCTCCTTCAGGTGCTCGAGCCTCCTCTTGCAAACGTAGCCAGCCTGCAGCTCTTCGTAGATACTTTCTTCAGCCTGTTGATAGAAAATATTGCATTTTGCAATAGTAAACAATTGTCCTAAGATCTAGGAAAATGCAGTCTTGAAGACCGGAAATGTTAATGTAGGCTAGGCGTACAGCAACCCAGTAAAGACCATTTGATTTGAGAAAAAGAGATACTATTTAAATAGTTAAAACCAGTAGGTTTCACAGCTAGGAGCTTTTTTGATAACTGCAGCTTCCATTCCTTAACTGTTAATGTTAACAGAGAATTGGGAAAAGATCGTTTTCTAGGACATACTCCATTGGCTCACGAGGAGCTCCTAAGGGGCGTACACAGTCACATTTTATTTGTTTTGCGATCATCTGATGCGTACCAACATAACACCAAGTGCATTAGCACTCAACCTTAAACTATCTTTACAAAGCATCAAGTTCAGTTGTTATTTAAGAAGGAGCAGAACTAAATGGAAGAAAGCTAATTTCTATGCTATTCATACGATGAGGTAGTAATTTGGTATGAAGCCTCAGCTTAGACAGCCTCAACTTGATGCTGCCCAGGCCCCGGATCAGCTGAGTGACTTACTGTGCTAAACGTGGCTTAAACATGTTCTTGTTGACTAGATTGGGCTATTGAACCACAATGCGTCGAGAGGAGACGAGGAGGACTCGGGCAAATGTCTTACTGTCTTCAACTGGTTACAGAAGTGATGAAGAGGTCTCTTATTTCGTATTCAATCAACGTACAATTCATGTTCCAAATATGGCCATTAAAAGCGTAACGACAAGTCTTTCTCGTCTCCTCTCTCCGTCTACCTCCCCTTGACGTCTAAATTGGGCCAAGTACGGACAGTGTCATACTTTTCTCTTGAGAACTTGAAGTTTCTCGACCATTCCTCCCAGCAGTTTGTTGATATCCGCAACAGAACAGCGCTCCGTTCCGAGGCCTCGTTCAACCTCGAGTGCAGCCGACTGGACGTGCGACACTTCTCGGTCCAACTGCTTTTGAGCAGCGCGAAACTTCTTGTTCAGGATCTCATAAGGCACCTGAAACGACAGTAGAATTAGTTTGAAGAGTAGTTGTAAGATATTTCAAGGTGATTGGATTAGTGGCAAACTTGTAAATCAGTGTAATTCAAAGGTACATTAGTAAATTACCCTCACTTGGTCTAGTTTACATGATTAGCGTAGCTAAAGTTGGTATGACAAACACAAAACAGCTGTTCCAATTGAAGTAACTACGTGGGCAGACGTGTTTTATAAAGCAAATCAGTCAATCGACGCTTCTAGCAACTACCTAACTCTAAACCACAAAAAATACTACATTAATTTTTAACAGTGGCAATAAATCTGAAATGAAAATTGAAACCCTAACGCCCCACAGACTGCGAAGCAACACAACTACTAAAATGAAGATGAAGAAGAAGAATTACAAATATCTGATTGCAGTGAGTCCACCTACCAGTTGAGGCCTCAGGAAGATCATTTGAAAACGGCAACGATTTTTAAAGGGACCTTCCCTGACATTCAAAATGATCTTATAAGTGCTATACCTATAGCTGAGTCACTCTAGATTACATTAAATCTGATCTTGCTAAGTCATTTTTCATTTATAGGGCGAGAGAGTTACGAAGTGTGGATCACCGAAACCGTGTTCAATCACGCTCCATAATATTATATTATAATATTAGACCTATATTATAGTCTTATACTGGTGCCTTAAAATCAGCTCTGCAGTATCAAGTACGCAGCATGTATATTAATATGCCTATATTATGCTAAGAAGCATGTTGCAGAATGGTAGCAACAATAATTACGGATGTTCCACAATACACTCTTCATACGGACCAAAAGCCTCTTTATAGATCACCCTCTTTATAGTTCCTTGTAACGCATATGGCAATTAATGAAATTCCCAAAGTGTCACCATACTACATACCTGTCCAAAGGATTCGTTTTGCAATGTAAAACCACACAATGTGTCATATGTCATTACAAGTATGTAATAATAATATCTACATATGTAGACGAATGCTACGATTATTAACCTACCTATTATTAACCTAGGACTCAATTACCATCCCGTGATTTGAGATCAAAAGATTTGAATCGGTGCGTAAGCGACTCTGAACTACATAAAATCGTTGACGGCAAAGAGGTTGTTGGTAAATCATTGACAGAACTTAACGAGGTAATTCATATTCATCGTAGAAGAAAAATAAATTATCACAAGTACTAAAACCTAGTAGGTAACAGGGCATAGGAGTGGAACATCAAATCTGACTTGCCGCAGTCCTAAATGTCGCACTTGAACAAAGCCTTGAATTCATAATTATTTTTCAAATTTTACGACTGAAAGTACCACCTGTTTACGTTTTATCAACGTGATACATGTAGTAAGAGAAATTAATAAAGGTAGATTCCTACTGACATAACTTTCGAATAAGGAAAAGTCTACTTCAATGTAGAAAATTGGTCGGGACAAACCCGAAATCTCCCAACAATGGCAGAAAAGAAGGGTTTGGGGTATTGTGTGTACATACCTTGAGAGTAGGATGCTCCAACGCCTTTATATCCGCCATGATTCCCTTTGATCTTGAATAAAAATCGGAGTTTTCAGTTAACGAAACGTCAAATTCAACCTCTCAAATCCAAATACCGAAGCGTTTGTAATTAAGTAGTGGGTAACAATTAATTGGAGAACAGACATTCGCAGAAACATAAACAGGATGGCGAACAATGGACGGGGGTTTGTTGATACCAATCATCTGACTCTCAGGTAGGTTGGGCAACATTACCGATTTGAAAGGATTGAAAATCAGCTGTTCGTTGGTGTCGTTCTGCAGTGTTGCACGTACGCGGGGTTTTCAAATAAAAATTGTACCTACTCGGAAAAGACTCTGCAAATTGTACACGTACTTGTTTTTGGAAATTAATACACTATAAAATTAGGAAACATTCAACCCCTTTTATTCACAATTCTATCTTGCTTACAACTCCCTCTTATCTCTTATCAGTATCTTGGACGTCATCAGACATTGAGTAGAGATACCACAGCGCTAAATGTGTGAATAAATCAAATTAAAGTAGGACAATGCCTGCCTTTTGTACCTACTTCTTCATTACTGATGCTGCTCCTCGCTGGGTACGCCCACGGCTGAAGCAAAATTTGAAGCAAGATATTTAATATCATCCGGAGAAGTCAAATATCTAGTCCATTTTCAGAGTGTCAAATTTGACACTAGGCAGTACTTACTCCTGTCAACTCTTGTAACCTTATAAACTTAATCACGTCAAATCATGGGACCTTATAAATGTACTTCCGTCCAATTTTAGAACCTTAGGGTTGTTCTGTTGGAAAAAAAAATGTCACAAAAAATATCGAAGACTGAGACATCTAAATACCGATATTTTTACCGACACATCGAATTACTATTTCGATAGATTTTGAAAATATCGACAGACGATATATCGATATTGTTCTCTGAAAGTTGCATCCATAGTTCCAATCAAGAAGGCAGTGGACCGCGATTCGACCACTTTTTTTGGCAACGAGTTTTTGGAACGAGGAGGCGGGGTGTCACATGGCTTTGAGGTTGGTACCACTGCTAAAACACAAGAGTACCGCTGTTATTTCAATTTTCGAGAGTGTACGTAAATAAATTGACAATCGATTGATTTTGATTCTTTTTAATTTACCAATAAACGATAATCAATCTGTGTTAGAACTAAGGTGGGTGACGGATCGTTGAAATAGTAACGCTGACCGTCATGTTGGCGCTCCTGATACCATCCAGGAGTGATGCAACATCAGAGAGTAAAAATCGATTTTTTCATCGTTGCTTTTTTAAACCCACTGGACGGAATTTCACTTTGTACCTACTACGCAAAGTATTGGCTGATGGCAGCGAATTTGGTTTTTTTTTTTAAACATGGAACATGTTTTGGCATTTTTGCACAAAACTTTTCGATTTTATAATGATTTCCTCTAAAACCGTTGCTACAGAAATTTATCTTCGCCGTTAATCGTACAAAAATCGTTCATCACTCGTTGGAAAGCTCAAAAATGTAATGAATATTATAACATTTTTTATTTTTTGTTTGCAAACTATGAAGCTGTCATTTGGTATGCAATTATGTACCAAAATTTGTTATTTACATACCCAATTACTAATTACCATTGAGGCGTTTAGAATCGAAACCAGATAGATCCAATTGGGCAAATTATACAGGAGAAACAAAATACTGAAAATTCCATTTTACGACTAACCACACTGACATTCATGTTCAGGTTGCTTACGTAAACAGAAAATGGCGATTTCGTGTTGGATCTGACTGGTTTTGACTCTCATGAAACAAATTTGGTCAAATTTCAATGATTTTTTCTTTGTCTTTTGTTAATAACGAGTTGTGTTTTCAGAAAAAGGACATTAAAACGTAAACAAAATGAATTTCTCTTCAGAAAGGCTTTATTCTTACAAAATAAAAATGTTCATAAATTTTAACTCTTTTGACTAACAAAAAAATGCTGTTAAAATTTTTGTCAAATGAATTTCCACATTCTAGTATTTGAAAATTGGTGCTGGTTTCTAAAAAAAACTTTTTTTTTTAAATTTGAAAAGCCCAGGAAGTGAGGAACTGAATATTAAAAAAAAAAAAAAAGAAGAATGCAAACTAATCTGGCATGATTATATGAAGGCATTTTCGTTAGGGTCCTTTTGTCACTATGATCTGCATTGCCCTCCCTTTCCATGTTGCCCTCGCGCGTGTTGTTCATTGCAGATGAATAAAAAACTCAATGTAGAATTTTTTTATAAATTTTTATAAATTTATAAATGTTTATAAATTTTTTTATAAATTTTTTTATGGGCTACTTGTAAACCTCTTTCCAAGATAATGGGTCTTCCATTGGATATTTTTGTCTACGAGAAATTAGAGATTGAGGAGAAGGTAAACAGTCATCTGCTCTCTGTTTGTACCGGCTGAACTCCTGGTAGGGACAAAAGGTCAAGTAAGCTTCAGTAATTTACTAATTTACTGAAGAGGTTGATATATACTTTAAATATAATATTATATTTAAAATATATATTAAGTTCATAAGCTTGTAGATTTCACCTCTGATGGAATAAATCTTTCATTCATTCATTAATTAATTCATTCATTTAATAATATTATAAAATTAACACTATTAATTAATATTTTTAATAATATTATGAAACTGGCAGTTGAGTATTTTTGAAAATTCGCTCCAAGGGGCACATTTTTAAAAGTTTTAACGAAAATCGATGTAACTAAATCGATCATTTAGAAGGATAAAATCGATTATTCAAAAGACCGATTTGAGGTTCGACTATGAGTGAAGATGTTATTAGAATATGTTTAATTGTCGGTTTAAATTTCGAACTAATCAATTATTCGGTGATAAATTATTTCGGAGCTGACGACGAGGACGATGAGGAGGCGGACGTTGAACGATCGTCGTCGTTGTCAGGTTGGCGGCGCTGATCGGGCCCGGGAGTCTCGCGAAATCACGCCAACTTCTCGCCCGAGAACGAGAAACCGACCGCCATCTTGGAATCCGCCGCAACACGCAACCCCCCCTCCCCCCTCACCCGCCCTTCCACCAACAGCAACTTGCCCGTTTTCACTTCGTGTCCCGTGGTGCGTTCCTCCGTTCGGACATTTTCGCTTATTTCGCTCGGTAAAAGTTTCGGAGATTTTTCAAACGGCCAACCCGTGCATCCGTCCCGCGCCGTCGTTTTCTCCGTCGGGCATCGAATCCGGACGGTTTTTCTCTCGTTCCGAGAGCCCGTCGAGTGCGTTTTTTTTCCCTTCCCGGGACGTGTCCCTCTGGAGTTTTCCCCCCAATCGGAAGGTGCCTCACAAAACACAAGTGAATTGTTGGGGAAGTTTGTAAGTTGTTCCGGGGGGACCTTCTGCGAGCTCCAGCGTGGCTACCCCTTCTTCGTTTCGATCAAGTTACACGGTAAGTTTTCCATCAATTTTTCTCCACGAGAAAACCCTTCGATTAATTTTACCGAAGTCCGGGGTTAACCGGCCTCGTCTCCGAATCGACGCCTGTTTCGGTTCGGGGGTTTTTCCCCCCCGTCGGGCTTCGAAAGGGGGTTAACCCCTTCATTTACCGCCGCTTCCATCGAATGCATTCGGAGTTTAACGCCGTTTTTTTTTTTTGTCGGTAAAACGACCTACTGCCGAATGCCACAAACGTAACCCGTCCACGAGTTACAACCCCGAATTACACCCAGAAAACCGCATTTCGCCCTTCTCCCCCTTTCCCACTCCTTTGTAACCCACCTAATTCCCGTTTTGTGCATCTCGCAATGAACAGGTGCTACACTTCAGATCTTCCTCAACCTTCAATTCCATTGAAAACCACCCGAATTCCCCACGCCTGCCCCACCCCAAACTTCGTTCTTACAAAAACTCCACACCAAACATTAAAAAAAACAACTCGAATTTCCATGTAAATTTTAACATGCCCACAATCCTGCCGCAACTCCATCTGCCTCTTATTAACCACAATATGTTCAATCACACAAAGCATTCAAATAATATGCATTCAATCCATTGAACAACCAAAATGTCGATTTGTGAACGTTGTTTTGAAAACGCACTTATTTCATTTCACTTATCGTTTGGGCAGGTCGCCCATTTAGATTACGTCACTCCGGCTACCGTTTCAATTTGTCCACATGTCACAAGTTGGGTTTTTTTTTTTTTTTTCCTCGTTTCAGGCTCATGGATTATTTGGTGTTTGTTTACGAGGTTATTTTTTTTCTTCTCTCGTTTCGGTTGTTATTATTATTACTATTACTTTTAATTGTTTGTTGAAGGCGGAGGACGGTCAACGAGGTCATTTCGAGTCATTTCAACGTGGTTACGGGGGGGGGGGGGGGGGTGTCCGGTTAAACGAGCTGATGAAGTTTTCAGTTTTTTTTTCGACGTTCGACGAAACTTCTGCACGTTTATCGGGTGAAAGGTTTTTCGTTTTTGACCCCTCGCCGTTTTCTCTACCGCCGCTCTCACCACCATCTTACGGCGTTATCTTCAAGCTTACCACAACGTCGTTATCGTATCACAAATACAACTCGCCGCCTTTTTCGCGTTATCTTTTTTTTGGTTCTTCAAGTTTTACACCCCCCCCCCCCCGCCGTGTACCACAACGGCGTTATCTTCAAACCCCCCCCCCCCTCTTCGCCTTCCACAACACAAAAACGCGGCAGAATCCTCTTGATTTTGACTTCAAAAACGAGAAAAAAGAACGAATAAAGTGGATAATAAAATTAAAAATTTCAACTTCGCCCCTCCCCCACCCCTCCCTTCCTCCCACTCGTCGGCCATCCCCGATACCGATGCTCATTACTGGAAAGTCCCGCCTGTACAGCGCCGTTTTTTTTTGTTCTTTGTTTTTTTTTCTTGTCTCTTTCTTCATTGTGTGGTGGGGAGAAGGAGGCGCTGCCCTCCCACCCGCCACAACGCCTTCTCCTACCACAGCGCCTGCTCTCCCTCCTCGCCGCGGCGTCCTCACAGTTCCGATTGTCCTAAGCCATCCCCCCCCCCCCTGCCGATCCTCCTCGTTCTAACCTTCAGTTTCGTCCGGTGTCCCACTTATTTCTGCCGCCTCGCTCTCAGTTTTAGACAACTGAACATGTCGAGTGCGATAAATTATATAAAAATTGGTATTTGCTCGGAAAACGGTGTGTTATTTCACGAATCACTTCCACCCAATTAACAATTTTCGCTAATCAATTTCTTCATCGCGGTATTTAATAAATTTACATCAACAACCAACATTATTATCACAACGGAATTGTACAGTAGGTACATAATTGGATTATTGGATCATAATATGATGTGACTTTGCGTGAGTCAAAATTCGTTTTAAATCATCATCATTTGTCAGTTACCAAACATTGTTATTTTGAGGTCCGTTCCTAGAGAAATCGATAAAAACTGGTAGATGAAGCAGACACTAAATGGTACAGAACGAGTTATTTCATATTAAATAATATTAATAAACATATTGTTGTATTAATTGTTTAGTTATTTTGTTATTTCAAATAACTGATTTTCGGCTTCAGAACCCTGCACCAATTAAAAGTTAGAGAGAAGCACTGGTTTTCTATAATGAACCACTGTAATATACCAAGAAATCACTTCCAAGGGCAATTTATCATCAAATTTCACCAATTAAAGAATAACTGTTTGGTTACACGCTATTTGAAGGGCCTCCCAGTGGGTAAATATAATTTAAGCCAAAAACTTACAGAAAAACTCTGAATATTCACAGTTAGACACCATAAACGCCAAATGTAGCTAATTAGATACGCTACTTAAGAAGAACGTATCATCTCTTTTGTCAAATTAACGTTGTTACAAAAAATAGTACAATACAAGCTGGTAACCAAATACATGATAGTAATTTCAATAGTTAATAAACTCTCTCTGAATATGAACTACAAAATAATATTATACCGTTCTATTTGAGTTTTTCGAAATATGAAATTTCCATTCTAAAAAAATTTTCTTAGTTCGATTCCAATGGTTCATTATCAAAGATAATACACCAAAATGTGCATTCATTTTAATTTTGTTATTGTTAGATCGATGTGTAACACGATAGTAAATGTACAGGATTTTATCAATAAATTTTATTCATTCATATAAATTTCATTCAGAAAATATCGTAAATTCACTATCGTGTTACACATCAATCTAGCAATCAAAAATTAACATGACTGCACATTTTAGTGCTTTCAAATCAAAAAAGTGCAGTCATGTTAATTTCTTGATTGCTAGATTGATGTGTAACATGATAGTGAATTTCCAGGATTTTCTGAATAAATTGTATTCAGAAATTATTTTGATTTAGAAAAACCGTTGGTGCTCCCAAATCAAAAAATGTGCAGGCTTGTTGATTTTTGATTGTTAGATTAATGAGTAACACAATAGTGAACTTACTTCAGAAAATGTATTAGGAAAATCTCGTAAATTCACTATTATGTTACACATCAATCTAGCAATAAAAATTAATATGATTGCAGCTTTTTGATATAGATAAAACTGTTAGTGCTGTCGAATCAAAAAATTGATTTAATTTGCAGTTAATTTTTTGGTTGCTAGTTTGATGTGTAACATGATAGTGAATGAAAAGGATTTTCTGGATTAATTTTATTCAGAATTTATTATTGATTTAGAAAAACTGTTGGTGCTCCTAAATCAAAAACCCACAGACATGCAGCATGGCTATAAGAGTGAATTTTCGAAAAAAATAACTGTTTTTATGTAAACATTTTACATAAAAACCGGTATTTTTTCGAAAATTCGCTCTTAAAGCCATGCTGCATGTCTGTGGGTTTTTGATTTAGGAGCACCAACAGTTTTTCTAAAATGTTTCCATTGAAGGACTGTTTCCATGAAGTCCATAACGAACATCTCAAGTATCAACCACGTTTTTTCATCTTCAAAGTGCTCCAGTTTGAGAACTGAATAAGATATCGCAATTCTGACTTCACCTTCGGGTTCAGCGTTCAAAATCTTTAATATGGTGTCACTTGTCAGACTGGTTCAATTAGATAATTTATGGGTGATTTATCTCCCTTAAAACTCCCCAAAACCCCCCTTAGAGTGGTCCAATTTTGCCCTTCTACGAACTTAGCCTTTCGATTGTCAAGGCAGATTTTTTGTGTAAATTTTAACTTTTCATCTCAATTCTATCAAGAGGCAGTGAATTCAGGATGGTCTGAAACGGATTTTGGTGTGCAAATCTATCTGAATTTCCGAGTTTTAAAAATTTTGGACCGATATGTTCCTTTTTGGCATGGATATGTCTGGGGGTCAGTAAAAAATTTCCGTCATCAAAACAAATTTAATTTTAAATTGAAAAAAAAGTAAAAAAAACATTGTAACGATTTTTGGGACACTTCCGGTGGTTGGAGAGGGTAGCGAGTATCATGAAAGTTTTCTAAAAAAGCAGACGATTCCAAAAATTGGTGAAAGATTTCTGTGCGATGAACACTACGGAAGTTCCATTTCCCTACCAACGGCTTGGTTGTACGTGAAAATCCTAAGAATTTTTTCGTTGCGGTTTTGGGTGGCTCCTAAACCTAATTATAAGTATTTGTAGTGAATATTAAACGACCTATTGTTAGCTAAGAGACATATCCATGATCAGAGGTTTTTCCCAGTAAGGGAGAAATTTTTTTTCTCGAAAATTCGCTCAAATCAGTTTCTAAAATAGCTCAAAACCGACTAAAATAGCGTTTCTTGGTTCTTGGATCGTGTAAAATTCCATTGTGCGAGTATCAACTTCGAAAATTCGCCGATCAGGTCATTCTGCATGACTGAAATGAGTTTTATATTAGAAAATGACTGTCGTGATCGATCGATTCGTTTACTTGTAAATCAGGGGTTACATCGTGGCCTTGAGCACCGCTCTCACTTCGGCCCTGAAAGACTCGTTTAATCCCGGAAAATATTTAAATAATGAATAAATTTCCTTTTCCTGAGGTCCTCTGAATATTTTCCAACTTCAACATTACGCATATCACTTGTACTCGTATGTAAGAACGTATAAATTACCTTTTCGTTGAATAATCAAGCAAGAAACCCTTATTACCTTTAGAATCGCCCAAGAAAAAAATTACCCGCCCTAAAAATTTGAGGCATTTTGTTTGTCCAGTTAGCGTTGAGCGAAAATTACGACATTTTATTTACGGGTTCGGACAAGTCTCACGACGATCCTCGAAACTTTCCAAAACGCTACGTCAATGGGAAGGGGTTCAAAATGAATTTTGACACTTTACAGAAATTTACTTGAAATTTCAGTTCAAGTTGTGCTAAACAAATCCGTCCGTCATCCGCGGCATTTTGCCCAGTTAGCGTTGTGCTAAAATTACGAAATTTGGTTTACAAGTTCGAACCACACCCACGATGATCCTTGAAAATGTTCGTAACCCTAGGTCAAGGAGAAGGGGTCCAAAACGAATTTTGAACTTTTAGTTCAAGTTCGAACAAAGTTTATTTTCAACTTCCAGATGAGGTAGAGGCTTGAAACTTTAAATATAGGTCAGAATTGGATGACAAATGCACTCACTCGGTTTCACTCGGTTTCTTGTCTGTAAAATTGTTTGAACTATTTGTAGGTATTTGTTTACCTAAATAAATTAAATTTGGATGATGAGCTAGAGTCTTGAAATCTTAAACATGTGTCGAAGATGGATGACAAGGCAATATTCACTCGGTTTATCGCCTGTAAAATTGTTTAAACAATACCTACCTACTTATTTGTTTAGAAAAATTGAATGTCGATGATGAGCAAATGTCTTGCAATTTTAAACATGGGTCAAGGATGGATGACTATACAATATTCACTGGGTTTCCGGTCTGTAAAATTGTTTAAATAATACCTACTTGTTTAATTAAATTTGGATGATGAGCTAGAGGTGGATCATCAATCATTTCGTGAATTCGATTATGGTGATCTGCTCAAAGAAGGTGATAACCGTTGTGCCAAGAATTTGCAGAGTTTTTGAATGAATAATCACACACTGACCCGAAATTTCATTTTTGACCGAATCTTTTATAAAAGTCGTGAAATTGGAACTTGAAAGGGTTTTTTGTTGTTGGTTCAAATGAACGGAACACCTTATTTATTGATAATTAAGTACAGCAGGTATGGAAATGAAATAACTTAAGTAGTAAAAACTCGACTTAGATACAACAAATCACTGTCAGTTCTCTGTAAAAGTATTTTTCTTTCTTGTGGTATCTCACAGAATATAAAGCTTGGCATTACAGGAAAATCTCGTCCTTAGTTGGTTTTTCTCTGAAAACGTCATTTTTAATCACGGACTCGACAAACTTGAATTAAAATACTTGATTACCCATCATTTGCATTGCAGTAAACTTGGTAATTCAAGTAGAAAAGTAAGTTGTTCATCATTCGCCCGAGGCGGGTGAACGGTAATTCGCAAACGTAAGTTCGGCAAAGTTGTGGTCGAAACGGAAAGTTTGTTCGGTCACTGTAATAGAATACGCGTTGTCACAAATAGACTCAATTATAATATTACGATGATTTTCGCGTACAATTCCTCCTGTAATGCGGTCTTCTGGTGTTCTGGTGTACTTAAGTTGTGCCCCCACTTTTAACACTGAATTTCTCCGTGAAAATTCGTCCTTTTCCTAAGTTTCGTCCGAAATGTTTCTCAAACCTCATAACCGCATTTTGCGGCTTGTTCGAAGCTTTTCCCGGTTTTGCCGAGTGATGTCACAATAAGCTGATGGAGTTTCTTCAATGTTGCTGACTGCCAAAAAATGGATGAGCGTGTTTCAATGACTCTTTGGTACTGCCAATAACTGTTGCAACAACAAAATGTAACAATTTCACGTACTAGTTTATACCAACTTTATTGATTTTATAGATTTCTTTCCCTCAAACTCTCAACAGGCTTAATAATGCCATGTTTATCATCTATTTATAGATGATAAAAATTGCATTATTAATGTAAATATAAAAATAAGCGTAAATTGAACTGAGTGAAATCATTGAATTATTAATATAACTTTTCCCAGTCTAATTCAACATTTTACCATTCAAATTCAACATTTTCCAATCAAATCCAACATCTTACCAATCACATTCAACATTATTCTTTAGATCCACAAAAAAGCATGGGAATGAATGAGTGGTTTCCTCATATTGTTCATTAAATAGTTGTTCATAAGAACAAATTTTGTTCTTATTAAATAGTTTGCGTTGATGTTACTACAGTGAGTGTAGGTCGTGTATTAAAAAAATTAAAAATTCGGTTACAATGTCATATTCTCGACGTGTTTCATTTTTCTCAACTACTCATTCTTTCCCATGCTTTGTTTTTGTGGATCTAGAAAATGACGTTGAATTTGATTGGTAAAATGTGGAATTTGATTGGTAAAATGTTGAATTAGATTGGGAAACGCTATATTCTTCTTGCGTACACCTCCAACCTCATTCAACCATTATTTTGATTATCTTGCGTACATCGAGCTCTTGCTGGTAGATTGAGATCTGGCTGATGTGGCACCTGGAGACACAAAGGGGTTGTTGTAAGGCTCATTGAATTTCTGACAAGCACAACTTTGATTGTACATAATAATATTGTACATATTATGTACAATATTATTGTTTATAGATTCGACTAAAAATTCCTTTAAACTCATGTATTTTTATCAGTCCTATTTATTTAGGTATGTGTATTAAAAAAATAAAAGTAAAATAAAAATTGGAGAAAAGGAAGGACTTCCTTTTTAAGCGGATTTTCGAATTTTTGTTCTCGGTTCAAGGTTTTTAAACCTCGAATTTCCGTTAAACTTTCATACCAAAATCCATTTCAGACCATCCTAAATTCTGAATTTAGTGAATTTCACTTCCGAAGGACCCCAAAAATTACACAGGGTGTAACGCGAGTGGTGACAGCTCTCCTGCCTAAAGTGTCTCTTGGACTTTTTGTTTAATCCACTCAAAATCTGACTTTTTTCACTTATGAGATTATTTCACTTATGAGATTATTTATTTAAAATCAATTTCACTGCAAATTAGGTAAGGGAGTTATGGCAAGTTTAGTGAACTAAGGTCGAAAAATTTCGTGTTTTCGACCTTAGTTCACTAAACTTGCCATAACTCCCTTACCTAATTTGCAGTGGAATTGATTTTTTCATGGAAGTTCTCATTTTGGACCCTATGTGAAACGCATTCTTCATGAAAAACCCTCTGAGTCGAATGGTGACATTCTCAGATCTCCCAGACTCGTACCTATTTATTTTCACTATTTACAAATTTTTTCTATTTCTATTTATTTTTCACTATAAAGTTACTATCATTAATATCATATTAATACATTCATTATAATCATCATTATATCATTAATTCGTCGTTATTTTCATGTTAAGGCAGGAGTGTTGACATTAAAAAGAATAATTGAACTATGGAAGTTATATTTTTTTCGACCATTACTAAATTCAGTTCACAAGTTGCTCAAAATATCGAATGCAAAGATGGCAAACTCAGTGTGACTGAGCGTGAACATTACCCCAAAGATGACTCAAAATTCACTAGTTCACAAAGGGTATATTTGTCATGAAAAACCCAAGATTTAGCCCGAAAACACACGTTTTTTTCGCTTGCAAACCTCCTTTTCTCTCTCAATTCAACGTCGAAAAATCCTTGAACTGAGTTTTTAGATAAAAAACAGAAAAATGGATACATTTTACATAAAATCAGTTGTTTCTTCGAAATTCGCTCTTACAGCAAAGCTACATTACTGTGGATTTTTACTCATTTTTTTGGTGTTTCAATAATTGCCCACATGCCTGCAATCCACGTGATTGCCCTGATATTTGGGTAAATGAATGGGCAGTTCCAGTCAATTTTTTTTTATTTTTTTTCCAAAGTACCTTGTCTAATGTTAGCGAAAATCGGGTCCATTCGCCAAGAAAATGTTCACAAAAATTTAGGAAAATAAAAGAAAATTGGTAGTTTGAAAAAACCGCCGTACGAGTGACCGGGGTGTGACGTCAAGACGTCACCATTATGGATACTAGATTATGAAGCTATCCATGCATAAAGCATCCATGGATTCCTGTGGCGTGCGGAAGGTTCAATCCTTGTTACCAATCAATTTGTTTGATAATGCAGAATAGAGATCGAGAATGCTGGAGTGACGCGAATGCATGGATCATTTTTCTTGAAACATCGTGGATACTACAACTAAGGATATTGTCTATCCATCCTCGTTTGAGGTGTCCGATGACGTCAAGGTTTCAGCGCGCACAGTACGAACAAGTACTAGGTTTGATTGCATTTCCTACCAAACTTAACGAAAAAACTGATCAACTCATGCTATTTTCGTAATCTTCACACGTCCCTTGACCGAAAAATACTGCCAAATATTTTCGGACCCAATGGAATTGCCCATTCTTAGGTGATACTAAACAAAGTTCCATATCTCAATATTTAGCGGTTTTGAGTTATTTACAAATTTATTTACCCTATAAAAAATTAATTTTTGCGCCAGACGGGCAAATCAAATTATTAGGCAAATCAAGTCAAATTATACTCCAGGATAGATAAATAGGGAGTTTTTTGTGTCACCTGTAAAGTAGCAAAACGTGAGGTAGGTCATGTTGCCACTTGAACGCCATATGCCATATTTTCTAAGCCGGGAAAAATCCTATCGAACAGTTATAAGTGCTTTTTTTAAGCGTTTTTCACGGTTTTGGAGGGAGAACGGATGAACACGCGGTAAGTGAATCGAGAACAATCTGTCGATGAAAAATTGCGGGTTGACCCGTTCTCTGATCGATCTCAACACTTTCGTGTCACTTTAACTTCACGCCGCGTCAAGGATTTAGAAAAAAAAAAACTCGTTTCTGGCGAGGAAAATCCGTTGATCTGAAAATACCAGTTTCTGGAGTCACCGGCGTAATTATCGGCAGACCGGTTAATTCGGCGAAGGGGAGCGAAAAAAGTGTTTGCTGCGGAGGGGGGGGGGGGAGGGGGGTAAAAAAGAAAAAGAAAACGAAACAAGGGACCCCGAAAACACAACGAAATGAGAATGAAAGATGGAGGCAGAGAGGGAACGAGAGGGCAGAAGGTCGATAACTGCCAGCTGTCCTGGACCCCCGGACCGTGGGGCCGTGGAACTAACCCCTCAAAATCCATCGGTGACCTCAAAATCCAACGAATAAAAGGACATTTCAGACAACGAATAACCTCAGTTTCCACCATCGATGTATATACATCGATGGTTTCCACTCGCCATTACCAAACGTTTTCCCCCATTTTTCCCCTTATTGATACCACGATTTTTCTTTGTTCTTCGTCCTAAAACGTACAAAACCAAAGTACGAGTACCTAAACTATTCAAATAAATTTTTATTCGAAGAAAAATGTACACAATACATACGAATCGCTTCGCAAAGAATGGGCATCAGTCCTGGGAGCAAGTTTTTGGGAAATCGAAAATAACTACATACAGTCTATGGTTTTTGAAGCTTGTGGTTGGAATGGGCATACATTGCTACAACGTGTGAGTATGAAGTTTCCATCAAGTTTTTAGCGAGTTTAAACAATGAGGTATATTTTTTTTTCAATTTCAAAACTCGTGGACTTATGCCCTCTTTTGTGAAACTTTTTTTTCTGGCGATATTTGGGTCTTTTTGGTAATTAAACTGATATGTCCATACAATACCCCATTTTTAATGAAAATTACAAATTCGGATGGTAATCACAAAATTACAAAGTTTGGAAAATTCGAACAAAAAAAATTCAGTATAACTAATTTTTCCAATCTTTGCATTACAAAAAGTTGTTGTCTTCATCGTATTTAGGATCTTCTTCCACAGTAGGCCATGAACAAAGGTGTTTGAAAAATTGGCGATACCTCTCAGGAATATACTGTGAAAGTTTCTTCAGATCGTCAATTTTTCTTTTCTTAATCGGTAACTTTCCAGCCCGAGAACTACGCAAACAAAGCGTCGAACTGATGCCCTTTCATTATAAATCGATGCAACGTACGTCTCAGACCTAGAAAAGATCAAAAACTCATTTTCCCATTTTTGTGACTCATGCCCTTTCTTTGTGACACGATTTATACGGGGTGTCTAGTGTAACTATTTAACAAACTCAGGGAATCGATATTTCATGTAGGTAATTTGCTACAAAAAATGCCTCATAGAGTTTTTTTCTTACTCAACTAAATATCCGACTTTTTTCACTTTTAACATTTTTTTTGTCTTGTCGACCTTGTCTCTGTAAAACGGACCTAACTCCCTTGAATTATTATGTTAAGTAAAATCTGAGGATACCGTTGGAAAGAGCGTTAAATTTCCTATCTCTATGATACACAATCTGATTTTTTTTAGTCTGGCCTAACTGGTAAAAAATAGCTAAATTTAAAAATTTGAAGATTTTCTTAAAATCACCCTTTTTCCTTTAGTTGTTCGCTTTGTTATTACGGAGGTCATTCGGCGGGCACTCCTTAGGAAAAACGTGCCCAGAATCTCAGCTTTCCAACGGTATGATTATTTTTTATTTTTTAAGGGGAACTTAAAAAATCATATTTCAAGGATATTTTCACGCTGAGTCGAATGGTGACGTACCCAGACCTCCCTACGAATTAACTGAGTTTTCAGTCGCAATATCTCCATTTCAGGTCAAGTCAAAGGCGTTACTTAGGAAAATTTATTTATTTTTGAGGGAGGTCCTTCATAAAATATAATTACATGAACTGTTCAAAATTTCCCCCGTTCTCGGGGATCTGATTCGCCAGAACCATCATGATTTTCATCGTGCGGTCGACTCCATTCGCAGACGAACGACCCTCTGCATCCTCGACTGAAAAATCGATTCCCTGAGTTTGTTTCATAGTTACACTAGACACCCTGTATTACAAGACAACTTCATAGTTCAAGTACATGAAACTAGGTACCAAAATTAAGGGCCTTTAGGTTAGAAGGTTTTTGAAGGGTATCTCTGGCTGTGAGTGACTTGAATTTAGTTTTGAAATAAATGGCTAAATTTACTATATTGAGAAATGGCCCCTGCGTCGTCCGATTTTTTTAATTCATAAAATAATTAGTTTCTAATTGTGGCTAAATGTTTTTTTATTTAAAAAAAAATTAGGCGAGCTGATAGAAGTGCGAACAACGTAGTTAAAACATGTAAAAAGAGCGATTAGGATCTCAAATAAATTTCGATAACCTGGTCGTTACCTACTTCTTACTGGACTTCAACCCCCCCACATGTGTGGAAGTGAAGGTTTGGGACGGTAAGCAGCGCCATCTCTTGGTTGGGGACTAACGGGACCGGGCGGGAGGAGGTGGATTTTTTAGTAAGTAGTACAAATTATGCACCAGATACGCTCATTTTATTTGATATCAGCTCTTCACTGCGAAAATACAGGTGCGACATCTACCTTGAATTACTCTAATAATACTAGTTATCCAAAATTACCAAAAATCCAACTATTCTAAATTGAACATGTCGTTATTCCCAAGTACAAAATATTCAAGAACTATAATTATTAATCATTGATAATGGTTAATAATGTTTTAAACTACTTGATAATATTTATTAATAATCAATCATAATTCATATTAATAATTATCCAATCGTTTAGTGATCTAGACAAAAGGGTGGTCTGCACAAAGAAGATAAATAAACCGTTGTGTAAAGAATTCGCAGAGTTTTTATTGTCACTGTTGTTGGAGGCACGAGTGGATCTTGATGACATGACATGTCTACACCGTGGAACTAACTGCATAACTTGGTTTGTCGGTTTGACACGACGTTTTGCGGTTGTTACGTAGAATTCGCTCGTCTGCGCTGAGCTTGGATTCGGCATTGAGATTTTGAGTTAGAACTCAGCGGTGATGAGTGGGATTATGGTGAGGGGGGGGGGGAGTCACTTTAGTTAACCTGGAACGGGGGATGTGGCGCGGATGACTCGGTGAGGGTGAAGGGGAGGGGGGCGTTTAAGTTATCGACGAAGCTCCTTCGGAGGTGCATCCAGAAGTAATTCCTTCCCGATCTCACCGCCTCGACCCCAGCGCTCCTGGCGGCCGTTGCGGCCCCGAAAACACTCCTCCCCGCGCCTTCATCCCCCCCCCCCAACCCCACCCCCTTCGCCTCCACCGCCGTCCAACTACAACTTACAACCCACTTTCAACTTCAACAAACCCAATCATCGCGGAATTATTAATAAGGACGCCCCCCCCCTCCTCTCTCCCGTCCAACAGTTTTTTCTTGGCCTTCGAGAGAAAGGGGACCTTTCACCCCACTCCTACCGCTGTCACTTTATCCGCCCTCACTTCAACTGATTAACAAAACGGTCCTTCGTATCTATTAACAGTTGAGACCGACCAAAGTTGGGTTTTTTAGCAGAAACCGAATTTTGTCCTCTGTTCAGGGTTCGGTTTTGACGTTTTGATGATACATTGAATTCTAGGGGTTTTATTGTTGTAAGGTGCGTTAATTAAGAAACCCATCACTTCGTTTTACATAAAACTGAACCACTTGCTTAGTAGTAGGCTTGGTATTTACTGAAGTTTCTCATTATTAACTAGCATAGTCAAGTTAGTTAGTTAGTTAGTCAAGTTAGTTCATTAGAACTAACTTAGAAGAAGAAGAAAATGTTTTATTGAAACTAAACATACATCCTTAATAAACATAATTTAAATAATACAAATAGGATGTGGCAAATTTTGGTCATGAATCCAGGTCTGACGGTATGGAAAGGAAACAGTGTTTTGGGTTTTTCACCCAATTATAAAAACAAAAACAAATAATAATAATAAAAAATACAATTCGTTATATTTTTACCACTGAGATAAACTAGGTTAATAAACTTGAACACAACATAGTGAGTACCTACAACACTTTTCATAGACCTATAGGTATGGGCTATGAAAACTTTAAATCTAAAACTATTAAGCTAACTTAACTTGCAATAAACATGATCTGAACAGCTGCGTGGGTTCGTTTCTGTGAGAAATCTTGCAATTCAACATATTTCAACTGGATTAATCAATTCACATGATTCAACACGCAGCAGTGAAGTAGCCACAACGGGGAATTCGCGTCAATTGCATCAATATTATCCTCCTGTTCATAGAGGATATAGAGTAACGTGTATTACCAGCGGTATTCATTATTTACTTAAGAGAAAACTTGGAAAACGCCGAGCGCAGATGGAAGGGGGGGGAGTTCGATGCTGGGGGTTACTGGGGGTTCCTGACTGAGAGGTATGGAATACTCCCCCAGAAATATGGTGGGGTGGGGGGGGGGGGAAAGAAGAGGGAGTACCCCCTACCCCTGGCGACGTCCCTACACAAATGATTATTCGATGTTATTTCTTTCCATCAGTGTTAATGACGTTTGTTTTTTCGATCATTTGTTGGTAGGTCCTATGAGGTTTTTTTATTTTTATTTTTTAATAAGGTTTTATTGGCTTCGTAAAGTTTTACATTCAGCCCTAAATATTATGGCTGTACATATTTATATGACATTCATGTAGGTACTATAAATTAAATATACACTTTTCTAATAAGTTCACTAAATGAATCTCGTACTGTCTTTGAAAAAATTGAATAATATTTCATAAATGATTGGTTCGTTCGTTGCTAACATGGTGTTCAAATTGAAGGGCTTCTCTAAGCTGCACGTGGCGATGTCTTCCAAGATATACGTGGACATGTAGGAACTATGTGCTCCGCCGTCTCCGGTATCCCAGGACAATTTGTACATGCATTTGTGTAGGTGTGAGGTGTTCAGCCTGGAATTTAGTTGAACCAACAAATCCAAACTTGATCCAACAAAATAATTGCACAAAATCGTGGCTTTGGTCTTGTTGTACCGTCACAGGGGGCTACTTTGCTCCGCTTTTTTGACTGGTTTTTTAAATGTCAGTTTTCAGTGAGTTAATTATCTCCAATCAAGCTCATTTTTTGTGTGGCTTGTGTTGATACATTATACTTATTGTACATTTTGTGTCAATACCATAGAATACTTCCAAACGCGATTTTTTTCAATTTTAAATTTGGAGCAAAGTTCCCCTGGCTCAAACCTACTTTGCACCATTATCGAAATCCCCCTGAAAATGTCTGGTTTTCACTCTTGGCGCAAAGTAGGTCCACCGTAAACACAGAGAATTCACAAAAAAATGGAAAAAAATGAATTTTTTCCATCACATTTTTACAAAAACCAAGTTTTTAATGAAACAAATATTAAAATTCCATGACACAACTTTGAACACAAACTTTGAAAACACAACAAACTAGATTGGCTTGACTAATTTGGAAAAAACATTTTTAAACTTAAAAATGAGGATATCAGTCATCTGGAATATCAATCATGGTTCAGTTTAATACCAAATAAAATGTAAGACCCTCCCCAAAAACTAGAAAAAGGTCATCTCTGGGACGTTGAACAGGTGCATTGTTTTGGAAATGCATTTTGGCTCTTCGATGCTGCCAATCACGTCCTCCCACTTGTAATCCAAAACGTCCTCTTCTTCTGGCCTTCCAGGATTTTAGTCCTTTCGTCATGGTTGACACCTTAGCAGTTTCCTGGTCGAAACTCACAATAATTCCTGGGTAGAAGCACCCATCATAAAGGACAACACAGTGCTGCCCATTTCTTCGGCATTTTCTCACCCCGAAACAAGGAAAATACCACTTCGTTCTGGAGCAAAGACTCCCCCTTTTCTGGTGTAAAGTTACCCCCAAGCCGAATTTCGTTTACTGAAACCCCAAAAATCCAAATAATTGAGATTTCTATAAAAAACCTGAATCAGCATTAAATTTCCAACAAGATAGTATTGAAACTTACCGGGTTGAGGGAAAGAAGAAACTTTTAGGCCGCACTTTTCCACGAGCAAAATCACCTGTTACTCACAACCATGGCAGAAACAAGGCTGGAAACCATACCGTAACCTTCCCATTCTACTTTTTCGACTTTGAGTTGTTGAGTCAACATCCCTTCTATGCATAAATTGCCGGGGGAACCGTATCGGACATTAGCTCTTGCTCTGGATGGAAATTGAACTTATCAGATTTTTGGAGCAAAGCTGCCCCGGAGGGAGCAAAGTAGCCCCCTGCGACGGTACGTACTATTTTATCGACATTCTCCGAACGATTTCTGTTTTTCGATAGTTTATTTAATTTTGGTGGTTAATTTGTTGAAGAAAGTAAAGTTTAAAAAGTTGGTTAGGGTTCAGTCAGGGACTCTCAATATGAGGTATATTCGTGTTCAGCTTGAAATTTCCAACAAGACCTCAAAGGAGGTTGGTACCTCACTTATTTCTCGTGTAGATAAACGCCCTTTGAGGTGGCCGAGGGACAACAGCAAGTTGTTTCTCGTGAGGATCGTCAGCCCACTCGTTCGTCCGAGAGCTCAGTTTCAGTTCCAGAGCGTCGTTCCCTCAGAACGGGTTTGTCAACCTCGCGAGGGCTTTGAAGGGGCGGCGATGTGATGTTGAGGGGGCGAGGGGGGGGGGGGTGTCATATGAACCGTGAACGGCGGAACGGAACGATGATTCCCCCCCCCCCCCCCTCAAGAACATCACGTCGGGGGGGACTTAACAAGACCTCGAGCGATTCCCCTGTCGTCGTCGCTATGTGAGGAGAAATGACCGGTCGTTTCCACATGGGCCACCTCGAATTTTCCCTCAGTATTGATAAACCAATATTTAAAATAATGCTGCGTCAGGTGGGTAAAGGGGGTCAACTACAAAATTGGGGAAAATGAGAATGAAGTTCGAATAGCGTCAGTAGTTACTTTAGGAACATTCAAGGTACTCCCTACATCCTGGAGAAGAGAATCAGCTCAAAAAATATTTTTCCCGTCAAAAAATCGATTTAGAAATTTGATTTGATTCCCAAAAATCAAAATTTGCGTGTTGACCCCCTTTACCCAGCTGACACAGACGCGTTTGCACTTCTCGGTTGATTTTCAGAAAATTCATTATGAACCTTCTGAAAATCAACCGAGAAGTGAAAACGCAAATGTATCCATCAATCAATATTTTTATTTGCTAAAATCACTAGCTTTGCATAAGCAATGTCAAAATCTTACAAAAATAACTAAATTTAAAATGGAGAGAAACAATATAATACATACAAAACAGTTTCTAAAAGAATAAAATATGTCGAGAACTAAAATACCAGCACAGTGTTAATGTTCATCAGAGACTCCTCAAAATCGTACGTAGCCAATCTGGTGAGGTACCTGCTCATTTGGGCCCTGTAATGGTTTGTAGAGTTTCCCTTGCTTCTCGTGTTTTTGGTTCGACTGCTCCGGGGATAGGTAGGTCTGTGAAAGCAGACCAGGCTACCCCTGTGGGTCGAGTGTAATTGTGTAACCTCCCCGGGTTACAGGGGAACTCAGCAAACCATTTATTACATGGTAGCTGAAGGTGGTTGGTAGGTATGTGCTGGCTTTGCCTCGGTACCTCCTCCACTATTTTTTTTAGAGTTTTAACGAGCTCTTTCAGGAGTTTTCCCAGAGGTGACTCCTATATATATAGGATCATGCCCATTTGCTTATAAGCATATAATATTATAATAATACCTAATATATTATATTGACATTTATATTGAATATCTTTCTCTCTCTTTTCTTCAATTTTCTCATTTCCATGCCTCTATTATTCATTGGGTTTTTCGATTTTCAACTTCTATTTTCAATTTTCTCTTTTCTATCCCCTGCCAATATCCATGCTTGTAGGAGCATAGTTCTCCACAAGTAACAAATTTGCAATAGTACCATCACGATGGAGGTTAACCATACTACCTTGGAGTTTTCCAGTTGATATTCCTGGATTGGAACTCCATACTACTTTTCAGTCCCTCCTCTTTTCTATCAACAACAACCTGGCATACCAGGTATTGTTTGAAGGTGGGAGTGTAATGGTTTGTAGAGTTTCCCTTGCTTCTCGTGGTTTTGGTCCGACTGGTCTGGGGATAGGTAGGTAGGCATGAAAAAATTTAAGGATAGCATAGTATCATAGGAGACTCCCTCAGTTGCACACAGATCAGTGATCTAGACAGAAGGGTGATCTTTACAGACGACGATAAACCGTTGTGGAAACATTAGATCCAAATGAACCTAAAATATTTTGAAAATGTTCAATATGTGAAATTTGAGTGCTCTAAATGAGCCAAAAAACTGAAAACCACTATTTTTGTGTGTATTAAATAAGTTACTGCATGCGATTCTTCATGTTGCGGTACCTTTTCGGGTAGAATCACTTAGTGATGATGTTTTTGATTCATTAACTTTTTTGGGGAATTTCCATTTATGGGGTAGTGATCATCAAATAGATAAACTGCTGGAGATTGGGTTGACGCGAATTTCAACGTTACTTCTAGGAGAGTTACGTTGGACGTTACAGCGAAGACAGATGCATGGGATACGTTCTGTCGATACGTCTTCGGTTTTGTGCATTTTAACTAATCTTGTAGCAAAAATAAAGACAATAAAAATCCCTACAAAAATACCAGATAATTTGTACTCCCGCTAAGCTACCTCGTCAAGTTAGGACTCGACAGAGGATATGAATTGGATTTTTGTTTTTGTACATAATTTAATTGTCTTTGTTTTTGCTGATGGGTCATTTTTTTTCTTAGCAAAAAATCCTTAGAAGGTACATCCACTGTTTTACCTCTTGTGTCCTGAACAATATTGTCGAGGTTTTAAAATCAGCGTAATTTGACGGGGCTATTGTTGAAAAATGCCGAGTGGTGCCGGGGTTTTTTTTTTGTTGTCGGTGATCGACGTTTTGGTCATTTGCGTCGGTATCCAGAGATTCCTCGTATCGTCCGTTCCATGGATGACTCATTCGCCACGTGTGAGCGTTTGTCTCCACGTTTATAACGACGTTCAAGAGGTTTAGCGGGTGAGGGGAAGAAAAGGAGGAGAAGGAGGTGGTGTGGATATAATTCGGAAGGAAGTGGGCTAATTAGGAGAGCGGGTGAGAGAGAGGAGGGCGGAGGAAGCGGTGACGTCACGTTCCCCCCTCTCCTCGTCATTCTACAGTCAGTTCCGACCTTCGCGTCTCCGCGAGATGCCTCTCCACACCCCCCCCCCCCCTCGCTATCAACCAGCTCTTTCTACTTCCACCGCGATATCCTTTTCCGTAGACCTTCATAGACCTCCCCCCCCCACACCGCCACTCCCGTCCGTTCTATACAACAACACATCGGCTTACAGCCCTATCGCTCTTCAACTTATGTCTTCTTGTTACCCCCTTCTTCATCCTCGCAACCCCCCCCCCCCCCCTAAACCTCCCGTCTGTACGAGTCCCTCTTCAAGCCCCCCCCCCCCCCCCCCAAGACTTGCAATTCTTCACGTTCTTCTTCAAGTTCACCGTCGCGGAACTGAATAATTGCAGGCCTTTCTTCAAGTCACTACCCCCCCCCCACACCCACCACCACATCATCCTCCCCCCCATAGCCAAGAGCAACCACCGCCCTGAACCTTCAAGCGTATTGAGGGAATTAACCACACAAAAATAACGATTGTTTTAGAATCATTATTCAAGTGGAAACGTGGTTTTTCCTCAAATTAGATCAAATTTCTGAATCACAACAAGTATAACGAGGGACTCACGGCAACTTCCCACATCGTCATTTCACGAGGGGCTCACTACAACTTCCCATAGTATCATTTTTCGCAACTTTTTAGCAGAGCCAAAAAACCATGCCAATGACTATGTTTACTGAGTAATTCAGTAAAATAAATCGTGAGATTTAGTGTACCTAACTTATACTTAGTTAGATCGATCGATCCGCTGAGGGAAGACGCTTCGAATGGTATGCATAACTCATTTTACCCAAAATGACGATGTGGGAAGTTGCCGTGAGACCCTCGATATGAAAAATTGGGGGAAAAAAGAGGGAGAGAGAGTTATTTTTTCAGCGAGAAAGTAGAAGACCCATGTTAAGGGGCATCCATAAGGAAAGTTTTTCGAAAAAAACGAATGGCGCTAACAGGTCTCGCGAGAGTGTATTGGGACGTTTAGATTGTCACAAAGGTGGATTCAGGAGGTTTTAAATTAATAATCACTCAGAATATTGTTAGCATTTCCACTCTCTCCATAAAAATGTCTCAGAATATATGATTCGGTTGAACAAAAAGATCGAGAACAGGGGCACAGCAACCATCACAGATTATATTATAAGTGATTTTGTAATGAACATTTTTGCAGTTGTGCGAGTGAGGGAAGAACGAAAATGATGGAGCCGTGATATTGACTCTGCGAAGATGAACCATCTAATGTTGTTATTTGACACTCCCGCGAAAAAATACCGAATCAAAATTTGTATCCTACTCAAGAGCAACTGGTCATTTCTGCGCCTTGGTCTGGGCCTTTAGTTTAGTGTGATTCTTGATGATTAAGTTTTTAAGCAGGACCGTCAAGAATCACACTAAACTAAAGGCCCAGACAAAGGCAACAGAAATAGGCGTCATTGTCATTGAGGGGAAAAAAAGTGAAATCGTATTCCGTCTCTCACCTTTTATAATATAATAATAATATTATTATGTGCTAAAATGAAAATTTTCGATTTAGTAGCAACATCTTTTTGATCGATTCAGTGACTTTTTAACTCAAGCACTAGACGAAAAACATTTCGAGTCCTATAATATATTATGTTGAATATTGTATAGGAGAGAAAAAGGATACCAGATTTGCATTCAGCGTACATTAACCCTTAAAAATGGTTGTTTACTTCCGTGTTACAAAGAAATGTTTTGATGTGATTGATTCGATATAAAGATAATAATGATCCATTATAGAAAAAATTGCGTTTGGGTTTTCACTTCTGGTTGATTTTGAAGGTTTTAGAGTTAGGAGTGTGGAGTTGCAGAGGATGTTGGTGGAATAGGCTACACAGGTGATTGATAGATCGAGTTGTTACGTTACCCTGGTTATTAGCTCATTAATTAATCATTAATTCTGCTTCGAGTTGGATTCAGAACGCCCTAACTTCATTCAAAACTTTCGGATTTCTAGTGTAAGTCGACTGTCGAGGAGTTTCATCTAGGCCCTAGATTCTAGGGTTTCCCATTAATAATCCAACCTTTCATTTTAACTAAATAGTGTAATGTGGGTGTCTCTTCTGACTATACCAGCTGTAGGTAGGTACATTCTTTCTTGTTTTTGTTGTGTTACGGTTCACAGAATTGGTAGAAATCTACGTTTTATGTTTCAAATCACTCGATTGGTTGGTTCTAAAAGCTGTACATTGTCACGGAGTAGTTTAGATGGTTGGTTGATCGAATCATTACGTTATCTCGGAAATTCGCCCATTAATTCATTCTGCTTTAAAGGTCAAAAAGTGGAAATCTCGATTCAGAAAGTCCCACAATTTGCAGTTTGAGACAACTTTCGAAGTGTGTAACTGAGGGGTTCATCTAAGGTTTCCCATTAACCTTCCTATCGCTCGGTTAAATAATCGATTTGTCCGATTCATACTGCAGATGAGGGCCGGCCGGTTAGCGATGTTGAAATTGATAAACGCCTTCATGAGTTATCTCCGGGTTTAATTGTAACTGCGGTATTCCGTCCATCTGCCCCCCGGTTTAACCTGGCGATTGACGGGGAAGGAGGAGGAGGTCGGTAGCTGTGGAGTTTTCCAGGGAAAGTAGGTGGTCGTGGGAGGGGGGGGGGTGGAGGAGGCGGCGGCCTGACTAAGTTTCCTAAACTTTCCTCGCCCCCACCCAACGGGAGGTTTAATCACAAAATTGTTAACTTCAAACCTCCCCCTATTCCCCCCTCCTCCCCCCCACAAACTCCTCCCTCAGCGCTCGTGGAAGTTTGTGTACTCCCCCCTCCCGACAATACGCTCCCCCCCTCCTCACCCCTCATCTTAACCAGTATTACCCAACTGGATGATATCTTGGCGGGAGGAGGAGGATGAGAGGGAGGGGGGAGTCGAGTTATATTTGAAATGAGACCCTCAGGGGAAAGCGCCCTTTCACTTCACGTCGCGCCCTTTCAGCCAGTTTTTAAAGAAAATATGGCACTTGCGGTCCTAATGTTTAATTCCTTTTTTTTTTGTTTCTACATTTTTCTTTTCAATTCCGTTTTTGGACCTAAATCCGCCCCTGGATTAAAAAAGAAAAAACTTTTATAACATTTGAATCCGTCGTTTCAGAATCAAAGTTGTGGGAAATTGTAAAAAAAACGTTTGAAAGCCACCTCGATTAGGAGGGGGGGGGGGTAACTTTCTTATGTATCTTCGTGGATCTATGAGGGGAATTTTAACTTACTTATGTATCTTCGTGGATCTATGAGGGGAATTTTAACTTACTTATGTATCTTCGTAGATTTATCAGAGGTATTGTACCTTTTTACGTATCTACGTAGAACTATGAGGGGAATTTTTACTTTCTCATGTATCTACGTAGATCTATGAGGGGAATTTTACCTTGTTACGTATCTACGTAGATCTATGAGGTGAATTTTAACTTTCTTACGTTTCTACGTAGATCTATGAGGGGAACTGGAACTTTCTTATGTATCAAAGTAGATGTACGAGTGGAATTTTTTTCTTATGTATCAAAGTAGATGTACGAGTGGAA
This sequence comes from Stenodema calcarata, assembly GCA_963920205.1. Lineage (NCBI taxonomy): Eukaryota > Metazoa > Arthropoda > Insecta > Hemiptera > Miridae > Stenodema > Stenodema calcarata. The sequence continues at coordinate 8,073,195 of OY986053.1, read as the reverse complement.
TTTTTTTCTTATGTATCAAAGTAGATGTACGAGTGGAATTTTAACTTTCTCATGTATCTATGTAGATCTATGAGGGGAATTTTACGTTGTTACGTATCTACGTAGATCTATGAGGGGAATTTTAACTTGCTTACATTTCTACGTAGATCTATGAGGGGAACTGGAACTTTCTTATGTATCAACGTAGATGTATGAGTGGAATTTTAACTTTCTTATGTATCTAGGTAGATCTGTGTGGGAAATTTTAACTTGCCCACGTCTCCAAGTAGACGCATAAGAAAGTCAAAATTCACCCAAAAAATTGAGGTGACTACCAACCGTTTTTTACACTCTCCCACAACTTCTGAAATGGCCGATTCATTTATGACGTGTTTTTATAAACGTGTGCATATCTACAGCTGCATTAATGGTCAAAATACCAAAATACCGAGTTCTGAGTTGAGCAATACAATAACAAAACGGATAAGTGGGTCAAATTGGAGTTATTGCTTTTGGAAAAATACGCAAAAATCGCTGATTTGTTGGGTTAAGATACACCAAATTTTGATAGTATAACTTTGACATGCCGCACGAATGTATTATGAATCCGTGTATTTATTTATGAATGAATTTATGGTCCATAAATCGTATGATAAATCATTATTTCGAAAATACTCGATGCGAAAATTTCGAATTCTCATGCTGCACGCCTGGAACTTTGTATTTGTTCCAAATTTGATGGATACCGGAGTCGTTGTAAGTGCTCACTAGTATCGATACTTGAGAAGATCCAATGCCCCCATCATGCCCTCGATATTCTTCTCGTTACGAGTACAATATTGCCATTTGAAGTCTCTAGTCCCAAATTTTTGCTCGTTTCCAGTGGAGTCTCTACACAAATGAACGATTTTAGTGTTTTTGAAATACAACAACGCACATCTGACCAACCAGAGGTTGACAAAACAGTCTTTTACGGTCCAATCGTATGAAATACCAATAGATAGTCGCAAATTTGAGATCGTTATTTCGAAAATTCGCTCATTAAAGTCATGCCTTGTGAGATATTCGGTGTCAAAGTCCACTCTTAAAGTTTTCCTTAAGTAGGTTAAACAATAACAAAATTAGTTTCTCCTACTGAGGGGAAACTTCAAGAATTGACTTCGAATTTAGTGTGTTTGTCGGACAGTGTGTAGTGATATCAGTTGAAATTTGAACGCACAATTTGGTGTTTTTTCGTCACTATTCGAAAGATGTGTAAAGTTTTGCCTTTCGGTTCTGAATAGAGAAACTGCGAAAACTAGAATTTGGGGGGGGGTGTCGTAGAAAAGATCAATAATTGATCTTGAATTATTCAAGGCTTGAATATGACACCTTCCTGCGATACGAAACCACGTTGAGGCGGCGGAAGATGATACAACGTTGTGTAATAGTTTACTGGGTTGCTATTCGAGTAGGTACGTACTTGTTCCCATGAGTGTTGGTGTCGATACGTTTTGTCGAAGTTATCGCTGTGTAATAAATACTTCGGAAGTAAAAGGGCGTGATGGTGCGAGGAAGCGGCAATGGGGGGGTCGAGGGATGGGGTGGAGATGGGGGAAGCTCTGACCTTAGTTTACCTCCTCCCTCGGGCCTCAATTCCTACCTCCCTCCCTCCCCCCCGTACACACCACCTGCGCTTTGCTCGCACCAGCGCTTTCACCCGAGGACCCCCCCCCCACCCCCGGTACATCTCCCCTTCGTTGCTTCGCTTGTCGACCGTTTTCAACTGAAGTACAAGGAACGGGTCGCTTGATGGTGGTGGCGAAGTGGAGGGAGGAGGACTGTACAGTGCTGAAGGGGGACCTCACCGGTCGATAGCACGGACATCTCCCTCCCTCCTGTGTGCGACCCTCCCCCCCTCCTATCAATGACCCCTCTCCTATCTAACCCCCCGCCACCCACACAACTTCATCGTCCTACCGACTGTCCATTCGGACCTCCCTTCTCCCTCCTCCCTCCTCCTCTTCATCACTTGTGGACAGAGCTTTACCTTGAGTTATCACCGAGTGAAGTCTGGTTCAGTGAAGGGATGTCAGTTTGAGGGCCGACTGATGACGTCATAGCCCTCCTCCTCATTATCCTTCACCCATTTTGTTCAGCTCTACCAAATTAAATGCCTTTGAATGTGATAACTCGAATTCAAGGAGGAAATGTTTGATTAATAACGTTATTTGCTAATTTTGCAAATAGGGATGGCCATCGATAGTATCGAAATATCGATGTTTTCCATTGATATATCGATATTGCATGGTCCAATAGTATTGGGTATCAATACTTGACTAATCGACAGTTTCTGACGATGTTTTTTTTAATCCGATATACACGTATATCGGATTTTAAAAAAAACATAGGTCTACCTATCGAATAAAAAATCTGCAAATTCTTGACACCGATTTATTGTCTTCTTTGTGCAGAAACTAAATGATAGAGATGATGAATTAATTACAAATAAAATGTACCAATATAATTCTGGGGGGTTTAATTTCACCTAACTATGACAGCAATAGTTTTTCTATAAATGAAGTACCTACCAACAAACATTCGAAATTACATTCATTCGGTAGCACGAAAAGTACCTCAGAACAAAAACCATGTGATGTTCCAAACAGCTGTTCGTTAGTACTCGTACGAATATTGGCTTGTATTTCAACCATTCGATTCACGATCGTGTTGACAAGTTTGTAGCCCTCATTGTGAACGAACGGCTGGTCGTGCGGAGCAGCGGGTGGCCTCAAAAAATTCTAAAAAATGAACTCTTACTAAATATGAACCGTTCCATTTGAATTTTTTTCTACATGGTCCTTATCAGTAGGAAATTCCGATAAGTCAATCTAACTCAATTTTCTTCCTTAATCAGAATCGATTATAACAATTTTTCGACGTTTTTGAGTCGTTTTGGGTCTTCAGAAGGTCGATTTCATTCCAAATGAACCCCTTTTCATTCAACCTTTTTCTAGCTTTCGAGACGTTTTCGAGTCGAATTTCGGAAATTCCAATGAGTGAATCTAACTCAATTTTCTTCCTTGATCAGAATCGATTATAACCATTTTTCGACGTTTTTGATTAGTTTTAGATCTTCAGAAGGTCGATTCGGTCCCAAAATGAACCCCTCAATTCGATTCAATTCAACCTTTTTCGAGGTTTTGAGACGTTTTCGAGTCGAATTTCGGAAATTCCAATGAGTCAACCTAACTCAATTTTCTTCCTTAATCAGAATCGATTATAACAATTTTTACTATTTACTAAATCTACAATTTACTAAATCTTGTAATTCAATCACATTTCAATCGGTAGTTTTACCGACTGGTGCGAAACTCCAAAAGTCTTCAGCGTGATCTAATGAGCGTATTTGCATAAATAACGACCTTAAATGACCCTCAACTGTATCTACTCAAATGAGGGCTATTAAAACGTATCCGACAAATGCGTTATCACTCTATAATAATTGTGTAGATGCTCTAATAATTAGACGCATAAATATGTTTGAAGTTACATAAAGTACAGCACCTGAATTGCGTGTATCTTGTATCTTCACCCAACCAAATCTTGGCAGGAAAAATCTCTACAGCTGACAACACTAGACGCTTTGAGGCAATCAAAATGTTTTTTTTTTTTTTTTTTTTTTTTTTTTTTTTTTTACTTTTCGTTTAAATTTGTTACTTTTCCAAGTGATTTGCGCAAAATATAATCGAGTGGCTGCTATTTTCCTGATATTAGAAAAAACGTTCTTTTGAAACTACAGCGGATTCGCCAAAAAAGTGAACTGATTCTTGTGTTTAAATGAAAGGAGAAACGAAAGACTTTTCCCGTAGATGGAGAAAACTTAAGGGGAGGGTTTGGGTCCGAACTTTGGGAAGAAGAACTGCGATCCGACCCCGTTTTCTCCGAAACCCCAAAAACCCCCCCTCCCACTACAACCTAACAATCTCTTTACACTCACAACGATGCCCCCCCCCCCCGTACACTTCCCCCCATAAAGATTCACCTCCCTCCCTCCCTCGCCATCACTTCTTACACTCACAAAGATATTATTCCTCCTCCCCTCCAGACTCTTCTAACGCCAACTCCCGCAACTCTCCTTTCTATTGCTCTTTCTACGCTTTAAGGGGGGGGGGGGAGGAGTGGTGTGAAGCGGAGGATTGAAGAGTGAGGAAGGAGGAGTGAGTAGGGGAGGGGGGTTTGAAGTTAGTTTTATAAAGTTTTCGAAAAGTGGCGGAGGCAAGTAAAACTGAACGTAACTTTTTCCGAGGGTGGAAGGCGGAAGAGGAGGAAGTGGAGCTTCGATACACTTACTTTCGATACACTTTTTCTTGCGAGTTTCCTCTCTCTCCCCTCCGCTTCTTTCATCTCCTCCCCGTGATCTCCACACAATTTTCTGTAAGTTACATCGTGCGGGAGGGGGAGATGAGGCTGCTGAATAAAAGCAGCATTCAAGCAGCACGACCTTGATTTCATCTTTATTGTGAAAAACGATGAATCACTTGTTTCGACCGTGAAACCCCCAATTTCAACACCCGCAGTCTTGCCATTCGACCGGAATTCCGGTAGATCTACCGGTTTTCTACTTCAACTCCCGGTCTACCGGTCTGAGCTTCAAATCTACCGGGAATTTTCAAAAAATAAACTTTGAGCGCAATAGGGCTGCTGGAGATCAATAATTTTTCATTCCTTTCGCCAAAGTTGTTTGTTTACCTTGCAAACAAAACAAGTGACAAACTCGGATTTCCACTCATACTTCAGCTCGTGGACAATTTGAGTATTTTACCTCATACCTAGCAGTGCGGCCGTGTAACGGGTTTTTTCCGCGGTCAACCTCAATTAAACAAAAATTCGCAATAAACTTTCGCTGGAATTCTCCACCCAAAAAGACTCATTCAAGACCAAAAGAGGTGTTACGATTTCGAAATTTGCGAATCACTCGCAAAAAAATGCGTAGTGGCTATATTTACTCGTATTTCTAAACGCACGTTGGAAAGTTAAGTTAAATGAAAAATGTCCTAAGCTAAGTTCCGTTAAAATGATAACTTTCAGAAACTAGCCACTTCGATTATGTATGCTTACTTTTAGGTCTATGATGTGATCTACTGCAAACGCCTTAACTCTTACTCAAATTCGTGATTAAAGGCTGTAGTTTGTAGTATTTACTGACCGAAACCGGTTTTTTAAATGTAGAGGCCTAACTCTAGCTATGGAATCGGTTTAAACTGTTTTTAATTATTAAAATTATTAATAGGTTCTTGGTAATCAGCTTGTATTGTACTATTTCTTGTAAACTGTTAATTTGTACCTTTGAGCCCTTCCTCTGTGAACGATTCCTTATACAGATCAGGTTTATTTTCTTGATAAACACCAAAAAAGTTGAATTACTCAAGTGTTTCATATATTATCAATAATTGTTCGTATCATAAGATTCGTAATATTTAAATAGGGGAACAAAAAACACGAATGACTGCCAATTCTTCGTAAGGATTTTTCTGACCGGAACGTCATCCGTCAACGAACCCGCGAGCTCGATGCAACGTGGACGTAACTTGTTGGCTTCCGTTCGGGGCCAAATGACATCGTCGATTCCTCGCGAGTTGGCGCGACCAGTTCTAAGAAACCAGACCGGCACATTGTGGTCATTCCTGTAAGCCGATACAACAGGACGTTGTTGGCTTCAAATAGCCTCGTTCTTAAAAGAAATTTAATGCAGGATTAGAGTTTGAAATCGAATTTTTCCACCATTTTTACATTTTGCGTTAAACTCTATTAAACCTGTGAAAAATAGACATTTTCCCGAATTTTTATTTTTTAGTTTTTTTGGCCTGGAAACTATTTTCAGAGCTTTAGCATTGAGGAGCATCAATGAGCTGGATTTCAGATAAAATGGTTAGTTTTTGCAAACATAATATTGTTCTTTCAGACATATCTTGTTCAACATTTCACGCCGAATAGCGTGGTGTAGTCAGAATGTCTAAAATCAGCCGCTTAAACCGTGAAAATCACCGAAATGTTTACACCGCCTATTAATTTTTTTGTTGCAAATTTGAGAATGCAGTTTTCTTAAGTACACCTTTTTTTTCTCTCTCATTCATGGGATGGCGTTTCTATCAATGTAACGATTTTGCAGTATTTCCTAGATTAATGTTTCACGTAGGTACCTACCTGTATGTAAAGGTAGGACATTCTAAAAGTACTAGTTATTTTACAATCATTCCAACATGAAAATTTTAGATGACGATAAAACTCATGAAGTTACTCTACCGATCTAAAGCCAATATCACCTAAACTTCATGATTGGAGTATTAATTCATTTTGGATCATTGTAGGGTAATACTGTTTAATACTGGTTGTTACTGTAATTATTACAGTAATAAAAGAGTTTTTTGTCTCTTCTGAAATTTGGGCAAAATGGGTTTGGATGTGTTGCTTCTGAAGAGACGATTTGTAGTTTAAAATATCCCTAGAAGGATTGAAGGTGTATTACCCATTGAACGAGCCCCGGTAATATCGTAATGTTCCCACTTGTCCAATTATTCATGTATCGCGGGTGCTGCTGATGTCCTGTGTTGGTCTCCTCAGTCAATTGTCAATTCGTGTTTCTAACGAGTTTTGTCGTTTTTTTCGTTGTTTCAGGGGAAAGAAAAAACTCTCGTATGATGAATGCGTGATATAATGGACAAGCGGAAAATGCTGCCGAAAAGACCTCGACTTGACGCAATCCGGGGGCCCATCGCCAACGGCCCCATGCAAGCCCGACCCCTCGTCGCTCTCCTCGATGGCCGCGACTGCTCTATCGAGATGCCCATCCTCAAGGACGTGGCCACCGTCGCCTTCTGCGATGCACAGTCCACTTCTGAAATACACGAAAAGGTAACGTACAGGCGAATAAGTGGTCAAGTGGTGGGTAATTGGGTCAAGAGCCGATTGGGAGCTGATATGCTATGGAACCCAATATACTCCAAACCAATATGGAACAGAAGCACTGGGGATACCTCCTCCTGAGGGATATTAAATTTTAACGTAACCGCTTCAAATAACTTAATACTGTCCAGTACCTAACCTAATACCAGATAACCTATTACTGGAATAACTGTTTTGAGAGGTTGGTGGTAAGACCTTATAACTAATAGTAATAACTAATAATAGAGAAACCTGACTCGACGGTTTCATTCCTCCTTTTATTTTCCTTTACCCCCGATCGTGCAGTCACAGTAACAACGAAAAAACAAGTCATTTTAGACAGTTGACTCGACATAATGTTTGGGATTTTTTTTGTTTCTTTTCATTCTTGGCGCAGTTTTTTTTTTTTTTTTTTTTGTAAACACCCAAATTTTATTAATGTTAATGCAACACGAGTCAAAGAACAAAACGGTGTTTCCGAGGGCTCTGCTGACTTGGAAAATTTAATTTGTTCATTCGATATGGTGTTGTGATATGAGCAGAACGAACGGTACCAAGTGTATGTTTACCGGAAATCACCGTCAACAACCAGAATTTCCGCCCAACCATCTAATTCGTCGTCAAATTCGTTCATAAATAGGACCGACAACAATAGCTTCCTTTTCTTCGAAAATCTGCTTAAAAAAATGAATGCGGTAAATCTGAATTGAAATTATCTGAATTTGTGCATATTTGAACTTATCATCTCAATTCTACAGTTATGGTCTGGTATGTGTAACACATATGATTTTTGTTGTATTTTGGCAGTGAATTCAGGATGGTATAAAACGGATTTTGGTATAAAATGTTTTCGGAATTTCGTTTTTTTTGTCTCGAATTTTTCGAGTTTTCGGTCATATTTGTCGGACATTGACTAGCTGGCAACACTCGGGTGACTGGTTGGTTATCATATAGCAGAATTAACTAGCGTGGGGTTGAGCCTGACTTGTGCAGGGAAACACCATATCGAATTAACAAATTAAACAGTTTTTTTCCAAGTCAGCAGAGCTCTCAGAAACACCGTTTCGTTCTTTGACTCGTGTTGCATTAATAAGAATTGGGTATTTAAAAAAAAAGAAAAAACTGCGCCAAGAATGAAAAGAAACAAAAAACCCCAAACATTATCTCGAGTCAACTGTCAAAAATGAGATGTTTTTTCGTTGTTGCTGCGACTGCACGATCGGGGGTAAAGGAAAACAAAAGGAGGAATGAAACCGTCGAGTCAGGTTTCTCTATTATGCGGTGGGACTGCTGAGCTCAGCAGCCGTCGTACAGAACCTGCATCAGCCGGTTTTCGGTCGCCTCTTTTCCTATTACACGGCTATTATTGTTGTCCATAACCGTCGGGACGTGACCAGAACCGATCTCTCAAGGTCGCCAACCTTCTTCGCGGAGATAGTTTTTGTTACTCGGAAAATTTCTTTCCTCGATAGTTTCTCGAGCCATTTGAAGATCACGGTGCAACTTGGCGGACTCCTTTTGTCGTTTCTTATGTTTTACGGTCGCGAAGTCGTTTTATTGGGCAGAAACCGCCCGTGCGTTGCGTCGTAACGTCTGGAATAATTATTATGAGATAGGGTTGATGCGGACCTTGTTACAACCGCTAATGAAGTAGATTTTCAGCGGGAGTGTCCCGAATATACTGGATTTTTTAAAGCGGACAAATTGCTTATTTACAAGACACGATCAAAACTCGAGCCAGCTCTGAAATGATGTCTATTGAGGGCGTAGATGGGAGAAGGGCCCATAACCTAAATGTATGTTTTGAGATATTGTCTGTCCAAGTTTATACAAGTTTCCCCACAATTAGCCAAGCGTTGCAGAACTGTGGTTACTGTTCATATTGTTGCATCAAAATTACCGTTTACCTACTAATTATTTAGTTGTTACTTTGAAAATGCTAACACTCGGAATAATGTTTTGAAAAATCAACCTAAATGGAAAATGCAACAAAGAAATGTACCTGTACAATAAACGTTTTGGAAAGTTGGTGTCTTGGACGACAAAAGATTTGGTATATGAGAGAAGATTCGGTAGGGGCGGTTAGGGGAGGACACCCAATCCTAAGGAGGATCCCTGCCATCTCGAGTTAATTTACTGAAATGTATGAAACAGTTCCGTAGAATAGAGTTCTCGTAGCATGAGTCAAATTTGAGTTTTTGACGTCCGTCACTCAATTGGTAACAATTATAGAGTTGTCAGTATTGTGTTGATGTTGTTGTAATTTTATTGATTCATCAAGTTTCTGTTTTTCAATTCTCCCTCAGGTATTGAATGAAGCCGTGGGAGCGCTCATGTGGCACACAATAGTTTTAACAAAAGAAGATTTGGAGAAGTTCAAAACACTACGGATCATCGTCCGAATAGGCAGCGGCGTAGACAACATCGATGTCAAGGTAAATCTCCTCTAAATTGACTACCACTGTTACTATTTGGAATATTATATAATATTATCTTCGAAAGCGTGGTATATGAGATAGTATGTTGTGGTATATCGACGGTCTCACAGCAACACCCCATAACGTCATTTTCTCAACTTGTCAGGAAGGCTGGATAACCGCCTTCTAATGATTTTATCCTCCCATAATCAGTATATTTTTTAATTGTGGTACTTTTACAACATAAATACCCACCTTTATGAACTTACAAAAGAATGTTAGTCAGTGTGTAACAAGAGGGCGCATCCTTCGATATGCATAACGCATTTTCGTCAAAAATGACGTTGTGGGGTGTTGCTGTGACACTCATATTATGAGATAGTAACCATGTGTCTAAGGATTGTGTAGTACATCATGGAGATAATCCTCCCATTTGGTAGAGTCAATTTGAAGTGGTTGGTAACTAATCAAAGCAGATTTGTGATTGATACTAACACCATCGTTTCAAACGGTTTGGAACCGGAGGAGGCAATTTAGGAGGCATTTCACTGCAAACGGGTTCAAGTAAATGCAACCACGGTTGTCAAGTCAAGGATTTTCCCCCTAGATTTAGGGGTTTTTGTTTCGCTGACAGGGATTTTTTAGGGGGAAGTAATGTATAGGATTTTTCTTTAGGGATGGTTGCTAATCAAAGGGCATCGGAAGACGGTCGCTAATTTCTATCTTATTCACTCTATGAAGGTGTTATTTGGCATGTAGACTGCTTAGGACTTACACTTTGAGCAGCATAGGGCCGGGTTCAGCTGAGTGGTTCCTAAAGCTAATTTCTATGCAGTTCACACGTGGCCGTAAGGCTCAAAACGAGGCTTCTACTTCCACTGTAACGATACTTCCACGTACTCTACGTTCCTCAGTATTTAGACGGCATGAGGTTTTTTGTTTGTTAATAATATGATAATATGTAAACATGAATCCATCACAAGTTATGTGTGTTTGTATATTTACATATTCTTTTACTGTTTTCAGGCCGCTGGAGAACTAGGTATAGCCGTTTGTAACGTCCCTGGCTACGGTGTCGAGGAAGTTGCTGACACGACGTTGTGTCTCATACTAAACCTCTACAGGTGAACTTTCTTCAATATGATTTTGTTTTACGTTTGCAGGTGATACTCATACGGTACTGATAGTCTGTTGAAATAAAAAATATAAATTCGATTTGCAATGATTCCGTCCAAACAACTGTGAGCTTATTTAGAAGAACTTTTACTCAAACGGTTTCTCCCTGTACCTACTTATGTTATTTTATTTTTATTTCTAATTTTAATGAGATAACCGTTTTCTGTCGATCGAACCTCCTGAAGTTAAATCCTTCATACATTTTTGTCCAAACGACTGTGTTGGAATTTGGTTAACAGATTGGATAAGTTATCCAATGTTGTGTATACTCGTACAACATTACCTAAGGTATAGGTGGATTTGTCTACAACTTTGTTTATTCTCCAAGCGCTTTCGCCATTGCATCATAGGCCTCTCCTGAAATCATTTTAGCGTGGAGAGTAGCATCAAATGCTACACACTATGCCACTCCCTTTTTCCCATGTTCAGCATATCGAGGATGAAGTGGCAACATGACCACACTCATTTTTCACTAAAACCGATTTCTCTCCTTATAAATGCAATAACGTTACAAGATTCATCTAAAACCAAAATTCTTCTAAAATTACTTAATATTCAATTTTCGGCTGAGATGGGACACGTTGTATGAAATACAAGTCCTTGGGGATCTCGTAACTCCTCCTGCTCCAACGAAGAACAAAGTTGGTGATGGTTACTATGAGATCGTGTGACGCTGCAGCTACAACTCGTTTCTTTGGGTTGAAATCGCCAAAACTAACGTCACCAACCGATTCAGCTAGAAATTTGCTTTATAGCCAAATAAGTGAGGTACCTCAATATGGTTCACTTTACCCTCTGTATGTTATTTATGTTAATTTATATTCTTTCACTACATGTTTCATGCTTGGGAATAATTCAAGTTTATGCAGTTTTTAATGTAAGTAGTAAGTGTTTCATTTGAAGTTAATAAACATGGAACCTCCTTGTGCTTAGTGCACATTTTAATGGTATACATATACTAGAGAAGTTGGAGGAACATAAGGAATCACTACTCTTTAGGGGAAGACTTGTCCTGTGTACACTAAGATCTATATAAATGTAGGCTAATTTAATCCAACGATGAAATCTACAATGGAAAAATGAAAATCTAACACTAAGTAGGTCGCATACCTTTTGTGTGACTGCTATGTGAAAGTACTATACTAGAACATGAGAATGGTGAATACTCCTCTGGCTTCAATGAAATCTGATTGTACCTGTGATGTGATGGCATCAAGAAGAATTAAATGACGTTATAGAGGGATTCACTTATACCTCGGATTGGAGAAAAAGCGTGAACCGTCGCCTTGTATTCTAACGTTTCTTTGTTTTTCCTCGGGGCAGGCGCACGTATTGGCTGGCAAACATGGTGAGAGAAGGGAAGAAATTCACGGGTCCGGAGCAGGTCAGGGAGGCGGCTCAGGGCTGCGCCAGGATCCGAGGGGACACGCTGGGAATCATCGGTTTGGGCAGAATAGGAAGCGCTGTCGCACTCCGGGCCAAAGCTTTCGGCTTCAACGTCATCTTCTACGACCCCTACCTCCCGGATGGCATCGAAAAGTCCCTTGGCCTCACAAGGGTCTACACCTTGCAGGTAAAGTATTGATGATACGTCGCAAATACTGTTGTCCGAGGGCTGGCCAGCGCTTGGGACTTTCCTTATTCAGGACCTAACCGTTGACCTCGCACATTTCCTTCAGATTGTTACCATCGAGGTCCAAAAATTACTCAAGGTGTCAGTCAACCTTGTTAAGAAATTGAGGCATTGACATGGAGAAGCATTCATGTCACAAAAAACAAAATTTTACAGGAAACGCAAAACCAGTTTGTAAGGATGTTCAAACATTTGTTTTTATTTATATATAAAAATAATAATAAAAAAAAGAGAACAAAATGCACAGATAATGAAACTCACTCCACGCCATTGGCCTTGGTTCTGTAATGGTTTGCTGAGTTTCTCTTGCTCCTCGTGTTTTTGGTTCGACCACTCTGGAGATACGTAGGTCTGTGAAAGCAGACCAGGCTATCCCTCTGGGTGGGGCGTAATTGCCTAACCATCCGGGTTACAGGGCCAACTCAGCAAACCATTTCATCACAGTTCTTACTATCATTTCCATGCAAAAACCCATTTTCGGATTTTTGTGACTTACATGCTTCTCTATGCCAACGCCTCAATTATAATAATTATTGTTTCTCTCCTCCAACTAGGTCAGAGACTACTGAAACGTGGTAGAGCAAACGTGTTTTCAGTCAAAACCCCTTGACTTGCTATTATTTTTCAATAACCATTTCGCCATTATCTATCTAGGTACATTTAGCCACTTACACCCTCCCAGATTTGGAATAGGTAAAATATTCCTTATTAATAAAATGAAACAATTTAGGATTATTTGGTTAGCCAATGCATTTTAACGTGATGGTATGCACTTTTTGTGCATTGAATGTATTCGATACCCCTATCTACAACCATTTACCGACTCTCCGGCTTCGGAGAACCCCTTAAATGGCTCGGATCTAACTTTACAGGAGACATAATTGAAAGTTTGAAGTCTTAGGACAATCTTAGGTTAGGCCGATTTTGAAAACGTCGTAAAAAACTCACAACGCCATTTCGGGTTTTCATATTTTAACAGATGGAAATAGTGTCTTTCTTGAAAATGCTTTATTGAAATAGGTAAAAAAGTCATTTTTGCCAAAATTGCCATTTTGGTTTTCGGGAGCGCAGTCACAGGCAAGGGGCTCTCCTAGGAGCTGCTGATGTCAGCAGAAAAATAATAGGGAGACATATTGGGAGATTGTGTTCATAACTTGTACTGATTCAGGTATTTGTGCACTATTTCGCCTATAACATTTCATTACACTTTCTCCCATCAATTTTATGAGACTTGGGATGAAAAATCTCATATTTAAGAAAAACCTCGTTTCATTTTCGAAATTAGACTTAGCGCTAGCCAAATGTTATGAATCCCCATAATTTTTGCCATTCAGATTGAATCCATACGAAATATATAATATATCTGATATGGTAACTATCCTTGAATTTGAACTTTTTGGTGTAAACATTGACTAATGAATAATAAATAATGCTTGTTACATTTTTGGAACTATACTCATGTATTAAGTATAAATAACGTCATTAGGTGGGGGTCTCCATTTTTCAGTAACTTGACGTGAGTGGAAAGAGAAGGTGACGTTCAATCGACGTTCATGCATTATTTCGTTTTCCAGGATCTCCTGTTCCAGTCAGATTGCGTGTCACTCCATTGTACACTCAATGAACACAACCACCATCTGATCAATGATTTCACTATCAAACAAATGAGACCAGGTTCGTAATAATGCTCTTGTCACGGTTCGGTTATTTTATTACTCGTGTGCGATTAGAAATGAATAGTCTGTAATAAATTGTATTGTATGATGCGGCTGGAACTTTTTAGGATAATAATTAAAACTGTTGTGAGGGTGGAACCTCTTTTTGGAATATTTTGTTGGTTTTCTTACAGTGTTACTACGACGTTTTGCATTTATCGTTGAAATGCGCCAATTATTTGGGCTCATCCGTCATACCGTCGAAAATAACGTTTCTGGTTAAATGGGGTTGACGGAAATAACGATAGGAAAGGTCGTTTTATTACGGATCTAGTGACCCAAGTTTTGTCGTGAATTCCGAGTATAAAACTATGATGACTTTGGTTACGCTTGTTATTCTCGGTGTTTCGTCAAATCATCGATCGACCTTTTCCATTATTTTTACTCCCTGTTCACCAATAAAATACTTTGCGACCAACTCGAATTGAATTGTAGTTAGTGTACCGTCTATTGGTGTCCTAACTTTGTCAGTTCGAGGTTTTGTTGATTTTCATTGTCGAAACTTGACTCAGCAGCTAATGAATACGTGGTATGCGAATCAAAACTGTGCATATTTCACGATAATTTGTAGGGTCGGCTGACGCTGAAGGCATAAAGCGGTCTAAACTCGTCCAAATTCTAGACGTTTGTCCCCCCACGTTACTTTCGTAATAAAATCAGCGGAGTAACTTTTACCCGTTCCCAGTTCGAGCGACTTCAGGTCCGGGAAGTTCGTTCATTGAGTTCTTGAAAAGTTTCTTCACCCGCCCGAGGTCGTCTGTTGGAGAACTCGAACTCGCGTGGGGAGGCTCTAGCACAATCTGGTGTATTAGTTTCGGTTGTTACAGAAGACCCGTTTGGACACCAAAAATATTCTTGGGCAAATTAAACGAAAAAAGGCACCAATTCCCAGAATGTTGAAAATGTTTTTTCTTTACTTAGCTCAAATGGTGAGAGTGGTGTAAGTTTGCGACGCTTTCTGAAAGCCAAAAATCATCATCGCCACTTGATTGAATGAAGAGCACAAAATTAATGTGCAACCTGTTTGGTGGCCGTCCTTAAGTATAGATTCAAGAACTATTGATGTGTGTGAAATGTGATTGTACAAACAGTCTGACCAAGGGTGAAACTTTACTGTTGCAAACAGCTTCTCATGATCTGTGTAAACACAAACTTATTTCCTCGGGATAATGCGATGTGCTCCATTCTTAGTTCGCATGTTTACTGTGATATGCCAGCATCTGGAGATGATCTTTAAATGACATATTCGTAATTATATATAATATATTATAATTATATATAGTATATTATTGAATATCTCAGAAGCCCCACTATGGGGGTCGTGAGCCTGAGGCTACCGCATGGAGTTGTGGCAGAACCACTTGCCTGCCTGCAGATTGCTGTTGGCTAAACAACCTTGCAGGTATTGCCTGTGTGTTCTGAGGAGGGATTTATTTCCACAAACTCTGGTACCATATGCTGAGTTGGCAGAATGAGCAAGAACACTAGTGTAACAGCTCTAATAGTAATTGCTTCCTAATCAATTCAATACCTACTTATTCCCTTTCAATTTCAAATACGTCCTTAGAAATCCATCGCGTCTGTCTGACTCTGGATAAGCATGATAGGTTTGAAGTACCTTTCATGGTATAGACTGCAGGGTCCCTCTCCTGGACGTCAAAGTCCCTTTTCTGGGTCTGTAGTCCCACAAGACTACAGACCCCTTTTCGTGACCAACGGATCCCAATAAGGACCATTTGGTCTAACGGCCTCCAACCTCCCCTAGAGCCAACCTCGCACTCTGCCAAGGATCACGGTTTCTACTTACCATGGTGGGCAGGTTGTCTGCATGGCCTGAAGCAATTCGAATAAGAGTCATCAAGGCTGAGGTCGTGGCAGAGGCCTTTTATAACGAATGGATCGCACGGTTCGGAGTACCAACTGGCATCACCACTGATCGTGGGCGTCAGTTCGAATCTGATCTCTTCCGAAGACTGAACGAGCTCAGGATCTAACGTTTGACGGCACCAACAGCTGGGAACTTCCTTGTCTTTTGCTTCGCCAAGGACTTTGACATGTGTGTTTTTCAAAATTACATTCACTCTTTTAGGCTCTGCCTCTCCTTCGAGAGATGCAATACATAGCCTTGATAGAGCATCAGCATCGTCTAATTCTGTCTTTTGAGTTATACCATTTAATGACTTGTTGTAACTCGCAATGGTGAATGATCCCTGTGGGTCCCCTGTAATCCATAAAGTTACTAGTATGGTTACTCGCTTGCTTGCAAGGGAATGGGTAGCATGTGTAGTTTACTTGAATATGGAATCTGCACAGACGGAGATTGGAGAGGACTTGAAGATGTATATCTGTTTATGGGGCTGGAGGATGCATATATAAAGTCAACCCATCCATATTCCAGACAGACGATATCAAGTTGAGAGAGTTTTCCCGTCTGAATCAGGGTATATTTAATTCCGTACTGTGATGAAGCAATGATGTGGTCCCCATTTCATGTTTCTTCTTCCGAGTCGCTGCACAGTCAGCGATCACCGCCCCAGAGCGAATATTATATCACGTATTCGATTGTTTGAAGTTGCTAGTATCGCTTTGGCATCACATCATCTGTGAACACTCACTATCAAATTACTGTACCACATTTATCAGATTTTTAAAATCCGTATTCGTTTCCAGGTGCTTTCTTAGTAAACACAGCACGAGGGGGGCTGATAGACGACGAGGCCTTGGCCACAGCTCTCAAGCAAGGCCGCATTCGGGCAGCCGCCTTGGACGTCCACGAGTCTGAGCCCTACAACGCTTTCCAAGGTGACCAACGTAAGTACAGTTCCTCCACAACTACTAGCCTTTCTGCCGGGACTAGAGTTCTCTCGGAACGCATCTGCTCGTTGTGAATCACTCAATCTGATGCTTCAAGCTCTTGATTCTCCTAACGCCCTCCATGGACCTAAAACAGTACCGAGCATTTCCGTTCCAGAGAACTCTTCAAAAATGCTCTAGAACTGCCTTCTTTCTCTCGTCTCCTTCTCACGTTTCCATCCCACCTACAATACCCAACACTCTTCACCAACATGCACGCTCAAGTTTGTTGCCGTCTTTTAATCCTAATCGCCTATAAATATTGTTAACACTGAAATTACTTCACGTTTAAAATTGTCCAATTTGCTCTTCCATGCTCTGCCAAAAAGAACATCCAACTCCTGGCAATTTGAATCTTGATCTTGGAATTTTGATTCTTAACAAAATGTTCGGTGTTCTTTTTTGCACACGTTCTTAATTTAAATTGTAGTACCACTAAATGGGATCATGTATGGCTTTTTTTTATTCAATTTCATCCAGTTTGCTTTACTACGCTTAACATTTAATACCATGAAGAATATCAGTCTTTCGAGGCGGTTGAAGTATTATGTAAGCACTTTTTGGTCTCCAGTTTTACTCCCCACAAACCCTCAGTTGAGATTGTTGTGATTTGATGTCAGCAAAAGCAAGCGAATCACTTCCCTGCTGAGTGCTTACGTAATACTAGAACGGCCCTTTTTGACTATTTGAAGCTAGCAATCTTATGTGATCTACCTACTTATTTAATTATTACTGTAGTATTTAAAACAAAAAATATGCTACTGTAACATCTCATTCCCGTTTTGGCGTCTCATTATGGAATAGAACCTTATTTCAAGGGGTCTCACGGCAACACCCCACATCGTCACTTTTGGCCAAAATGAGTTAAGCGTCTTCCCCCGGCGGATCGACCTAACTAAGTATAAGTTAGGTAATACTAAATCTCACGATTTATTTTACTGAATTACTTAGTAAACATAGTCATTGGCAGTTGGTTTTTTGGCTCTGCTGAAAAGTCGCCCAAATGACGATGTGGGAAGTTGCCGTGAGACCCTTGATTTATTACTCATAGAGATTAGTGCTGAATTGATCTTTTAACGTCGGACTTGAGTATTCACAAGTGCTTGATAGCTTTTGAAGCCACTGGAAGCCTTCGTAATTTGGAATATTGATATTAAATGATGATTTGCTTATTAACTGCTTACTAACATGAAATAGCGTAGAGGGATCTGTCAACCTAACTATTTGCTTTTCTTTCCCAGGATTGTAAGTGGTTAATCAAATTGTGCATAACCTAATTGTTCGACTAACGCGTCGCTAACCTGGCTGTTGAAAAATCGTGTATTATCCCGTGTACAGGGACTTGATGTCCAGTACTCAACTGATCACAACTGGTAGCTCAAAGGGGAGTGAGTGTGGTGGACTATTATGTGGATCTCAATCTCAGTTTAATTCTATTCATCCAGCAAACTGCTGATATGTGGTCGATAATCTACCGATTCTGAATCTCTGAGGCCTGTACGAGGAATTTGTGACCTTGCAGTGATCAGTTGTGTACTGAACACGACTATACTTACTGCGGGTAATGTACTTTACATGAGGTGCTTTTTCGTTGAGTTAACCGACTTGTTGGTATACCGTACTGTGGACTGTCAGCTCTCCGTTCTGTTTGTCGGGTGGTGGTGGGTCGCCACGTGGCAAATTCAGTAGCCACTCGGAAGATCAGTTGTATGTACAGAATATAAAGGAGATGGAGTTAGACAACGTCTGTGCAGGTTGTACTGGGAGAAGCAACTGTAAAAATATTTAAAACAGTCCAGGAACATGTCAATGGTCAAGACCAGACCCCTCAGAGGGTTGTAGAAATGGAGTAGGTCTAGTTAAATACGATAATATCCAATACGGCTGGCCACTCAAGCTCAATTAGTTAGCATCAAAATAAAACCTTCATATTCTCAATAAAACCTTCAATTGATTTAATTCTGGATCGTTTGAGACAAGTAAAAGATGAATTGAAACAAACATAATCCTACAATCTGAGAACAAGACTACCAATTACAAATGTAGAAACATTTTACTACATTTCTAAACTAGATAGTATTCCAGTAAAATTAGACCTGAAAGTCGTGTCGGGAAGGGTGGAAATCGTTCTAGAACCTTAAGATCTTAACTTGAAGCCTCAAGTCTTGAAAACGAGTAATCTGATTTTGTAACCCCCCAGGGGTTGAGCTTAACTTTTGGTGCCCCGAAAACGTCGACATTTTTGGACTTTAAAAAAGGTCCCAAACGACGCAGAATACGATGCTCTTCAATTTGTCTCTTGGTCAGATTTCACTAGGATGCGATGTTTTGGGGTTATAAACGAAAAACTGAACCAAGTCCAGCAATTTCGACGTTTTCGGGGCACCAAAAGTTAAGCCCAGTCCCTGGAGATTACAAACTCAGATTGCTCGTTTTCAAGACGATCTTCGGGTTTTAGAGCTAGGGCCACTTCGAGGTCCTTCCCTTACTCCATGACGATGAATGAGTCATTCCAGAAATATTCATAATTTATATGGTTCTTCTTCTTCTGTATTTCTTGTAAGGAAGTACATGAATCATTATCTGAGCTAGTGTTTTGACACCTCACATGAGAGCATTTAAAACTAAATTTGTGTCCGATTACCCATTACGTATTTTGGGGCGTTAGTGGTGGCAATGATATTGAAAGATGTCTGGCGAAGTTTTGGGTGAGGGAAGCAGCTGTTCGGTCTCTTTTTTCCCCCCTCCATCTCCTTTGTATTCTGTGATTGTACGGACATGGAGAGCACATTACCCGCACCTCATTTGTGAGATGCTAGTCCAGCGTACTAATATTTATCAATACAAATATCGAGGATCGTTATTTGATGAATTGTCGTCTTCGTCTCTGGATACACTAACTTTAATTGATGATTCTCGTGTCTTGATGACACGCACGTCTTGTTATTCTACTGCAAAAACGTCTACTCGCGTATGACGTCATCAGATCACATTTATCAACGCCTGTCGCTGATGGCAATTCATTCAGTAACAGCTTTTATGTTCAATAAGTGCTTACAATTAATACTGTAACAGCTTCTATGTTCTGTCTAACATATTTTGTGGGTCTCGTTAGTCGTAGCGTTCTATGAATACATGCGTTGCAGTCTGCTTGAATCTTTTTGTGAGAATGCCATTTGGATCGTACCCCTTCAATAGTCGTTGGGTATTCGTAATCGTCAGTTCACCCACGATTATTGTGTCATGGCTCCAGATGGTACAGGAACATGGAAGTTTTTTAACAACCCCAATAGGGTGTGCGCGCGTTTTTAATTTTTTTTTCTTTTTTCAAAAGAAGATGCTTCAAAAAGAACAAAAATTGGCCTCATGCGTGAAAATTACCATTTTCAGGCTGTTTTGTAGCTGTCCGACGTAATCTTGACGAACAAAACATTTCAAACGATGGCGGCTTTCTTGTGAATTTTCTCTCTAGTCAGAAAGAGTTTTGACCTGACAATTGGTCCTTCAGCGGTTTTTAAGGGCTCTAGACACGAATTTGGGGTGATAAATGCGAATTTCCGACCCATGCGCACACCTGAAGCATCACTCTTCTACGCGCTCTCAACTTCCTTTTAGATCAATTCATTTGTACTGGAAAACCCGTTGACCGATCAGAAACCTCCTCTTGGGCTATCAGAAAGTGACTGGCGCGCTCCAAAAAACGCTCCGAGCAAAATAGTAACGAGAGATTGGTCGTTGAACGTCCCTATCAAAACGTACCTTTAGTCTGGAGTTATAAATAATTTTGTGTTAAATCCCCTCAGAGTCGTTTAACCTTCAACTCGAAACGGTGGTTTGTTACCTACTTTGGGATCCTCCAGCTCTGGTTGTAGTTCAACTGGATTTTTCTTAGTCCTCATCACTGATCGAAAAGAAAGTGCTAACTACCTTGTGAGAAGGTCTAGTATCACATCAGAAATCATCAGAATGAATTGTTGTCTTCGGTACCAGTAAAGTTTTGGTGAGGTTATGTCAAAATTGTTCGTGGAAGTACTAATTTCATTTTCATAAAGTCCATCTCGGTTTGGTACAGTATATAATTCTCCAAATTCGCCTCATCTCCCTGTACAGAACAGTAAATGCGTCAATCCGGTAGCCCAAACGTCTGAAATCGTTCTCATCTCTCGCAAAGTAGGGAGGTGTCAATTCAATAGGTCGATATCAAGTCAGTTATTTGCTTATTTGAAGTGCCTTCACAACAAAACTTCTACCTGACCAATTGCTCAAGTCTCGCGGGAATATTGAACTAAGTTTTTGTTACTACAAAGGCATCGAGTACACTTACAGGGGTTGTCTAGCCAACGATGCCTTTACATTAACATTCCATTTTCGCTCACTCGTTTCATTTGAAAGGTTTCCACCTATTCAGGAACTCAGATCTCATTATGGTACTTGCTTCATTTTCGCCTCGGGGTCTTAAATGTTTGACCAATAGTTACACTTAGTAATATTCATGAAATGACGATTCTGAGTGCCAATTTCGTTGGTTTCCTCACTGACATGTTGGTGTAGTGCCTGAGTTGGGAAAAGTCACGATGTAAAAGTTCCAACTAATCAAGTTCCATTCATGGAAATGGATCTTTCTGAACACATTGCAAGGAACGCCGAAAATTGGCTGAGAAGTCATTAATTCAAAGTCAAATTTTGAGAAGAGTTCGATCAGAACATTGGGAACCTACGCGAGAAAATGACAAGTTATCATTTGAAGGAGTAAGGTGGACAGTCTGTATGTACAATGCACATTGCACATGTACTTTTTAAATTTTATGAAAAATACCCTTGATATTAGGGGTCTCGAGGTCCAGAAGGTCCAATCAAGGTAGCTTCTCTACCTGCCGAATTTTCCCTTTTCTGCCCCATTTGGTTGTAGTAGTCTGACTTGAATTCCAACATTTAGAATAACACGGTAATCAAATGAAGCTGCCAATATCGACGAGCTCTGCAGCACCTTGTATCCCAGTATAGAAAAAACGAAGGTTAATGTTCATTGTGGAAACCAAGCTTCTGATTGCAACGCACTATTCATACTAATCTAATATTTTCAGCCTTTCGTGTTTGGTTGTGGCTTGTTTTTGACTGTAGTGATTTGACCCAATCAATGTTCACCTCCGAGAGCAGGACGGCTGTCTCTGATAGTCGGTGTCTATTTGGCCTTGTAAAGAAGATTTTTTCATTGCCACCGTGATTCTGGTTTTCTGGTGTCGCCAGAATTCCTTAATTATACAATAATCGAATCAAGAATTTTGATTTTTGGAGCAATGAAAAAACCTTACCACTATTGAGTTGTGAGAGGAATCGTACTTTTACTTATTACCTACTTGTTAAATTATCGTGTATCAATAATCTTAATCATTTCATTTTTCTGTGATCTCCTAGGTACTACTTGTTCATATTATTCCACTTATGTTATGTATATACTTGATGTTGTATTTGTTTTGAAGCTCTTTTTATACTTTGGAGTAATATTATTAAGAGCAGTGTTATTAAGCGTTTTTTGGTCAATCCTCTCAGTTCTTTTTCAGTACATTACATTGTTTGAATTTGGGTTACAAACGTAGTTGTGGTGAAATAGGTTTCCACCAACTCCACGCATTTGAAAATTATGCGAGCTACAATATTTGAAACTTTCTCTGTAATGTACGAGTACTTCGTATTCAGAACATCGAATGGTGGTGACAGTTAAAGGGACCTCACTAACGGGGCTCACATGGCTCCGTGAGATCTCTTCCCACTGACAAATTATATACTGCTCAGACGCCGATATTTTCCTTTTATTAAGGTCGGTTCGGCGATATGGTTAGGAATCGACCCCATGGCACGCCAAAATCTCCAGCCATCACCTACTCGTTCGATCTGGGTAGAGTGCTGCCACACATTCCTCGTTTAGATGGACGTTCTTTGTTTGATCTTGTGGTGTTTTTTTGTTTTTGTCTGCCACTCAAAATGCAAGGATTTTCGTTTATAACAGTGTGAATATGACCGGAGATATCGAGGTAATTCCCTCTCAGAACCACAAGTTATTCCTCCGCTCGGACCCGCTCCCATAAGGCTCAATATCTGATTTAATTACGGAGTGTGATGTAATTTTGAATTGGTAGTTTTCGTTGGTTGTGGGGGATTTCATTCATGTAAATGGAACAAATGTCTCAGATTTCCCCAGATGTGTTTTTTGAAGGCTCACAATTTTTCAGTCACCAAACCTTAGAAATGAAAGTTTAAGGATGAATGAATCAAAATGAACTGAAATTGAAACCGTTCGGGTGGATGTAGTGAATTGGAAGCAGGAAATGATTCATGACTTAAAGTTCGCCCATCAATTGAGATTTGTCGTGGGAGGCCTTCCTTGGACCCTGTGGAGTATTTTCTGTAGGATACGCAATGCGTTGAGAATAATGGAACTCAAGGCTCTTACGAGTGGTCCTTAGAGTAAGAACTGGTAATTGCAGGTGCTTAATCCGTTAGAATACAAAGAAAAATGTCTACAATGGTTACTATGGTGGGGAGGAGGAGCAGGAGTGACAAAGGAGCAATGTATCTGTGGGTTACCAAACACAGAAGGTAAGAAATCAATCAAATTTATGATTTAGAGCAAACGGCTGATGTCTGCTGAATTATATGAAACGTTAATTATCAACTTATTTATTTATTATACACAACCCGGGCAAGCCTATAAAACAGAATAATTCGATAAAATATCCGAACAGAAAAAATATTTACAAAAAAAATGAATAGATACACTTCTCTGAAGGCAGCATAACACAACATAAATGAGATGGTTGAGTTGGCAGAAAATATGAGACAGTTGAAACTCGTACAAAAGAAAAAAAGTGCATAGATGAAATAATTATGAGAAGCTGATGGAAGAAGAGGTAATTGATGACATTGGTGAACGTAACGAATGAGTTGAAAAAATCAAAATTAGGATGGACTTCAAGGAATAGGTTGGCTGAACGTTGAATTCTGCTTAGTGGACGGTGCTGCAGGTAATTTGTAGTTGCGAAGGGGGCATAAAACAGGGTCGACGTCCCTGCAGATCCGGGTAGTCAACCCTACCATTCAAAAGCTTGTAGATGAAAGTTGGGTCGGCTACTGTTCTTCTACATTCCAATGGCTGCAAGTTACAGGAGCTTCATCCATACCGTCAGGAAGAATTCCCTTCTTAAATGCCATATAGCGAAGGAATTTATGCTGAATTCTCACCAGACAGTAGGTACTTGTGGACAGCGTAGCTTGGGGACCATATCGACGAATCATACTCCAAAATTGGAAGCACCAAGGATTTATACAAAGTGGTGATAGCCTTCACGTTTGTAAACTCCCTGGTGTTTCTCTTCACGTTTGTAAACTCCCTGATGTTTCGCTCCCCGCCAGCGCCTGAATATGCCCAGAAAAATATAGCTGCTCATCAAATATGACTCTCAAGTCCAAATACCCAAATGCTGGTTACACAGGGTGTACTCGTATTCCAAACGCTGCTCGGTCCTGACGAAAGATATAACAGAGCACTTTCCTGGATTTAAAAACAGCCTGTTGTCCCTTGTGTCAACCTGTGCATTATATATTTTCAACTTGTGCATAATACCTATTAGTTGATTCAACTAGCGGTGTAATTTAGTAACTGAATTATGTCTGGTAGTTTGATTTGGATCGATTTGGCCTGTCCAGAAAACATGTTATATTTGAATATAATTTACTACTTATAAGTACATAAAAGTCATTCTAAAAGTCGCACCTGGTTTCAGCCTGCATTTTTGTAAGAGGTTATTGATGTTTTGTTCAGAACTCCACCTTCGAATTCGACCCAGCTGGAGCACTGAATAGAAGCAGTATGCCACCATCAACGATACCAGTGATCTTGGAACTTGGAAGTATAAATTTGAAATCATCAACTCCGATTGGACAGCAGTTTAGTTATGTACCATAATGTTGGTTGAGTTGCTTCAGATCGATGTTCACGGCAATCCACCTCCTTCAACTCTGATCCTCCAATAATAATTCCATCTTCCTTCACCGTTCCCCTTTTATAGTCGTACGTTATGGAAAAGACTTGAACTCGCCTCTACCTTGTCGGTTCATGATTGTGCAGGTCCGTTGAAAGACGCGCCGAACCTCCTTGTGACGCCGCATGCCGCCTTCTACAGCGACGCCTCCTGCACTGAGCTTCGGGAAATGGCTGCATCCGAGATCCGACGGGCCATCGTTGGACGGATTCCAGACTGCTTGAGGAACTGCGTTAATAAAGAGTATTTCCCGGCGGCAGTGGGGTACCCTGGGGTACCATCTGCTCCCCCTGCCCCAGATGGTAAGCTCCTCGGTAGGCTATTTTTCATTATTTTTTATTATATTTAAGATTCTAACACTAACATTTATCACTATACAACTATAACCTAATCCTATTGTTGAGGGCCTAATCCATGACGTAGTTTTCAAGACAAAATCAATTCAAAATAACCTATTTCCCCTGTATCGCCCTTTTGTACCATTTGGTTAATTAATTTCAATCATCTGTTGTAATCGAGAATAAAAATGAAAATGAGTTTATATCGAAAGTTACTTTGAATTTTGAAATATACCGCCCACATCCCAGTTTGTGCCTTGAAACTTGTCTTAACCGCCTGTAAAGGGTGAAGAATGAGGGTTTAAATTTCAAACATTTCGTAGCTCCGAGATTTTCTTCAGATGGATTTCATCGAACTGACAGTTCTTGTTGGGCAGACGTGAAACTTAGCTACATCCATCACCTATCTGATCTTATTTGATACATCATTCCGAGCCCTTAACGACTTGATGGTTTTACCGGGATGATGTGCAACTCATTTAGCAACCTGCAAGGTTCAAACTTGGATTAGGAGAATAAGGAGAGTTTCCTCACTTCTGACTGAATTACTAATGCAGAACCCCCCTCCCCTTATAAACTACTTCTCTACTCTTCTGATTCAATCGGCAGAAGAAAACAACCACACTTGCTTCTTGTTCTATGCTGCGATTGATTTTCAGTCTTCCCTGTTTATCACCTTTAACTATAATTTTACATTTTTCTAAGTATAGTGTTGCCATTTATTCACGCCTATTTGTCTGTCAAGTGTAACCCCATGTTCTCATTGGGCCTCCATCGTACGACCATGCGACTGTGCAATCATCCGATGTCGTGTAGTATTTTATTAATAATAATGATGAAAACTACACGACATCGGGTGACTGTCTTTCTAGAGCAGTTAGGACACCCAGTACCTTTTCAATATATTACATTGAAACTAGAAAGAAAACTAACTGATCTAGACAGAGAGCCTTGCGATGCGGATGCACGGACGAATTGGTTTGCTCCTAGGTTGCGTCGTGTTGATCAGACGGACGGACGTACGAATAGTCGCTACTGTCTATTATAAGGCCTATCCCCTAAGCATCATGTTCAACATATAGAAGAGAGCCCAAAACAAATGGAGGGATGAACAAAGTTCACACAGTGCAACTACAGCGGCGCTCTCCGTGCATTACCACCTGTGGCTTGCAGTTTTATGCTTCTGGTGAATGAAGTATTTAGCTACCTCAAAAAATTTGGGTGATTCTGAAAGCTGAGATTGCCTATTTTCAGAGTCATTCGTGAGTTTTCCTTGACTTTGGTTATTGTTTCCCTACTAAAAACTCGGTAAACGAGGAGGTCCCAACATGGCCTATCTTAGGCCTTGTTAGGGCACCCTCTCGTTCACTGTCGTCCTGAGCGTGTTTAGATTAATTTCACCACTATTATCATAGTCGTTTGCTTTTTTTGTATATTCACTAGCTGTTTTTTTAAGTTTGAAATGGATATTGAGGAGGAACACATTGACGAAGTGAGGTGTGATCCAACTTCGCAGCTCGCAATACATGTGGTGAAACGCGTTTTGTATATTTGTTTCACTGAATTCCGTCGTTGATTCGTTCCAGGCTGTTGCAATTCAACAGATGCCAGGTAAATTTTGCCAAACTATAATGCTGCATCATCTTCAGCCTCTTGAACCCTGGGATGAGAAGCGCCAGACTGTGCTTGGTCGTACAAATGTGTGTTGTCTTTCGTACGACTGCGCACTGGTCGTACAAAAGGAAAATGGTCGCCTGGTCGTGCAAATGGATGATCGCTAAATGGACACTCATTTTGATAGTACAATCCTCTCGGATTGTCGATGAGGACATGGGGTGAGACATATGTGAGGCTGCTCTACGCTCTCAGGTCTAAATTGACGTCATTGGCCACTGACGTCAATGAAAGAGAACGCTCTGGTGGTTTTTGAAAATTAGCGAAACTCTGAAGGCAAGTTTGAGAATGGGAAATGGAAAAAGAGAACAAACGAGGAGCTGGATTTATAACAAAACTGGCTGATAAAATGGGCTTCATATCATCCAGTCGTTCGGTTAGCTCGAGAGAGTTGACAAGCATAGAATATAGATAGAGGGATATTCGTGGGATTTTCATATCAGGGACCTCCAAGAGAGGTTGAGGTATATGGAAGGATGTTGTCAAGGAGGCCAGAATTCATAGTGCAATGGAGAAAAAGGACTGTTTTAAACCTGTTCGAGTCGACTTTGGTGTGTTGCTTTTGATTAAGCTCTGTATGGAGCATAACGTGGACTCGAGACTACTGCGTTGTAACAGTTTCATATTAACATACAGACTACTGTGATGCTCAAGATTTTATTGTTTCAGCAGGGATCAACGGAGGATATTCGGTGTACTCGTCAACGGGGGCAGCAGGGGTGGTTGGATCAGCTCTCCCCGTGCAGCAAGCCCACTCGACAACGGCCCATGACTCTGTGCCACACTCAGCAGCATCAGCGCCGCCACAACCCCCCTCTGCCCCACCGCAACCCGCCCCTCAGCTTCCTCACAATATAGTAAGTATTCACTAGTCCTCATCTACGC
Source organism: Stenodema calcarata (assembly GCA_963920205.1). Classification (NCBI taxonomy): domain Eukaryota; kingdom Metazoa; phylum Arthropoda; class Insecta; order Hemiptera; family Miridae; genus Stenodema; species Stenodema calcarata. Next base: position 8,045,562 of record OY986053.1, on the reverse strand, counting down.
AACAGTTATGATGCTTGCTGTAACGCTACGCCCTACAACACCATCACAACCTCCCCCCCAATACAAACCTACCCTCAAACCAACTTGGCAAATAACTCCAATAACAGCGTCGTCAACAGACCAGTGAGGGTGAGAATGAAAAATGTTTCTTTGTTGACTTATCAGTATATCCCTACTGCAATGGATCATTTCTACGCTAACATCTAAGGTTTTTTAATATCCATTAGTGCTGAATTTCAAGAAATTCTCCTCGGGGTTGACCAAATCTGTTAAATTTGTGATTTCATCTTCAATATCTGTGACATATACATGTTCATGAACAATTTTAATACTGTAATTATTTTGCGGCAATATTGATAGTTTTTCCTTCTGGAGAAATACAATTATGAAAGTTAAGTTTGAATGTTTTATTTTTTCAACTTCCTATTGTCACTCCTTTGCTCAGAGTGTGATTTAGCGAATTCCCCACTCTTCTTTGTTCATAGTAAAAAACCTTGTGCAAAACTCGTGTGGCTGGTAAATCCGAATAGGAAGTATGTTGTAGTTGTCCAACTCGATTAGATCGTCCTTCGTACAAACTTGCATAAACACAGTTTCTACTCTACTCGTACAAGGTCTTAATTTCATTTTGGTGGGTTCTCGCTAATTCGTACGATTTCTAATCTTCTGATCTAATGTAACTGCGGCATGAAGTACGTTGTAGCGCATAGTCGAATTTTGAGGAGAAACTAGAATCAGCATTATCCGAATTAGACTTGGGCATTTGTGTGGGGTGCCAGTAGTGTCTTGGGGTTTTCATCAGCCGCAGGGTGGGGTGGCACGTTGTGTCCAATATATCGCACCTCAAGAATAGGAGTGTGACAAGTCGAAAATTTCGATTTTCGAGTTATACCCATCGGCAGACAGATCTGGAAAAGCCCTACAAGAATATAATATACCGTCACTTAAGATCCCACTTGGGCTAACTTACTTGCCCCAACTTTACAGGAGAGACTTTTCTGCAATTTTGTTCTTCTATTCTTGGGTCTCCATAGGAGCGTGTAACGAGATGTGCACACGTTTTTTGTCTCTTCTGTAAAGTTCGGAAAAGTAACTCTCTTGTGGGATCTTGAGTGACGATATTCTTCATCGTGATCAGTATTTAAAAAAAAAAAAAAAAACCTTTAAAATGAGGGGTCACTAGTCAAAATGTTTCATTTTGGGAATTTATGGGTAATTTTCCCCCTAAACCCCCCCCCTTTTGAGTGGCCCGATTCTGCCAATCTACAAAATTAGCCTTTCGATTGCCAAGACGGATTATTAGTGCAAATTTGAACTTTTTATCTCAATTCTATCGAGAATTATCGTCCGGAGTGACACATACATGAATATTTAATACTTGCCTGCATAGCTGTTGTTGACTTGAATATAAAAAATCCAAGATAGTAATGTAAAAACTCGAAACTTTTTCTCAATTTGTCCAACAAAATTATCCAGAATTTTTTCAAGTCGCTAATTGTTGATGGAGAAGGTGGCTAGACTTCCCTAGAGACAGTAGTCACAAGCCGCTTCTCTAAAAAAAGTAATTTAACGACATTTAGGATTTTTGACTTGTCATACTCGTATTCCTGAGGTGCGATATCATCAATTCAATTTCAACCAAGTCGAATTTGGCAATTTTTCAGGAGAGTCAGAAAAACTGTGGAGCACTCGCCTCACTGCTGCCGGTCGAAGTGTTTTCCATTGTAGACTGTGGCTTTGTGTCATGTTAGCTTAACACTTCTCTGTCATTTTGGCATTACTAACAACTGTATCTTATAACTGATTTCACCAATCTGTCCACCGCGAAAATTTGCCACAGGAAGTGTATTAAACTCAAAATGGCCAAAAATCGACTTGTGTGATGTTAACACTCCGGTAGGCGCGCCTGTTGCAGTCGCACGAGTAGAAGAACGTATATATTATGGGCGGGTGTAACCTCGGCCCAAGCGAGGTGAACCGAGGGTCAGACTGTCTTATCTAAATGTAAACTCAGCCTAGCCCTCTAACCGCTCATCTATGGGAGTTGTAATCTCAGCCCAGCCCCAGGAGTCCCATCGGTTTCTCCAAGTGAACGGGTACCCAAACTTCGAGTATATCATGTGCGAATGTTATTATGAGCCAGCGTGGTTTCGTTCAAATCGAAGTGTATATGACTGATTAGTAACATATAGATTAGTTGGACGTATTAGATCAATAAAAACATACTCTTAGTAAAATTTGGTGGAATGAACGGCTACTTTTAACTGGTTCCTTGGGCTCAGTTTACAGTGATCGAGTTGAAGAGATTACAAGTGCATCCTGGGCTGAGTTTACACATCAAGGGGTTGGGCAAGTAGGAAGGATTGGGCTCAGTTTACTTCAGCTACCCCGGATTTGGGCTCAGCTTACAATCGCCCTACATCAATTTTGGAATGAAATTAAGAGGATAACCATAACTGAGTTCAAACTGTATTCAAGTAACTTATGTCACAACATCCGAATAAACTAGAAATTCACTGAAAAATCTTAGGTAACAGACATTCACTATTCGTTGGTTGGTTCAAAACATTATCATGCAAAATTTACAGCACCTCTTGGGTCTTCGGCCCCACGATGAACTTGAGTGCCACGTTTTACCCCTAAAGGTTTACTGGAAGGCAAGTTATGGGAGTCCCAATTCAAGTTTGTCATGATTTATCCTGGGTTTATCAATTCCCAGATTGGGTTTCTAAATGTGAGACAAAGGTCTAAATATCGTGGGTCCCCTGGGAATCTGTCCAAGACTAACTAAACCCCAACTGAACTATTTCTATTCAATATTTCTTGAGTTGTGATGAATACTATTCTATTTCGGGGTCGATTGATTCGATTCGGGGAACTGAAACTTCCTGTGGAGTTGACCAAACTTTGGTAGCTATTGAATGACAGTTTACTTCTCTCTATTGGATCAATAGATACCACGAGTCTAACCAGCTGAAACTGAGAGCTCCTCTTAGATATATAATATATTTTCCCGACAATTTGCTGACTCGCAGTTATGTTGAAACGATTTAGTGGATGTTGCCCATTCAACCTTCCAAATGACTAAACACAGGCCCTCGGTGCTCCCGAGTTTCAGACCCACTAGGTTTTGGGGGTTTGGAAGTGGAGTTTGTCAGTGAGGTTTATTGATCTACTGATAACAACCCGTAACGTCAATCACAGGTACCTCATTGTTACATTAGCATCATGAAATAGTTGAGGCTCTCCCCCGTAAGCCTATTCGACTGATTCCTTCAAACAAAATCTTTCTGATTAATTACCTTCATTGTCACCTTTCAGTAAATGTCTCATGATTGGGAATGCCATACGCCAAATGCCAAATTCCCATCTACTCCTCTCCATTCTCCCTATTACAATTCTTGCAATGCTCCAACATGCAAACTCTTTTAGTACGCATGATCTAACTCTTATTGCCAATTTAAATTATTCCGTAGACTTATATTTTTACGATGCATGATATTGGTTATGGTTGCTTATCATTTTCATTCACATTTGCTTTTGAAAATAATGACTCGATTGATCAGAACCCGTCACTATTTTGTCTTTGAATCGACTATGCTGACAGTTTTAGTTGGACAAGACCGAAAAAAATGAAAATTGTCACATGATTTTTCCAACTTACCGAATGTGGGACCATGCGCCCCTTCTCCCATGCACTTTTGAGGAAATTTATTTCTTTAATCACATCATCGTTCTCTCTTGAATCGGTTTATTATTCGGAATCTATTGAGTATTAGAATTGAGTTTGTTACAGTAGGAAGTGAGGGGAGTATTGAATCGCTTGTACTCGTAGTGTATGACAGGGGTATAGCATTTTTAAAAAAAATCATAAGCTAGATTCCAGATTCAGGTTGGTATGTTTAACCACTACTGTATAGCGATTTGCTTGTTGGACAAGGATACATGTCAACATGTCATAGCACAATGTGTCATAGTGGTTGGGGTGGGGTTCTACTTGCTTAGTTAGCTATCCCTGACTAATCAATCTTTGGTTGACTTTTACTATGCCAACTTCCCACAGGCACTTCTGACCTGGCCCAAATTTCTGCCTGATATTCGTTGAATGAAGAAGAATCATCGAACCGATTTGTACTTTTTTTTTAGTTATTTATTATTATATTATAAACATACTGACCAGATTATCAAAATCGCGACGTGACTCGCAGACATGTTTATTCCATAAAAGTCCATTTCCACTAAACACAAACAGTTATAACTGGCAAATAGGATACCCTACTGCATACTGATAGGTACTCTAACAAAATCTGAAGCTGGAGAACTGAAAGCGTCGAGGGGTAGAGTACTAGTTTTCGTACTGTGGCACGCTTTAGAAAACCAAATCTGGTTTGGCTCAAACTTTTCGACTGGTATCTGGGGCGGGAGGCTTGGGGTTTTGCTCTAGACCCTCCTATTCAAACTTCTCCCTTCTTGAAAAGCTCAATTGCCTTCTTATATGTGGAAATAGAAAAATCACCTGCGGGTCTTCACTTGTATGTGTCATTGGGCAATCAGTGTCGCCGCAGTCAGTGTTATTCAAGGCTTTATGCACTTATACATATTAATTTTCTTCACAACCAGAACAAACTAGTCAATGACAAGAAGAAATAAGTACTGCTAACCTTGAACAGACAAGGAATTAAATTTGAAGTGTACTTTCCCAATTTAGTAGATTAGAGATTAGATTGTAGCAGGGATGTGACTGGTCCCCATCTGCCTCAACAAAACCTAGGCTTATTGTAAGGAGCGTTGCTTTGTGGCCCAGCATATAGACTCTGGGTCCAGTCCACTGCCTCTGTTTAATGGATGATCCCCCATGCTATGTCATTCTGGTATCAGAGACCTAAAGATTCTGTATCGTCGAGCTCCAAGTGCTGGGATCTCAAATAGTAGATGAAGTGCCGATTCGTCTTCTCCACAAATGCTGCAGAATGCCCAATCAGCGTCCCCACTATTAGTCTCGTTTTGGTCCTTGGCAGTTCTAGTACTTCTGGGCCCCTTCTACATGGTGCTGCCATCGTCAACTACCCGAAGCTTTGTGCCAGTGTCTTTCCAATGCCCTCAACGTCTCCTACGCCTGTTCCTCACAAAATCTCTCACCGGTCTATGCCAAAGACTAACTCTGGCCCTACAAATACAGCCGATGTCCCCTGCCTTCCAAACCATCTGCTCGCCCATTGCCCACGACCCCGATGTACCCCAGTACCCACATTCGTGGGTGACTTCGTTCTCCACCCCCAGGCAGTTCAGCGCTTCCCAATTCTCTTTTACCAGCCTTGACCTGGTTTTGGTTCCAATTTAGTTACTAGAATTTTACTATTACTATTCTCCAATAGTAGGCTACATCCACTAAACCTTACATCCCTGTCATAAAATTTCCTCTATGAATTACACTGTAAAGGAGGTTTAATTGTCTAGCTTTTTCTGGTTGTGTTGGAAATTAACATTTATGAGTGCCTGAAGATGTCTGCAATAAAGGCGAAAAGACCGGTATGAAAAAACGTTGAATAGCAATTCTGATAGTTGATTAAAGTAGAAGATTTCATTCAGAGGACGATCAAAGAATAATAATTATTGTTAGGAGTGAGTTGAATCCTTGAAATGCCATTGGGGTTTTTTGCCTTATTTTTTGTGTAGTTGCTCGTAAGTTTGAAAAACGAAAAATAAGGCTACATTCTGCGTCTGACAGCATGTGTTTGTAGGAAAATAGATGTTTTATTTACGGTTTACGTGCTTGTAGTGGTTGATGAAAACGTAGAAGAATGAACAATATTGGCTTGAAGTGACTGGCTTGTTCCTCTTGAATCGCCTCGAATATGTGAGTGTAGCAAGTGACATAACAACCAGTCCTTACCGGTAGTACGAAATTCGCATCAGTCATTTGTGGTAATTTAGTGGTCAATCCTCGAGCAATTGATTTTCTTCGAGAACGTCATTTTGGTCGCTTCTAAAATTCTCGCCTTGTACATCAAAGCGATCCGCGCCAAAACCGTTATTTTGTTGGAAATAATTCATTTAATTAAATTTTACTATTCCGTAAACTCTCGTCACTGTTGAGGAACCGGGTTGTGTTGTTATCCGTAGTTCGCTCATTGAATGCTTCCAAGTAAGACGTGGAATTACCGTGAAATGAGTCAAAAAAACAAATTAAATAAGTGAGAGATTTATATTCATGTTCTTGACTTTATTTGTAAAATTGAGTTTACCGTTGCAGCATGAATTTGTCAGAGTTCCAACGTGTTGACTCGCCACTTCAAGCATTTGCCGTCGCAGATAAAAAGGTTTATTCGTGTAAAATACCGAAGGCTTTAATTTGGTCTAATTCAATGAGTAAGGAGTTTTTAGAGTTATGGGGGGGAAATCAACAACCGTAATTTCGTAGCTGAGTCATAATATTATTTTCTGTGACAATAACGTCAGTTTCGTAATTGTCCATCACACTAAGGATGTAAAAGTTAATATTAGTTAATAAAAGTTAACGAGTGCCGAATTTGGTCCCATATTTGTAGCGTTTAGATTTTGCATTCTGGTGTAAGAAAATTGGGGAAACTTGGGTGCTCAGATCTGCCCTGTTGAATAAAAACGCCTCACGTGCAATGTTTACGAAAATGGGGTTTTTTTACGTAACCCCCCATTTTGGACCTTTTCGATGGTGATGTCCAAATTTCAAAATTTGAACCGGAATTGGGGGGATTTCTGACCATAAACGTACGAAAATTGGTCAATGTTTGGATTAAACGCCTCCACGACACGCTGTGAAGGAAAACCGCCTCACCTCTAGGATGAAAATGCCTCAAAACTTACTCATTTTCGCGCTAGTGTTAAGGCAAAACGCCTCACTTCACCCTAATGTTGAGATGAGGCGTTTTACCTACGAAAATTTATATTATTTTGAGCGTTTTCCTAACAAAACATCCGTTTGATTGAGTTGTTTAAGTTAAGGTGACTGCCTCACGAGCAAGTTGAACAAACAAATAATCCCAAAACGGAAGCTGGAAATTTTAGAATCGCCTTAACTGCAATTAATTTGCGAGTGTCACCAATTCAATTTCACCGTTGAATTGGTTGAAGTCATAATATTATTATCTATGTCTCACCAAAAATAGGGTTTTTATAACGGGTTGCAGTCAACTTACATAAAAGGTTTCAGTGAAATCATTGAGGCGAATTTCTGCAATGTTTTGAATTTTGAGTTGAGGCGGTTTACCTAAACAGGGCAGAGATGTTATGACCACATTTGAAATGGTTGCCATGTGCTTGATATTGGATTTAAGATATTGAAATTAAGCCCATCTCATAGCAAAACTGCGGAAGTTTATTGGACGTATGTCAATTTCCATTTGTGGGAGATCACGTCCAGTGAATGTCCTCTAGATGATTAACGCAATCTCTGAGCCGCTCGGCGAAGTTTCGCATCATTTTAGATTAGATTTGATTATAGTCAGGGACTCAGGGCGAGTCCTTCCCCCACCTGCCGCTCTGAAACCTGGGATTATTGTGCGGAGCGTTGCCCTGTAGACCAACCAGTAGGCTCTGGATCCAGTCCACCCCCTCCACCACACTGATGATTCCCATACCAGGTTGTTTGCCGATACAATATCTTCTGCTACTAGAGACCCTTGAACCGTACTGGGCAGTTAAAGAGGAGATGAGGCACACTTTCGTCCTCCTCTCCACAAAGTCTGCACGACGGGTCTCCCGCGTATACTCCGATTCTGTGCAGATGTTAAGGGAAGCACCTGTGACCAGGAATCTCATCTTCCTCCTAGGCAGCTCTAGTGCTTCTGAGGTCCTTCTCCTATTGGGTGCTGCCATAGTCAACTTCCAGAAATTTTATGCCAGCATGTTTTCCCAATGCATCTTATGCCCTTCTCTCATCCATTCTCTAGAGGAGGATCTTATCGAGCATTTAGCAACACCCAAGACTGGTTCCAGCCCCACGAAAGCGTTTTTGGTTATGCCAACTGCTCGCTCATTACCTTCCACCCCAGTGTGTCCCAGTACCCACTTCAGGGTGACTTTGTTCTCTGCCACCAGGCAGTTTAGCGCCTCCCAGCTCTCCTTTACCAGTCTTCTCCTGGTTTGGCCGACCGCAAAAGCCTCTCCACTGACCCCATCCCCTGACCTCCCATCCATCCTAGAGCCGTCCGTGAACATGACGATGTCTTCAGACCTCCAGATGGGCAGGGTCTGGTACCTTCCCATCACATTCCCCAACATCTTGTTAGGAATCTTAGAAGTTTCGGTGGATCTCAGGACGCACGGCTAGAGTGTTGATGAACTGCGTACATTTTTGCTATGAGGTAGGCTTCATTTCAATATCTTAAATCCAATATTTAGCTTATGGCAACCATTTCAAATGCGGTCATAACATCTGCGCCACTCTGTATCTCTGCCACCTCAAGTAGCCCTTAAGGGTTTTATTCCCCTCGGTTCGTCAATGCCAAGTTCTTTCAGTAGGAAAATTCGAGCGTGCCGATTTTGAGCTCAAAATTCCGCGTAGTTTGGTCATAATGCATTTTTAAAACGTCCACCTCGTAATTTAGGTACCTATTTTCACCTTTTAATTCATGTACAAAAAGTGGCGGGTCAACGCGACCAACAAACTGTGCCTCCAAAGCATGGTTTAAACTCGGCACGTGGTTTAAACTCCTAGCTTTCTTTTTGGGCCTACAGTCGACAAGACCAAACAATTCAAAATTATGTTCAAATGTGACAAACCAGTCGAAATTCAATTTTGTTTTCTTTGTTTTGTTTACCCACTCGAACCCGTTTCTAGAACGATCCGAAGCCAGAAAATTATGCACAATTATTACACGAGTTAATGAGGAAGGAAGCCCCTAGTTCATTGATGGGGCGGATACCCCCACCTTACGTAGATAGTGTAAGTACTTTCCACTTCTTACTTCACAGAAAAAAGAAAAAAAAAAGTATCTTTGTGTATTTTTTCGACTTGTTGATTGTACAGCAGTGTATGTTTAATTTTAATTGTGAATACGTAGTATCATTCGCTTTTTTCCATAAAACAAGCGATTTGCTCTTTGGTACGGTTTTTTTAACTTTTTACTTGGTGGTTGGAATTTCATGTTTCTTCATGTAATTGGCCCTGAAATCATCTAATTCTTTTTGCAGCTGCATAGAAAAGTATTTAGTTGACCGTGCGTACAATTTTAGTGAACAAAGGATGCTGGCTGAAATTGGCTAACTTCAGAGAGGTGTGGCCGAAATTGCCACACGATTCGCTACAGTCAATGTTGCTACTTGAATGATTCATGGGTGATTTTATAACGCTGAAAACCCCAAGATGGTGGGGAAATGGGTTCAAAATTGGGGTGATTAATGTCTTCGATTTGTGGAGAGCATCAGTTAGGTGGAAGTTGTGAATTCGGGATTTAAAACGCTTTCCTCGATGGTTGTTAGGTCTGGATTGTTTAGATTATAATCCAACTAAGTGTTACTCCAATAGCTCTACGATTTCAATACAAGGTGCATATGTCGGAAAGTCACACAAGGTTCTGAGACACTCTGAAATTTGGTGGGTCTTGGTGGTTTGTGGGGCTTCAATTCAAGGGTACGTCATGTGGTGCAGTATGTACGCATATAGTTTGAAACGAATAACTTCTTGATACTTTGTCGTGCTTTACGTAGAACCCCCCTCAGTGAGTTACAAGTTTGAGCTGAGCATGGTATGGGGAATTGGGGGGTATTAGAGAGTGGAATTTGATGTAAGCTCAGTCCACTTTTCCCTAACGAACACAGTTTCTATCCCAGTCAACCTTCCACCAGCTCGTGAGCTCAAACGATTCTTTTGAATGGGATAAGTTATTTTCAAGAGTGAAATTGATCTCGTTCTACCTCGACTGAAGGGAACTCAATGGCTTCTTCCACTTGAATATCATTGGAGATGAGGCTTCACTCTAGACTTGAGTTGTTCAATATATTCACAGCTTCTGTACGTCAGCGTTGTTCCTTTGGGTTGATGACTAGTTCTTAATATGAGCGATTTGAGTTTTTCCGAACGTGTTTTTTCGCTCAGAACTGTACGCCAGGAGCCCATGCATGTGCCTCAGACGCCCCTCCCAATTTCAGTCAGTTTCAAGAGTATTTTGCACCCAAGTGTATTCATGACCTAATAAGTAACAACACAATTTTCGGTTGCTTGAAAATTGTGCCCACCGTTTATTCATTTGAATTCTTGAAATCCACCAGCTAAATTTGTTCACTAAAAGCTGTATCAGTTTGTGTTTTTGCTTTGGTGTTTTGGGTTGTGATTGGTGAGTACTAAAACTTTAACTTGATTGAGTTTTCTTTCGTGTGATCTGTAATTTGTAGACAAATTCGAAATATTAACTGATTCTTATAGTTTATCAATCGATAAGTTGACAGCTGTTCACTGATTGTGTGTATAACTTCCAACTTTCCCTCTTGCAACAGACTAAGCAACTCATCTACTTACTGGCAAGAATTTGAATGTACAAGTAGGTATTGCAATTTAGCTACAGCAATTAGAACATAGGAACTGGGATTGCAGGATTTTTGGGCTTTGGTATTGTAGGATTTCAAATCTTGAGTAACTTTCGCTTCTTGTTTATAACTCAATGGACCTCATGAAGGTCCGCAGAATTTCAAAAAAAATTGAATCAGAAGCGAATTCTGTCACTTGGCTCATGTTTTCTGTGTAGATGAGTAACTGTCATCTGCTGAGATCAGCAGAAATTGCTGTGTTACAGTCACTGGTCAAAATCAGAACCCTTATTTCATTTCTTAACGTCAATTTTATCTTGCAAAACGGTTGTATATGGCATGATGGGTCGGATTGAACTGGGAATGTAGAGGGTGAACCGAATCTGTAATTAAGATGACTTGTTGGGCGAGGATTGGGTTAGTGGCTGGTATCGTACCAATACAGGGTGATGAGGTAATGGGGAATGTGATGGGTAACAATTGTGAGGGCAGGAATGGCTGGAATCGTACCTTTCTAGCCACGACACCCTATTTGCTAGAATCGACTGTGAGATTCTCTTTAATATTTTAGGTTGGTATACCTAATATTGATTTGTGTACAACACACGTAGATGCTCCTCGTAGGCCCTGACTATGAAATGAAACCCGTCGATGTGTTCTTTCACATTAGCTTTGTTTCTGCATGCAATGTGTGCAGTTGGACGCTACCGAAGTCGTGTGGCCAGACCACCTGTCGAATTTTGTTAGCCTCTACTTAGTTCAAAGATGAATGGTGCAGTCAGACAGTCTGCCGCCTCGTTTCCTCATTTCCCTGCTATTATACATAGTTGTATGGCAAATAGTCCCCGCAAGGTGATCGGAATGAATGAAGTAGAAATATAAACTGAACTCTAGGAGAGCTATAGAGTGGCCATCATTCGTCTGGGGATTGGAGAGGAAAAAACATCTTCAGCTCTCCCACCCTGACAGATGTACAATGAAATTTGACTCACCTGCCCCTTGTGGAACTGCCCATCAGAATGCTAAAATCGCTCATGCAGGAACAAACCTACTGTAGAAGAACACACAATTTCCCATGCCAATTTGAACGAAGACAGATCAGTTATTCAGGAAGAATAGAAAAATAAGACCTTGAGTAGAAATTTGCTGCAGCGTTTCAACTTGATAACCAACCAACTCCCAAGGCGTAGCCGTTTTGTACTAGATTCACACTGTGCGCATAGTAGAGTGGGGAACTTGCATGGTTTTTCTGAAAGAAAATGGGTCTTAGAGTTCCAAATATAAGTCTGTTTAAGTAGCCCCTCCGTAATTGTAGGGATTTTAATGAAATTTCAGAATTTGAATTTGGACGTCGAAGAAGATTTGACTTCGAGTAGGCGAGCTCCCTGATTGGACAACCCCCTGCACATGGCTCCACCACCATTTTTGTCTGCCAACACCGGTAATGGGGATTATGGATACGTTACTTCACATATCAAAGTATCCATACATACTATCTTTTATAATAAGTGGCAGTTTATGATAAGTGGTACACCTACCGCAATGTGAGCTGCCGCTTATTATGAAAGATAAGTGTTAGTTCACATTGCGGTATATTGGAATTAGGCTAACTGCTCTCTCCGTGGTGTGGTGATGGCGAGTATCCAAACCAATTGATCTTGAGGCGCTGTTTTAGTTTGGATAATGTAGATTTACTGTATCCGTAGAGGATGAGTTATCGCTGTTGCTTAAACAGGAGTCTCTATTGCAAACTCCTCTTTCATGACATCACGGAAGCCTGAGCCATTGTATCGTTACTTTCATAGATAGTTACCTGTCTCTGTAGTCCTCCTGATATTAGTACCCTCTTGACTGTTGGGTTTATGTCCCCTATTATTTACTAAATATGCCAGAAACCCAAGTTGATTAGGTACTTGTACCTATCAGGTTTTCACATCGATTCACGAAACAGTATTGAATTACATTTTTTTATATCAGTTGAAAAAGTTCCAGTTATTTGTAATAACACACGAGCACTTAAATTATGCTGACTGCACGTGTTCCCTATTATTTTCCTTGGTCATGTCGAAAATGGTACAGAGTAGATGTATTTCGTTCCTCCTGCTTCACTCGTAATTGCGTGCAGTGTGAACCTTAACTTAGGATTACCACTTTTTCCCACTATTCTTTCAAATAGCTACAATTCCAATCGTTACCACTGCTTTTGAACAGTTTTATTCACCACTGATGTTGAGTAGTTGAGCTATTGTGTTATATGAGTAGAGTACAATATCTTTGCCCAGGGATGCGGCTGAGACTTGATTATATCCATTGCACCTGTCGCTATTATAACTGATGTATACTCACGATTAGATAATATCCAAATTATTATGCTACTACCATGTGGTCAATTCAGGTGGTCGTTGGTCAAAATGCCATCAGAACGATGAAACGCTTCATTAACTTCTACTCCTGTAACTGTTATTCACTTTGTCAATCAGGATCCTTTGACTACTATACAGAGGCCAATGGGGTCTGCGGATGATTTTTTAAAAATAATTTTATTGATAGAGAATCGCTTCAAAAACGTGAAAATGGGAACCATTCGTCAAAATTCGTTTACCCTTAGTTTTTATGGACAGAGAAACATGATCATTTTCATAAAAAGCGCGCAATGACCGCTGAAGCATCTGAAAAGCGCACCTTGCGGCTATAGGTCGGCCACAGAAATTTTGCGTCCTTGTGGCGCCCCCTAGGTAGAGCGGATCCGCGAACTATAACGATCGAGTCTACCTTCCATGATGAAACCTTCACACGGAAATTGGAGCGGTGTTCCTAAGGGGTCACTCCAACGGACACAAGTTTGAACTTATCTCAACTGCGCATGCGCGTAACCTTACGCCGGGATAACACTGTTATCATACCAGTGCAGCGTCCATGCGGATGGATTTCGCGTTGTGCTAAGGTGACTTGACGTTACTTAACATGTGAGCATTTCCGCCATATTGGTTAGCATCCAGAAGTTGCTCGCCTTAGATGTGTCCACTAGATAAGTCGACTTCTGAATGGATTTATCTCTTAGGAACTCTCTATTGATGTTCGTGTATATATTTATAGTGGCTGCGCTGTGAACGAAATGGCGTCTTGTGTTGTTTCGAATCGAAAATGTCACTTTTGAAGGGAGTTTCCCGAATAATTATCGTACGCACGGAAATCTGCTTGATGATAAGAGATAAGAGAGCCAAAGGGATGCAAAGTTTCTGTGGCCGACCTATAACGACCGAATCGCAGAATTAGAGCACGACACAAAAAACCACAGAAAACCCTACTATACTACGTAACGGTCAGCAAAAAACGGTCAGCTACAGTGGAGCCCTGAAACTTGCGAGATGGCCAACGGTGAATGACGTTACAACCGCGTGCCATTTTACGTCCAAGTTTCAAATCAATCAGATATCAATTGTAATTATCAATCCCTGCGAATTGTGTGTTTCCCCCCCCCCCCCCCTGGAAACTCGTGTTTACGTGCAATTCGAGGGTCTCACGGCAACTTCCCACATCGTCATTTGGGCGACTTTTTAGCAGAGCCAAAAAACCTTCTGCCAATGACTATGTTTACTGAGTAATTCGGTAAAATATATCGTGAGATTTAGTGTTAGGTAACTAGATCGATCCGACGGGGGAAGACGCTTCGAATGGTATGCATAACTCATTTTGGCCAAAAGTGACGATGTGGGGTGTTGCCGTGAGACCCTCGAATTGCAACTCAAATAACAATCTTTTTTTTTTTTTTTTTTTTTTTTTTTTCAATTTTCATTTTTCATCCGCAAAGCCCATTCCATACTTTAAAGTAGCAGCCTCGTAACAATTACTAAAGATGAACTAAAACCATTCCATCGTTCCGCTGTTATGCATTTTTGGCTCAACGTCCGTCTGAATTGGCCGTTTGCATTGAGTAGAGGAGTAAATACGAAAGAGGAAAAAATGGAGTTATTGACACGTCAATTCCACTCAAGACAAAAATACAAACAACTGAATGTGCCGAGAAGGGAAGTGACAAGATAATGATGGAGAAATACTATGACGAATTTCCTCGTTCGAATAATCTGACTTGATTATTTCGATTTTTTCCAAGTAGGAACATCGAGAAAATGAGGACCTCAACGAATTGACCAAAAAAATCTCCCCGTTCATTAAAATTGCTCGAAAAGGCGAAAACGCCGTTGGTGCCCTTACAATCATTTAATACTCCCCCACAATAGTGTCCATGACACTTGAGACGGCTTTCTACACACTTGTTAGTTAATTATCCTAACTTGGAACCTTTTTGAAGTCAAATTTTCCTCAATATTTTCCCATATTGGCCTGCAGGACCTAGGTTGGAAGATTTTTTAAGGCATCTTAAGGCTCAGGCTGCGATTGACTTGAAGTTTTGAAATGTGTGGGGAGAGGGGGGGGGGGGTTCCCGCCACTATAGAAGCCCCAAGACATCTAATAAGAAGAAGGTTTCGAGAAATTGATCGAAAAATCGAAATTTATTTTGAAATCCTGCTTATACATGTTTTAAATGCGATGTTTGCATTTTGTGGTCTATTAGTCTTCCAAAAATGCCCCCTCGTCAAGTGTTTTTAATTAAAAAAATTTATTTTATAAATCGGACGTCGAGGGAACTTTCTCTTATTAATAATATCACTATATTATAGTGAATTTAGAAATTTATTTCCAAAGTCTAAATCAATCACAGCCTGAGATATCCATCAAACACGTTCCAACCTAGGACCTGCAGGGTCTTAATAGATTTCTTTTCCCATAGTGACCAGACGTGTCTTCTGTCACTTTTCCTTTTCTCTGGGTGGTTATAATTCAGAGATCGAGCAGACGATGTGGCCTGACCTAGCAAAACCACAGAGTTTGTTGGGCGAGTTGGGGAATTTGTTCAGTCTTTGGCAGTGCTGAATGCTTAACAACCTGGTCAGTGTAATACATGGAGGAGACTGGATGCAGAGTCACAGGGCAGGGCAACGCTCCGCACAACAAGCCTGAGATTGGCCCCATTTCAAGTCCCTGTGGTAATAATTGCGCTACTATAACCTCACCTCCCTCCTCTGTACATTCAGTTATTATTGATATTGAAACCAGTATAATTTATTATGGTGGTCTGAGACGAATCTCTCTTTGAAACATTTTTCCACGACTTCATCAAGCTCAGAGTTGTACGTCTCACTGCTTCCTGGGGCAAACTTGCTGCCCTTCTGTGGCTACCGCTTACAAAATCTCAGTTTTTCTTTTGTTTTATTCATTATTGTACTGTCAAATGTTTAATAACTTGAATCCCTTCCCTTTGTCCTTGCAGCCCCTTAGCAGTGGAGACCCTGCAAACCACCATGCCACGAAACCCGAGCCTTCAGAAGTCCACTGAGCCCGTCTTCAAGGCCAACACCATCATCGCAAATACTGAAATGATCTTATTAAAATAATATTGGTAAAAAAACAAAAGAGAGACAAAAAAGATATAAAATCACCTTTACTTGGAGCGCTTAACATTGATCACGGAGAGAGAGAGAGACTAGGGAATGGATTGTAGTTTTGGACTTGAATTCGCAAGTGTGTTGCACTAGTCAGTAAGAACTTGACTCCGTATTACACTTGAAGTAAGACAAAAATTCGATGAAAAACCACAAAATTTCGACAGATAACAAAAATTATTATCGCAGTTTTCCAATGGTTTTGCATTTTTTCTAATTTGTGCTTCGTTTACCTGTGAAAATGCTTTTAGGGCGAGTTTAATTCATGGGGTGGATTTTATTAAATTTTGCATGTCAATTGTGATTAGGTGAAGAAATGGAGGGTTTTCATAACTGGGAGAAGACGTTGAATTGTACACCTTTATTCAAGCTTTCGAACGTATTTCACACCCACCGTTTCATGAAGGCGTCAATCACGGTTTTTGTTTTTAGGGAAAATGCGAATTCATTGAAACTCACCAGTACCTATTTCTATTAACTATTAACTACGTGTATTTATTATTACGTTTGATCGCATATTTTCTACGAGGTAAGTTGTATGAGCGACCACAACTTCATCCATCACCAGATTTCATTCCAACCTGGTCCAGGTAACCAACTCAACGTTGGCCGAATCCAACAACTTACTAGATTATTACAGCTATCGATTCCCCTGAACTGCGATTATTTTCTTGAACTTTTTCAGTCTGTCGACATCATAACGATCATTGAATTGTTTTCCCTGATCTCTCTCCCTCTTACGCTCCCCGGCACCAGTTGTTAATAAAAATGTGGTTGTCACTACATCACAAACTAATTTTTTTTTGAACTTGAGTTCGTAACATCGTTTTTTTTTGTACAGCTTTTTTTCTTTTTAAATCATATTATTTCACCTTTTGTTTCCTTTCCCCGCATAAATTACCCCTTTGTTTTCTCTTCCTAAATCTTATTAGAAAAAAAGAAATTTTTATGACATCCAAGCTTATAGTACCTACGATTTTTCAAGGTTACAATAACGAGTTGTTCGCATTGTTTGTTTTCTAATACCGAGTTGATACAAAATTGAAACTGATTGAGGTGTTTTTAAAAAATCACGTTGATGAGGTTTTATCATTGACAAATATGGCAAATATCCCCATGCTAAAAAAAAGAAAAAAGGAAAAAAAAAGAACCGATTTGTCTTGTAACGAGAGCTGATAATTATTTTTACATTTTGTAAGATATATTTTTTTTATTGTAGGGAAAAAAACAAGAAAGATGGTTCGTTTTTAAATTGTTGCTTTTTGCCCCCTCCTCCTCCCCCGCCACCTATTTCCGCCCTCCCAAATTTGATTGTATAAAATAATTGTGGGTTTAAACGACCGATGATGTAATATTGTTGAAGAATCAATTAATTTGTATTGAATGTAGACAATGTGCAAAGGTTCATTCCCCCACCCCTACCCTCCCGGGCTACTGGTAGTGTTTCCCGTTTTGTTCTTATATCCCTTGTAATCATGATGGTTATTTATGATCCGAATTTTAATGTCGAAAAACTTTAGTTGCTGATTGAATATAAGTACCTACTTGTTTTTATTGTTTTTTCAAAGAAGAAAATTAATCTTGTTGGACATGAACACTGACTTATGACGGATTTTAAGAAACCTACTTTTCAACTATTTCTGAAAAAAAATTTAAATAAACAAAAAAAGTTTTTTTTTTTTTATATATGTTTTAATGATAAGTTTAGTAAGTAGATTAATTTTCTCTAGTTTTATTGTGCAGTAGTTAGTACATAGAAATTGGCACTGCTGCGATGAAAATTTTCATTTTGTGATTTGGTTTGAAACGTTTTTGAATTCCTACCTGTACAATTTTTTTAATGTTCTGATATTGAAAATGACGCTGTGCGCTGGTTTTCTTCTTCCAGGTTTGGTTATTTCAAATACGACGAAGTTATTTTTGAGCGGATCTGTGTTTTTCAAACTTGTGTCTTAATAGCTGTATATTCGATGTTTTGCATAGTTCAATTTATTGGTATAAAAATAAAATTTCTATATTGAAAAGATTTTAGATGAAACGACAAAAACCAGACGACTTGTCCTCGAGCGAGGGGTTTGGCCTTTTTGAGCCGAAGGACGAAATATACAGTGAGCCCGCTGCATCTAGGGATATTTGTTTCATTTTCAGTGTCCAAAAACGGTTTTGTTTTTTTTTTCTAATTTTTATTAATTCAATAGTTTGTATCGTTTTTTATTTACGTAAAATTTGCATCAGAGTTGTTTTCAATTGCGATGTGGATCTGGGAAAAATTAAATATCTCGATGTTTCAACGCTGAAAACAAATGGATCATTTCCATCTTCGCAGTACTTATTCCTATTTACCATCTACGAATAAATATATATATAAATAAGAATTTAGCTATATTATAAACTATTGTAGAACAATCTTATAGTATGGAGTATGTCTGTTTCGCTACTTCCATTTATGATGATGAAAATTGAATGAATGACAGGAAAACCTTGAATATATGCGACATCTTGTAACGTTGTTGATTTATTTCAGACCCTTTTACCCTACGGTTTAGTCACAAGTTTGCCACTGTAAATGATATTTTACGTAAATAACTTATTACAGATTTTCCGTTTTAATTTTGTGGGTTTGAAATTCGAAACTACATGTCTGTTACTGTCACCTAAAATCGTCCCTTTTTCCCACTAGTCACTGTGAAAGTATTTCTCTTGCAAGAGCACGAATAGCCTTGGAAATCATCTATTGAAAGTTACGGTCGATAATCTGCAGACTAAGGTCGATTACTTGGAGCAAGAATCCCGAAGAAAGAATGTCGAAATCCATGGAGTCCCAGAATCAAAGAACGAAGATTGTATGCAGATTATCAAGGATATTTCGAGACTTGTGGGTGCTGACGTCAACATTGGGCGAGCTTATCGAGTCGGTGTGTTAAAGAATGATCGTTCCAGGAAGATTATTGTGGAAATGAAATCGGAGGAGTCCAGGGAGGCTCTCATCGGATCGACGAGGCGGGGGAAGGAATTGCTGGCGCGACAGCTCCTGCACACATGGCCGGAATCGAGGATCTACGTAAATGAAAACTTGACAGCTTTACGGGCTGACCTATTACGTAACGCTAAGCAGTTCGCTAGGGACAATAATTTTAAATATGTCTGGGTCAGAAACCAGAATATATTTATTCGGAAATCTGAAGGGGATGCGGCACTTAGAATCCGGAATTTAAAAGACTTAGGATCATTGCACAACTAGACTGTCTTGTAAAGCGAAACAAAGCGAAATTTATGGATGTCTTTATAAATGGATATGGATTTGATTGATACTATAGAAAATTCTTTTAATAATACAACAAGTGTTTTTGGGAACTATGCGGAAGTGGATGTTAATTTTATTGATGGATCAGAGAGGTTATTTATTTATCATATTAATATTAGAAGCATTGAAAAAAATTTTGATACTTTGGTGGCGGAGTTATCGTTATTGAAGCGGAGGCCGGACGTTATTCTATTGACCGAGTGCTGGCTTAAAGACACGGATAAATTGCTCAATAATTTAGCAGATTATGATAATTTTTTCACTAGGCGAATTTTGAATAAAAGTAGTGGTACGGTTGCTTATGTACGTTCCAGTTTACAAGTCACAGACGTTAAAGAGGTTTCCTTGTATGGATGCAGCTCTTTGAGGGTGACGATTGGCCTTGGTGATGGTGTTTTATGTGATATTATGGCAATTTACCGTTCCCCAGGAGCTTTTGTAAACCAAACCGATAATTTTCTATTTTTGAGGGATTTGGAGGTCACTCTTAAAGACATGTCTAGCGGCTGCAGTTTTATATTAGGTGATTTAAATATCAACATAATAGGAGATGCTCTTTCAGATGAACTTAGTTGTTTATATATCAATCTATTATCAAAATTTCAATACTTATCATATATTAATACTGTAACTAGACCCACTAATCACCGTTCGGAGGGTGGAAGTTGTATTGACCACATATTTAGTAATATTAAGGAACATGAAAATTTGTTTGGTGCGGTTGTTGTGTCAAGTGTGGCTGACCACCTAGGTACTATGATAAAGTGGAAAGCAGTCGCTGGGCCTGACCATACTTATTCTTCGGGGCATTCTCAAGTAACAAAAACTGATATAACTAAGCTCAAGGTATTACTGGACAATGAGACATGGAGCGCTGTACTTGATGAAACTGATGTCAATACCTGTAGCGACATGTTTCTGGCTGTACTGCAGAGCAAGATAGGTGAAGCGTCGCGTACCTTGGCAAAGAATGCCAAAACAACCTATCTTAAGCCGTGGATGTCAAGTGCCCTTCTAGTATCAATCCGGAAATGTCATAAACTATATAAAGTAAGTATAAAACAACCTTTTAATAGTAATTTTCAACTATTTTTCAGAAGCTACCAAAAAAAATTAAAGGCTTTGATTCGGACAGCTAAAGATGAACATAACAAACATAAAATTGATGAGGCCAGTGGAAACATGAAAAAAACATGGGAAGTGATTAACGAAATTATTGACAACCCAAGAAAGTCCAATTTTATACGTAACTTGAGATTAAATAATAAGACTGTTGATGTAGATAAAAATGTAGCAGATTGTGCAGATATTTTCAACAATCATTATATATCTGTGGGTGCTAATCTAGCTGACAAATTGCCCGCTATCGATGATTCTACTGTTTTTCCATCTCGGCAAGTACAATTAGCGGTAAACAATTTCAGCCTTCAGCCGATCACTGAAAATGATGTCGTAACAATAATCGATTCAATCCGTGGTGGCTCCAGTCCGGGTCATGATGGTATCCAAGGTCACCTTCTTAAGCAAATTAAATCTCATATATCCAAGCCATTAACGCACCTTATCAACCTAAGTTTTAGTCAGGGAACGTTTCCTGCAAATTTCAAACTTTCAGTGATTATGCCGCTTTATAAATCAGGTGACAGGGAGAACGTTATTAGTTATCGCCCTATTGCTCTTGTCAGTAACGTGGCAAAAATTATCGAGAAGGCGTTCAAGATTCAGCTTGCCTCTCATTTGGAACGTTCCAGTCTGCTTACTCCTTGCCAGTACGGGTTTAGAAAAGAAAGAAGCACGCAAGACGCTATCTGTCACCTTAATCATAAAATAATTAGTGAACTTGATAAAGGCAATAAGCCTGTAGCAATTTTTCTGGACTTAGCTAAAGCCTTTGACACGATTTCGCATTCTCTCTTTTTAAAGAAGTTGGGAAACTTTGGTATAGAAGGTACCGCTCATGAATGGATTAGCTCATACCTATCAAATAGACGGCAGATGGTCAGATTGAATGGCGCAGTGGGTACGCTCGCTGACAGCTTATCTTATGGTATTCCGCAGGGAACGGTCCTTGGGCCATTATTTTTCATTATGTATATTAACGAGTTAGGGTATCTTGACATCCACGGGGAAACAATTATGTTTGCAGATGATACCGTTTTGTTTTTCAGTGGGGCCAGTTGGGAACATGTGTATGGGTTGGCGGCGGAGGGCATGCGGAAGGTGTATTCGTGGCTTGTGCTTAATAAACTATCTCTGAATCACGCAAAGACGTCCTATCTCGCTTTTAGTTTATCTGGGTATGCAGATGCCCCTTTGAATTGCTTACGCGTCCATTCAACGAATTGCAATCTGTCTGACTGCCAGTCCTGCCCTTTGCTGCTTCGTAGCACCAATGTAAAATACTTGGGTGTTGTCTTTGACCACAATATGAAATGGAAAATCCAAATTAATGACGTTAATAATAAACTCAAGAAATTATTGTACGTTTTTGCGAGGTTGAGGAGGGTGGTTCCTCCAAGCGTTCTCAGGGTTGTGTATTTTGCGCTGGCTCAATCGGTTCTCCTTTATGGACTGCCGGCCTGGGGTAGTGCATATGTTACCTCTTTGAACCCGGTAATACGCACACAGAAAGCACTATTAAGGTTGATTACGAGCAGTGGGTATCTCGAACATACGCCTCCATTATTTAAAAAAACAAATATCTTGGATTTGTTCAGACTCAGGAAAGCTTCCTCGATACGGCAGGTCTTGAGAGAAAAGTCATTTTCGCTCCCTCGGCATAATCTGTCAACCCGCTACCAGGTTTTTGGATCTATGGTCCTCCCCCGTTGCGCCACTACAGCGGGCTTGAACGGCTATCGTTATTTTGGGACCAAGGCGTTTAATCGATTACCGAATGAGCTGAAACTTAGGCTTCTAGACTATCCAAAATGTACCAATATTATTTTAAAAACTCATTTCTTAAACTCTGATTAATTTTTTTACTATACCTGTAACACTAGCTGTAGATTGAATTGTCGCTCAGAAAACAAATTTTTCTTTTTTGTAATCCTTTTTTTTCTTCTCAGTAATTTGATGTTTATTAGGTGATTTGTGAACTGAACTCTTCTCCCTAACTCGGGCTTTAGCCCTCATAGGGGAATATTTTCCTTAGTTATTTTCACATGTTTGTAATCCTATTATGTTTATCTGGAAATAAAAAAAAAAAAAAAAAAAAAAAAAAAAGTCATATTAAAGATTGTACCGGCGTGGGAGCAAGTTATCGGATGTATCATCATCTTCACCTCTACAATGAAATACAAAGCGACATTGGAGAAGATCAGTAGGGATTTTGCGCTCAAGGAACGAACCCTTGACAGAAAACACTTACCTACATTACAACAGTACCTTCTGTTGAAAATTGAAATTGATTACTTTGAAGTTCAAAATTGGTAAACAATTTGAGTTGAGACGGAATTCACGTATTACTGAAAAGAATAGTGTGTTCTCTGTTTTTTTTTTTCTTTTTTTAATAACTTCGAAACAATGAAATTATTTGGCAAAGTGATTGGCTGACGCTTCCATGAGTTTAACGTACTGAAACTTCTTGTGACCAAAATCCCACAACTGTGCGAACTCAAGCCCTCCAAGCGGTCGTTTTGCAGCTGTCCGACGTAATCTTGACGAACAAAATATTTCAAACGCTCGCTTATTTCTTGTGAATTTTCAATTTCTTAACCAAAATAAGTTTCGACCTGACAATTGGTCCTTAAGAAGTTTTTAAGGGAGCTAAAAACGAATTTGGGGTCAAAAGCGCGAATTTCCGACCCACGCGCACACCCTAATGATGGGAAACTATCGATAGTATCGTGGAAAACTATCGATACTTGTTAGATTGTCAGCGAATTTTTGAAGAAGAGGATGCTATTGCTCAAGGTCCAAAATTCTTAAAACTAGAAAATGTTTCTAAAAACTTTGAACACCAAAATCCGTTTCAGACCATCCTGAATTCACTGCCAAGACACCAAAAATCATGATATGATGTGAATATCGTCGCAAGCAACACGGCCCTAACCCACAATTTGGACAAAATTAAGTTTGGAACATTTAACATAGATCAGGAATTTGTGTTGCCCAACTGATGAAAAAAGGCGGTGTAGACATTTTTCGTGCTTTTAGCGGCTGATTGTCGGCATTCTGACCACGCCGTGCTATCCAAAATGTTGATTAAGATTGTGTCTAGTGAACATTTGAGAATGCCGAGTTCGTGAGAACATCTTTCATTTCTTGTTCATTCATGATGGGATTCATGAGCGGTTTTGATCAATGTAGTAACCATCTTTCTGTAAGAGCTAAACGTAGGAATTTTACTGTTAGTGTGAAGTCATTTTTAGTTTTGGAATAAACCAGTTTTTGTCTCTCCTGTAAAGATGGGGAAAATGGGTTAGGCTTTATATATCGAGGGTCTCACGGCAACTTCCCACATCGTCATTTCGGCAACTTTTCAGCAGAGCCAAAAAACCTGCCAATGACTGTTTACTGAGGAATTCGGTAAAATAAATCGTGAGGTTCAGTGTTACCTAACTTATACTTATCTAACTTATACTTAGTTAGGTCGATCCGCTGGGGGAAGACGCTTCGAATGGTATACATAACTCATTTTGGCCAAAATACAAATGTTATATATTTGGGAGTGGTCTGGATTTCAGGAGCATTCAACAATCCGTTATTCTATTAAAATAATTTATTTATCGAGTTTATACAAACAATTATCTACATTTGATTGATGTGACTAGACTTTTCTTGTTTTAACTATGTTGCTTAAGAAAAATTCCCCAGCCTTGTAAGAGGATCGTACGAGAGGGCCACTAGCGGTGTACAAGAATCCAAGTCGCTTCCCTTCTTCTTCCCAGTACTTGAATTTCTCTGGTGTCACATATTCAACCACCTGTAACCGAGACACACAACAACATTAATCAAGTGCATTAATCTCATCGACGTTCAGGAGTGGAGCAAATTGGAGTTTCACGTCCTTGTTTGAGCTGATGAGCCTTTGACGTGGCAGTTTGTTTTTAGGCAGATGAAGGTGAAGCAAACACGCCTTTGGATAGGATCAACGTTTTCCATAATCCTCAATATCAGGACTGTGGGTCAAAATCAACTGTTCCAATTTTTGCTCAATTATCTGAGAGAAAGTCTGATTTGTCATTCCCCATACCTTAGAAATAAGAACGGTACCAGTCATGATGAATGAACTAAATATTACTTAAAATGCTAATACGAATTTAGGGATGCGAAATTGAGAAAGAAAGATCACGTAAGTAATTAAAAAAAAAAAATCAAATCAAATATAAAATTCCAAAATTGGTCTGGCTGCTCGGTAGAAATTCTGAACAGTGCATAACAAATTGTGAATCTACAAGTAAGTCTTAAAACCTGTGTGAACATGGTATCCAGCTGGGGCTGCACTAAAAAACAAACAGCAAGATTATTCTAACTTAGGAGGTACCTACTTAGGAGGATTGTACTTCTAACTGAGGTACTTGAGTCAACGCCCTTGGTAGATCAGAAATAATGACCTCCATTGAGATGGAATCTGTCAGCGACGGAGCAAAGTATTATGCAATATAACACGAACAGTGTCTCCAAGAACGGTGTTGTCTCCATGAACACATGAATCCGACTCCTAGACACCAGCAATGTCACCAGGCGGCTGGAGAGAACAAAACCTCTTGATCTTGTGATGTGAGAATGTGACAAGTGTAGTGATTGAGTTTTCTCCTGAGACACGGAAAGCGGTAGGTCCTCCCAAAGGTTCCGAGGTAGGGCCGGGCCTGCGACATTCAGGATCAGATAGCTCAAAATCGTACTGGATCAACGCCCTCTGGGCAAAGCTCCACCGGCCTACCCTCCAACAGAGGTTGGATTCGTGGTGCTCGTGACTTGCTAGAAAGTAGGTAGTTTTTCCCCTCACCCCCAAACACTGATGTTCCCCTGGGCAGGACCCCCTGGTAGTATCTTCCACAAAAACTCAACAAATAGTTCATATTACTGGAAAGAAATCAACTTGATGGGCCGAAGTTCAGTTGTTATGTTACTGACAAGTCAAATATAACATATTTGATACATTATATTGATTAAAAAAATGCCCCATAACTATTATCGACTGTCATGATACATTCTTAGATTAGGTCCTGCAGGATTAATTCTTCTACATAACAAAATTTTTCTGTCTCTGAATAATAAAAGTTAATAATCATCATCAAGGTCTGGATCTAACAACTTACTTTCAAATGCCGTTTAGTGGGTTGCATGTACTGGCCCAAAGTGACAGCATCGACTCCAGCATCCCGAAGGTCCTGCATAGCAGTAGTGATCTCCTCGTCGGACTCCCCAAGCCCCAACATGATCGAAGACTTGGTCACCAGCTCTGGTTTACATCCTTTTGCCGCTTTCAAAGTTGCCAGCGACTGCCGGTATTTCGCTCTTTGGTCTCTGACGTGTGGCGTCAGGCGCTCAACCTATTTTCCACAAGAATTACAATATATTTTAAGTAGGAATGCGAGGATGTTAGAATCATTTTAAAAACGTTCCTAGAAATTAAGCTGGCCGAGTACAATCGTGCACAATATTTGGTAGTCACTTAGGGTAAATGTAGGTACCAGTGGCTGACATGTCAAGGAAAAATGTTCGAATTTCAAGGCAGGCCAGTTTATTATTGGTCAATCAATGCGATCTTGAATTTTAAGAATGAATGAATAGCTAAGAAGAAAAACTTACTACAGAGACCTTGTCCAATATGGCAACACAGGTGGCACTACCCACCACTGGAACGAACTAACCGAATAAATTGTGTTGTTGGGCACTATTAACGCCCAAATTGAAGCAGGCAAAGCCACCAAACGACAACGGAATGCCAACCGAAGCCGCCAATTTTTAAAACAGGATTTTTGAGGGCGTGGATCCTTATTACTTCAGTTATCCAATGAACCTGTCAGCAACTGGAGCAGTGAGAGCTACTGGTACATTTACCCTAGGGCGTAGTCAATAATACCCCCAAAAAGAGAAAGTCGACCGGGTCCGAGAAAATGTTGGTCGTGGATGCACCCGGTGGACTGATAAGAGTAGTCGCCGATACTCCCGTTGTGAGTCAAGGGTCCGTTCACTCGACTGGAATCTCTCTCCATCACTGTGCTAAGCTCCTCAGTGTGATTTTTGCAATGAATAGCGTCAGAGTGTCAACTTTGTTCGTTTCCTATGGAGGAAATAAAGGTGGAGAAGTAATATTGCGTGACTGGGGAATGGCTCCACTGGGTCTTTGGGCTCCCTTACTGCAATCCAGGCGAAGTGGTGAAGCCTTCTGCTCTTGGGTAATAGAGTAGCCAAAGCAGACCACAGCTAATCAGACTCAAGTCGAATACATTCACAATTTCTATGTGGCCGACGATACTGTGGGTTGCGAGGACGGCTGACGTATCGCTCACCACCGCATCCGGATATATTCACATTTTTTGAAACCCTCAAATCAGTTCAAGCGGACGTGTATCCGAAACTAAATTCTCTTCACATCCTTCACACATCGAGACCATCAGTTATCAAACAGCAGAGATGGGTGTACAAGTGGATCCAGCGGTACAACTCTGGAGAAGTGACCCTGTTCAAACTCGTTAGAGTACTTTCTTCCAACCTCCGTCCTCATTTTGAAGTTCCATCTACTAGTTCGACTTAGTTTCATCCACTAATTGCTATTGTGGCACCTTGACGTCATGCTTCCACAGCACGGATACAATCCCAAATTTTTAACCACACCTACACGTGAATTAGCTGTGTAGCCAGTCCACAGTCTGGAAAAGTGGGATGGGAAATGCGGGAGGACCCACGAACAACCTCACTCCGGGCCCGGGAGTACTATGGAAAACACCTGTTAATTGAAGAGCATGCGATTTTCACTCTGGAACTACTGGCAGAGAACTTCTCAAAGAACCTTTGGCACCACCCTGTATAACTGGGCACTTGGCGAATGATTCCTCAACAATTCGTACGTACTGTTTCTATATTGTGCGCATACACGTCGAGTCCAGAAGTGGCGATGGTCTCCACGGATTTCAAATTCCCAGCAAAATCTGGTACCAAACATTCGACCAAAATTCCATCGTTCTGTTTTTTAATTTCCCTCACTGTTTCTGCAAAGTGTTCAGCACCTGTAGAAGATTAAGTAGCTCGTTAATTAGTAGATAACTAACTGGGTTGGTATAAATGGTGGACTGATATAGAATAATTTCAACATCATCAGAAGTATGGTACCTTCCTAACCTGACTCATTTCCTCAGCTCATTTTCATTCCTTCCAATCAGTTTCAATTAAAATAAGCTAAGAAAGTACACCGTAGTTGAGCGATAACGGTAGTTGAGCCTTTTATAACTTTTGGCTTGATCTGTAACTGTTTTTGATTTTACGTGATTTCATATTTGAAGCACCCATAAACATTCTAGATCTCCAGTCTCTTCCAGCACTGTAAGGAGCGCATGTAGCCCTTGGAGAAATTGCGAGCATAAAATACACTCGCTGAATAGGGCCTTTGGCCTTACTGAGAAAGTTTAAAATAACCTTTTTTAAACATTTTCTTCAAACACTCGATGGAACCTTTCTGGAGCATTATAATATTCATTAGCAACCATCGGCGTAATTATATGACGAGATGTACTGACCTCCATCGGGAATATCGTCCCTATCAACAGACGTGAGGACGATGTAA
Organism: Stenodema calcarata; assembly: GCA_963920205.1. NCBI lineage: Eukaryota > Metazoa > Arthropoda > Insecta > Hemiptera > Miridae > Stenodema > Stenodema calcarata. Next base: position 8,017,517 of record OY986053.1, on the reverse strand, counting down.
TGCAGACCCCACGATGCTATTGCTGTAGCTGTGTTCTTCGGCTCGTCTGGATCTGGAGGGGGAGGAGCTCTGGAGGTTTTGACGCTGCAAAACCTACAGCCCCTCGTGCAAGTGTCACCTGAACATGGTCAATCCAAACAATTCTAGTGAGTGAGTCCGCACAATGCTTTATAGGGTGTCAGATGGTAACACATTCACAGGAGCAAGGTAGGCCCTAAGACGTATAGTTACTTAATAATAATAGACAGTACAATCAAAACGCCAATCCACTATCGATCAATATGAAAGCACGAACTCATTTGTGAAAGGTTTCAGAGGCCACCAATGCACAACAGGATTCGATGGAAACAATCATGTTTTAGAGTTGATTAAACAAATTTACGATTTTTTTCTGAAAGTGGCAAGAGATGAAACCCAAAATATTTCAGCACTATCAAGGCAAAGCCTAACTAATAAGACTTAAAGATAGATATTAACAGAGACTCACGATGAATCCTATCCCCAACAGCCGCACCGAAACCTGAGCTTATTGTGCAGAGCGTTGCCCAGAAGACCAACCTATAGGTTCTGGGTCCAGTCCACTCCCTCCACCACTTTGATGATCATCCCTACCAGGTTATTGGCCAATACAATCTCCACCGGTACTGTTATTCTGGTAGATATTATTGTTTTCTTCCTTACTTCTTGTCATATACCTACTTCATATTTTATTACTAAATAAATTGTAATTGAGCTTGCTCGTATTTTTTGCAAATAAACCAATGCCATCTGCTCGCTTGTTACCTTCCACCCCAGGAAGTTCAATCTTTACCAGTCTTGACGTGGTTTGGATCGCTGCCTAACTGTCCGAGAATATTAGTACCTTCCTCCCTCTAAATCTCCCCTTCATAATCCCCGCCAGACATTCTCCAATCGCATAAAGTTACGCCTGGTACACAGTTGCACGCCCACCCAGCCCCTAACCTCCCATCCATCCTAGAGGCATCTGTGATCATGACGATGTCTCTAGACCGATCCGGAGGTGTGGTACCCGTACATTCATCCTTACGCGACCTTGAACCTCTTCTCAAAGTCAAATGCCGGAACAATTGAGTCGCTCCTCATATGAAGGACCTAACCTGCATGTCCACCAGAGGAGACACTATCAAAACTATCCAAGAAACGCCTAACTAAATAAGTGATAATTATTATGTTTGATTTAAGAGGTGAATAATATTCATATTATGATGCAATGTTGCTACTTCCCATATTCAAGGATATAAGTGATATATTATATCACTTATAATCCTTGAATACGATGAGGGGGAAGAAGCCTTTTTCCGAATGGAGCCCAGGAATTGGCAACCATCCACTATATTGAGAAGAGGACCACACCCAAGATCTTATGTCATTGAAGCCAGGAATGGTAGGCAGTACAGAAGAAACGCATGGTTCTTGAAAAAAGTCTCACCTGAAGAACTGCCCCCTCTCTCATAAACCAGAAAAAATATATACACAGAAGGGAAGATGACACATAACCTACTTACCATCAGCATCAGTAATGAGTCGACCAATGCACACCATAACATGTGAAACAATTAACGTATGACAAAAAATGATTTGTTCTTTTTCAATGTTCTAAAAGATGCAATTCAGAAATAATACAAATGCGTAACACATATAATAATTTGTTACTGTTCAGTTTCGGTGTTTTTACGCAATTTTAGGAGAGTTTAATTATTGGAATTAATCGGCGAGTCCTACATGAATGCCACAATAATATCGGTGGTCTGATTTTGATACCATACAAAATCTATATCCCCCCAGCACTTGCCTGGTTAGGATTGAACAGATCCAATGAGTGGAAGGGAGGAACTTGTGCAACGCCTAATGTATCATTCTACATCGTTCTGTCCTACCTCCATTTCGTTGGTTAATTGTCTCGAATCAAGCCTTATCTGTATTCATGACTTGAGCGAATTCATACCAAGTAACATGATTGTAGCTGTCGCTGTGCCATGTTCACCTCCTCCCCAACACTCTCCAATGTTGGGGCAGCGCGCCTCTTCGCAAACTGTGTGTAAATTCAGGCCTCTCAGCTGTTCTTTAATTTTCGAATAATTCTCTCCGATAGGAATTTCCCTCTTGAGCCACGGTGGTAACCTTAGTCTTCCTAAATCCACAAATAAGAAGAATTAGTTATCAAAAATGTTGCCGATGGGTTTCACTTCTAACACCAGTTATACTCGTTTTCACAATCTTTCACTTTGTGACAATTACATGCCATACTGAATCACCAATAAAAATATAACGTAAAAATGTGCATTAACGAACCAGTTTCACCGCCAACTCTCTTTAGTTTTCCATCATAATTCGACCAATCATTCGGCTGGACAGTGCCAGAGACGAACTCCTCAAGGCCGGGGCCCTCGGCAATTTTATCCATCGTCTGTTTGGAAAGACCATGTTTGAGTCGGCTGCAAAGTAGTTGTTTAGGTACCATGAGATTCGTCCTCCCAGCGCACAACATGATGTTTTAAATCCAGGAAATCAAACTGCGGGCAACGGTTTAAAACAAAATGTACTACCAGACAAAAACATTTAATGTCTTCACCATTTCAAGAAAATGATATGTTGCACAAGGAACTTAGGAGGGAATATTTCTCATTGTACAAGTGGTTCAAGCAGGTCTTTCTTGAATAAGTAAATTAGATCGGGATCTTTACGTTTATAGAATGCTAGGGAGGTATTTGTTGTATTAAATACATACAACAAATCAAATTGTCATCCATCGTCTCGTTCCAGATTCAATCATTAGGTACAGATTTGGTTAAACTTGAGTGGTTTCAACGTTTGGATTCAGAAAGGATTTCGATCGTTCTTCAAGAATAAGAGTCAGGAATTCACAGGAACCTTTGAAACACTCGTTTCATGTGTTTCGCGTAGATATTCCCAAATCAGCTATGACCTTCCCGTCTGCCAAGCTGACAGCTAAAATAGTGGCTGGTGCAGATTTCCACTTGCGCCCATTGATGACATCTAACTGAGTCTGAATTCTAGATCGGCAGCAGCATGAATAGTGGGTTGTTTTAGGTACACTGATCTAAGAGATCGCATTGAATAAAGTCACCAGTTTTCCCATGAATGAAGGATTTAACAAAAGGCAGGAATAGTAAATCAAGTCAGTATAATCACTCGCACAAAGGACTTACTTGTTCAGATACACTGTACACACGTATGATATTATGAAGTATCACCACAAGAATAAAAATAAATCTTTAGAGGTTTAATTAACACAATTATTCACTATCAACACGCTTATCAACAATGATGTAACTGGAAATGACCAAGGAAGGAAGGCCATTTTCACATTTCTACCCCAAAGTCAAAACTATTTAAAAAAAAAGAAAAGAAAAAAAAAACAACGAACAAGAAGAAGACATTGGGGAGGTTTTGCATGAAGGACACGAGGGATCCATCGGATCTATCGATACCATGGAACAAACCGGTGCACCATCGAGGTCCTACACACCTATGTCTGGTATGGCCGCGGCCAGGACAAATAAATTGGAAAACAGAAGAAGAAGACCATCGAGGTCTGTTTACAAGCTGATTAAAATCACCGTGTTTTATAGAAGCTTTTATATTTTCGGCGTGATTTTCAACGTGTTAAGTGGCCAATTAAACATCTTTGCTAGATATGCAATAATGGAGGAGGTAAGCCCTTCAACTTCTCAAGTAGATGTACGTTGTGTATGTAATTGGAGGGGCTGAATGTAATGTTTTGTTACTGCTGGCCGAGTACCCAACTTCATTCCTCAGTTCCGATTGCAGAATTCACTGCATAGCTGATGGTTATTTACAAAGCAAACTGATGGTTATCTGAAAGCGAACTGAAGAATGTCGTGGGTGGAGGAAAAATCGAGTTACAAGTTCGGATATTGTCGATTCCCCTTTTAGAGAAAGAGGGATACTGTAAAGAAGGATACCAATGTCAAAACAGAGGTGATAATCCGGACGGCCTTACTTCAGATAAACACTTGTGTATGGCTATCAAAAGAAATGTTGATGACAACTCCACTTACCGTGGTGTAATAATTACCAGGAAATGAGTAGGAACTACCGTAGTAATTGGGGTTCAGCAAAATGAATTGACTTGTGTTGTGAAGAAGGCTCTTAACCCTCTTCCTGGCAAAAACAGATATAAGTTAAATCCCTACAATAATTTCTGATCATTTTCAAGCTTAACTTACACTCACACTGAAATGTCATCCAAGAACATGACCTGAGTGAATTTGACTATCTTTACGACCCTTTGTAACAAAATGGTAGTGAGGTGCACCCTGCCGGGTTCCTAGTAAGATACTCTCTCTGGGAATAGCGTACAGTAGTGCACCCTGCCAGGTTCCCCGGGAACCGTTCCCGGTAAATTCTTTCTCTTAGAGAAGTGTACTGTAGGACACCCTGCCTTAGTAAAATGTGATAAAATAGCGAGAATAAAATATTTTTTTTTTAAATTTTCAAATATATCTTGTATTAGAAAAAAGGTCAGAGTCTACTGGTATCGAAAAAAAGGTCAGTCAATCCCAGGTTTTTGGATGAGGGCTAACATGTTTTCCCCTCGGGACTTCCAATACCTGTCCTGAAAATTCAAACAAGATGGCAAGTATTCTAAAAGAAAGAAGAAAATGAATAAATTAAAAAATAAAGCAGTTAGTTGATGTTGCTCAAAATGAACTGACACATGAACATGATATTCTATTAATAGAATTCTATAGCTAAAATGCCTGTGCCTATAGCTAAATTTTTGAGGCTTAAGATAATGCCAAGCTGACACTTCATTGGATAGGGAACACTTCTTTTTCTCCAGAATAATGTCAAAAATACCTGAGTTCTTTTGGGCTTTTTTCCAAATTGAAAGCCGATATTTAGGTTTGTTGGAAACCTTGCAAGAAGAACACACTTACTCCCTGCACTTCAACCAGGAACCTGACAACGTGTATTGTGCACCTTGCACTTGTACGGGGAACCTGGTCAGGTGTACTTTTCCCATGGCTTTCAAGTTTCCTGATGCCGAGTCACTACGTAGAATTACATACACACCTTTGTACACTAAATATGTATTTACAATACGCTCGCTATGTTTGGTTCTAAGATCCTTGGATAAAAACCTCTATAAACTATGAAAAGATAAGATGATTGGCGTTCGCCCAGCTGAACAACTGCGTTTCTTGCCGCAACATTGCTACCAATACTTCAGAAGGGATTCACCAGAGAGTAATGTGTGATCTAACATTGGCTCCGAAATTATAAATCCCACCTAAAGTAAAGATGCTGCATGACTTGAACGAGCGAACTTTCGAAGCCCTTACTATCATCAACGCACCTAATGCTATTTATACAACTTTTATAAAGTATACAAATTCTAATTTTAGCAGTTATCGGCATTACTCTTGTTACTAGTCATGATAATTATAACAGTAGGTAATTCATTTACTTACTTACCTGTGTGATGGTAGCAAGGGCGTATTCAGGATTTTCATGAGGGGAGGGGGAAGAGTGGATGGGTTTTAAGGTTATAAGCAAGGGTGGTTTTTTAAAGCCTGTTTTAGTCCAAAACATTGGAATATTGCTTAAATATTAACAATAAAACAAAGCTTCAAATGTACAAAGTGTGAGTTCTATTAGAATCTCTGCTATAAAATTCAGCCTAAAATCAGTCATAATTGAAAAACCTTTTCTGTACATGCATAATGATGTATATTATATTAAATATAATATACAGACAGGTTATGCGTGGTTGATGTAAATTTTACATCAACCATGCATTACCTGTCTGCTTCCTTGATAAGAGACAACAGCTGGTGAGACCGCCACTGTTATCATGAAACCCTCTATTTCAGACAGCTTTCCAATAATTGACACCGTGTTTCACGATCAGATGGACAGTCACGTGGAAGTTGAGGGTCGCCTGCTGGACATAGTGGACTACGCATGGAGAGCGGATCTCTTGCCGGACGATGACATAGCAGTCCCCGCCTCAGAACTTGTCGACCCCGAAGCAGATGATGGCGATGAACGCACAACAATCAAGGAAGCCGAGTCCCGATGGACGGACCAGGCTCTCACTGACTCAATTTTCTCCAATAACACATGATCATAGTGTTAGTTTTTACTAACTTGTTTAGACTTATGCGTATATACCGTCTATGAACTGTATTGAAATCATCATCAAACCCCATACATTTATTCTCAAAATAGTTATTTGCCAACCAACCCATTTGAGTACTTTAGGGCGGTTTGATGTGGAATCCGTGTCTGAAATCAAAGAATATGTCAATCACCAAAGACCGCAAAGTGGGACAACTCACTAGAGAAATCGCATTACTATTGAAATGTAGTGATTAATTCGAGATACTATTATTGTTGTGAATGATTCCAAAATAATCCTACGTCTTCTAATACAGTTGTTCACTGATTGGTTCTCTTCAGCTGTTATGTTTCCTCATGCCCTTTCTTGGTTCTGGTTCTAAATCATTGGACTCATTTCTTGGACCATTCAGACTTTTTGAACTCTGTTCACCAATTCAGTCTTCAGTCTGCACGAAATGAAGATGGCATCAACAGTGTACGAAATAAAAGCGGCGATTTTAAAGAAATCTTCAAATTTTGGACTTTGGCTATTTTTTTCATCAGTTGCGACTGTCTGAAAAAATCGGATTTTATATCGGGGAGATAGAAAATTTAACGCTCTTTCCAACGGTATCCTCAACGTTTATTTTACATATTAATTGAAAGGGGTTAGAGCCGTTTTACTGAGAAAAGGTCGAAAACACGAAAAAAATCTTGAAAGTGAAAAAAGTTGGTTTTTTTAGTTGAGCAATGAAAAACCTTCAAGAAGCACTTTATGTTGCAAATTAGCTGTAGAATTGATTCCTTGAGTTTGTCCCATAATTTCTGTAAACACCCTGTATAATGTGATTAGCGTTCTGGAGGAAATTCAACAGGAAACGAACCTGAAAATAAGAAGCATCAAGAAAGGTTCCTTGGTTGAAACAGATCGAACCGTTTGGTCAAAACGAGTTGTTTTTCCAGGTCCATTGGTCGAAACGCGACAGGCTCACCTATTCAAATCTCAATCCCGCCTCCAGGTTCCATGTATACATATTTGTTGTTAGGAATATATGACAGAAGGATATAGCACATTCTTCAATGCTATTTTGCTTTTTCTATGCCTGGAGGATCTTCGTGTATGAGGGTCTTTAGGATGAGGTTCCCGACTTTGACCCATTTGACAAGTTACGGCCCTTTAAAAATTGGTGTCATGTTGGAATATCCTTATTGTACAAGAATCTGATGTCTAACATCAGGATACTCTTAACATGTCGTGAATCAGGGCCTTCTTGGTACCTTGTCTCTAAGCTTCATCTCTTTCTTGGGTCCATGGACCATCTTCACCTTATTCCGTGGGAATCGCAGCTTTCCAGTGGGAAGAACTGCCTGTAGGTACTCGAATAATAGGACCAGTTAAGGTGGTTATTGCTGCTTCCAAGCAACATTCCCAGTAGGGAGTAATTTGACCCCGATTAATTTTAATCGATGTATAGCTACCGATTATTTTGGATTAATCCGTTTTCGAATACATCAGGATTTTGAAAGATCATAAGCATGGAGGTAGTAACAATAACAACTACGATTTGTCTTCAGCCATGTCATTGTCTTTTACTTTCATACTTGATACTTTTATCGGTTCTATTTATACCTTCAATTTATATTAAAATTCCCCCCTTACTGGGAAAAACATGTGTTAGCTTAAGGAGCCACTCACCTGATCCTGGGCCTATCCTGCTTAAGGTGTAAGTCCTAAGGAGGCTGACTACCAAATTACAGCTTCATAGTGTGAATAGCATAGAAATGAGCTTTAGGAGCCACTTAGCTGATCCCGGCCCTATGCTGCTTGAAGTCCTAAGTAGGCTACAAACCAAACATTTATTTGTATTACGCCAATTTTGGAACCCCCAGCCATAACAAAAAATATCAAACCATTTTATTCGTTTTGGCATTCCCTTATCTTCATTACCCTTAAAATTTAAGAATAGGATTTTTAGATAGTGAGAAAGCAAATGATTATGCCTTTGAAATAAGTACTTAAAAATCCATTATTTGCTTTCGATTAATCGAACATTCAATACCGATTAATCGGTCAAATCTATTATTAGCTTACGATTAATCATTTGATGTTATAATCGATTATTTTGTTCCTTTGTTGCACCCTTAATTTCCATCCTCCTCTCAAATTAGGGTACGGATTCAATAAGATCTTCACATCCCTGATTATCCTGTCAACAAGTCCATTAGCGGCGGCGTGTGAGGGATGTTGCGATGTTGAGCCCCTAGCTCAGTAGCTATCGCTAAATTGTTACATGCTACCTACTTCGTAGTTTTCTTACTGCTTCACTTGAATACAAATTGCCTTGAGCCCGTTGTAGAGCAATTCTGATTGGAATGACCATGGGAAGGAAACGGAGGCAAAAAATAATAAATAAAGGTCTTGTAATTGATCAGTCAGTAAAAAAATATTAACATTCGTAAGAAAATGTCATTAAATGTGTAGGAACTTGTATTTCACGAAACAGCATATTAAAATGTTTTGAAAAAGCAAATTATACAGCAATATTTGGTCGATTTTAGTATTGAGTACCTAGTAATAAAACTTATTGGACCATTTTAGCGATTGATCGTAACAAAAGTCTAAAATATAAACGCACATCTTATGCGTGAAAAGGAAGCAGGTGATGGTTACATTTAGCTGATTGTGGTAAGTCGAACGTATAGAATCAGATGGATTGGTATGTAGGGTCCCTTCGATTGTGATTGTTATAACTATACAACATGAGTCGGTTCTCGAATGGATCAATTATTTGTGTGTTATAATAGTGAATAGTTTTTTAAAGATCGTAAGCGCTCACTATGATGGCCTCCCATCAAAGTCTGTTGTATGAGCAACCAGTCTCTTAAATTGTGATGGACAAAGAATTTATATTTTTCAAGAGGAAAAATAAATGAAGGGTTATAAAGCCAACCTAGGAAGTTGATTACATTCTAGCTTATTAGGTATGTAGTTAGCCCCATCAGATCAGGTGTCGAAGTGTATACCTAATACTCTCCTGGGTGCGCCTCACCCGGCTGTCAGATCTACATTTAAAATGTCATTTTCCGGTGATCAAAGGATTAAAATGAAGCGATTTTCTATTTTATGACCCTTTTAGGCTTTAGTTATGAGAATAAAGAAGAAAAAATACTAAAAATGCATACGATTTAAAAAAATGAGGAGGTCAAATCCACGAATTTCCAGTAAATCACTCATCATTCGGCTCACGAGTGAACAAATTTGTCGCTATCATAGAGAAGCCCCATATCTGCTCGTGTATAGCCGGCTAATGCAAAGATGCGTACCTAGTTACTTTCGGTGTTGTAGGGGCAGATACTATAGTTGTTTGGCTTCTGGCTTCCAGTATTTAGTGAGTAGGTATCTCCTGTTTCACTTCTACGAGTTTAGAACCCACATTTTGGTTTACATTTTCGGTTTCGCACGATTATTAACTAAAATTATCTTGTTGGAATATAAGTATTGACATGGTTACTAAAAAAATAGGTGAGATTCAAATAGTGAGACACTAACCATCGATTTGGTCTAAAATACTCGTAGTTAAAACTTAAAATTAGTCTTTTGGGTTACTAAGAGAGCGTAAATGGACAAAACCATTTGGAACACGTAAAGTAACAAACGGTATTTTCGGAAGGACAGGAAGACGTCGTGGTGTAGCCCCATTTATTCAAGAGATCTCTTGTTTTCTCAGAACAACAGGCATCACTGGTTTCTGTGCTGTTTTTCTTATAACGTGAGACGAAAGAGATTACTTTGATGTTCACCAAGTCGTGAATAGGGAGGGTTTCAAGGATCTAGAAATGAAAATTAATCATGATGTAAGAAGAGATACCTCATTAACTCGTTTTAGTCAGTTATGATAATAATATGATATATTATATCATATGAAGACGACAGGTGAAAAACGAGGTAATTCAATTTTTTCCGAAAATGAGTTAGCGATGGTTTCTGATTTTTGGATGGCGGACACGATGGTCAAGTCAGAACAGGGGAAAAGCGAGTTTATAAGACCCCAAATCGCTGTCGAAAGATAAGCGTATAGGTAATAAACGAGGTATCTGGTGCGATACAGGGGAAGAATCACTTGTCAAAACCAAAATACGTTGACGTCCAATAATTGAAGCGTTTCTTTACTTAATCAGCATATTTCACCAATCTGAGAAAAGTGCAGTGATTTAAACAAAATTTCATTAACTTTACAAATTTTCAATATTTGGTTCACTATTTCAATATTTTAGAACCTATTGTGATAATAAATCGTCGTTTTGAATTTTAAATCACATTTTATGTCAGCAATAGTATGTAAGGTACCTTGGTTTAAACCTGAATAGCACATAGATACCTCGTTTTTCTCATGTTCAATGGATAACAAAAAAGATGATTGCATCTCATTCTACAGTGGACAATGAATTAATTTATTAGGTACTATTTTCAATTTCTTTTAAATTGGCTCATGTGAAGAATACACGCAATTTCCGAGGGAAAATTGGCTCTCCTGAACATTAGTGAAAAAGTGAGTTACCCCGTTTTCCCCCAGTAGTCTTCATATATTATGGAAGAGAAATTGTAGTAGTTCTTACGCCTCTCACTCTGTTGAAGATTCATTTCCGGCGAGATAACCACTGCTGATTAAAATTAAGTACTCATGTTACATCAATCCAACTATTGGCCAAATTAGTGAAATAAAAGTGGTCAGAATCTCCAAATATTTGCCGCATGCTGCACGTTTGGCCGGCGCCATTTTGAACTTTAAGGTGACAGGTGGTTTTGTTATTGACCAATATGCCTTATGGCTGTAAGTGATTGCTGCATCAGTGATTTTCTGGCCCAAGTGGAACAGCAAATTACCTCTCGACAGAAAATGTAGCCTTTACCTTGAGAGGTAATTTGACGTCTTTCAATATCAGGAGGTCCAGCGTGGTCGCGTTGAAAGCTCTCATCATTGCAAATAGAGGGAAACAGGGAATAGCAGTCAGGGTCCCATTAGGATAATTGGTCTGCGTCTGTATGAGAGTCTAAAAAGAAAAAAATTGATAAATGAACAGGGTGTTAAGATACACAGGGTTGTATTGTACTTTTTGCAGGTTACTTTGCCAATGGTCCACGATCCAATGACATCCTTGACATATTGTAGATGTATCGCCTGCTTGTACCCCTACGCCCGATCAGTGGGTAGCCCATACGAAATTCGCTCCCAATACCACCTCCTGTCGTTGCTAAAAGGCATAATTGAAAGTTCACAAGTTGCTCAAAATACCCTCCGTTTCGTCGAATGCAAAGACCCGTTTGTCGGTAACTCAACGAGACTCAGGGTGAAAATATTACCACAAAGATGACTCAAAGTCACTAGTTCACAAAGGGTAAATTTTTCATGAAAAACACGTTTCTTCGCATTCAAACCTCAATTTCTCTCTTAATTCAACAGCAAAAACTTTATTGATGAGTCTGTTGGAAAGCTGACCTTTTGGCCCATTTTTTTGGCATACCTTTACAATTCTGCTATAAGAAATAATAAAATTATCGAGCGTTTAAAACCAGGTGATTTTGAGATTTTGACAAAATTCACTTTTCAGGCTCCATTTTCACTCCTCAGTTCCACCTAAAAAACTTTGTTAGGCATTAAAGAGGCAAGAATTTCACGCTCTTTCCAACGTCATTCATTTATTACTATCTGTTCTAATTTTTAACCTTACCAACTCTACCGTACTTCTGTTTAGGATCTAGGTACCTTCATGAATGATTAGGATCTTGATACTATATCGAAACGTTGCATTGAACCAACAACGACTAGTGTTAGTCATTCCTCACCCGCAATCTATTCGACTCCTAGTCAATAAACCTCCACTACTTATACTAAATATAAATGATATAATATAATGTAAATTATATTTTAAAAAGTTCGGATTAGAAAAAATCATTCTTGGCAATCGAAAGGCTAATTCGTAGATGGGCCGTATCGGACCACTCTAAGGGGGGTTTAGGGGAACTTGAAGAGGGGAAAAATTACCCATAAATTCCCAAAATGAAACAGTTTAACAAGTGTCACCTCATTTTAAAGATGTTTTGCGCTGATGGTGAAATCAGAATTGCGAGATCATTTTCCATTCTCAAACTGTTGCACTTTGAAGATGAAGAAACTTGGTTGTTACTTGAGGTGTTCTTCACGGTTCATCTGCTCTAATCTGATAACGGAATGAGATATCGCAATTCTGACTTCACCATCGTCTTCAGCGTTGAAAAATCTATAAACTGAGGTGTTACTCGGCAAAACAAGGAGCCAAAATTAATAAAACAATAATATTAATAACAATTCCATAGATTCAGAAAATCGAATAAGAAAAAAACCGTCCGTCCGTCATACAAGTTTATCCAGTTAGCGTTGTGCTAAAATTACGAAATTTGGTTTAGGTACTTTTTCGGACCAACCCACAATGATGCTCAAAACCTTTCATAACCCTAGGTCAAGGGGAAGGGGTTCAAAACGAATTTTGAAATTTCATATCTTGAAAAATTCAAATGGAACGGTATAGTTTTTAGTTCACATTTAGATAGAGTTTATTTTTTAGAATTTTCTAACACCACCCGGAGCTTTCTACGACCAGCCGTTCGTTCACAATGAGGGCTCAAAGTTGGAGCAGATCGAAAGTCGTCAACATGAGGGTGAGTCGTGAGGAGGCGTACCGGTTCAATGTTCATACTGGCCCAGCTGATTCGAACAGCACATGGTTTCAGAGGTCAAGTTAATTAATCATAATTTATAATAATTATTAAAAATGATCAATAACTAATAACAATTCACACTACTTGTTTTTCAACTTCCCGATGAGCTAGAGACTTGAAATTTTAAATATATGTCAGAACTGGACGAATATTCAGTCGATTTCTCGTCTGTAAATTTTTTTAAACAAATTGAATTGGGATGATGAGCTAGAGTCTTCAAATTTTAAAAATGGGTTGAGTATGGATGACAATAGGTTTCTTGTCTGTTAATTTTTTAAACAATATCTATCCAAATTTAATAAAACAAATTTTGTTTTATTAAATTTGGATGATGAGCTAGAGTTTCATCTATCATTTCGTGATTTAGATTAGGGTGATCTGCTCAATGAAGATAATACATCGTTGTTTCAAGATTTTTTCAATGTGGTTTGGGAAAACCGCCATCAAATAGGGAAGGTTTGCTTGAGTTTTCGTTTCAAATGGTTTGCAGACGACTGGGGGCCGTGGCGGGCTCCTGTAATCCGGCTACACGGAGGTCGGTACCCGAGGATGGCTTGTGGAGATTTTAGGGCCAGTATAATTAGAAAAAACATTCTAATAACTGAGGTCGTCCCTGATGCAGGGAGGAGAGTGGTTGGACGGGGAAGGACGGTCGGGGAAGGACCCCTGCATGTCCCGAAGTTAAACCCCGCTCCCAGCAGGGCTGGGACGTACGTACCCCACAACAAGACTGCCTGAGGAAGGCGAGTCTAGTTGCATTTCCACTAAAGACAGACAGGTTCCCAAATTTTTTCACATCATTAGGTCCTGTAATAACTCCAAATATCCAAAAGTTGATTTTTAGTACACACTCGTCGTTCAATATCGCGCAATAAATAGGTAAGTCAAACAGCGTCGCATTCCAGGTGGATTGAAGGTTTCCAACTTTTAGCGGCCACCAAGAGAGTGCGCTACAGATCTGTCTCTACAGATCCGCTATTTGTGTTCACAACGTCGCGCAATTTTGTCACCTTCAGCTTTATTGTAATAGTAGATTACTTATTTAGAAATTAAGGAGAAAACGATTTCAAGTTATTAGGGAGATTTATCTGGACTTTTAAATGGTTCCTTGAGATGAGAGGTATGAGTGGACGGACCTCCGTAAATTTTTTTAAACAAATTGAATTGGGATGATGAGCTAGAGTCTTCAAATTTTAAAAATGGGTTGAGTATGGATGACAATAGGTTTCTTGTCTGTTAATTTTTTAAACAATATCTATCCAAATTTAATAAAACAAATTTTGTTTTATTAAATTTGGATGATGAGCTAGAGTTTCATCTATCATTTCGTGATTTAGATTAGGGTGATCTGCTCAATGAAGATAATACATCGTTGTTTCAAGATTTTTTCAATGTGGTTTGGGAAAACCGCCATCAAATAGGGAAGGTTTGCTTGAGTTTTCGTTTCAAATGGTTTGCAGACGACTGGGGGCCGTGGCGGGCTCCTGTAATCCGGCTACACGGAGGTCGGTACCCGAGGATGGCTTGTGGAGATTTTAGGGCCAGTATAATTAGAAAAAACATTCTAATAACTGAGGTCGTCCCTGATGCAGGGAGGAGAGTGGTTGGACGGGGAAGGACGGTCGGGGAAGGACCCCTGCATGTCCCGAAGTTAAACCCCGCTCCCAGCAGGGCTGGGACGTACGTACCCCACAACAAGACTGCCTGAGGAAGGCGAGTCTAGTTGCATTTCCACTAAAGACAGACAGGTTCCCAAATTTTTTCACATCATTAGGTCCTGTAATAACTCCAAATATCCAAAAGTTGATTTTTAGTACACACTCGTCGTTCAATATCGCGCAATAAATAGGTAAGTCAAACAGCGTCGCATTCCAGGTGGATTGAAGGTTTCCAACTTTTAGCGGCCACCAAGAGAGTGCGCTACAGATCTGTCTCTACAGATCCGCTATTTGTGTTCACAACGTCGCGCAATTTTGTCACCTTCAGCTTTATTGTAATAGTAGATTACTTATTTAGAAATTAAGGAGAAAACGATTTCAAGTTATTAGGGAGATTTATCTGGACTTTTAAATGGTTCCTTGAGATGAGAGGTATGAGTGGACGGACCTCCGTTCGTCGTACTTATATTCTGGATGTATTCATACATGAAAAGGGGTGAGGGGGATGAGGTTTTTAACAAAGGGATTTTTTAAAAAGATTTTGTTATCATCTGAACACGCAAGTCGCAGTAGTTCGATACGTTTCCGAAATGAAGGATAATAGCGGCCTGGGCAAAGTTGATAAGGGGAGGAAAACCCAGGGGCGGATCCAGACTTCGGGGGGTCATGAAGTTCCTTCATAAGCGATTTCAGTATGCGATAATCTAATTATTAAAAACTATTGAAAAATCACGACTAAAAAAGATTTCTTTGAAAAAATGAATTTTGTTTAAATTGTGTAAAGTGTTAAAATTAGTATTGAATCCTCTATTTAGTACTGTTTGTCAAATCTTACCCATGGGAGGGGAGGGGGGGGGGGACAAAATTCCACACTACGCTGCTGACGTAAAACCAGGAGTAAGGTAGAAATTCGTTATCCATAAACGGTCTGTATGTATTAGATTCTAATACATACAGACCGTTTATGGATAACGAATTTCTACCTTACTCCTGGTTTTACGTCAGGAGTAAGGTAGAAATTCGTTATCCATAAACGGTCTGTATGTATTAGATTCTAATACATACAGACCGTTTATGGATAACGAATTTCTACCTTACTCCTGGTTTTACGTCAGCAGCGTAGTGTGGAATTTTGTCCCCCCCCCTCCCCTCCCATGGGTAAGTTTTGACAAACAGTACTAAGTAGAGGATTCAATACTAATTTTAACACTTTACACAATTTAAACAAAATTCATTTTTTCAAAGAAATCTTTTTAAGTCATGATTTTTCAATAGTTTTTAATGTCTCAATATTAATATTGGGGGGGGGGGGGGGGGGTTGATAAAACACTTTTTGCACGCGATATTAATCCACGTTCGAACTCAGCCTTAGTAAGGACTAGGAATGGGATATCGACATTTTGGATCCAATATTATCTATTAGCTATTGATATTATCGTAATATCGATCATTTGTTCCGATATTATGGGCTCAACAAAAACGAGATTTTCTAATCAGGGTTGAAATTTGAGTGTTAAAAAATCTAGGTAACACAAACCTAGGTAAACAGAACAAACTGTATAAGAATTGAGAGAACCAAAACCAGGACAAAGGGTTTAAGAAAAACACTCCAAAGACACATGATCGTTTGATATTAAAATATTATCATAATAAAAACAAAAAATGACCTCAACATACAGGTGTAAAATTCCGACCACGATTAAAAATACTTGAAAAAAAAATTCAAGTCCGTATATAAAATGGTTTTACGTATTATACAAATAACGAGGAAAATTAAAGTTGCAAGAGCAAGAGCATAACATTAAAATAAATAACAATATAACATTCCCACTCCTTTTAAATGATCAAATATCGATCATTTACACAGATATAATACCGTTATTGATATTAGGACACCGATATCAATATCGATATTTTCTTTCGATATCTCATCCGTTGTATGGATCTATTGAGCTACCCCTCAACATTGGGAGGTGTCGCTATCTTGATATCCTGTCTAAAAGTTAGCGTCCATTGGGCAATAAGACTGGTCGTGTCCAACGCTTGTATACAGCAGGGGCATAGCGTCAGGGAAAGCGCAGGAAGCGGCGCTTCCCCACAAGAAATGAGAAAGTAGGTAGAAGTTGAACGATGGAAAAATTAATTGAGAATAACAAAATGTGTTATATAACAAAACCAGCAGTAAAACATTCAATTGAAAATTTGAATCGCCCACTCACTATGCAACAGTTACCTGCAGCTACTTACCTTTGGTGGTTGCTTTGAATCACGAATCCAATGACTATGACTGGCATAACCGAAGCCAAGTCATCTAAGAAGAAGAAGAATTACAAATATCTGATTGTAGTAAGACCACCTACCAGTTGAGGCCTCTGGGGAACCGCAAGATTCTAGCGGGTGCTCATGACAGCGTGGGTGCATGTCTGTGTGTATTCTAGCATGCGCGTGTGAGTGTCTCCTGACTGTATTACCATTGAGCAGGGCAGCGCAGTCTTCTAGCGGTTCCCCTTGTAATGCGCAGGCGTTGCTTTTGCTGGAATGCGGAGGCCGGAGGAATTCATAATATCCATGCTGTTTTTGATTATTCATAGTTTTTAGTAGTTCGTTTAGTTTATCTTCCTAAAATGAACGTTTAGTCGCTTAGTTTGCAAAATTTTGTGCCAGCTCTCAAGGCCATGTACACTAGACATTTCAATGTTGAGAGCTACAATAGATACCAATGGTTATCAGAGTGTAGTTCAAAAAACCTTTGAATTGAGTGCGGTACCCCCATGTCCAGAGCCACGCTACGCTCCTGATCTTCGGGTAATGCAGCTCATAATAGCATCTCTGCCTGTCCAGCCTCTCGCCAACTCATTTCCTCACTGTGAGCATCCAAAGAATGTGAGCATATCATCTTCAACGACATTCACCTCTCCCGTACTGAACAAGTAAGCATAGAACAATCCATGAAACTAAGAGTGGATATGGCGGGGTCAGGTGATCTAAGGGAACAATGCAATGTTTCTTGGGACTGTGTTAACAAGAAGATACAGTTCTGAGATGACACCATCACTCAGTGCCATCTGCCACAGGAACAACCAGCCTCGATCGATAATTCACTAAAACGTTTTAATCCTTGCTGTGTATCGTTTTCCTTTCACCCCGTTCTCCATAAAACCGATTTCAAGAGAGTGAATTGCATTTATAATTATTATATTTTTATAAAATCTTAGACTGGACTGGGCGCAGTTAAGAATATTCTAAAATTAATTTACTCATTCGTTGAGTATGGACTGTAGCGAGTTGTTGACTTCATCCTGTTGAAACGGTTAAGTAACTTTTTATTTAAAAATGTTAATATCTACAATAATCTAGCAGAGCTTTTCACATGGTCTGCACAACCCCACATCGCTCGCAACGACTTCCTGATCGAAAGCAAGCAACCACATCCACATATCAGGGCGAAGAAGATGGTTCGTCATCCTTTCAGATGAACCAACATTTAAAAATATTGTGTACGTGAAAAAAAACTAAAACTTACATGAGTAGCAGTTATATCCAACGAAATGCAGCTGTGCGATGTAGACGCCCCGTGAAACCCAGTTCGAAGTAGCTCAATTTCAATAGGGTTTGGTTGAATCTTCAAATTTCTCCACTCCCAATTCTCAACGAGCCAATCAGCATCCGACAATTGGGAATCTGCACCACACTCGATCGAAACGCCATTTCTCTGGAAAAAAAGGTGAGCCTCAGTGATCTGACGATTTTTGTAAATAACTCCAGTGATATCACAGAAACTGGAGCATTTACTCCACAATCAACATGTCCAATCGCATTTTGAGTTTGTCTGTTTGTGGTTTGTCTAAAACCAAGTGAATTTTATACTTGTTTAATAATTTTTGGTAAATGATCAACAAGTTCCAAGCAATGGGGGCTGTTATGCCCTTGGTACATGTAGTAATCTCCATATCCCCCCAAAAAACACTCCGTGTAAAAATCACCCCGCCTCGCAAATATCATTCTTCAGAGGTCGGAAAAAGTTATGATATCCACTTTCCCCGCCCGCCCTTTTCCTCATTAAGGAGCTAAGTATAATGAAAAGCTTAACCACTTTACAAGCACCGTACCCCTTTCGAAATCTCCCCTTGGCGCTATTGCGAGACGTTTTTATTACTTCCACAAGCAACTAATACTTGATGGTGGTTAACGTTTTATACAAGTATTAGTTGCTTGTGGAAGTAATAAAAACGTCTCGCAATAGCGCCAAGGGAAAATTTCGAAAGGGGTACGGTGCTTGTGAAGTGGTTAAGCTTTTCATTATACTTAGCTCCTTAATGAGGAAAAGGGCGGGCGGGGAAAGTGTATATCATAACTTTTTCCGGCCTCTGAAGAATGATATTTGCGAGGCGGGGTGATTTTTACACGGAGTGTTTTTTGGGGGGATATCACATCTTTTTGGTGTTGAAGTGGGTCATTTTATAAAGAAGGTCTATGCAAAATTTCAAGTCGATTGGTCCGGTTACCCAGGTTGTTGACTCGTCAAAGTTGGTTTTTGAAGTTATATAACTCGGCTCCCTTTAGACCTAGCGACTTGAAACTTTCAGGGCTTTCTATTATCCACACCAAAAAGATCCATACCAAATTTCAAGTTGATCGGTCAACTAGGAGCCGAGATATGGCCATAATTAGCCTTAATTACCCTAAATTTCAGTTTTTTTGTCCCTAATTTTTTTTTGGGTTGAGATAATTGCTTATTTCGTTCAAATGGCACTGAGCCATGCTATAAAGAAGATATGTAAAAATATTCAAGTCGATTGGTCCTTTTACCCAGGCTGTAGACTCGTCAAAGTGGACAGAATTTTCCTAAGGTTTCTGTTCTTTTGTTTCTAAAACTTTTTTGGGTTGAGATAATGGGTCAAATCTTATATAAGGCTCTATCTCAAGGTTAAATGAAGCTCTGTGCAAAATTTCAAGTCAATCGGTGAACGTGGAGAGGGTCCAGCCTTGCCTGTCTGAACAAGGAGAAGAAGAAGGAGAAGAACAATCTAAGGCCGAAAAACCGGGTTTTTGAAGTTATGTAGCTCGGCTCCCTTTAGACCTATCGATTTGAAACTTTCAGGGCTTTCTAATATACACTCAAAGAAGACCCACGCTAATTTTAAAGTGGATCGGTCAAATAGGAGCCGAGATATGGATACCTCGAAAACGCGTTTCGTGACGTCCGGTAAACATACACTCGGCATCGTTCGTTTTCTCAACTTCTTTGCTTGGCGGGGCGGAACGCTACCGCGTTCCTAGATAACCTAACCTTTCTATTAATTATATCGAGCATACAAGTTGTCTCCAGAGCCTTCATTCTTCTTGTCCCCTTTCTAGATATTTGATATCACGAGATATATTTCAGTGTCTTGGATACTCATTTGGAATCAGAAGGCTCTTCCACACCATCGATATTAGACTCAAAAAATGTATTAAAATAATACAGTTAGATAATCTAGATCGAAAAAACACGAAAATGCGAATCTAATGTGGTACATAGAATCCAGTTACCGTGAGTGAATCCTGCAGTTGCTCACCTGCTTCTTGAAGATCTTGAGTAACTGCCGAGAGGGAACCATGCTCGACACACTACCAGAAGTCCCGTTGTGAGGAGGCTGAATGTAGTCTCGTCTGATGGTCTCAATGAGATCAGGAGAATACTGCAGGCTACCTTCGAAGTCCCATATTACAGCGTCTAGAGGTAAATATTGTCGTCCTGAGCAAAGAGAAGGTATAAATAGAGACCGAATAAACAGGTTTTTGTAAGAAATCGGTAGACTTCGATAGTTGGAATTAGTAGTCCTAATAAAACATGTTAGAACGTGGCATTCCAGTTTGAACAGCAACAAAAACCTTGACTTGTTGGTACATGGGTAAAGTAAAACTGGCGCAAACTTATAAAATCAAGTAGGTGAACCAACTGGGGGCGATTCGTGGTAGACTCGTCATTCATCTTGCCAGCTTGAAACTACAGTTGGACTACTTGCGTAAAATTTTGAAGTATCCCCCCAATCGGTATTCAAAGGATAGCGAAGGCGGTGATAGCACGCAAGAGGACATGGGTTCAAGACTAGATACCTATGCGCTGTTAGCACGGAGTTGTGGAGCGAATTGGGATTCACCCGGAGGAGTTAGTGCAGCCGAATGGGTGGAAAGGATGATACACGTATGACAGGAAGCAAGAGACAGGTGGAAAGAGAATGTGCATAGACAAGTAAGAATTGTATGACCATCAGTTGTATGTCTCACTAAACCATGATCCAGATGAGGTTCGAGCCTATCGGCAAGAAAGACCTCAATCAATAATGTTTTTTATTAGTCGTTTTAGGTTGCTCTGACCTTTACAACAAAGGGTTCGCATGTAAAAAAAAATAATGGTTTATACAAGTTAATTCGAAAATAAAATAAAAATCCTCTTAAAGTTAAGGCAACAAATTTCAAGACCTGAATCCTACATCAATGAGGAGATCCTCTAATAATTTCCTTCTTTTTAGGTAGGCTATGGTGAAATTCAGCTGTGTTAACTTACACGTCTCTACCTATCTCGTTAATTTAACTCATCGCTCCAAACAACAAATCCGACACAATCAGTCTTTGACCAATCAGTGAAGAGAGTACTCCGATCAACGTAGGAGTCAGTGGCCTCCTGATGATACTTTCGCAAAGAAGTTATCAACGTACCTAACTAACATGTTGATAACAAAAACGTTTCAGAAAAATTGTTTTCCCAATATTATGCAGAGCAAAATGTCAGTAGCGGAGTGGTTAGGTTTTTGACATTTTATGTCTTTACTATGGCACATAACTCAAAAAGTCTGACGAAGAAAGCGTTATAAAAAATGTCTGATGATTTTCACGTACAACCGATTTGTTGCTACGGAACTTTAACTTCGCCAGTTATCATCGTAAAAAAATCGTTCACCACTCTTTGGATAGCTCTCGATTTACCTAACCATATTACTTTAACCACTGCGGAGTGCGTGGCCGACAAGCTGCGGTATGAGCGTGATTGTTTAAATAATTGTTTACACACAGGTGATCATTCTCAATAATTTAATAAATTATAATATAATATAATATATAATACATAACAATTTAAAAAAAATGAAGTACCAGGTACGTGGTGTGGGAGGGGGCGCAAAGACATTAAATGTCCCTCGTGGTTGCGTACTTGTACGAAAGCTGTACCCACTTTATGGTTGCTTTGAATCACGAATCCAATGGCTATGACTGGCATGTCTGAAGCCAAATCATCTAAGTTTTCATTCATCTGGCTCTCCTACGCTGGTATTTTTTGAAAAAAAAAAAAAAAAAAAAAAAACAATGTCAAAAAACCCTTTTCAGTTATATTGGTTTTGGTTTTTTAAACTTCCCGATGAGCTAGAGACTTGAAATTTTAAATATATGTCAGAACTGGACGAAAATGCAATATTCACTCGGTTTCTCGTTTGGATGATGAGCTAGAGTCTTCAAATTTTAAAAATGGGTTGAGTATGGATGACAATAGGTTTCTTGTCTGTTAATTTTTTAAAAAATACCTATCCAAATTTAATAAAACAAATTTAGTTTTATTAAATTTGGATGATGAGCTAGAGTTTCATCTATCATTTCGTGATTTAGATTAGGGTGATCTGCTAAATGAAGATTGATTCGTTGTTTCAAGATTTTTTCAATGTGGTTTTGGAAAACCGCCAATAATTAGGGAAGCTTCGTTTGAGTTTTCGTTTCAAACTGGGGGCCGTGGCGGGCTCCTGTAATCCGGCTACACGGAGGTCGGCACCCGAGGATGGCTTGTGGAGATCTTATGGTCAGTATAATTAGAAAAAACATTCTAATAACTGAGGTCGTCCCAGATGTAGGGAGGAGAGGAGCCGAGCGTCGGGACAGCCAGGGGCGGTACCACCCCTGGTGTCCCGACGCCCGGCTCCGTCTCCCAGCAGGACGACGGGTCGTACGTACCCCGCAACAATACTCCCTCAAGACAGGCGGTTCTGTTGCATTTCTCTACAAACAGACAGGATCCCAAATTTTTTCACATCATTAGGTCCTGTAATAACTCAAAATATCCAAAAGTTGATTTTTAGTACACACTCGTCGTTCAATATCGCGCGATAAATAAGTCAAACAGCGTCGCATTCCAGGTGGATAATGAAGGTTTCAACTTTTAGCGGCCACCAAGAGACTGGGCTACAGATCTGTCTCTACAGATCCGCTATTAATAGTAAATTTTGTAAGTAAACACACCGGACGCTAACATACAGAAACACCTGTTTTCAGCATGTTTTTCCTTGTTGATAAACGATGTTATTACCAGTTTTCACCGAGCTCCAGTTTTGGTGGCATGGTTTTTAGCGTGGAACATGAGCCTTGAGCTAACTGGCAAAAAGTGTCTCGTTTTTGGGAGACGGCGATGTCATTTAATAGGAAAATGCGAACCCGGGGCCGAGTTTTTTTAATGTCATTGAAACAAATTTGCAACTATTTCAGTTACATGTAAGCGACTCTGTTATTCCGGTGTGAATTCCGATGTTTCAAAAATAATGTTGATAACAATATTTCTGATATGTTAGCGTTCGGGGTCTTCATCCATAGCCTTCAAGTACCTCAAGGAAGACACCGAAATGAATGACACTCGTTTTGGAAAAAGAAAATCTCAAAGGGCGTAGAGGTGCTTCAATATGGGTGTAATTAGATGCTGATGTCACATAACTGCCATCAAGTTTAATGATCGTAGTCATTTACATCAGCACATTCGTGACCATTTACATAACAACTATACTCAAGTACTTACTTTTCAAATCAATGGACATAACAAGCAGCAACATCACGATCGTAAATGTGCTGAAGAAAATGCAGAACGGTCTGCACCATCCTTTGACAGGACCACTAGGGAAACACACGCCAACAACTCGTTGTCCGCTGCTTACAGTCATTTTGCAGTAAGTTCGATTTTTAATCACACTGTCGTTTCCGCACTGAGAGGAACGACAGGATAAAATTAAATTCATTCACATTTAAAATTGATATTGCATTCGACTTGTACCTTATCACCAACCCTATGAAACATCCGGTACTGTGGTCGTATATGTATGGATAGTATCGTACGATAACAGTGCATCCATGGAAGTATGAAAGGAACGCTTGTGTGCTGGGTGGATACTATACTATTCGTAGCGTTGGATACTATACTATTCGTAGTGTGTATGTCCCGAATCATCCACCGTCAGTACCTCCGTTCAAAAATGTCGAGTGACGAAGATGTTATTTTAGTTCGAAATCTCTGAACTAGAAATCAATTTCATGAAACGATCAGGCCCCAACATGGTCAATGGAAAGAAGAAAATGTCGAGAATTTATATTTTGAAGAGACGTTTGACCGACGTTTTTGATTAGATGAATATCGTCTTGAAAATTAGAAAAGGAACCCTGAAACCACCATTTTAGACTCATTGCTGCCTCTGTTTGTCATTACCACCCCTCCAAGAAAATGGGAATTCTCATTTCCACCACCCTATTGATTTGGTAGGAAATTTAAATTTGTAGTCAGAAAATGTGAATTTATTTCACTTGCGTTTCTACACCTCATTATAGTCCCAGGAATTCTCGTGAATTTTTTGAATAGGTCCACTACTCCGAATTTGGTCCATAGAAATTGAGGCTTTTTAAAATTTTTTGCAAATGTTAGGTACCGTCAAGTACCTCACTAGTTACAGAAAATATCATAGCATTGGTCCAAAAAGCACTAATTGTTTTATTAAAATAGTGTGTTCAATTTTCATCTGCATTCTTGACTCTCCAAAATGCCTCTTTTTTGCCTTCCACTGGGTATGATGGGATCTCCTCGCAGAGATCAAGATTTTCCTTCCCCTTGAAGCCATCCCAACCGCGAATTCGAAAGATTTCGATTACTTTCCTAATGCAATAGATAACAACTTAGATTTCAAGGAATTTGAGAGCCAGGAATGGAGGGTTAATATTGAAAATTAACACCAAAAAATCTGTTTTAATCAACAGACACCTCCTACAGTAGGAGGTGTCTGTTGATTAAAACAGATTTTTTGGTGTAACACTGTTCGGTACCTCAGGCAACAATCTAGACTTCTCACTGGACGTCTGACTTGGGGAGGACACATACAATTCATCTTCTGAATTTAAATACCTGTCTATATGTAATCTAGGGGATATGAATAAGAATACGAACATTTATAAGACAAAAGTTTATTCTGTTTACAGTCATACAAACCAATGAGGCCCTCAAAAGAAAAAAACACAACTTAAAACACAAATTCACAAATATTTGCTTTCCCCTCTAGAAAAGCGGCTGTCTAACAATTGGGCTTTTTTGATGATGGACTTTTTCTGAGCTTCGTCAAACCTGTTGGTTTGGAGATCGACGTCTCTGCTGAACGGCCGACGTTCCTCTTGCTTTCCAGCACGTTCTTTTTCTTCCTTCTGTAACATTTTAATAAACAAATAAAGCCGAAAGCTCGGAAAAACTTCTTCTTTTCTTACCACCTCCTACAACCCTCCAAACAGACAAAGGTTTTTAAACACTATCGTTATTCTACGATGGCAACGAGCATTTTCGCTTGTCCGATGTTGGGGAAGGCGTTGATCCGGTAGTTATAGGAACATATCGTCGGTTTAGCAGTGAAATCCATTAGTAAATTCACTGCTAAACCGACGATATGTTCCTATAACTACCGGATCAACGCCTTCCCCAACATCCACGACTTTTTCCATTTGTTGGTGAGATATTTTGAAGGGAAGAAATTGTATTGGAAGGTTGAAATGTGTGTAGCTGCTTTAGGGTGTCTAGTTGCCACCCTAAGAATATTAGTGGTTTTCACTTGATGAACAATGAAAAGGAATGACAATTCACGCGAATTACCTATTGAGAGAAGTGGCCGGTGGCAGGGACAGAATAAGAGGATGAGAACAGGGGAGGATCCAGACTCTTATTGGAGTTTATCTGGCCTAACCTGACCTCACCTGGGTTAACTAAGTAAGTCTTACTGTGCGCACTAGATAAGTGAAATCGACTTCCACTCACCTATTAGGTTTACATTTTGAAGGATGATATTACTTGATCGTAGTTGACCAACTTCATAATTGGCTTGATTTACAAGAAGAGAGTGAGTTTGTTCAATATCAATTAACTTAAAAATCGAGATATCCTGCCAAAATGTTTGTGCCCATTGGACAATAATTGGAGATTTTTGGCTCCCGGGGTGGGGGCATGAACCCCATGACACCCCCTTGGATGAGAGCAGGAAAAGGAAGAGTAAAATGCCTGAAGGCTAAACGGTAAAATTTACCGTTTTTCAAGCTGATTCAACGACCATGAAGTGTCTGTAACCGGGAGAGTCATCACAACCCTGAAGCCTTTAGCGTAAATTTCACGACCCTAAATCGGGCCCGATCGCAATCCGATGGTGAAAATCTGTGCTCCTGGTCACGATTCCGAGGCGACCAGGCAGGGAGGTCGGGAGAGATTTCGTCCGGTGAACAGCACGTGAAATGATCTACCAGGCGGATCGTTCTTGTTTGTGCGGTCAGCTTCTCTAAATTCCCTACATTTTAGGGAAGACTTGTCAGGCAAGCAAAAAATAAAAATAAATAAAAAATAATAATAAATAAAAATTGACGCTAATTCCCCATTCCGATTGGTTCAGATGATGTATTGCATTTATCTTTATTTGGAACATTCGAGGAGTCAAGTACCCACCTGCGCACAGAAACCAGCTCAGAGCTACCATGGGCGATGTGAGGGTGGTGGGAGGGAGGGGCTAGTATATATGATAAATTATTTGGCCCAGTACAAAAAAAATTATTCCCGCTAAGCCTAAATGAGCTACTGACCTTCTTCTTTTTCTTCAGCTCTTTTTGATGGATGTCCATAAGCGATTTCTCCTTCTTCTTCTCGCGTGCCTTTTTCTCCATTTCCTTGTCTCGAGCGATGATCCCCAGCATCTTTGAGTTGGTGTTGTCATCTTCCTCCTGGTCAGTAGCGACTCCGAGCTGCAACAATTGCATACACTTGAAGTTTCCAAACGGTTCATTATGTCATGGAAAGATCAACTCAACCATCTGCTGCGACATAGTTTAAATTTGATTAAATCAGAGTTTCGTGAGTTGTGCGACTTTGTTGGATACATATCCATCAGTTATCATTGAACAAATTTAGGCTGTGAGATACCGTCATCATCACTACAGTCTACTTTGTGCTTTTTAGTAAACAGGTGGTCCCATATAGTTAATCTTAAACCAACACTGACCTTCTCCTTTGCATGTGCAAAAGTGTGGTTCTCGGAAACCCCAAACCACTGCCCAAATGTTGGGGTAGCCAAATTGCAGCGTACCCTTGTAATCACTCATTTGATATTACTGCCGAATGATCAACTAATGGCAGGCAGTCCCAGAATCGTAATTTGACTTTGTTAACTATACTTGTCCAACTAAAATACCGTAGTTGTTTAGAAAATTCGGATAAACTCACCTTGGCCAACTCCTCTCGCTTTTTCTTGTCTTCAGGAGTATCAGTCCATGATGACCTGTTAGACATGTCTGGGCCCTCGCGAGCTCTGAACTGTCTCGGACCAAGTCCGAACGCAGCTCTGTTCGCGTCTGGCAGCACTGTCATCCATTCTTCCCTCTTCTTCGGCCGATTGTCCTCCTCCTGCAAACACCAAAACCCCCCAAGACATTTCCCGGGTCAGAGATCAGAAGGGCGTGGCGCTCATATTATCTGGAGCCGTAGAAACGCTTCAGTCTTGTGGATGCGCAAACTCCGTCTCACTAATAAAATAATTCACAATTTATTGACATTGAAATCGTATTATTGTCAAATGAGAAATGCCAAATTTGAGTAGGTAATGACAAATAAGCCTTAAAGGTACCACAGCTGTTCAGTCGAGTAGCTCAGTATGCCACACCCTACATTGAACAATGTTGAAACTATGAGTAGATTCAAGATCATTACCCACAATTATAATTACTAAAACCGGAGGGTAGTCCTCCAATTCCTTTCCAATTTTCAAGCGTTCCATTAATACCTACCCCTACACTACTTATATGTTGTTCCCAAAATAAAGTATAAACATAGCTACAATAAAACACATGTATAAATCAAAATAATGAAAACAGTAATGTTTCAGACTACATCCATTGCAAATCTCATGTAGGACTGCAGATGTATTAATTTTTCAATAACCAATTGCTGAGGCGTAGTCCATCATGAACTCTTGTCTAGACAGGAAAACACACTCTTACAAGGTTCCGAATATGGAAAACTGATGGTTCAGTAATTGCTGAACGTTAGGGAATCTTATACATACTTAGATTTGCATGACATGTGTCTCATAGTGGCTTTCTGCGAGAATAGAAAAAATAAATCGCTCCGAATGGCTCGAGATTCTGAGTGCCACTGGAATTCTCTGAGGAGTTTTTGGCGTGGCAATGGCGTTGCAGAATCTAAAATCAGCCAACGACGGGTCTAAAGGTTGCATTTTAAGGGTATTCGTTGGGCTGCCAAAATTCCAAGAGTAGGTTTAGGCACCACATTGGTGACAGGGTCGTTGTAGTAAATTGAACTACGACCAAATCTAATGGAGGACATCCAGGTCAGCGGGTTCACTATTTTCACTCCTGAATCAATAATTTCTAGTCGTACCTTTTCAACGTCAAAATGCGCTCAAGGTTGATTGGCGACAAGTATAACTATGAAAAACTACATCATTTCCCTGTGAAATTTCCATTTCATTATGTTCATCACCACGATTTAAAATTTTCAGTTTTGCTCTCATTCAAATTACGTCAATGAGTCTGGGCAGGTGAAGGTTATAGATGGAAAGAAGGATCCAAGAAAAATAAATTAGAAGAAGAGAATGTGGCTGGTGGCAAATATTCTTAGGATGGTATCCACTCAATCTTGTGGAAAAGTAACAGCTAATTGGCCATATGTCGTTGAAAGAAGGGCAATAAAGAAGTTTGCAAGTACCACGAAGATTATTAAGACTTCGTCAAAGTATTTGTGAGCATGGAAGTTTCAACCAACGAAAACGAGAAAATCTCGTTGAAATATCGACAAAAGAGTTGGAAAAATGTACGTCGAAAAACCCAAAGTAAAATTGATACTTATACCTGCAATGTTACATCAAGTGTGAGTATAGTAAAGCTGAAATATATTTCGTTCTAATATTGGTGATATTTATGAATAATAGTAACAAAAAATGATGAAATACCAATCAAAATAAAGAGAAAATCGTTCAAGTTGCCAAGTGAGAAGTGACTCACCTTCAGAGATATGGGAAACTCCCTCAGATTTGGCACACTGGCGAACCAGGTGGCGCACCATTGAACTGACTTACGCTAAAATTCTACCACATCCGTCTCATCATCCCGTGGGGTTTCCAACGGCGAATCCAGCCGAACGGGCAACTCAATCAAGGAAGGGGTATTCGTGAAGCTATAGGTCTGTATTCCCTGGGCCGTGACGGAGGTACTGACATCCATTCCCGGGAGCTGCTACACGGTGTTTACACGGTGCCGCAATCAACCCCAAAGGTTTTTAGCCAGGAACGAGGCGAGATTAATGGATAACCGTAGTGATAACATAGGTATAGGAGAAGATGAAACATTGATCAGACAACCAATAAGATCCGAGCGGATGGAGTATTGCGAGAATCTTCCAAGCTTCCAAGACTTTGATTCGTCCAGACTCACCTGCAAATGAAAACAAATACATGGAGAAATTAAACTTTTGATCATGAAATTTACTTAATTCTCAATTTGACAAATAGAAAAAAAAAACACGTAGAAAGAATTCCGGAAAGAATTGAGGAGGGAGGACGAGTCAGTTCTTGAGCTTATACAGTACTTAGTTACTAATAATTACTCATTATAATCATTAATACAGAAAAAAACTAAAACATAAATGGGAACCGTCAGAAATTTAGAATAATAGGTACAGTTAGTAGTAAAAGGCTCTGCTTTGTACGAACCGCTTTTTCAAAATAATTTTACTCTTATGGTCACAGTCATTTGCCTGATCATTTGTCACAGATCTTTTACGAGGTGGGAAATTACTTTACGAGTTGAAAAATAAAAATGCAGTAAGGTTCTCACTACAGGAAGAACAATAATAGTGCTATATATTATATAGCAGGATGAATAAAAAGTTTCTATTTCAGAATCAAAATTGCTCAACTCTACAAGGTTTCTAAGTTTAAGTATTTGGGCCAGTGTGCTCTTGGAATTTGCTTCTTGTAGCAACGCGCTGTGAGATTTTCTGGCAAATGAAAGCAGGATTCAAAGTTGTGGCGTAAGGACTACCCCATCAAGCAAAATAGACTGTGCCAACGAAAGCCGAGGCATAAGAATATGTCTTAATCAGGAAAATACGAAAATGAGCTTCTTTCTAGTCTAGTAGACACTACATGAATTTGAATTGTCTACTTCATATTTGAGTCTATGAGAATGCCGAGGTACTTTGCACTTGAAAGCCTAGCTACCTATCACCGGACACGCAGCGCACCAATTCATGCCACAATTGACATCATGGAGGCGCAGCAGAGGGCGTCCTGGAAGCAGACTAATGAAACGGCAGAAAATTCGTTTTGGGCAAGCTCAACGTCAAACCATTTCTCATTAACCATTTGGAGCCCATGCTCTGCCTGCGCATATACGTCAACCCAGCCATCACCTTCAACATAAAACCAAGTCTTCTGCGACCTTACAGATGAAAAATATTGGTCCTAAAACCGTTCCTTGAGGAACACCATATCCACCAGTCAAAATAAGATCCACAAGAACCATTTACCTTAACACACTACGTTTTCCCATCAAGGTAGCTTCTCACCCGGTCAGAGCAGACCCCTCGAAACCAAGAGTATCGTGGGCCTGAGTATCAAATGCCTTAGCTTAATCATTCAATAGCGAAATTGCCTTCTTTCCTTTATCCAGAACCATCGTTATTTGTGACGTTAGATACCGTAATATGCTATCAAACGTCGGAACTAACGAAGGTTCTTGATAAAGGAAGGAAGGCAATTATGGCATCTCGCGTGTTTTTAGGGACCTAAATCAAAAATTGAAGAGAAATTGAATTGAAATTGATTATTAAGGGTTTACCATTGATCACAACAGGAGTGTTTTTAACCCTCCAATTATAAAGGGTTAAAATCCAACTACTACTATGTCCCGTTTCTAATCCCTTCTTTATTCAGGAGAATGTCCCCAGCACTCAGTCGACAGTGAGACCTTAAGGCAGAGACCGTGGTGGGGCATTGGAGCAAACAGATGATGGTGTGTAGGAGTAGTCTGGTGGGGGCATGATAGAAACACACAGAGCATGAATTGATATGTTCATTACCTTGTTTCCCAATTGCCTTTTGATTAGAGCAGCCCTGATCTCGAGTTCCTCCTGAGTCCTTCCACCAAGTCCAGCTGGAAGGGGGCCAAATCCTTCATCGTCTTCATCCTCATCCAGTTCTACTGGAAGCGGCTGCGGTTGGAGCAGGCGTGGAGGGAGAGCTGGACCATAGGATGCGTCGTCCTCATTCGCCAGAATCACTGGAGCTCTCAGTAGTTCAGGCCCGATCACGCGTCGAATCTTCTCATCCTCCGGCTTCCCTTCCTCTGAGGAAGGAACAATTGAGCTAGACTTGGCTGGGCTCGATTCCTTTACTAACTCTGTGTCTTCACCTGAAAATATCATGTTTGTTAATGGAACATTATTAATATGCGCTAGATCCTACCTTATTACAGTGATCTAAGCTTTTTAGATAGGAACCGAGCATGGTTACAATACTGTTGCCAAATTAACGTACTTGAAGTTTTCCTATTCACATTCGTTGGGGGTAATGGTCCATAGACGTTCTTCTCATGCTGGCTCGATATTTCACAAAGGGTATCACGGTTTCCAGGTAGAGACTCTTCCGGCGAGCAACTTGGCACCGTAGGTCCCACTAGATCAGTTTTCGGAGGTACAGCAGGGCCGTATACATCCATCAGTGACGAGTCCTTCTTCTCGATCACAGGAACAACACTTCCACTTAATTTGCGAAGTTGTTGAGATGAAATTGAAAAAGCCTGACTGTCTTGTGATTCCTCACACTTGTCAAGGCTTTTAGACTTCTTTTTCTTCTTCTTATCTTTTCGTTTTTCTTTCTTCTTCTGCTTTTCACCGTTCTTTTTCTTCTTGTGATTGGGTGGCTCAGGGCTGGCAGAACTGTCTCTGTAGACGACGTGATTGTCGACCACTTCTTCCTCTACAGACGAATCCCTCCTCCGTTCGAATTTGCCAACATAGGTATCAACCTGTGAAAAATATCGATAGGTTAGTGCGAGTTCTAACGTAGTAGTGGGAAGGTTTAAAAAATATTTTTGGGTACAAGGAACATTAATTTCTTCTAATTATAAGGCCTCTGCTTTTTTTGGCAGGCTTGGAAACGAACAAATAAAAATCCTTTTTGTAAATTTGAATCCGCTCAGGGGTCTGTAAATGGTAACTGTTAATGTGAGTAGGTAATTACGTACCCGTGATATTGCAGTATCGTTTTCTCTGTCCTTGCTCCTTCGAGAATGTTTGTAGGTCTTCTTATTGCCTCTACTGTCATGACTGCTGAACGAGTCCGAATTTCTATCGCTTGAGCTTCCCTCTCTGCCTCTCCGATAGCCTTTTAACCTGAGAACGAGTACCAATCATAGAAAATCATAACATGTAATTGACGCCCAAAAATACAGGACTTTGAAGGACCAGATTGGTAACTTTCGAGTATCTTGTGTGTGAAAAACTTGCTGCAGGTGGTCAGAGTTACTTCTGGGGAGAAGTGGTAAAGGTGACTAAAGACATTAACTTGTAACTGATGATGAATGGCTAATGATTCTGAGTAAATAATAATTCCAAATAGAGTAAAATAAGTTGAGATAATTGGTTATTTTGGGGTATTTCTGTGGAAAGTATCGATTACCATGAATAAGTATGGAACGAAAATGAAAATATGTGGCTTAGGTATGAATAGAAGTGCTGATGTTTACTGGCTTTCGATTTTCTTTTTTTACATGTTATATTACAACGATCATAAATATGGTGTTTCAATTCCTTCTTAATAGTAATTAATTTATCTTGGTATTGAAGATCTATTAACTTGGCGGGGATTAAACTTACATGCCTCGTCGGCCACAAACTACACAGAGCAGCCAAACCACCAACAAGACTCGTCTGATTACGGTTTCATGTCATTTTTAGCGGATTTCAAGGAAAATTAGCTATTTTAGTGATCTACATTATTGGGCGTTTTTAAATCGAATACAAATAGAACTTACTCGTCACGACTAGCGCTTCGGCCCTTGTGCTTCTTCTTTTTTCGATCTTCTCTGTCCTTACTAGAACTTCTTCTCTTGTGACTGGACACATCTTCGCTGTTCCGCCATTTTCTCTCTGAGCTTCTGTCTTTACTCCTTTTGCTCCGACTCCTCTCACGATCGCGACTTCTCCTTCGATCTCTTGCCCTCTGGTCATTCTGGGAAGTCGAGTTTGTGTTGACTCTTCTTCGTTCCAGGCCTACAAAAAGGAAAAACAAAATTATACACACAGAAGAGAAAACAACCACAATTTCCGCACAAAAAAGTGGGAGTTTCTCAATTTTGAAACTATTATACATTTGTTATAGAGAATCTACTAATTACTCACCAGTTGAAGGTTTGAGGGAAGTGGTATCTCTTTCAGAACGGAACCTATCGTGGCGTTCTTCGTCTGAATCATCGCCGCCTCTTGCCATTATAGTGAAGCCTGCAAGAAATGACTATGTCATTATTTAGTTTAAAGAACTGACATTGCTGAAGGCTGCTTCCAATAAACCGCTGAATAACAGTAAGCACTTGTCAAATGGCAAGTACCCGACTCATCACGACCAAACGGATACGTTCTTTACAGAGGTGCTATCATGTCCCTAGCCAAAACATCACAAAACCAACAATCAGAAGAATTTCGTGTAACATTATGGATAAAACCATGGTAGAGCAGAATATAGTAATTTCGAGTGCAGTTTTTTCAACTTCGATATTCATATTTCCCAACCAATATAACAATTCTAGCGGGAAATCAGAGCAAACTCTACCAGAAACTCTTTATTCATGATTAATTTTAATGCAGTCAGATCTAATCAATCTATTCACTTAGTCGTGATTAATTACATTCTGATTCAACTAGGTATTCTAATATTGCACTTTTGTAATTGCTGTTCCTAATAATAAGTACTTGTAATTTGTTAATATTGTAGTTCTCAGCGAACTGGAAAGAAAATTGAAGCTTGTTGTGGTCCATGATAAATGGAAGACACTTAGTGAGAAAAAAAAAGAAAGGGTTTTGGCACTGTGGAAATTTAAGAACTTTCCGAAATGTCTATACAGGCCTTATGGAAGGGGAGAATTTCAAAGAATTCTTATCGAGCATAGAGATAAAAGCAAGAATAAGAGTGAGGAATTGAACAAGAAGAAAAACATGATAAGGGGTTTTTGAAGTTATATAACTCGGCTTCCTTTAGACCTGACGCTTGAAACTTTCAGGGCTTTTTTCTATTATCCACACCAAGAAGATCTTCCATACCAAATTTCAAGTTGAGCGGCTGCGGCCCCGTCAAAGTGGCCTAATTTCAAGTTTTTTTGTTCCTACAATTTTCTTGGATTGAGATAAGGGTTATTCAAATGGCGCTGGGTCATGTTATAAAGAACGCCTGTACAAAATTTCAAGTCGATTGGTCCTATACACAGGCTATAGACACTATACTAAACTTTCATGGCTGGATTTAAGCATAGGCGACACAGGCCCCAACACCACAATTGCAAAATAATTATAAACAACAAACGAATTAGCCAAACATCGTGTATTGCCAACACACTTCCTGGAACCCAGCAGTCCGATTCAGGAGAAAAAAAAATTTTTTAATATGGGTTACCTACTTCACCACCTAGTTAAGTTTGTTGATGGATATACCTACCTACAAAAGGCCTGAGAATATGTTCAACAGGAGTTCGCGAAAAGTCTGTCACCATAGCTACAGTACTACAACTAGGGATGGCAAAAAAAATGAAAACATCGATGTATCGATGCATCGATGCATCGACAGGCCGGCATCGATGCTCCAAAAACATCGGACCCCAAAAACATCGATGGAAAAAAAACATCGATGTTTTTAAAAAAACATCGATGTATCGATGGTTTTCAATTAATTTTTTTTTTTAAATTTATAAGCTATAAATTTATTTTATTTGTTACCATTATAATTCAGTTTCAAGAAAAAAAATCGAATAAACGAAGGCTGGGCTCATACCCTGTATTTGGCAGGTAGTCCATTCAAGAAAAGTAATTTTGAAAGCAATTTGCCCTCCAGGCGATTTCTCTGCTGCGTAAGAGTGGCACCAGCCTTGGAGAATAATCTTTCTGCCGGTACAGAGGTGGCTACCCTCCCCAAGTATTCTCTTGATAACGTGTACAGCTTGGGATAGACTGTCTTCATCTCTCCACAATTCAAGGGGATTTGAACGAATGTTTGATGCCACTGGAGTTGAGAGATACATTGATATCTCCGTGTCTAAGTTCACCGATAAGCTCTGAGAAGATGACATTTTCTTGTTCGTTATGAACGCCAACGATTTATCCCATATGTCAACGGGACTTCCACGGTCAGATTCTGAAGATGACTGAGATGACGGGGAATTAGAAGTATCAACAGGCGCCACCAGTTTTTTAATTTGAGTGAGGGCTTTTGACGATGCGATGGAATCGGAAAAGTGAATATTTTTGAAACGGGGTCCAAAAACATGGGTAGGGTCAGCAAGTTTCCCGCCCCTTAAATCTCGAGTCAAATCCTGACATTAGAGCCTGTTTTAGCTGCTTTCCCACAGGCGAAATATTGGAAGTATCGATATTTTTCAGCCAACACACCTCGATATTTTCATTTAAAGGAAATAAAAATTCAGAAATAATATTCCTAGGTATGTGAGAAAAACGTTAGAATAAAACATTCAGCAGCCTATGGCAAAAAAAATTGAAACATCGATGTATCGATGTGCCGATGCATCGAAACCCCGACATCGATGTTCCAAAAACATCGGCACAGAAAACATCGATGGAAAAACATCGATGTGTCCCGCGAAAACATCGATGTTTCAAAAACATCGATGTATGATTGCCATCCCTAACTACAACACAAAGGACCACACTCAAAAATAGTTCTCACCCATCTTCACATAAGTACTAGTGGTGGCCTTTCCAGCACAAAACACCAGCTTATCTCGATAACTGTGATTTTGATTAACGAATGGAAACACCATTACCGAAATGTATTGAGATAAGGTATGAACTAGTCACTTCTAAAATTAACTTTTGATTCCCGTGAGATAACGTGCTCACGCTCTTCTAACGCTTTCACTTATTCCGACTGCGCAACATTCCACGTAATAAATAAACATTTTCCCAATATGAGCAAACTAGGGATATTCACGGTTCACAGAGATGAGGGTGTTGAACTCAACGCCCACGGTCACAGAGCCAACGGGTTCAGGTCATTCCCAGATGAGCAGTGAAGATTCAACACAATCTTAGTAGGTAGAACAATCGAACCGTTCATGATGGTTTGAGTAGCTACCGAGGTAGAACACGAAGATCAGTTCCACCTTCAGTGACCTCAGTAGTAATACGTCGATATGAAAGCGATTGGTGAGTATTTAGTTCCGCCTCCGGAACAAGATACAAGCAAACAAGATACTATACGATACAAGCATAAGAGCGTAACACATCATTGACAGGCCTACCTATTTACCTATTCCAAAAAATCAAAATATTCGCTTACTTCCGGGTCACCAGGGAATATCTGGCACGGCAGAATACACAACACTAGCAAGACACACCCGACACGAGTTACCTTGAGTACAACTAATCACTCAACTAGAATCAAATTCATGAGTCAACGTATTCGATCAAAAAGAAAGACGACAGTTTGGATTATCTAATAATTAAGATTACGTACCTAATAAGAACGTACCTAATAAGAAATAAGCATCAAAACGGAATAAAAAAGTGGACCTCGGATAAAAAAGTGTTCCCTTCTTCTACTTCAACATTGGGAAGCAGACGTGACGTCACGAAGACCAGACACTTTTCTTCCGTGCACTTTTCCTACCATGGCGCTCGTGACGTCACACCGCTTCACAGAACGCAATTCCATCCCGGACCGTTCAGAACTGACCAAACAAACTATAATATTGTTCAACAAACTATAATTGATTCATCAAAATTATTGATTCACAACTAACAACGTTCAACAAATCAACGCAACCTCCACCAACCCAACTTTCATAAAGATATACAAATTGTATGTCCGCCATGGTCCTGCCCCGTCAAGACATAAAATAGGAATAGAAGAAGAAAAAGGTTAACTTTCATCTGTGACTATTTGTTTACTGCACTGCATGTCTTGTCGCATGCTTATCTATTTGAATTGATTTCGGTTTCTTTTATGACCTTATTTTCTAGTAACTTCATCCGTATTCTTAAGAAAGTGGTAATATTACTGTTACTGATCATTTCAGTGGTTGCCTTATTGAAAGTTTGGTTGATCAACGAAGATAGTGACATGACAGCGGCACTTCCCGGCTCCAACTCTGGCATTCCCGACAAACTTTGGCAACCCAAATATGCTATTCTTGAAACCACGTTAGTACTCAACTCATTACTGTAAATTTATTTTAATGATGAATCATATAGTAATTCAGCGTTAACCCTCCGATACCAGGTGGGGTCCCTAACGACCCCACGACCTTGTTTTTCTTCAAGTGAAATTGTAAAAAAATCTTTTCCGTTAAGTATACGTATACCACTACCGTTGTATACCGTTATACGTATACCATTCCCGTTGTATCGAAACTACACAAAATATTTATAAACCTATACACAAAATATTCAACTAAGTTACCTCGATGATAAGTTGGTCATAGGTATAGATCAAGTAGAAGTGGTTGCAGAATAAAAACATTCCCCCAATCAACTGATTAGTAATATATAGATTAATTGGGCGTATGTACTCCAAATTATAGGTATATATTTATTGTTATTAAACTATTATTTTAAATAGTGGTATATGTATAACGAAAAAGACCCTTCTTTTCTCATGAAAATTTAGGACATTTATCTTACGACCATCTGCTTGGATGAGATTATATATTTTTACAACTTAACAATAAATTTATTAAGCATTTTTCATTCATCAAAAAACATGGTTGGGGTACGTCGGGACTCCAAATTTCCCGTACCTAGTCCAAATTTAGAAAGCTAAACTCCTGGAAGTCAACGTAATGGTTACTGGGAAGCAATTAGTCATAATATATAATATTATTTGATTTTCTACTGCCATAGTTGTAAGAAATTTGTGTGCAAAGAACACAGGAGATCTACCATTCTATGCTCTAAAAACATTATTGAACTTGCTTTCCTTTACTCATTTATTGTATTTACTAACAAAAACTACCTGCCTTAAGATCAGCCTACTAAAAAGTTTTTATTATTATTATCAGGTTTGGCCTCACGCAACTACTTCGTATGCCTGGCCTCATCCTAATAATTTTAATTAAAAAATGCATTTAATTACTAAAATTAAGGAATAAAGTAGTGGGGTCGCCAGAAACCACACCCGGTATTTGGTGTAATTTTTTTCACCCGGTATTATACCTGTCTAAAACTGAACGTAAAAACAGTAGATATGGTATTTTTTCTATGAATGTCAATCGAAGTAACTTCATTGTAGTATATCGTATTAAGCTGTTTCGACGATTTGAAACGAGATTGATTGATATTGTCATTTTTCAGAATGGGGGAGGTCGTAATAGAGTTGTACTGGAAACACGCTCCCACGACATGCAGAAACTTTGCAGAACTTGCCAGGCGAGGTTATTATAACGGCACTAAATTCCACAGGATAATTCGAGATTTTATGATTCAAGGTATGTTAACTATTTTCCTAACTACTGGGGGTAGTGTCCTCTTACAAGAACCTAGACAGTCAATTCCGTCTTTCGTATGTGAAGCCTTTTATATGATCCTTGTATGTATAATTTTGACTTTTTATCTATCTACATGTGGACGTCCATGTTATGATGCGAAGATGCTGCTCATCTATTTGGCTCATCTATTCCTCCAGGATGTTTGCCTCACATCCAAGAAGGATTCGATTGGAAATAATGAACCCAACATTTCATAACGCACATATTTTTGGTACCTTGGCATTACATTTGGCTTTTCTTAGGCGGAGATCCTACCGGCACGGGTAAAGGTGGTACTTCAATCTATGGAAGAACATTTGCTGATGAAATACACGAAGATTTAAAACACACAGGTATTCTCATGTTATTTATCATAATTTTATTGGAGATGTTGCCTTCATTCATGTTATGCAAGTTTAGGTGGATGTCGGTCTGATTATGTCTTTTAGTAGGTGAGACCACTATCCAAACTGGCAGTTTTGCACTAAAGAAAAGCATTTCAGGCACAATGAAGTTCCACTGAACCTTCAGTAAATGGGATTGTTGTTTAGTGGTGGATTATACTTTTCCTCTTGTTTCGTAATAATATAATATACTAGTTGTAATTAGTTTGTACGAATTCAAGTGATAGTACCGTGATTTTTCTAGACATCCAGATAATCATCTCCATATAAAATCGTGATATTGTGCGCTTTTGCACCCTCGTTGTCCGGGAAGGATCAGTCAAATAAGTACCAACTTTTCTCGAAACTGAATTCTGATTTTGAATTACGATAGATTGCCTTCAGACCAAAAAAATTATCTTTATTAAGACATTGGTCGCCGATAAGAATGCCAACAGAAG
Source organism: Stenodema calcarata (assembly GCA_963920205.1). Classification (NCBI taxonomy): domain Eukaryota; kingdom Metazoa; phylum Arthropoda; class Insecta; order Hemiptera; family Miridae; genus Stenodema; species Stenodema calcarata. Next base: position 7,978,087 of record OY986053.1, on the reverse strand, counting down.
AGTTCAGCAAACTGCACAAATTGACTTTCTTAGATCGTCATGTTGGGATGGTCATGCTCCTGTTGTTGGTTGGCTATTACATTGCACTACGTCCGACATTCCTTGTATGAAAACCCGGCTAGTTCCCGGTTCTCAAGAAAAAGAACAATCGCAGGGATTTAACATGTAGGGTCAGGATGATAAACTACGAGTGCATTCATCAATTTATTAACTCATAAACACGGCACAACCGCTCTCATAACAGCTGATAGATTACTGACCCACACATACTACTGACATTGTGTAAAGAATCATTTCGTCACTGCTTACAGCATACAGTTCTGATACAACCTACTACACATGTTCTCATTTTTCAGGTGACATACAAAACTTTTGATTTCCAAAACTTACTTGCACCTTCCAAAACTGGTTACTTTTAGGATTTCGCTGGGTTTTAGTCAATATTAAATCCTAAATTGAACTGGATTCATTCGCTCCGGCGCCTCAATTTGAATCAGCAAAAATTATAAACTCATTTTGGCAAAAATGTGGATTGGACGGTATCAGAACTTAAGTGATGATTTATGATATAATAAACCGAAATCGTATAGCTAATTTGTAGCGTTCCCTCTGCTTCGTAGAGATCACGAACAAACACTGTATGTTTCATTTTATTGTAGGGGCTGGCATACTTTCAATGGCCAACTCAGGGCCTGACACGAATGGATCACAGTTCTTCATCACGCTTGCGCCTACCCAGTGGTTGGACGGGAAACACGCCATTTTCGGTGAGTAGTTACGTACACTTTTCGATGTTGAATCTGTGAATTCATTGAAAGCAGAATTTTCAGTATGACGGTCGGTGAGCGAGATGTTCATTATAATGAAATATAAATATTGAATTAGTGGAGCCCTTTTCATTATATTAGACAGGGCAGGATTTGAAAAATACATTTTGAAAAATTAGGCGCAAAATGGTGATTTTTAAGGGAATTTGCGCTAAATATTCTGTATTGTCGGATCTGAAAATATCAACATAATGTTTGTACCTTTATGGATGTGACAATTTAAGATATTCGACTCATAACTCAGGTTATTTTAAGTAAAGATATGGTCGTGTATCAAGTATGTACGTACAATATACTATCTACAATAATAAAACATGACCAGTGACACTATTTTGTGATTTTAATTATGGTGTGGGCCCCTAGGTGCGCGCCTATGTCGCCTATGCTTAAATCCGGCCTTGATATTGGAATAGAAAGTGACGTGTGATCATCCCTTCAATGATAGACCAATAAAAGTCGTCACTGATGAATTGTACAAATTCCCAAGGAACATTCGCTATTCCAGTGGTTTTTACATTTTAAGTACCTACATACTTTTTTTTTGAAAATGTCCATTCTCAATACAACCGAAGTTTTCTATTTATAGAATGTTCCACCCTCTGGCATAACTAATCCAGTAAATTTTTGCTCCCAAACGTATATTATGCTGCGGAATATGTATGTTGGTTTAGTTCATAGAATTGCAGAGTTGGCTAAATCGAATTCTTATTTCTGGAAGACTGTGTTTCTTCACCTAACACACTAAAATTGATTTTTATTTTGTTTTACAGGACGAGTGTATTCTGGAATGAATGTTGTGAAACGCATCGGACTTGTTGAAACCGACAAAAACGATCGGCCTGTTGATGATGTCAAAATCACGCGAGCATACATTAAAATGAACTAAATAGGTATTTCCAAAGACTGAAGTGTTTGGTAAATTACTTCTTTTATACTCCATTTGTAAAGTAAATAAATCGTCAACTATGGTCTCTTATGGTTGTTTTGTTCGTATTGTTTCAATGGCCTTGAGTAGAAAAATACGGCTGTGGTACCACGTATTTGGGAGTTCCAGGAGGTAAGTCCGCTTCGGTAGGACCAGCTGTTGGGGGCTTATCCTAGGGCGAGCAAGACCAAACGCTAACAACCCAGTAAGCCCAAACATGCTCAGTTCTAGTGTGACGTTAATAGCGTTACCTATCTAAGAGTGAAGTTAGCAACGCTGTATTTTCCGTTTTTCACACGTTCACCTCACCAAACGCTTGGACTTGGATTTTATACTTGACAACTCAGTAAACTCGACCACTGGCGAACGAACACTGGCACAGGCGGGAGAACCAATCACTGTTATCCACACGTAAGTTACTTTGCGATAGGACCAAACAGATCCTCACGAAAAGGACGCCCTATCTTTAAGACCGATGAGTCCGGGTGAGGTAGAGACGACAGTCTTATCAAACGTTAAGGCGGTCCTATCGAAGCGGAATTATCCCTTTGGAGGGGGGGGGGGGGGGTGTATAAACGTATAACGTGAATTCTGTGTGGTGTAATGTTTTCAGGTTGATAGTATTTTCCTTACCCATGACAAAGAGCCTCGTTGATGGAGTGTGTTTCCTTCAGATGCTAGATCTTGCATCTGTAGTAAACCTCATTTCACTTAGTTTACTGTACACATAACATCACGTGGCTTTGGTCATGAATACATTAAATGAAATTTTCAAAGTAGTAGACGGTCGGTATCGTCCCTCTACTATACCTTGAAAATTCGTTCATAGGGTCATACTGTATAATATGTTCTTTTTACATGAATAACGAGCACCTTGTTGGTGTTCAACTAAAATCATTGAGTCTAAAACAAGTTCAAACTCAGAATTCACCCTATTTATTGCAATCCTGCATGATGGTATGCTGAGTTTGGGGAGTACTGAAGTGATTAATTTCCATGGAATTTGTTCATCCTGCAGGATGAACAAATTATTTCTTTTACTAGGCCAAAATATTCAATTAGAATTATCATTCGGTACCTACAAGATTTATTACTTCTATGACACTTCCTAGTACAATTCGTGTTTCCTACCATAACAGGTCATCACTCCTCGAGTAAAGCTTCCTCTTCTTCCTGACTGGTGATTTCTTAGGACATCTTGTCGGTAAGCGAGAAACGTCTAGAGGATTGATTACTTTCTTGTTCTTCAACGGGGAGTTGAGGGCCATTGGGTTAGTGAGGGCCTGAGAGCGCTCGACCACTGAGTGGCCCTTGTTAGTAGAAGAATCTGTTTTTTCTGTCTGGTTTCCAATCGAACAGTTTAATCCAACCTAAACATAGTTGAGAGTTGGGCCAATTAATTAAAACCGTTTACAATTAACAAACTGTTGAGTCGTATGTCCCAAAATTAGCTGTATTTTGCAGCACCCTGGCACTATCGTAGCACCAACACTACAGTTCTGACATCCTTCATATCCTTCAACTTTATAGCTATAATACCCAAATTGAGCCGATTTTTGCATTTGGCAGCTTGTTATCAAATGTTTTTATTCTGAAAAGCTCAAGGACTTGATGAAGACCAGAAATATAAATTATTGTAACAGGAGGCCCAAATTGACAAAGAAATTAAGATGTAGATAACAAGATGCATAATTAACTGTGTTGAACATGCACTCTAGTTTTTCTACTCCATTCTTTATTATAAAAATACTAAGTTGTTGGTTAAATTGTTTTATGATCTAGTTAGTGTGATCTCTTATGTTTGTGATTTAGCATTTTCACTTAACAGTGATAAATCCAGACCGCAAATTTCCCTATCTAAATTTTCCTACGTGATCATAACACGTACAATATGAGTTGGTATTGTGAACTATACTACATAATATCGCTCCTTTGCTGCAATAGTGTCATATCTCAAAATTAGATGCTTCGGGGTAATCGAAACAAAAACCATTTCAACTTTGAAATATTCCGCTAAGAATTTCACGAAGCGAATTTTCAAAGCTCTAATTTCCGAGCTTTAAAATCTGACTTCGTGAAATTAGTTGAAATGGTTTTTTTTTCTATTACCTCGAAGCATCTAATTTTGAGATATAACACTATTGCAGCAAAGGAGCGATATGTAATAGTACAATATTATTATATTGTACTATTCCCTACAGAACAACCTGCCTTTTTTACATATTCAGAGAGTTTATGCTTGAGGGTGACTATTTCTTTATCCTTTTCTTCAATCGTCTGAGAATACTCCACAAAAGTAGTATCTTCTGTAAGAATACAGTACAAACAACACTGTAAGATAGGTACTACTTGAATCCAGACGTTTTCACAACACATCATCATTAATTATCTCCTTTACCCACCTTTCACCTTAGCATCAGCTTTCAATATTCGAAGTTCTTCCTCCAATGATTGGCGAATTTCGTTCTTCTCTTCTTCATGTCGCTTTTCCAGATCCAAGCGCAACTGTCTCATAATAAAACAGAAAGTACCTAAATCAGTTTCCTAACTAAAATACAAGCTTTGGCGAAAATCTACAAATTATTAAAATTACCAACCTTCTTTTCAGCTGCTAATTCTTCGTCTGTGTTCTTTTTCTCCTGTAGAAGTTGACAATATCGATCTAAGAACAACGAGCATGTTAAGTAGTTCCTTGGCAAAAAAAGAACATCGAAATAATATTATAACATATTATGTTATAACACAACAAACCGCTCAGTATATGCACACCTAAATGCACAACAATGAGTCCAATGGTGACAATATGAGTTCTGTTCGGCGAAAGGGAATTCTCTAAATTTGATTTCCTGCTATATGCGTGGGGTGATGGACAATACATTTCCTACCTAATTGTACGTATCTTTGAATAATTAAAGCTACTTTACATAGCATTACTGGACTTTCCCCTCCTCGAACGAACTCTCAACATTTTACCTCACTACTCCAGTTATATCGTAAAGTTATGGGACGCCATACAGACAGAAGGGCCTTAACAGAAAATGACGAACCCCTGTGGAAAACTTAGCTGCTCAGTAATAGTACCAAACGTTCTTAATACAATGAACAGAATTGAAGGTTGGTAGCAAAATGGAAGTAATTGCTACCAACCTTCAATTTCAACCTGTTCTTTGAGTATCTGTTGGTACTTGGTGATGCTGGTTTGCTTCGCCCTTACATCTTCTTTCAAACGGGCACACTCCTTTGTCGTTAAGGAAAGCTCAAGATTTCCAACGGCCAAAGCTTCCTCCAGGGATTTAACTTGATTTGAACACTCCTTGTATTTCTGAAAATGAGACTTTCTTGTTCGTATGTCCTTCAAATAGTAAGCCATAATGTCCTTCCCAATTACCATAGTGTTTATACTTATAAGTATTTTCGTCAAAATTCGTGTACTACCGACCTTTTTGAAAACCAACAACTTGTGCCACATTTCTTCGGTTTCTTTGGAGAACTTTATCTCGTTTGGGTTTGTCATCGGGCTGCTGAAACCCAGAAATAATGAGTGCATCAGAGAAAAAATGAATTAAAATTAATGTTAAGGAAAATTCTGATCCTCCCCAAAGGACATCCACGTAGGAGATTCCAGAGAGCGTCTTATACAGGGGGTTTTCAAATTTCCCATCTACTCAGTCTCTAACAATAAATTTTTTAATTAAACGAAAGGATGAAAAATGAGCCTGAAAAGTAAATTTTGTCAAATCTTGAAAAACACTTTTTAGTCCCCCATAATTCTAGTACATAATATTTTATAGCCTGTAGGCCTAACAAATGCGCAAAAGCCAACTTTCCAACGGTATAATTAGTTTTATCTTTTAGGGGGAAATTGAGAAAATTGAGTTTGTATGGGAACAAACGTGTATTTTCAGGAACATTTTCACGCTGAATCGAATGGAGACATACCCAGACTTCCCTAGCAACGAATTAAATGAGTTTTCAGTCGCATTGCGACTGTCGCAATATCTCCGTTTAAGGGTGTAGAAAGAGTCAAGTCAACGGCATTACTTAGGAAATTTATTTATTTTTGAGGAATGGCCTTCATAAAATAAAATTACATGAACTGTTCAAATCCAATTAGTGGACTGAATTCCGGAGTGCGGGGATCTGATTCACCAGAACCACCGCGGCATTCATCATGAGGTCGACTTCATTCGGAGCCGAGCGACCCTCTGCATCCGCGAGAACGGGGGACATTTTGAACAATTCATATTGTATCTAATTTTAAGGCCTGCTTGGACGTATGTCATCCAGCTCTGGGGCTGCACGAAAAAAACAAACGTCAAGATCATATAAACACTTCAGAACAAGGTACTAAGGGGTATTGTAAACGCTCCCTGGTACATACAAAATGATGACCTCAAGATGGAAACAGACCTTGCGATTAAATAGAGACCTTGCGATTAAACACGAGCCTCCATGAACACATGAATCCAGAAGTTTGTCGTCTACTAGACACCAGCAACGTCAACGAAACCTCTCGACCTTGTAACATGATGCGACAAGTCTTGTGGGAAAGTAACTGTAATCCTACAGAGTAGTTGCCATTGGGCTATGAACTCTACACATTGTCGAATATTTCAAACTCACATGTTGGGCCAAGCTCAGTTGATATGAAAGTATCATATTATGTTTCTAACAAAGAAATTTTGGGAAAAAAAGAAAATATCGACGTTCAAGCGAAAGAAAGACCAACCTGCACCACAGTTGTGAAATTGAGGCGGATATTAAACTATAATAGGTACTTATTGGTAAGTAAGTAGGTACAGTATGACTTACCTTGGAAACCTCTGTAAGATACGAACATTATGATCAGACTGATCAGATCAGTTCGTAGAGTACCTAGCAGGAGGTTGGTAAAGCAGAAGTACGTACTCATAATAACGTTCTAGCACTCTATTTCATGTAGAAGAAATAAACTCAATGACAAAACTTCTTCATGGTAGAAAACGATGATGGAGAATCTACTCGTGGATGCCAAAATGTAATACGAAATAAAATTTATTCAATAAACTCCAATATTCCGGGAACTCTTAAGAAACCCGAGTTAGACGATTGTGACACTTCTTGTACTGGAATGTTACCTAATTCTCTAGTTTAGATGTACAGTAGAAACCCGGCAAAACTCTTCCTCCACAAGGTTTTGGTACAGGCTTGAACAATAGAATGACAGCCAGGATTATTTAATCCGATGGAAATTTGATTAAACTATCGGATTAACTGTTTGCCCAAATCTTCTATGAGCTCCTGAGCTAATTTCATTGCAATCCAACCATAATACTGAAATGTGACATGGGGCGTCTGACGGAACAAGTACTACCTAACTAAAAATAATAAGCTTTCAAGCCAAATAACATAGGTAGCTGCATCTGTCGGTTACGTTTTACTGTGAAGTGGAAAAGTCAATTGCGCATCATTTAATCAGGAGTTTAAATAACTACGCGGTTTGGCGCCCTCAAACGCAGCCAGCGCGGCCACCATGATAAGTGCCGACCGCCATTTTAAGGCGGCAGTTCGGCGCCCAGTTATGTAGGGTTAGGTCATTTTCAAAACAAAAACACACCGTTCCGTCGTGAATTTTGCCTGTTCAGTAATTTCAGTGAAGTAGTTTCACCTGTGGCTGATCGCTGATACTGACTGTATTTGCTCGGAAAGGTATAGATATACTAGAGATGGAATCTTCTGCAAGGCCATTGGTTAACGGAGCGATTTTGCCTCAATACATCGGACAAACTGTTACCATTTTCGGCACACTGATTTCTGTAAGTATTGTCTGATGGTGGTATTTATTTACGTATGTTTGAACGGGCGAGCCCAATTACATTGATATTGATTACGAGAAGAAGTCCAAGTCTGGATGCAGACTTACGAGGTAGTTGGATGTCCTAGGAAGTCGGCAGAGCAGGTAATTCGTGGCTGAAAACGGCGTGAAAAAAGGCCGAGTAGAACGAGTCGCTCGAGGAATCCGAAAAAAAGATCTTGTACAGTAGAGTCGGCGAGCTCAATTTGTGATTCAAGAGCTTGTTCAAAACAGACATATCGGCAATCTGTCTCCTGGTTTCTAACGCATGTATGCGCAAGGATTCGCAGATCATCTCGGACTGTGGAATGCCAAGTTTATAGCCGATGTACCGGAGAAATTTCCTCTGCACCCTCTCCAAGGGGTAATTATGAACGGTGTACAGGGGCGACCATACCGTGGATGCATATTCTAACCTTGGTAGAACTAGCGTCTTATAAAGGACAACAATTGGCTGAATTCTCTAGTGTTGCGCTTGATGTAGCCGAGGGTCCTAAGCGAGCTAAGCTAGTCAGTGTGGTGATCATGAGTCGGTTTACTCACACACATTATGGTTGGCTGAAATGTCGTGGGGAGCTGCTCTGCCTAAACTATATCCCTTGGATCAGCGACGGGATACACTTATGTGCTCTATGCAGTAGAAGAGAAGGAGAGAGAGAGGGACTAGCGATTCTAGCGGATTACAGAAAGATACACCTATAGGGGAGAAAACGATACCCAGAGATCAGCTAATGGACATCATAAACGGAAGCAAGTGGGAAGAGCTGTGCAATTTTGTAAAACAGACTTGGTCTTACAGAAGACTACTAATAAATTAGTTTAATTGTTACTAGAAACATATAGACTTGAGAAAGAAAATAATATTATTATTAATAATAAAATAAAATAACAAAAAAAGAAAATAAACGAAAGAAAAGTGTTAAGTACTAACAAACTAATTGAGAACTAAATAAACAACAAAAATTATTAAAGCCTGTATGATTGTTTCTAAACGGCGAACTCCGGCTGAAGGTAATCACCAAAGCCTGGTCATGTTGTTGTAACAATTGATGTGATTTGTTTTATACAATTGATCATAAAGTATGTTTTTCATTCAATCATTATGGTTGACCGATTTCTTGATTAATTATAAATCCTTGTAAAGGATGTCCCATGTTGTTCATCATCCAAACTGTGCCGGGCCCATAACTTTTTGGATGTAAAGGGAAGGATGTAAATTAGGAAGAATAATAGCTGAGTAAAAAAAAAAAAAAAAAAAAAAAAAAAAACAGAAACAATACTGTAATAACACAATCAAGAATGTATTTTTTACAACTAGGGTCTTTAACTTTTTAATGACACAAAGCAGATGACCTTTCAATAGGTCGAAACAACACCAATATGTGACCAAGACTGTTAATGAAATAAAAGGCATATTACAACAAATCGTCCCTTAAGATCCCACAATGTCTAACTCAGTTTTCCCAACTTTTCAGAAGATACAAAAACGGATTTTCCAACGTACAGTAGTAATTTATATGGTTATCGCGGCTTTTCTACGTTGAAGAAGCCTTTTACTGCATTGCAAAGAAGGCCAAACCAATGAGGTAGAAAGACGGACCGAGAGATTTCTCATAAGTATCCTTGCCTAACTCATTTTGCCAAAAAACTGAGTTAGACCTTGAGGGATCTTAAGGGACAATATTATCTAATCCAATCACTAAGTCGAAATACCGAACAAAAATCTGAATCCTGAACAAGCACACTCAAGTAGATGTCTGGCAGGTGTACAATTGAACCTGCATCTTCTAATGGAGTTAATAACAAACTTTGTTGCTTATGTTTTCACCAGACTGAAAGCTCGGGGACGGCCTTCGATCTTATGACCTGCGATAGGAAGATCGTAAAAGTTTCAATGAGGAAACCTCTCACCGAGCCGCTCTCCGGTGTTGTGGAGGTTCACGGTATCGTCAAAGGAAGAGACAATATCATCTGTAACTACTACATGGCTGTGCCTGGCGAGATGTCTAGCAACTACGGTGAGAAAATTTTCGATTATCTAATCAATTGTGGAGATTACCCGTGGAAATGACGTCCCCCTGGTGCACATTTGTCAAGAGGTCTAGCTTTTTTTTTTAGAAAATTTTTGAAGAAAAGATTTTTTTTCAACTTTCTTTTCTTATGCGTAACACATTGACATAAAAAGTTCAAATTTGGACAAAAATCAGTCTTGACAATCGAAAGGCTAAAAGTTCGTAGATGGGCAGAATCGGGCCACTCCAAGGGAGGTTTGGGGAGTTTTAGGGGGAAAAAATTAAAGGGATTTTAGGCTGAACACGACAGGGAGGTCAAACTGGAGCACTTAGATGAAGTACCTAACGTGGTTGTTACTTGAGATGTTGTTCACGGTTCTTCTGCTCTAATCTGATAACGGAATGAGATATCGCAATTCTGACTTCACCATCGTGTTCAGCGTCGAAAAATCTAGTAACTGAGGTGTCACAAGGCATAAACTCGAGACAAAATGATGCAACTAGTGAAATAACATAAAACACGTTTACACATTTTACACAAAATCAGTTATTTCTTCGAAAATTTGCTCTTGTAGCCATGCTGCATGACCGGGGATTTTTATTTCTCTAAATGTCAACTCAGGTGTTACTTTTGCTTATAACCAGTTGAACTACCTGTTTGTTGCTTAACATACTGTTTATTGTATTGGCATCGTAGGAAGTAGTTATTGGTTGTGGGGTTTGCCCTTCTGCCTCCTTGCTGGGAACAGGATGCACACAGTGGCGGTCGTGCTATAGATATTATCTCAGAAGCTATCAGTCGCAGAGTGTAAGTTGGTCTCATTCGACGCGGATTCGAATTTTTCATGTTGGTCCCACGAAAGATTATGAACATAATCAAGATTGCTATGGTATCTTGGTGTTCATTACCTATACACATTATACATTATACAGATGGTGTTCATATTAATATAGAATTGTTGAAAATTATGAGTTTTGACTTTATGAAAATTTCCATCATGAAGTTCAAAAAGGAAAAGGCACATCATCTTTTTGGGTATCAATAAAAAATCATCTTGTTGCAGAGAACGATTTGGTCAACGACGTGGTCACGCTCGTTCACAACGTTCCAAACCCTTGGAAGACAGCGGCTTGAATTTCTCACATCTCCAAAACTCTTCACTTTTTTCAAAGTGCCTTTATTGTGTTATCGATGACCCTAGTAATCAAATGTGATATGATATTATTTTTTGGTATTCTGTGTATAATTTGGGCTTCTTTCGCTGGTTTTCATTAAGAAACACCAGAGCATCAATGAAGCTTGAGTGATTCTTGTCTTGCAGTTACTGCTATTGTTTGTTCAGTTTATCAAATAACAGTCTATTGATTTTTCAAGAGTTCTGAATAATCTATTTTGTGTTGTGTAGGTATAATATTTCCATTTTCTGGCGAATTTCAATAAAATAACAGTTTAATGTTTCAGTCTCCCATAATGCCAGAGAATGTACGTATTTACCACCTTGAAACCGTCACTTCTTAGCGTATTCAATGCCATTATACTCGTACATGAGTAGGATTAACATTACAACTTGGAGGTTATTCGCATTCTTAGGCAGCTTCTAATTTTGATATTGATGTTATTATTTTTCCTCTAAATGGATGTTTCAACTCGTTTCCTGATGAACCAATCATCTTGTTAATTTTTAATGGTTACGGCAGCAATGTATACAATCACTCATTCGCAATAAATTTCATATCAAAACACACTGTCGCACTCATGTAACACAGTACATAATTCCCTGTCTTGGCCGTAGATGCTCAGATCTACTAGTTAGACACATCAGTTCTACGAGTTACCAATGAGTTGAATCAAGAGAAGTAAGACGAATCTAGGTTTGACACTTGTATTTATTGATTGCAATTTTTGGATCGCTCCTACTCCTATGATTAGATGAATAATTCGCTATTGAATTATTCAAGTAGATATTGCATAACAATAATTGTGTCCTCCTGATGTGTGGTGCAAAAAGGATTGCTATCCATTTTGCCCGCCAGCCACGTATATAGGATGCTCTGTGCAATTATATTTCTGTACATAGGTCCATTGATAAATAAAGTTCTTTATATTTGAAGTTCCAAGTACGGTATTTAAAAATGTAAAAATGGCTTGGAAAAATAATAAGGGTTTTGTGAGCGATTACGAGGTACATGAACTAATGAGCCAAAAAAAGGTGCGAGGGTCAGAAGTCAGAAGTCGAAATTATTATTTCCTACTGATAGAAGCTTCCAGCGGGCGCCTTGTGATCGCTTTGGGAGGAAAAATTGACAAAAAGGTGCCACCAATGTTCATCATTGAAAATATCGTGCAATTGAGGTGATTGTTTTTCCCAAGCTCACAACGCTCGACCACCTCTCAAAGATCGCATTGAGCTCAAAATGGGGGCCAGTCAATCAGGAGCAGGGCGCGCTATGCCAACAGCGAATTCCAGTCAGAGCGTCATCATTCCTCTCGGGGCCAAGCCTCCAAATGTTGCTTTACAAGGAGGTAAGTTAGGCCAAACCATCACAACTAAGTACCCTTATTGATAATCAACAAATGCCCGGGATAAATAATTGTTTGAAAACGTTTTGCGAGATTACACCTACCCATGTTTTTTGGTACGCTGAAACCGAAAATGACCCACACATATTATGTTTCTGTACCACCCTCAAAGAGGAGAGAGAGACAACACTGCAGCATTGGCAGAAAGAGTGGGAATCTGATGTCTGTAGTAGTGGTGCCTAAGTAGGCTTTTTGATAATTAATGAAATATTTAATTAATGAATATTTTAAGAAAGAGTCCTTTGTTCGTTTTCCTCTATCAATTTCTGTCAAATTTTCCTCTGAAACAAAACGAAAAACAACTGCTTACTGCACAATGAAAAACTGATAGGGCACACAGTGATTTAGCTCGTGGAATCTGTCACACAACTAGTGGATAGGGGGCGATTCAAAGCCAGTTTTGGGGTCATCCTCAGCACCTTCCACCGGAATCCTGTTGCACTAGACCTTTTGGTACTCAGGGTACACCTCCTGTTTCAATGAGCCCCACGTTCCCCTAATTGTAATGCATAGTGGTGTTTGATTCTTGAATATCGCCGACATTGTTTTTATGGGAATTTTTTTAGGCATTCAAGACATTCCTACGTGTCCTTGTTGATGTCATAACATTAAACTGTTTTTCCCCCCCAGTGAGTCAATGTCACGGGGAAACGTCGACTGCAGCTCCGGTCGTCGGTCCAGCTGGCAACTCCGAGCAGGGCGACATCATCGATGTGTCTTCGCCAGCCCAAGTTTTCATCGTGGATTCGGGCGAGGATAGTTCTGACGAGTACCTCACTGTCCTCGACGACGAAACTGGTCTCGCTCTTCAGGACGTCAACTTCCACAGTTGCACCTCATTTGCTTCAGCATTGGGTGAGTTTTTTTATCCGTACTTTCTCGCTTGTCTGGAATAGTCCGTAGGTATCGATAGAGGGAAGGTACTAATGTGAAATGGATAGCTATCCGAAGAGTGGTAGGGGGAGGTCCACCGAAGCCCAAGTTTGAACACTAGTGTCCTCCAAACTTTTTCTATTATTTTATTAATTGCGAACAATGAATTCATTGTATTTATTTACGAAATATGTATACTACAAACTGGTGGTCAGTCGATCTACCAGTAATGAACGTCTACGTCTTTGAATTATTAAATTTGGATTGCAAATCGATTTTTGAAGTTACAAGTACTTTGTTGTATTAAGTAGCAGTGCCGTTGGGGTGGAGGGAGGGTGGTCAATCTTTTGAAATCACCTCTCCCGAACCCCTAGAATAGGATATTTCGTGTTGTGCAAAATCCAAGGCAATACTGCTTCAATATAGCTGCCAGAGCACCACTTGTCGTTTTCATCCAAAGCCAGTAGTAGCTTTCAAGAAGTCAACAAGTGAGGATTTCACAACAGTAATTTAATACTTTGTCTCTCCCTACACACCTCATCAATTAATGTAACTATTTAATCAGTTAAATAATAGGTAATCAATTATTGTGGATACTACTGTCATGATGTGTTTATTATTTTTTTAACAAAAATCTCCAACCTCTGTGCTGCATGACTTGATAACCTCCAAAACCTCTCTCCCTACAACTAATCGAAACATTTGGATTTGTAGGGAGAGAGAATGGATTGTAGGGAGATAGTAAGGCTTACATTTTGCAAGGATAGGTAATTGGATATCAGACTGTCTTTTGACCCCGTTGAATTTTCTGTCAATCTTCCTGAATGCGAGATGCGTCAAGAATCGGCAGCGTTTGCAAAACCACTGCACCAAAACTCAAGCCCCCCCCCCCCCCCTCGAAGACCCTCAACCCCTCAACTTCAGCTCAACCACCTACACTATAATTCTACTGCGGAGATCGTTTTCTTGTTCTGAAATATAATTTTAAAGTTCGAATTTCCATTGTTTTCTCTCTCCCTACAAACTTTAAATTTTCAAAATTCCATATTTCCTAAACGATCCAATAAAGTGTGTGCGCGCTGAAGGAACTTGAAAAGACCCATATCTACTCGTAGGTATGTTGTTGGAGCTAGGCTGTGGAGGGCTCTTCCTCTGCTCCTCAGGTCTCCACCTGCAGTCAGTCAGTTCAATATCTTGACTTTTTTCATTTTGTTCGTAAATTTTTATTCACCTTTTCTTTTTGCATTATTATGTAATGTAAATTTTTACTCACCATTTCTTTTTGCATACTTTATGTAATGTCATTCATGTGTACCAAATGGGCAGATCGGCCTTTGTACAATAAATGGTTTATTACTATTATTATTAGGATGCTGAATGACTGGAAATGTGGCTTAAATATTTTACCCGTGAATTTTAGACGGTTGCAACCACTTTTTTTCAGGCTCACGACACCTGCTGCAGTCACCTGAAGACCCTCAAAGGCGCTCTAGCTGTCCAGAGTAGATTCCTCCCACATTTAGAAAAGATAACGTGAGAACACTGACTTCGTCCTTAATTATTAACGAGTTTCGTAATATTACTTAGTTTCCGTTGAGTTGTTACCAAGTTGAAGATGTATTCCATTAAGATACTCACTCCTCCCCACCTTGTGATGACCATTTAGGTATCTCAGTGCGGATCAGATGGGAGGCAGTCAATGACCCTTTCGCTGACTTCTCCTGGTCTTGGTGTACCAACGTAAAAGCAACTGCCGCCAACTTCTCCAGGAAAATCTGCAGCCCTGACTCGGGGGGAACAGACGATCAATATAAGTTTCCAGTAGGTCACTGGAGCGCGCTACTGTTCCCCACAAACCTTCCAATACCCCTTTCCACCCCTCATACTTTAGTTCCATTCTCCGGGTCTACAGTGTGTTTTATCATTAAAAAATAACTACTCCTTCCGCTCTCTTTCACGACATCTCAAAAAAAATAACACTCTCCACCATACTCAAAACAACGACCCCCTTCATCTCGACACCTAAACAGTATTGTCACAATAACACGGTGAGTACGAACAGACTCGAGAGAAAAAAAAACAAAAAAACAAGCGTAGAGTCGAACAGCAAGAGTGAATGAACAACCTGCACTTATAACCACACAGAAGGTTACAGTTGCTCTTAGCGCACAGACTAAATCATAGCATTTTATACATAGTTTCAGCTAAGCATGATCACAAATAAAGCACCATTTTCTACTTTATTACCTACATAATTTAGGTAGGCACTCATGTAGCTCTAATTGACAATTTCTTACAAATTAGTGGACTCTTCAAGTCGGTAGCCCATATTTCTATATTTTATAGCGTATATTAAAGAGAACATCTTGCTAGGTGTTACTAACAAAATTTCCTAAAACCTTGTTAATGTAGAAGCTTAGAAACGCACGGATCCCTAGCTAAATATCCAATTCAACCTGTCAACATTCGAAATTAATATACGCATTGTAACTACCTACCTGACGTTAACTGGTATGCTGTAGATTTTTCTCTGAAGATCATTCCAATTTGAACTTGCTTTTATAAACTATGGTAATTAATTTTTCAAGCACGTATTCAAGCATTTTGGGCACGCTCAAATTTTGCATTTTTATAATGTTAAGTTTTTTGGATATTTAACATAAATTGTGTACAGTTGTCGTTTAGCAGCTTATCGTTTAAAAAAGGCAAACGACGTGCCTTCGTCAAAGGTTCCTACACTTACCAAGTCTTCCACATTTCCCTGTATCTACCTCAGTTCAAACGCTATTGAACACCAATTTGTTTTACATATCAATGTTGACCCAACACGACACTTGAAACCGTTGTTGCATAACGGATAACCTCTGTGGATGTGATACCGACTTGTACTTATCTACTCACCTACAACTCACTTATACCATTTCAACCTCCTCTATCTAAATCCGAGGGCACTGAAACTCAACGGCAAGTTCGAGTTGCCAGAAGTGGGAAAGAGAGGTAATGTGATGTATAAATATGAACGAATATAGCCAAAATAATTCGTCTGTGCAATATAAAATAGTATTAGGTAGGTAGGATCCTTCCTTCCAAATATGGATTAAATACACGGGTATTGGTAATAAATATGGTAAGATAATATCATCATCTTTTATGTATGTATCCCATCTATCTTGTAAGTAGGCACATCATAAACCTCGTTAAATTTACTATCAGACCCCATATATGAAATTTCGAATACATCCCGGTAAACACCCACGCCAGCACGCTAAATGTGTATATCTTGGCAAATTATGACGATTTTGACATGTTTAGTGAGGTGGCGTAGGTATTTTCCGGGATTGAATCGAAATTTCATATATGAGATCTGATTGTAAATTTAACTAACTTTAAGTTGGAAAAAAGAAATTTGGGATGAGGCAAATAGTTTCGGAGTTATAGCAAAAAATGTTCCAAAAAAACTCGGATTTAGCGTAGAATATTAAAGTGTGCCTGACCCCAAGCCTTCCTTGGAGTTATCGACACCAGACAGAGCGCGAAAAAACGGCCTTCAATGGCGAGAACAAGACATCAATTATTGATGGTCTTGAGAACAAGACATCTATTACAGGCGGACGATCAGTGGGGACCCGCCATGAAGGGACATAGATACATCTAGGCAAGTTCTACATGTAGGCAAGCTACCATCGCGATAATTAATAAAGTTCCAGAAACTCTTGACATCCCCGGGTATGGAACGCTGTACCGAATACAGATAATCTGAATAAGCAACCTGGATTGAGCCATACAGCATCCGCGTCCCTTACTCCAACATATGGAACAAGTTACCCGAAGTCACTATGGTATAAACCGACGTCGTGCGTTGTGAGAAAGTTATTTTCACACGGTGACAGGGGTTATGAGTAGAAAATGCGGATAAACTGATAACAATGTAAGAATTCAAGCTCTTTCACCGCTTTTTCCGAAGAAGCGGGTTTCTCGTGAGAGTCGATCGATAGAATAAGGAAAAACTCACAGCTTCGTTCCCGAGGTTTAGTTCTCTCCCAGCTCCCTTCAATATAAATCATTTTAGCTTCAAGGGCGCGATTCTAACGAAGAATGCCACATGTTCGGTACGATACGAAAATAATTATGAAAACAACAGTAATACAATACAGACAAGGTTCGCTTAGAACCCTGTCGGGCCCTAAAACTGGCAAAAATGTTGCACAATATTTGAAGATGTCGTGTTTGCGCAAAAATATTGTGCAAAAAAAAAGGCGTTCAATATTTTGTGGAAGATTTGAAAATTTTACGGAATATTCAATATTTTGTTGGTGGGGAGCGCGTTGTGACGGAATAGATGGAATGGACTCTGACTCTTTCGGATTAGTTTTGGTATCGGACGATGCGGATCCTTTTAGAAGGAACACTACCAATTTTCCACAACGGTTTATAGATCACTCTATGAAGTAGTTGAAGAAATAACTTAAAATATGGTGACCAGGGGCCTATTTCATATAACAAGTGCAAGAACTAGTAGTGCACAGCGTGAGGGTAAGAGCGTAGAAAAATTACAATTGTACTATGCAAGTCACAAGTGTAGCCGCCATATGAATTGTTGAGGCTTTGTTGTTTCTAAACTCGGATCACTCGAGTATGTTTGTTAATGAATCGTTAGTTTTATTTGCCGAGTTAGTGAATTACATACAGCTGCCTAGTTTACATGTAGTTAGTATGAGTTACCTACTTGAAATGACTGGAAAGAGAGAAGTGAAAAATCTACAGTCGTACAGCATGGCTATAGGAGCGAATATATATGCGAATATTCCGCGTCAACTTTGTTACCTAATTTTATTAATAGATATTAAATTATCAAGTAAAAATATAAGTTATTTATAGTCGATCCATTTGTTTCTGGATGAAACACGAGTAGGTACTTATCAACTTTTTTTTATTATGCAATAGGTATAGAATTCTTAATTAAAAAAAAAATTCATTCGAAAAAAAGAAAGAAATTTAGCGTCGGAAGTGAGTATAAATATTTGGAGATCTCGTGACCATACAGTTTGCAGGAAGTCATGAGGTGATAAAGCATATCGGGGCTATCAGCGTTGCATTGTGAACAGCTTGTGGAGCTGTCAAAGTGTCAAGGATCACTCGGCAAAAACAGCGGTTAGCACATCTTATCTGGCATACAAAACGCCCTGTTGTTTTCGTGGACAATAATTGAATGAGGATGAAGCCGACCTGTCCACATCCCCCTGCCATAAGCCGTCATGAAGACATCCAAAAGCCCCTGCCTTTTCCCCCTTTAATCATGGGGAGATCCCTGGATGTCCACAAACTTTCCAGATTTGCCTCCTTGAGGATGCTCTTCAGTTGCAACGTCGAGTCAGGAAAACTTTTGCAGAGGGACAGCAATCTTTCAAAGCACATTATGGGAAGTCTGCATTGTGGCATGGCCAGAAGTCAATCAGCATATAAAGTGTACAGACCTTTTCCAGATACAAAGCGCCCTGCAATAATACAAATTCACGGGTAATTATTGAATGAGGACGAAGCCGACCTGTCCACATCCCCCTGCCATAAGCCGTCATGAAGACATCCAAAAGCCCCTGCCTTTTCCCCCTTTAATCATGGGGAGATCCCTGGATGTCCACAAACTTTCCAGATTTGCCTCCTTGAGGATGCTCTTCAGTTGCAACGTCGAGTCAGGAAAACTTTTGCAGAGGGACAGCAATCTTTCAAAGCACATTATGGGAAGTCTGCATTGTGGCATCGCCAGAAGTCAATCAGCATATAAAGTGTACAGACCTTTTCCAGATACAAAGCGCCCTGCAATAATACAAATTCACGGGTAATTATTGAATGAGGACGAAGCCGACCTGTCCACATCCCCCTGCCATAAGCCGTCATGAAGACATCCAAAAGCCCCTGCCTTTTCCCCCTTTAATCATGGGGAGATCCCTGGATGTCCACAAACTTTCCAGATTTGCCTCCTTGAGGATGCTCTTCAGTTGCAACGTCGAGTCAGGAAAACTTTTGCAGAGGGACAGCAATCTTTCAAAGCACATTATGGGAAGTCTGCATTGTGGCATGGCCAGAAGTCAATCAGCATATAAAGTGTACAGACCTTTTCCAGATACAAAGCGCCCTGCAATAATACAAATTCACGGGTAATTATTGAATGAGGACGAAGCCGACCTGTCCACATCCCCCTGCCATAAGCCGTCATGAAGACATCCAAAGCCCCTGCCTTTTCCCCCTTTAATCATGGGAAGATCCCTGGATGTCCACAAACTTTCCAGATTTGCCTCCTTGAGGATGCTCTTCAGTTGCAACGTCCAGTCAGGAAAATGTTTGCAGAGTGACAGCAAATTCCGGGAAGTCTGCATTGAGGTATGGCCAGAAGTCAATCAGCATAATATGCTGATTATTTTCCATGGCAAAAAGTGTTGATGTTTTACTATTGTTCTACATTTTGTTGCTAACGAAAATCTGCGCGTTTACTATTAGCTCAACTCGGCAATCAGATTTGTTAATATCTTGTTTATACTCGTACCTTGAAAACGCGCTGCATTTGTATGAACCTGCATCATGTATGAACCTGTCGGTGTGAGAATATGCTGAGTTTTTCACTCATTCCAAATGGCTATTCGTATTCAAAATGTCATAAGCGTAATGTATATAGTGAAATAAACTTGGACTGTCTCGAAAAACAAGGTGCAATCGATAGTAGAGATTGATAAAATATGTTGATAAGAATGAGACCAAAAAGACCCGAGTGAAGAGAAAAGGAGAAAATAAATAACTTGATAGTGGGGGTGCTTGTGAGAAGGGTAAGAGATTTGAAGGTGACATAGCTGTTTGTCACGTGGTTCGTGAAGATTGCTTATCGCAAACGAGTCTTTTTTTATTGTTCTTCTCAGGAGACAGCCGAGAATTGGGTTTTCGCTCAATAAGACGCAGTTTAGTTCCACCAGTTTCCGCTAGGTCGCAAAAGTTGCCTTCATTCCAAGGCTCCTGGAATACTCAGTTGTATTCCTTGGTTTTCAACTTTTTATTCAGTACAGCAGTCCTGTCGACAGATCGTGAACTGTGTTTGTTATATATAACAAATAGATCGCCTATCTTTGAAGTATATATACTTCAAAGATAGGCGATCTATTTGGAATTTGATTAGGTTTAATTACACTGGTAAACAAATGTATACGTTTTTAACGTAGGTTTATTTGAAGTAAAAGTATCTCTCACTTGAAAGCATCCCTTGAAATTCTATCAGTACATGAAAATTTAAGTCATGTTTAAGAAAGATGATAGGGAGGACTTCTCGAACCACCAACAGGAAAAACTATAAATAGTTCGTGTCAGTATTTCTGTAACTTCTTCTCCAACTGCGGTTGGTGGTCCCAATGAATGGAATAACTGCATAAATGCCAATAATCCTATTAGAAAGCCTTAACATTTCTTTAAAATTTCTTGGATATTTCTGATAGGAATCAGAAAACGGTGGCTTTCTAAAGTGATAGAAAATTAATAAGTGACTCCAGAAATCCTTTTGGATGAAAATCCTCAAAATTGAAGCCCCTTTGGAGTGGTGGTAACGATAAGTGCTCCTACGCAGCATCTAAAATCCCAGGGGACTACCCCATTTGAGCGAGTTGTTATAAATGATAATCCTCCCCAAGACATCTCAAGTATATCTCAATGTCTCTCGAGAGCCTCTCAAGTCTCTTTAGAGCTCTTAAAGACATCTTTGTGACTCCACAAATGTACATGCAGCTTATGAGATGTACCAGAATATGAATATGTGGAATGTCACACATATTTCACGTATAAAATGTCGGGAGAACTGTTTGCGGCCAACTTGGACGTTAGTCATGCAATCATGCAGTCATGAGAAAATTTTCGTCGTTACGAAATAATTTCTGTTCTAGGCGGTCATTATTGAGTATCTGGAACCGCCTAGAATAGAGATCGGCAAAGTGCGGCTTTTTGACCAGTTGAGTGCGACTCTGGCCCAAATATCCCAACGGGCCTGACCACCAGTTATGTTATACATTTTATTCAGTGTACTCATCATTTATTGAATGCCCTTTAATGATTAAAAATAATAATTAAAAACACCCTGGAAAATCCTGTCATGCAGCATGGCTATAAGAGCGAATTTTCGAAAATAACTGATTTTATGTAAAGTGTCTCCATTTTCTGATTTTATAACAAATTTTGTCTCCTTTTTTTTGCCGAGTAAAACCTCAGTTTACAGATTTTTCAACGCTGAACACGATGGCGAAGTCTGAATGGCGTTCAGATCAGAGCAGATGAAGTCGAGTAGTCTGTACACCATGGACATCTCAAGTAACAATCGCGTTTCTTCATATTAAAAGTGCTCCAGTTTGAGAACGGAATGAGATACCTCAATTCTGATTTCACCATCGTGTTCAGCATTAAAACACCTTTAAAATGAGGCGTCAGTTGTCAGATTGTTTCATCTTGGGAATTTATGGGTAATAATGTTTCCCTCCTAAAACTCCACCCCCCCCTTAAATCCCTCTAAATCCCCTTATAGTGGCCTGATTCCGGCCATCTACTAATTTAGTCTTTTGGCAGTGAATTCTGGATGGTCTGATACGTATTTTGGTATAACAATGTTTCGGAAAATTGAGTTTTAAAAATTTGGGACCGATAACAATAGCTTTGTTTTCTTCGATAATTCGCTAAAAGAGTCATCAAGGCAGCGAGCATCAGCTCCAGCATAGTTAAAATAAAAACCCGTGGCTTTTAATACAGTTAAGGAATACAGTTAAGAAAGATAAATAATCACAAATTAGAAAAGAAGCCAATTGTTAACATGAACACGTTCAGGTTGTCTTTTGGGTGCTGCGGGTTACAGCAGCTTTTATTTAATGAAGTTTACTAGGTGAATTTTGGCTCTGAATTTTTATTTTAACGTTTTAATTTTCATATTTGGCTCTTTGGCACATAATTTTGCCGCCCACTGGTCTAAACAATAATCAAAAGTAGACGATGGAAACCAGGGAACAGTAAGGCCTTCTTCTCTAACGTATTCAAAGGAAGGGTTCTTCATGACGTTGTACCGACTGTCATGAAATACGATTTATATAACTTCATTTAGACGACGCACCGTTCTATATTTATAGGTAAATTCAATAAATCGAAGGGTCGCCCCCCTGCAATTGGGATAAAGGAAGCCTCTCACTCATTTCTCCCGCGAGTGCTTTCCCGAAGGCGGAATTTTATTCCATATCTGCCCACGACTCCTCGTTTCTACCAGTGAGATGTCCGGAAATATGAAGGAACATTACGATACGGATGGTAATGTCTGGTCGTTACCCGGGACCCCGAGTTGAGTAGGGTCCCTCGTGTAATCTCGCGGGTTACCGCTGGCCCGCCCGTTTGAAGATTTCCTTGTTCGATTGGACGAATATTCCGCCCGACTCGTATCTATGGTATGTACGGTAGGTATACAATTAGAAAATCTTGTTATACGCGGTGTAACAAGTCTAGTGATTTGAAAATCTAATTGAAAAACTTCAAAATGTACAAGGTGGAGCGCGACTGTATAACCAACAGTATCGTGTTAATAGCTAGATATATATAGGCATATGCCTTCTCCGACAGCGGTTTTTCACTTGTGAGTGTCAAGTCATTGTGGGTATCAAATTTTCTTCAACTAAGTACTATGTTTCCTCTGTTATTATGTACCTATTCGAAAACATGTTCCATGTTTCTTTGCTTTGATCCTTGATCTAGACGGTAATAATCCGGGGGTCTAGAGGTGTCCCCAGATTTCATTCTACAATAAATGTAACTAATGTAATGTAATGTTTTCTACCAGCATGACAACAAATTCGATTCCAATAATTCAAAATTGTATCTGTCTAAAAGATCCAAAATTGAAAACACCTAACAATTGGTGATTGTTCAGAATACCTCGATATTAAGTTTGAAGGTGTTGGGAAAAAATGTCTTATTAAAATCCGGGATGTTCCAGAGTTTACATCACTGAATAGAACCTAACAAACGGTTTAGAAATATTAAATTCCGTACTGAGAACGACTTATTATTTTCAGACTTTCTTCTTTCAAACGGGTCTAAAACCCGCCGGAATAAATTTATTCAAGGACTTCGAACATTTCCCGCGCCCGGAACGCTGTAAATAAGTTATGTTCAAACGCAAGGCGAAGAGCGAATTTTATGGTATCGCATAGTATTTATTAAGATTTTTACTGCTGTTGGTCTCGCATGTGGGAAGGAGATCTTGGTGCCAGATGCTCCTAACGATTAATCGGAAAAGAAATATTTTTCCGAGAGGGGGTCCCCGTAAATCGTAATTCCGAGGGGCGAAGCGGCAACCGACGATACAGTATTATTTATTAACTTTGAACATTTCAGCGCATTTTCTTGTAAAATAAGCTTTCGGAATGGGCCCAAAATTTCAGTTCCTAGTTTTCGATTTTATACCCGTTTTAAAGCCTCCCGAAACAGATGGTAGAAAGACAATATTTGTGTAATAAATCAATTTCGGATGTGGAATTCATACCCTTATTCATACCTTATTCATACTCTTATTCTTAAACGCCTTTCAATAATTTAAAATCACACTCAGCCAAAATCGGAATTAACAGAGGAAATATAGTGTGATAGATATATATGTGAATATATTATATATGACTTCGGAAGCGTCACAGTGTTTGCTTGCCTCCGATCTGGGACGTAGCCAGGGGGTGGGTTTAGGCAGTTTTCTGGGGTTTTCCCCATACCTCTGGGGGAGTATTCCATTCTTCGCGCAGTAAGGCCTAGTGTAACCCCCCTCCCTCCCACCATTGTCGAAATTTTGGCTACGTTACTGACTGGGGATGGCCACGGACTGCTCAAGGGTGGCTTTGGACTGTTTAAAATGACTAGAGGCGCTTGGTGAGGCTGAAGAGGCGTTAAGATGTTCAAGAAAGGCTTGGAATGGTAAAGGATGACTGGGGATGGTTGAGAATTGCTCAAGAGTGCCTTTGAACCGTTCCAAATTACTAGGGCCTGGTGAGGCAGAAGAGGAGCTGGGATGCTTAAAAAAGGCTTGGGATGGTCAAGGATGACTGGGGTTCGTTGAGCACTGCTCAAGGATGCCTTTGGTCTGTCTAAATGGACTAGGGAGCGCCTCGTGAGGCTAAAGAGGCCTTGAGATGAGGTTCAAATCATCTAAAGGTGGCATAGTGTTCTGGGGAGTGTTCTTTATTGTCTGGGGAGAGCTTGAAATTGTCCAGGACGATTTGGAAATCACTTTTCCTATCATATTGCTTCAATACGCTTTCCATACTACTCGTACTTACTGTAGCCATAAATCACTGAGTTATAGCTAACATTGCGACTGCCCAACCACCGAATCTGCCGAATTATGGACTTCTCACTGTAGGTACTCATTTTGAAATCAGTCATTCATATAATATATTACCTATGTAAGTAGACATCCTTCCATTGAGTGAACCTCACGTTTGAGTTGAATAATTGCTGAAACAATACAAATTTCAACTTATTCCCCAACTTATATCGGGGGCTCGCTGAAAGTTGCATCACGGACAACTTACTTTAACGTACCTACTCGTAGTAGTTTTGTGCCCTTTCCCGATACTTTTCCTACTTCCGACGCCATCTCTTGTAATCTTCAAAGTTAGACAGGTCTGACCGCGTAGTAAATGTCACATCCAGTCCCGATCTATGTCTGAGTGTAGGTCCAAGTGAAGTGAACAGGGATAGGTTTGCAGTGCAGGTCTGTTGTGGAAGGATCGCTGGTAGGATAGAGTGGACAAGTATAAAAGGCGCCCACCGATATGTAATTGACAATTCGATGCAACTGACAGCCACTTGTGCCACCATTTTCTCTTCATCAGTCCTCTTAAACTCTACCATTTCAGTTTTTTTCTTCAGTCCCACTGGAAATACAAACACACTTTGGTAACTATCGACTTATGTACTTTTTTTTGCCGCTCAATAGGTTGTACCTTGAATAACCGTTACCTACGTACCTATAATAGCCGTTACCTATAAATCTAATGTAATTTAAAGAGTGAGTTTAGGCACCAGAACAGGTTTCTCGTTTTCATCGTAAAATGGGGTTGTAGAGACTGAGAGTATCAGCTGGATCAAAAGCCACTACTGGGACGCTAGGATCATTAATGGTGCATTCTTCAGCCACCACTTAATCTGGGAAAGATGTTGCCTTATTATGATCAATTACCCACTGTTCCTATAAGGCCCTTATAGGAACAGTGGGTAATTGATCATAATTGAGGAGACAGCAAGGAAATGGAATTTAAGTTAGGCTCAATCAAATTATCAATGGTCAAGCTCAATGAAATTAAAATTGCGTTTTTGAACCATTGGAATCGACCAACTAAAAAATTATCAAAACTCAGTAGATTCAGAAAATCAAATTAAAAAACCGCTGCAAATTCTTGGATAATGCTTTAAAATCTTTTGTACCGATCGCCCTTCTGTCTAGATGACTGTGCTGTCTAAAATATCCTTGTGAGTCTCTATTCGCAACAATTGGAGGAACGGGCGAAAAATATTAGAATTGTTCGTATTGAAATAAAGTTTTGTAGCGGGTTTTTCGACACGGTCGAGTCGAATATTAGCTGTGGGGGAAGATCTCGGCCACCATCCGTTTTTACGCTGATCTAATCCGATCCGCCAACCCTAATATTCAACGCCTCAGCTGGTAGCAGCCCCGGAACGAACGGACACAATATTTTTGCTCATCCCTCCAATTATTTCGTACATTTATGTCACTTATGATTTTGTATTCTGAATTAGTGATGGAGACAGAAGGGTAATTTTTACAGGAGATAATAAACCGTTGTGGAAAAATTTGCAGCGTTTTTTTTTTTTTTTGTCAATTTCAGCTCAAGAAATTTTTTTCTTCAGTTTTCCCAAAAAAGTACAAAATATGAGAAAACCCCTTTTGCTTGCTACCTCCTCAATTAGACATCACAACGAGTGAGAAAAACAGAACTGCCACAGACCGAGAGACAGTACGGTACCGGGGGCGGGACAGAAAATCGCCACTCGAAGGTTTATTATAATATTGTTACATTACCCATATAATATTATAATATTATTACATTACCCATATAAGATACAAAACATAAATACAGCTACGAGTTGTGTCGCGATTCAACCTTTTAATGCTGGGTGAACTCTACGAAACTGGTTGGTACAGCTCACTTCGGATAGATGGGGACACCTTCGGGGGGCAACTTTCTGTCCCGCCCCCCGTTCCGTACTGTGTTTCGATTATATCACCGTGTTAGTGTTGTGTTGTAATAATAATATATTTATATTACAGCCGAAACCGTGCATTGAGCTAGAAGTTATTCGTATGGTTCATGTTGAATCTTGTTCGTTACGTTTTGTGTTTCTTTTGATGCTACATACAAGAATGTACTTACTTGCACAATTTTATGTTAATACAGTATTTATCATCGAATTAAAAACTTTTGTTTTCCTCTGAAAAGTTTTTGGCGATTCCTTAGTACCTACGTGAAGATTTTTTTCGTCTTTATTCCTGGAGCATCTGTTGTAGCCGAAATTTGGCCCAAAAGGTCGTTTATGTGTGAAATGTTGCATAGAACGGTCAGTGAATGTGTGAAATTTGGCAGAAAGCGGTCAGTCAATGTGTGAAGTTTTGCACAAAACGGTCAGTCAATGTGTGAAATTCGGCATAAAACGGTCAGTCAGTGTGTGAAGTTTTGCACAAAACGGTCAGCCAGTCTGTGAACTTTGGCGGTCAATCAATGTGTGAAATTTGGCATTCTAAAATGACTTGTCAGTACATTTTTAGTTTAATGTTGAGGGATGTCGAGGATCCCTCAACATTATTCACACACACTTACGAGTACATTTACACACACACTTACTCGTACATTTATAGAATTTCTTGAACGGTCAGTCAATTTGTGAAATTTGACATTCTACATAATAACTTGTCAGTTCAATGTGTGTGGTCAGTCAATGTGTGAATTGTCTTTTAAGGTTCTTTCACGCTCTAGACAATTTGGTCACTCAATTTACTATTTAAAAATTAACCTGAAGCTGTTGATCATTATCCTAAGTGCGTAGCTGAAATCGTTCATTTGCTGCAATAGTGTCATATCTCCAAATTGGATGCTTCGGGGTAATCGAACTTTAGAAACCATTTCAACTTTGATATATTCCGCTACGAATTTCACGAAGCGAGTTTTTAAAGCTCAGAAATTAGAGCTTTTAAAACTCGCTTAGTGAGATTCGTAGCGGAATATATCAAAGTTGAAATGGTTTTCAAAGTTCGATCACCCCGAAGCATCCAATTTGGGGATATGACACTATTGCAGCAAATGAGCGAAATAATCAATTAAATGAAATTTTGTTTATTCGACCTCATCCCTTATTCAACGTGGCAATTCCCCACACGTGGTTTTTTTTATTTTGAACTGATACCCAGTAATAACTTGTCGCAAAAACCCAACAAGTAAATACACGCGTAGGGGCGAAAGTCACAGAATCAATCATTTTCACCTCCTCCCGACTCCTTGTCACGAACCACGTTGAAGAGGCTTCGAACAAAGCTCGATGACACTATCTCCTCAGACCACTCCAAACAATCGGGTGTAAACAGCCAACCTCCATCATCGCTTTTTGTTTATTCACCTCAACGCTAATATTTTACTTGTATTAACATCCGAGAGGTGCCAGTTTTAGCGAATATTCGAAGGAAATATGTTGCAGTAGGTCCAAAATTTTTAGTTTCTGAACTGAATTTTAACAAATTGCAATCATGACGATATGAAATGAAAATTAAATTTTATTTGCCAACAATTATTTCACTTTGGTTTGTCTTCTAATTATTTACCCATCAGCTGTAGTTAGGTTAGTCTGATCTTTTTATGTTCAACAAAAAGCAAAAATAGAGACTTTCAAGTGTAATTTTAAGAAACAATTACTTACTTGAATCACTATTAGTGATTTGGAAGCAAAAGAGTATCTTACAGTCGTAGGTATAATTATTCAATCAATGAGATAATGTGATTGAATAATTATGATGAAAAATAAAATAAATAAATAAAAACCATAATATTTGATTGAATAATGATGCCTACGACTATTAGATTGCCCAGAAGCGGTTTCAGCACGTTTATACGAGTTCGTAGTCTTTTAACGAGAATCCCAATGGGGTTGTCACCTGCTCGTCCTGAGGTATTAGTTGGTTGTTCATCATGATAGGGTTTAATTGGTAGTTCCTCTTCAAGGTGAATGTTGTAGTGCATGATTTGGCCGTATTTATTGTGATTGGCCACTGCTGGGTCCAGTCTTGAATTTGTTCAAGATGAAGCTGAAGGTTGGTCGATGCAATGGTGCCTCAGGGGCCCCGGGCAAGGATGGCATGATCATCTGCAAACATAGCGGAGCTAGTATTTTGGGACGTTGGTGCGATGAGGTACAGTATTGGACCCCACACAATTCCCTGTGGCACCGATGATCCTATTCTTCTGCTTGGGGATGGTGCATAATCTCACTTGACATGGAACTATCTATTAGTAATGAAGGATTGGAATATGAGGAAGTGTGTTCGTTGTGGTTTTAGATTGAAGAGCCTGGGTGCCAACCCTGAGATTGTGATGGGTCAACTCGTTTCGTTGGTTTTTCTATGGCGAAAAACACTAAACTAACACCATCAATCGATTTGGCGAGAAATTTGCTATATAGAACCACCTCTAGCTCAATATGGCCAAAAAATGAGTTATGTCATGTTGCCACTTCACCCTCGATATTGTATTTCCATATGTGAATTAAACCGGAATAGCACAACCAATCTGACCTTGGCTACGTGATGAACAATCCTCACATTCCGACAGAATCTGAGACAAGGTACATGAGTTAGAAAGGTAATTGATCAGTTGCGCTAGTAGTTGGAAGGGTAATTTCGAAAACCCGGCCATGCTGCACGTCTGGGTTCTTATGGATTCCCAACAGTCGAACTGTCTGGAATCTGAGACGTCTAACTGGCTCACCTTTCTAATGAATTTCGGAACTTGTAATGGTTCATCAACCGACTGGGGAACTTGAGCCATTTCGCTTGAAGGCGAAAATACATATAAACTTTAAATAGCTGGCAGAGTTTCAGTGAAGAGCGAGGAGAGCACATGCTGCGATGAGTGACACGTGTTTTCAAGTTGAACCGCACCATCTTGGAATATCAAAGAGACCTGAGATTTACTGCGGTTGACGTAGAGGTATGAATCGAGGGGCGACGCCCCAAGTCATTCAATTAGGCAACCGGAGACCTCTTCATTGGATATAATTTCAGTTATAACTTCCTCGCCAACAGGCAAATAGATTTCTTCATTCCGACGTTTCATTGTAGCCGAGAATATAACAAACATCTGGTGCGAGGTACAGGGGCGAATTTTAAATAGATAACCTGAATTAATATTCATGAATGATATAATATTCATTAATAAGGATATTACGATGGTATGTGATGGTATTACGATTACTAGGTACGTAATAAGTACCTACTTACGTAACAATGAATTAAGTTGAAACTAAACAACAATTCATGGTTGGTATTAGGGATGTGCTAGATATTATTGGTATTAGATGTGCTAATAATCAGAAGGTAGGTATGACATCGATTAAATAACCGAATAATGATTAATAACTTCTTATTTCTGTGAGGACTACATCCATTTAAAAGTTTCAACGTTTTTATCGTTTTAAAGTTTTTTTCTTCAAGTTTTATAGTGGGGATTCAGTAAAAAACGGTCTAAAAATGCGTACTTGATTCTAATTGACCCATCGGTTTATGGGCAAAAAATAGTCAATTTGGTCAAAAATGGTCAAAATGGCCACTTGTCAATTGTTCTCAGATAAGCTTTGCAGCTGTACTTATTACGCTGATATCAAAGCCGTCGCTCCTCCCCACTCGCCATCGTTTTCTGATACACAAACTTGAAATCATCTCTGAAAAAAACGTCTGCTCCGCGAACACCTTGTAGGTACGCATTCGTTTGTTACTCCGTCCCATTCCAAGGCCACAACTGACGATCACTGGAGATCACAGAATGATATAAGTATCTAATCTATTAGCTTGTCGTTATTATCTCCTGTGACCTATGTCTTCTTTTGGAAAGATGGTCTCGGGAGATTGTGTGAGGGAATGGCATGATTAACAGACAAACAGACAGACACCAAATTCAAAATCGGCATTGTTCGACTCCATTTCACGCGAAACGAATAACTGTAGTGGAATTTTTCGAAAATACCCAAGGAACACGAAAATTGTCTCTAAATTTAGTTACATAGATGGGTGGGAGGAGTAGCGAGTTTTCAGCAAGTGAAGTAAAAGTACAACGAGACGGTCTTTTCTAACGCTCCATATAAATTCTATGATTTATTTTAACGACTTCCGCCAAAACCTTTGCAGAGTGGAGCGGTTCAGACCGACTCGTTGGTGATTCCGCCTCAATGACAACACCCTGAATGTTATGGCCGCCCTCAACCTTCCTATCAACCTTTTTTTTCCTCGCCCACGAAATAAAATTTAGTGCTCCCTAACGAGAAAAAAGTAACAAAATAATTTCCTGGGAGTACCCAGAACTTCCCTCCTCATCGCAAGCTATCTCAATCCTCGCAATTTTCTCCCCTTTAGCTGTTACGATGCAATAAAAACTTCCCTATGAACTTTCTTTTGCCTTTTACCTCCGTACGGGAGCCCTTCTGGAGTTTTGAGGAAAAGGAATCAGGGAAAAAGAGGAGGTGGGAAAAGAGAAAAAGTTGTCGGACTCCGTTGAAAGAAATTGTCCTAATCGTTATTGTAAAGTTCCAAGGAGAGAAGAAGACTTTTCTTTCTAGTTCCCAACACCCGATGACTTTTTCTTCTAATTACTCGACGAAAGAGACATAAAAGTCGATTGTTAACGTTAGGGGGTTATTGGTGAGTAAAAAAAAAAAAATCATTTAGATGGTTGGAACACCGTCAGTTGAAGAGTCTGACCTCCATTGACTTCGTTTGTAGGAACATAATCATTCAAGAGTGAGATACTGTAATCGATATTGAAATGGGCAGGCAAAACGTACTTCTGTTCACATAAAGTTCGAACTCTTCAGTGGGCTGTTTCCAGTAGTTCAGCACGAATTCAACGTGAAGAAAGCGGCGATGATGTCACATGGCCATTATGATAGGCACAATAACACTTGATTATACAGCAGAACAACTGGTTACTTTAGGGGACTACGGTCAAATCTTTGACGCTGCAAATTCTTCCGCTCCTGCGTCATATATTTGTTCGAGTTAGAGTTTTAATTTGGTATGAGAATTGAAATTTAGACTCGATTAAGACTCGAAGAATCAGCTGTACAGCTTGGCGCCTCGAGGGAGGAGCACCAAGTATTGGGTTCTTACAGCTTGAGTGTTTGAACATACTTGGTAACATAATCGTAGGTACATGGGAAATCGAATTTGTTGGGTATAAACTTCATACCAATCTACGCATTTTGGCATGATGATTCATTTCTTTGAACCATCACATGCCTTTAATGTCTCCAGTAAATGATTGGCGTTATTTGATGCTTAATTTTCCAAGCAATTTGGAGATGCTGAATCTGAACTTACTGTACCCTGCAGGTTTGTTACCCCTAGTATGATAGAGGATTTGTTTTTCCAACTTGTTTCGCATATGAGCGGAAATTTAGCACCTGGTTCTGATGGTATTTCCGCCAAAGTTATCAAAAAATATGCTCATCTTTTAGGCACAAAGATTGTTCACGTATGTACCTAACTTGTCTTTAAGAAAGGCGAAGATTTCGTTTGTATTTAAGGTAGCTAAGGCAAGCTACTCCTTTTCAAAGGTGTAGCTGTAAATCTTGGCAGCTATAGGCCCAAATCATTGCTCGGCGTAGTGGGTACGATCTTGGAGAGATGAGTAGCTTCTAGCTGAGATAAAAAGTAGCTTCGAGTGAACATTCTAGTCCCGCTAGCAAAGGTATGACCACCAAAATCCTACCATTATACATCATCATTTCACAAGATTCCACTTCCTTCAAAACGTTGTGGCCCTAGAATGCATTTGAACTCCACAACTAGAATCCTGCAGCAATTAATTTACTTAATGCATAGAAAATCATCTATCAAAACATCTTGGGGGACCCATGATCATTATTACCCGTGCTGCTTGCATGAGACTTTTATTTACCTGGATTTTAGGCCTAGGTTCAGTAAATACTAGGGATGGGTCGAGAAACGAGAAACTAGTTTAAAAAACTAGTTTGAAAAAAATAACCGTTATAACCGTTTCTCAATTTGAAAGAAACTAGTTACAAAAAAACGGCAAAAGTAGGTAGGTGTTAGTTTTTGAATTGAACTATCGAAAACTTTGTCATCACATTCGTTATTCGTGGTTTGTTCCGAAGCATAAGTACCTAGTTGATTATTAGGTAAATATGACTCGGAACAAACCACGAACAAATGCGCCGACAAAGTTTTCGTTTTTCCTATTACAGTTGAAAAATACAGTTTTTCGTTTTCTTTGTAACTACTAACAACATATTAGAACACCTGCTGTTTCACCCGTTTTTCATTAAGAAGAAATGAAACTAGTTTTTTCGACAGTTTGTTTTATATAACGAACGTTATTTTACGTTTTTCGAAAGTAACCGTTAATAACGGGTCAAGAAACAAGAAAAGAAACGGGTCAAGTAACCGTTAATAATAGGGACGGGTCAAGAAACAAGAAACTAGTTTTTTTTTGGGATGGGAGAAGAAACGAGAAACTAGTTTAAAGTAACTAGTTTGAAAAAAACGTCATAACTGTTTCTTAATTTGAAAAAAACTAGTTGAAAAAACGGCACAGGTTATTTTCGAGAAACGTAAAAATTTTACGTTATTAAATAACTGTCGACAAAACTAGTTTTTTTGACAGTTATTATAACGAACGTTATTAAATAACTGTTTCACCTGCTGTTCCACCCGTTTTTCATTCAGAAGAAAAGAAACTAGTTTTCTTGTAACTAGTTTTTTTGACAGTTATTTTAATATAACGAACGTTATTTTACGTTTCTCGAAAATAACCGTTATGCCCATCCCTAGTAAATACTGAAACATTGCCCCAGTAGCCTACTCCGAAGATCAAACCTATTGCCACAGTACAGAAATTAGTCTGGCTAGCCCCATGTAGCTATTATTCAATTCGCAATTTGGTTTGGAACATGGGACATGACTGGCTGAAACCGAACGTCCAGTACAATAGCGCCTTCCACTCACCCGACGCCAATTCCCGTGGTGGTAGAGACTTGATATTTGGTGTGCAGCCTCACTCTAAGCAGCATATGCCCAAGATCAGCTGTGTGGCTCCTAAAGCTAATTTCTATGATATTCACACTATGAAGCTGTAATTTGGCATGTAGCCTCCTTAGGACTTTAACTTGACGCTGCTCAGGCCCCGGATCAGCTGAAGGGCTCCTAAAGCTAATTTCTACGTTATGTGGCTAAAACATGTTCCACGCTTATAGAAATTTAGCCGTAAGGCTCAACACTTCTAAATACTCAATTCTACAGAGATAGAATTTATATAATCAGAAACACAAGTGTATATTATGTGTATATTATGTGTATCTCCCTAAAGTTGAGTATTTAGCAGTGAACTACAGTTGTCCATGGTGTTTGGCCTGTATTTTCTAGAGGTTTTGCGTGGCTGTCTCACTAGTTCGTTGGTTACTTCGTAAATTCGCTTTCATGGCCATGCTGTATGATTGGAACATTGCCTCTAATAATATACAGATTGTTTGTTTAGGGTGTTTCTGACTGTCACAACCTAAGCGGCTGCTGTAATTGACGTGGGGATCTGTTAAACGAAACAAAGTACACGATGTTGACAATTCACCATTAACTTCCCGGAGGTTTATAACTCCAACTGCCTTCCAACGCGATTCACAATGGATTGTTGAAACATAATATATTACTTCCCTCTAATCTAAATAATATCGCGGGTGTTTGATGACTCGGTTTCACATTCTCGGTAGCTTCTAACTCGTATTCAAAGTCGGGGATTCACTGACTGTATTATGAAAGGTATGAAATTCAATGGTATCGCCGACTACCACCTTCAACTTGTGTTTGCTAACTACCGGCTGCGTTCAAGTTTGCCTGAGTTTCGAATTCCAACCCAAGCAGAATATTGACGGGAGAAGCACTTTCGACTGGCACCTTTATCCAAATCAGCATATCCCCTTGTCTAACTCTCCAGAGAAGAGGTGTCCGGAAATTAACCTAATTCAACTGACGTAGGCAACAGTAGAGGCTTTACGACCAAAAACTGCCTCCTTAGTTGAGGGCTGTTTAATATTATAGAGTTTGAACATTCAATTCGTTCAGCAAATTTTCAACTGAAATTCTATAGTAAGTTTTCAATACGAAAGTCCTGTTTAGAGAAACCTGAATCTAACCCAGGGATTAAATGATGACGATTTAGAAGATCAGCTATGCGGGATTACGAAAATGGGTCAACTAAATTTGATGAGCCAAAAACCCACAATATTTGAATAAAAGCTACTCAATCACCAAATGAATCATGCGGTTTTGACTTTGGACAAGAGCTGACCATTTCAATGACCCAATAAATCTTTTTCCCGGGAAATGTCCGATAATTGAGTTTTTAATATTATAAATCAACTTCAAGAAAACATGTGGTCCAAAAAGTACCTATTCTTTCTAAACGAAGCCAGCCTAATCACACACACAAAAAAGGCATTTGTAAATAACAACAAGTCCCTACCTTAGGTAATTACAGCGATTAACCATCTAATTTTTTAAATACGACATTTTTAGCGAATTTCCGAAAAAAAGGAAGTTATTCTCGGTCCAAAATTTTTAAAAGTCGAATTTCCAAAAAAATGTCAGCAAAATCCGTTCCGGACCATCCTGAATTCACTGCCAAAAGACACCAAAAATCATATGTGTATACCTATATTTGTCATCTATTTGTATTTGTCATAACTCTCGGTAGTATTGAGATAAATTTGAACAAATCTGTCCTGGCAATCGAAAGGCTCGTAGATGGGCAAAATCTGGGCACTCTAAAGGGGGCTTAGGGGAGTCTTAAGGGGGGAAAAGTTACCCATGAATTCCAAATCCACAGTCATGCAGCATGGCTATAAGAGCGAATTTTCGAAGAAATTACTGGTTTTATGAAAATTGTCTCCATTGAAGAACATGGTGTCCATGAAGACCATCTCAAGTATCAATAACGTTTCTTCATCTTCAAAGTGCTCCAGTTTGTGAACGGAATACGATATGGCAATTCTGATTTCACCATCGTGTTCAGCGTTGAAAAATCAATAAAAAATGTGTTATAAACTATAGAGACATTTTACATAAAAAAACAAGTTTTTTTCTCAGAAATTCGCTCATATAGCCACTCTGCATGAATGTGGATTTTAAAATAATATCGCGATGTTGAGATCGGGATGGTAACAAAAGCAGTATCGTTATAACTACGGGTTCTGCCTGCCCCAATAATTAATTAATGAAATTAATGAACGTATTCGGGGTTCGTAGGAATGTCTATTGAATTCCAACAGCGAACGGTGAAAGCTTTATTTTCTTCTGTTCTTTCAGTTTTAACGAATAATTAGCAAACAATCTATAAATTACTTACTTGGTGTACGTACCTAATTTAATGGCGAAGCAGTGCCTGTAAAGAAAATATGCTTTGAATTGAACTGAAATTTCTCGACTCGTGCATTTGGGGCGCAAGCAGGAATTTAAACCCAGAACAATGGAGACAAAATCGATTGGATTTTGATTGAAAGTAAATATTGACTGATCGATTGCTACAATCGAAAACCATTTCTAGGGTCATCCAGGTAGATTCAATGTCTTTGAATGGGCTATTAGATAAAGACCGTTGGTGATATTCCTAGGACAACTGCCATAGAAATACGCAGTTCTGATTGGTCGAGTTCTGTGGACCGTGAAGAAATCCTTCATTTCCAAGAGGGAGAAACGATAAGGAATATTCAGAGGGTTGAATGAGGGCCCACTGGTCGAGAGACGGCCATCAGATATAAACGTGATGCCTGCAACGGTCACTCTCATTATCTCCGACCGTTCTCAATGATCATGGAGCCCACAGGACTCTCAATCAGGGGCGATATCATTATTTCTATCCGGTGATAGATTTCACTGATAGGACACCTACAGAGCCCGTAATTCCTAAGCGTCCCATCGTCCGGGACAGTATTGGTTTTTGCCCATTTGAATCGCTTTTTGTACATGAAAAATCTTTTTACATTTTCTCGGTCTATTTACATATCAATCGTTCATTTTCTGAATGTGACGTGATTTTGGATTTGACGTGAAGCTCAGTGTCCTAGTTATCCCAGTTTGATAGATAAACGGAGAGGTAGACATATTTTATTGCACATTACTAATGACGTCCCTCACTGTGTAAATCAAATTTGAATGGTAAAACTTGAAGTGGCCCGTAATTGTTATTAAGAAATTAATTATTTAAAAAACAGATGAAAATGAAGTTATTCGTATTGAACTGGTAGCCATAGAGTCTATACACTCATAAGTTTCCCGGATCGCAGCAGGTATTGCTGTTATAGGGCTCGTTTTCATGCCACGTCCTGCCAATCAAATGACGATAAACTTTTACGTCACAGTGAACAAAATTACTAGAAAATCTAATTCGTAAGTACAATAAAAATAAATTGAATGATAATGCAAATTTACAGTAGAAGGTAGAGAGACAGAAAAGTAAACAATATAATTCAATTTGAAAGGTTTAAAAGGGATTGAAATATGAATAGAAACAAAGCCACCGGATCTAATAAATATACGGAGCGAACTCCTGAAACGCCCGAGCCGGAGGACAGGAAGAACCGCAATAGGTGGCTTATTCCAAAGCCTCGCTCCCGCAACCACCAATGAAAGTCTGTAGGATTTAGTAGAATGACTAGGAATCCTCAAGGCTTGCGATCTAGGGGATAAGACGCAAACAAATTCAAATTCATTAGAGGGTCTTGAAAACCACCATTGACTGCCTAAATTTATAATAATTATTATAATCGGCTAAGATCGGTATATGCGATTTGGAGTCGGAAATGTGGTCACAAGGTCGGAGTTTAAATGCAGAGGTGTTGAGAAACTTTCAAGATTTATCTTATAAGCACTGAAGGCAGGGTCACAGTAAATGAACAGGAGCATAATAAGTGAGACAAGTTGGTCTCCTGACCACAGAAGGGATGAAACTGAGTCTCTGCTATGGGCTGAGGGCTCTGTATACCTTCATACAGATGTTTTGAACATGAGCGTTCCAAGAAAGTATATCAGTGTATAAAACAACCAGGTTAACAACAGAGGTGAAGAAGAGAATCACAACACCGACAACAAGATTGGGAGGAAGAGGTTTATTGGAATGAAAATACACAGAGGGAAAGTTGTCGCTATAACCAGTCTTTTGATTCTAAATGATTCATTGCCATCATTGCCAACACTACGAAAATGATCAGACTGATCATTGATCAGTGTATAGTTGCACGGGGAAAGATTTATCTTTATAAGTGAACAAATAGAATAGGAAAATCGGCAATTTATTGTGTGTATTGTGCGCAATTGGAAAAAAATAAAACTGGGGAGCGCAAATGTAGCAAACTGAACGGAGTCGGAATTTGGGAGGGAGAAATATGGCGTCACATGACGCATTTGGTATATTGAGGTACATCATGTTTTGCCCTTTTCTCGGCATATTACCCCAACGGGCATTTATAATTTAGGACATAATATTCTGGAAATATTATGTCTCGGGTGAATTGTGTAGGTATTGTAATTCGGTATTTATGTGTGATAAAGTGGAAGTTCGGGAGCGCTAGTGGTCTACGGGGAATAAGGGAAACTAAAGGCGGTATTGGAAGGTCGATAGAGTTAGTGGCAACAATATGTAGGAAAGTGGCAGGTCGTTAGCGCTAGTGGGCTGCGGGGAATAAGGGAAACTGAAGCTCCAAGGAGCCGGAACAGCTTTGAAGACAAAACAATCGGTTTTCTCATGTCTTTAATAAATACGCTTTTTTCTCCATAATTTATCTATTATATAAAATTGATGGTTTTCAAACTTAACATTGACTAGTTATAGGTCGCTCTTAGGATTTTAATAATTTTCATTTCTCAACGTAGGGTAGTTGTTTGGGGCTCAATTTCTGACACAAATATTACACTGGCGACGATGCAATGCACCGTTCGATCTAACATTTGGTATCGAATCGTTGTTTTGATGTCAGTTTTAATAATATCGTCCCCACTTTATTATGAATAAAGCTGTAACGGTGGATTTTAAATTTGTAGGCGGTTGTGAACCAACACAACGTTTTTAAAAAGAATCTGCTTCTATTCACAAAAGTAGCAATCAACAGACCTCTATAATGCACATCATATTCATTGCTATTTGATTCCTTCGGAGTTGGAACAACCCATTTTCATCTACTGTTCAAAGTTCAACATCCGAGAAACCTCATCAGGCGTAACGGGAGAAAGCTGGGACGAAGGTTCCAACTCTCCGTTCGCGCCAGAGCGAACCACAAATATAATCTTAAGCGATCCTCAGAGCTGACTTCGAAGGGATATCCCATTTCTAGGGCAGGAACCCCTCTTCAGAATGACCGACGGAGGTTGTTGTGCGAAGGGAGAATCACATTTCAGAGGATGAAAATACCAAGTCAGCGCCCTTGTCAGTCTAAATATCCCTTTGTTCCTTCTATAGGGACGTTCTGTTATTGTCGACCATCCTATCGACCTACCCAAGCACATTGTTCGCTTTCCTTAGTATTGCAATCGTACAACCGTAGGTTTGTTACTGATGTGGCTCAATGAGGGGTTATTTTATAGTCATTAGATATTTTATTTATATTTTTATTTTATTTTTATAGATTAAGATTTTTAGCAGTTTTCAGGCATTCGGAATGTTATTGATATAAGTCACTCCACACAATATCAGAGAATTTATAATTCGAGGGTCTAAATATCTAAATGATGAATAGTTTTTGTCACCTCCAGAGCCACTTTACGCGTTAGGACTAATTTTTTGTTGTAAGAACTAGAGCTTCTTGGATTTATCTGATTTTTCTGTGTACACCCTATTAAGTCGTATAAATACACTCTACTTTGGTTCAGTAGTGGTATCAGTTTTGGATGGATTTTTTTTTGGAATGCCGATTTTTGGACAGCATTTGTTAACAATTCGTTGTACGCTAATCACAAGAGACAACAGGTTCAGAGTTCACTCAGATGACTAGAAAGCAGAATTCGTCTTCAGCAGCCCTTCAAAGCCTCCCTTTCAAATTTCCGGTTTTGCGCGTGATAATAATGACTATGGAAAACAATCACCTCTGGCAACGCTACTGTTTTTACGCTACTTTCGGGATCGGAGTTCATTGCACTATTCCACGCTAAAAGTTGAAACGTAGGGTTGAATTCAGAATTCCTCGAACGGATTTCCCATCAAAAAATTGTTTAATAATATTGCGGTAAAATTCCTTTGAAAACTCGTTAATAGGAATTTGTTCTTTTATCGTGAATTCATTCTCCTCCGGGTTCCATTGGGAGTTGATCGAACGGTTCATACATCCCAAATTAGCTTTTCCGCGATACTGTTGAGTTATTAAATTGGTTCGGATCGAGGGAAATGCACCTATCTAGATATATCCAATGCAAACATGGCAGTCGAAGGGTCAGTTTCTATCTATTTATTCATCTTTCAGGAAGCAGCCTCTACGGCCCCTATCATTAATTTCCACGCTCATGACACCGACGGCAAACGATCCAATTAGCCGCCATGTACGGGTTTCTATTGGAATGTTTGAATATTTGATTTGATTGGACCGACAATTTTGAAGCGGTTGCGGTTTGTAAAGGACGGGCATCCGATTTCAAGTTCCTACTGTTAACCGATACCTAATTAACCCTTTACTCCATATTAGATGTGTACGGTCTGAAAATACCTGCAGCCCACAAAGTAGCTGCATCTGGGTTCACTGTTCACCTCTTCACTATAATACGCTGGACTAAAAATCTTTCAAAAAGGCGACTAAATATCCAAGTCGCTAAAACCTCTAAATAAGAGGAAGAAGAAGTCCAAATCTAAATTTAAAACAACATGGAGTATTAGGTATTTATGTATTTTAGCATTAGTGACGATGTGATGTCATATTTGGTATCGGTATCAGATGGTAGGTATAAGTACAATAATTACACAAGTACAATAATAATACAGTATAATTATTATACTGTATCGATATTTGTACTGTTTTCTACATTTATTTCATAATAATATGAAAGAAATGTAGATTTATTAATTTTTATATATTCTATAATGTATTAAGGAATTAGCGGGTGATAATTTGTCACGATTGATTCTCAATATGGTGTGTTATTCATCTATTTAAACCTACCAATGAAAATTCATTTACAGTAGAATTTTTTTTGTATTATAAAATATCTTCATGAGATAGGCCATGAACGTATTTTCGAGATGATTTGAGACCTTGTTGTTAACCAGATTTTTGAGTCTCTCACTTGGTAGAAAAAACAATTTTTCCTCGTTTTTCCTTAATTTTCTCGTTGTTAAGCATATTATTCATTAAGGTAAGACAATCTCCCACCTTAATCAGGACTATGACATATTTCTGATTAATATGGATTTATTTAAAAAAACCGTTTTTTTCTAATAAAATCTGGTGATCTTTGTTGAAACACACAAAGAGGCGTTTGTGTGTGAAGTGTACCGATTGTACCAAATTCTTATGAATAATGGATTCTGGCTGTTAATGGTTTCGTTATAAGTCAAAGTTTGGTAGCAAATTTACTGATAATTATTTATCCTGGTAGGTCTCACATCTTATTCTTTTCTTGTATAAACTTTGAAGGGAGGGAGGAATTGGAATCTTTTCCCCTATTGCTCCATTACTGAAAATTATAAACCGATTTATTGTAAATACAGTGTGTTCCACAAGCGACCCACCGTTGATTAATTGAAAAACTACAAAAGCTTCTGTCTTGTACTCTGCTGTATTTCATGGTGAACTCATGTTTGAAGAGAAACGCTATCGAAGCTACCGAATTGAGACGGGCTGCTCCCTAACCCTCAGTTCATTAATCTCGAGTAATTATTTAGCAAATGATCGATCCATAAGACTAATTACTAACGTGACACACTCCGCCCTCTGAAGGATTCGTTTATAGGATTAAGGATTATATCGTGAAACGTTGGGGTTCGTGGGAGATAGGACTACAAAACCGCCCCAAGAACTGCGGAAGTCCTCTCCCGCCCTAACGACATCTCCAATATCGGAGCCATTCCCGAGCTCGAAGCTCGGATAATACGGCTAATTGGCCAACTTAGCGATCTACTCGCGTCCCAACTTCATCCAGGGGCTCTCGTCGTTTTCTCTCTTCCCCCATTGAAAGTAATATCAAGAAATTATGAAAGCCTACCCCCCCCCCCCCTTAACCACAATCTTCCAAAATATTTTCCCTTCGCCCAATGAATTATGAGACGCTGTTCGATTGGGGTCAGTTTTATTAAGCCATTTATCTTTTCATTATTAACAAGAGCGTTTTTCTAGCGGCGATACGTGAAACATTGACGTCGGATGGTTGGTGGGGGTTGAAGAGTTAAACCGATCCCCCTTGCGTTGCATATTTCACAAGTTGATGCGGTTTTGGTTTAATTGACCGCGTTCAAAATCAAATAGACTTCGATCGCTGTTAGCCCCTCTGTACATCATTAAATCATCTTAATGCAGCGTTAAAAGCGTAATTTATTAAAACTGGATAACCAGTACGTTGCACAGGATAATTTATAATGACTTTTTCGATAACATGCTAACCTTTCGGTTTCTGTTCAATTGTTTCACATTCAGAAGCTGTCACTTCACCCTTCCCCTTCGTACGACTGTTTGTTTCTATTTTATCGGTTTTTATCATTTTCCAAAACATTCGTCATTTTACTCACACGACGTGTGAGTTGACACCGCATCTCCTTGAGCAAGAAGAAGGCAGGTACAAGTAGACAAATCACAGTGCAACAACGATGAATAAGTAATAATAATAAGAAATTATAATATAAATTATAAGTAATAACATGAAATCGGGACGACACATAAGAATCAGATTTCGCCTGTCCGCCGTTTTCCATTGATAGGAGGAATTTGATAGTAGCTTTAACGTGGTTTCGTTTCGACGTTAGCAGGTCCCAGACTGAGCTGTCTTCAACATGATTATCGTGATCGAGAGAGTCTATTTTTTGGAAGTTCAGCATACGTGACGACGTCGTAAACCTCCCGTCCATGAATTAATTCCGATTGACGCCCGTTATAAGATTCCTGGTATACATAATATGTATACCAGGAATCTTATGACGGGCGTCAATCGGAATTATATTATAACGCTCGGTGAAGATGATTGAGGAGCTAATTAGGCAAAGCCCGCATGGCTGATCGGTCTTGAAGGTGGTGTATAGTATACACTGTGAGCCGCCCTCGAGTGAATAATATTATATAATTTTACGAGTATATTATAAAATATTATATATACCTATATGTCCGGTTCTGGAAACGAAGGCACTTGCGGTGATATAATTGATAAATATTTTCACAGGAGGACAAATTAGAAGGAGAGAAACACTTGATACACGCAAACACTTCCCTCACACAATACACGCAAACACATTACACAAATACATTATACAAGCACAACCCTTCACAACACTTCCCTTCCCCACTACCTTCTAC
This sequence comes from Stenodema calcarata, assembly GCA_963920205.1. Classification (NCBI taxonomy): domain Eukaryota; kingdom Metazoa; phylum Arthropoda; class Insecta; order Hemiptera; family Miridae; genus Stenodema; species Stenodema calcarata. The sequence continues at coordinate 7,935,222 of OY986053.1, read as the reverse complement.
CAGCCCACATTATCCTGCACGCTTCCTCCATGCCGCTACCACCCGCGCATATCACCATCTACCTTGGACCTGGAAACGGAGAGAAGCACACCCCACCATTTCTTCCAGGGCTGATGACGCTGTAACTCGAAAATTTCCGTAAGATTTCTAATTGTATAATATTATTATATAATTAGAAAGCTTATGGAAATTTTGAGAAGGGAGGCCGCATTAAGCCACGCTCTTGTGGTTGTTCGACAAACTTATGAGAGAGTTCCAGGTACTCTCTATGATCTTCGACTTCGGATCAAGTGCCACTACGGGAACGCCCACTTCGGATCAGTTGACACTACTGGGACGCCCACTTCGGATCACTCGACACTACTGGAACGCCCAACACGGTACCGTGCTAACAGCCACCGTGGTAACCTTGAACTCTCTATTGAACACGGGATCCGGTCAACTCGTCCGATTGGGAGTGTGTCAGCTCGTCCGGTTTCGTTAATACTACCCTCCGGACGAGCTGACATCACGCTTTGGATGGGTAATGCCAGCTCGTCCGCTGCCACATATAACGAACATAAAAACATAAAACACGGACAAACCTTAATATAAAATCCGAAGTGATGTCCACTTCTTCATCGTAGGTTCTCCAGGATCAATCAGAATTCAGAATGATTGAGGAGTAGTGTAAGTGGCCTTAAGTATTTGACGAATTGCCGAACTTTTTGGTTTTTGGGCATTGAGAAGTCATATTCCAAACTCTCATTCACTTCAAAAAAGGAGAGCTATGGCAGGCCGAACAGTTTTCTCAGATATTTGCCTACTTCGGTGTTGTTTTTGTAGTCGCAGGCCAACCCTAAATGTTGAATTTTGCGCCACCAGGCTTGTGTCAGGTGAAATTTACAGCCTAGAAAAGTACACTTGAGTTCATTTTTTGCTGCCTGGTGGATGGCAACCTCAAAGTCTACTACTACACTGCTCCAGTTTGCAGGTGACTCACTTACAAATGAACATTTATCAACTAATAACCACAGCACGTAACGATAGCTGAGTTATCACTGACTTCATACTGTACTGGTCTTGACGTCCTCGACGGACGAGTTGACACATGCCTCACACCTTTCACCCGAGGCGGGCTCATTAGGGAACCGAACAACAGCTTACTATAATCCTCTTACTTCGGACGAGATGCGTTCCGTGATGCATGGCTGATAATTCAGGCCAAGGAGCTCGGACCTGATTTTCATCACCCATCTCACCTGGCTGATTTGACGATCCGTCGATTCCATGTCGGCACACATCACGCCGTGGTTCAGCAGCTCATAACACGTTCAACGTGTAGTGGTGGGGTGTACCGGGTGGATGGAGGGTGTGTACTGGGCGGGGTGTACTGGGTGGGTGGTGGGTGTACTGGGTGGGGGTGCCCCCCCCACCAGCGGTGTAGACTGTTTTGGACACCAGTTTCAGATTCAGCGTCGAAAAATACGTCGGGATACCATGGTCAGTCTTTTGGAGCTGTGTAATGTACGATATCAATATTTTTGTATCTACTCGTACATCAAACCCCTACTTACGGGAACATGTTTGATCTATCTGACGACGCCGTTGTGCTGTACGCTTGTCGGTTGAATTGAGTTCATGTGACGTACGAATCGTTTTCAAATGTTCTCTGTGGACACGAAAATGGCTGTAGGGGTATACGTTAAACCATCTCAGGGTAAATTACTTTACCCTGACCGCTGGAACAGATTATTAGCGTACCCTACTTAGAATCTTTAGAACTTTCCAGTAGGGATGGGTCGGTTGCACTTTTTACCGGTTCGGTTTCGGTTCGGTTTTTTAAAAATCGGTTCCCGGTTCTCGGTTTTTCCGGGTTTTTTTACAGTTGCGCTTAGAACCGGTTTTTGGCCCAAAGTAACTCTAATTGGAACTTCAATTAGTATACAATAAATAAAATAAAATACAAAAAATTAGGTACTAAGTCAAGTAGGTAATAAAAAAATCACGAAATGTATTGAATATTGTTTACTATAAAATACATCCAACAGCATACATTTAATAAGATAAATCATGAAAAAAATTACCATAATAAAGAATAAAGAGAAATCCAAAAAACATGAAATACATGTGCAGAAATACTAAAAACATAGGACAGGGGTAATTAATACTCATTTTTATTAAATAATTTTTATTAAATTTTGTTTGTATTTCTTATTCAGCATTCTTTGTCGATGTTAGTGGCGGTGGTTTAGTAGTTGATTTGATCCTCTTCTTTCATTGTGTTGTAATCGTAATGCAACACTCGATGCTGATGCCGAGTATGTGTAAAAACAAAAATTATTACTAAAACCTGTGAATCTCATAAATTGAACTGTAAATGTTAAAAGCAGAAAGGAATAACATCTGAAACCGTTAGTTATAACTAATTGTGTGCTTTGATTTACAACGTAGACGATCAATAAACATAAATTTATTAATGTCGATCGGACAAAAAACCGAAAACCGAAAAAAACCGACTTTGGACGATCGTTTCTCGGTTTCGGTTTTTTCCCGAAAACCGGTAAAACCGACAACCGAAAACCGAAACCGACCCATCCTTACTTTCCAGAATGCAGCTAGGTGAAGGAAGGACACGCACAACGTCAACCCTACTTCAATATTATTTATTTAAATAGCAAATACTTATGCAATTACAAAATAGATGAGACTGAATTCAATGGGGAAAGAGATGAGTTCTTGAAGAGATGAGTTCTTGAAGAGATGAATTCTTGAAGGGTTGAAATGTTGGCTTATTGGGGAGAGATTGGAAAATCTCCTACCTTAACTCCTCCTAGCTGTCTGGCGAGGTTCCAAGATGCAGCAGCTTGAAGATCGGTTGGCTAGGCCGTCAGCTGAGCCAGGTAGCTGTGGGTGAATGCTACTGGTGTCCAGTCCCAGAGGTTGATCGGTCTCTTGGGCAGATTCTTCCTGTCCTCGAGCTCCAGCAGGGATAGAGCGTGCTTCGGATCGGAGTAGAATGGTTCGAAAAGTGCACGTTCTACTGGTTTTGATGAGCCACAGAAATTTTACGGTCTTGCGCAGAAGGCTCATCCAGAGAAGATTTTCTTGAAGGGGGAAATTCTTCGAGAGTCATCGTTTTCCGGGGGAGGCGTCGCGCTCTCGCCCTTCCCCACGCGAGGCGTTCTTGAAGAGTTTTAATATTTTTAGACTTGAGTAATATAGTAGTAATCCATCCATACATTTGGGGGTATGGTGGATGCCCTACAATGGCCCTTAATTTTAGAATTACCCTACGACTCTACTCCCTGTTTTGTATGGAGCTGGATAATGTAGACGTCATCACAAACTGTACATGGCAGGTTTTGTCCCAATACGCCTCACAACCGGGAAACCGCTATCAAAATATTTGCTGCGGTTTTTGATGAAGCGTTTGCAGCAGTGAAAACCGCACTCCGCCTCCTCACTTAATCTCCTGGGAAACCGACTCGTTGTATTTTTTATCGGGTCCCAGCCATCCTCGACAAACTTTTTCTACTTTTCTCCATCGACAATGGGAAAGCGTCACACGGCTGAATGCACTTCAAAAACAACAGTGAACACAACAGGCGGTCTGCTTTATCTTTCGAAATACCATCACTCGTGCTATTCTCTCGCCCCTCTCTTTTTTCCCTCTCATTTGACGGGTCATAAATTGTATACGACGACCGTTAATAGGAGGAATTGTGAACTTTCAACGTTGCAGTGATTCTGAATCACTCGGAGATCAATTGGAATAGGAATTGAAGTACCTCACAGCGGCGCCAAGTAAAATACCAGGGCTTCCAGTCGGTCCGTTCGCATGGCCGAGCAAGGGAGAACCTGCGTTTTTTTCCCCTTGAAACATTTACGCCTGTCAAAAACTCATGTAACGGGTCTCCTAGACGAACTATTTAAGAGGTATTTGCAGATGATCTCCAGATCCAACGATCTTCTACAGTGAGAGAGCGTAAGGTGGCTGAGCGTAAGGATCTTTGGATAGCTACACTCATATGCAAATTTAAATTTTAAAATTTTTAATTTCGTAAACCAGCATATCTCTCCGAAAAATTGTAAAAGTGCATGAGCGATAAACACGATATGGACACAAGAAATAACATCGACAGTCATGCAGCATGGATATAAGAGCGAATTTTTAAAGAAAAGCGTGGCGTGTTAAAATAAAATTAGCGACAAGATGAAGGATTATTCAACGTGAAGATGTAAATGAATGCAAAATGAAGGCGCGGAATTCCAGAGGCTTATTAAAACCCGATCACCTAGCCAGCCAGCCCACTGACGTCATATGCTCTTACGGCATAGGCTGTGACGTACTAGTTGGCCTCCTGCCAGCCATCTGACGTCATACGCTCGTGCGTCATGGGCTGTGACGTACTAGTTGGCCTCCGGCCAGCCGTCTGACGTCATAGGCTCTTACGGTATAGGCTTTGACGTACTATGTGGCCTCCTGCCAGTCGTCTGACGTCATACGCTCGTGCGTCATAGGCTCTGACGTACTTGTTGGGCTCCGGCCAGCCGTCTGACGTCATAGGCTCTTACGGCATAGGCTTTGACGTACTAGTTAGCCTCCTGCCAGCTGTCTGACGTCATACGCTCGTGCGTCATATGCTCTGACGTAGTGGCCCGCCTGTCGCTTGTGTTCTGACGTGATCTGAGGGAAAGGGTGAATCAAGGAAACAAATTTTTCCCGTTTCAGTTTATGTGCCAAAGCAAAGACATGAAAATGTCAAAAGAATGTCAACTCCATCCTGTTGTTGATACAGTCGAGAATTAAATGCTTGCATACGATTCTGCAACACATTGGGACATTTTATGTCTTTAAAGAATTGATTCAAGAACCTTCGAACAATGCTACATCACCTACCCCAGTAGCGTAGTTGTTGTACTTAATTGTAGGGTTCATCATAAATTATGAAGCTTGCTTAGGGTGAGGATTGAGGAATTGAGGGATTTTGTTGTGAACTTTGTCCACTTCACCGCTGTATTCCGTGGAATAGAACAAGATAACTAAAATTGGATTTCAAATTCAGATTCTGCACCTCAAAAGCAATAGAAAGAGCGATTGAAAGTGAAAAATTAACAAGGATTTTTCGAAATACAATTTTTAACTCAGAAACGTAGCAAGAAAAGAGGCATATGAGTTATATCTCAAAAACTCGACCTGATGGCGAAAAACAGATTTGGTTTCAGCACACTGAAAGCCCCCAACACCAATCCTTATCTCCTCTGCACTAAAACACTTTTTTTTTGTGGCCAGTATAATTGATATCAAAATGCTACCAACAATATTCGAAATTGCGTTCTTTTCATATACTTTCTTTTCTGTCTCCATAAGTTATATAAACTCAAAAATTTCAAATTATAAACCTTGAATTCTAGGAAAAGTAGCAATTATTGTTGATTTTCTTCAAAAATCTTTAATGAGGACACTCAAGTCTTTCATCCCTCATCGAGTTAACCATCGACAATATTACAATAATAAACATTATCGGAGAGATCTTCAATGGTATATGTTCATAAATATACCTACTCCAGGGTCCTCCAAACATCTCTTTTTTATTGGGCCATTTCCCACTCTCTAAAAATACGTTGCGAAAAACGTTGAGGGTTCAAGTTCCCCAAAGAGGCTGTTGAAGGCAATAACGGAAATGACGGATAGAGGCCCGAGCTTCAGACCTAAAACAATCATTGAAATCGAAATTGTACAAAAAAAAAAAAAAAAAAAAAAAAAAAAAAAAAAAAAAAAAAAAAAAAAAAAAAAACATCAGAAAACGTTTCAGAAAGTCGAAAATGGAAATGCTCTCATTCTCCGGAAAATCGGTGACCTACAAAATCGCGAAGGGCTCCAGAAACGGGGTAAAAAGGGGCGAAAAATGAACAGAATTGGACTCGGTCGGTGGAAAGGGTTGTGTTGGTCGAGGGTTAAGAGGAATAACAGAAAGAGGGCGGGGAAGAGGCTCTTGAGTCATCTTTTTAATTGTACTGTCAGGCGCAGGATTCACCTCTTCATTACCGGTCCTCGCACGGTCGTCCTCAGAGGGGTCGATAAATCTCCGTCAGCCCTCATTTTCCTCATCTTCGCCAATTCACCAGAGGGAATGAAAAGTCTACGGGTGGGCATCTCCAATTCGTATGCACGCAGTTTTATATACGAGGACAGCAAACGAATGAAAACTTTACACGTTCTGTCACACCGATTTGTTATTTTCTGTGTAGGGAACCCTTTTATTTGAATCTGTCATCTATTTTGCATAGAGGGACATATTCATTCCTCCACAATTCCTGATAACACTTGTCAACTATGAAAATTTTTATGGTTTGGAAATTGTTTCATTTTGAAAGGTGACAACACCGCGTGCAAGTAGAAAACAAAACATCTATTTTCAAAACTAAATTCATAATGCTATTTGTAAATGGGTGATTCTCAATAAAGCAGGATACACACCTACCTGTTTATTCCACATTCTCCCTCCATAGATAAGTGCCAACTGATGAATATGGCGAAAGCACAGCGGTGCTACCACTAACTCCTCTACTCCCCACTCATTTAGATCAAACCCTGATTGCTCTATAGTTTTTTGTTGTAGTATAAAGTAGTGCTAACAAGTTCGTCTAATTGGAGCTCTACTGTAGTAGATTGGAAACACTTCGTTATTCACCACATCCGTAATATATTATAATCATATTTTTGTAAATATAGATCATCAATCGAAATACACCATTTATTATTGGTGGCCTTACATCAAAATTACTCGAGTGTGGACGTCTCACGAGACTTTATTCCTACCATTTCATCGATACTAACGACAAGACAATTGAAATTGCTGGAATAAGCCCCTTCCTATTCTACTGCAATGCCATAAAGCTACTGTAAAAGTACGTTCAGTAAATCATTCTAAGATTAACACGGCACATCCATTTTCCCAGGACTAAGAAAATGAAAAGATTTACTCCCCAAAAGGCCTTGTATCTTCTCGTTCTCCCGCTCTTTCCACTTTAAAAGTTTTGATCGTCTCGACTTTTTCCAAACATTCACAATTACAACTGTCTCGATGTGCCATCAAACTCGATGTTGCAGGCTGTCCAGATTTATAAATTGAAAAAGTAACGAATTTTTTGCTGAATAAATAGAGACTGTTTGGATAGGACCAAACGAGTATTTCCTTTGCCTCCTGAACCTTTCAAATAGTTCTTTCACTAATTATTAGTACCGGATTTACACCCTTTTCGTGAGAATAGAAAGTACCTCTGAACAGTGTACTCATGGAAATACTCAGTAACTTTCAATTTGTGGTCCCAAATATGTACATTCGTTATAAGCGTAAAACGTCCTAAAAGACTTCGAAATAAGTCGGTAACGTTTGGGACCACAGCACATCTAAAGGTACAGAAACGCAGGTTAACAGGAAAAACTAAGGATATTACAATACAAGGATATTACATAATATGTAATATCCTTGTATATAATATTATTTCAATTTTGTACACTCCACAATTGAAGTATCACAAAGAGCCAACAGGGGCTAACAGAGAATTAATAACATTATTAATAATTCCATCGGGGTACCTGACCAGAACACCTTATTTCCGTCGTAATGAATAATCTGCCTACGCTTTTTGACTCCTGAATGGCGCGAGGGCGATTCCACGGCTTTTTAAACCCCGTTTGTGTCGAGAGAAATGCGAAAGATTGTAAGCAATAAACTCGAAACATAGCACAAGCTGCTCTTTGCTCTCCCCTTTGTCAATTTACCCATGAGCTGAAAAAAAACTTGAGAGCTGGAAGAAGAATACTCTTTAATGTTTATAAATAAGGAAAGTAAAGAAACTGTTTGAGAAAGCGATATTGTTTCCAGTAGGTTGGCGAAATATAAGAAAAGGGAAGAATCTCGTTGTATTCACTGAAATATAATTTTGTTTTATCAAGTCGATATCACTATTTCTTACGATTAGAGATTTAAAAAAAATAATTTGTTTTTGACGTTACTGTATTATTAAGTAGGTACATCTACCAACTTTTTATAATACTCTAGAACATTTTTTGTGGATCGTGACGAGGTTGTTTTCCCTCTAAAACATTCTTTATGACACCAAGTTTACAACTTATTAGCAATTTGGTTTTGATCTTATTTACTACGTGTAACAATCGAAAACAAGATACAGAACTTTTTAATTGTTGCGTCAGATAACTGTTGAACTATTATTCATTACTTCACATTCACTGTGTTAGTTCGGTGTGGCTTCTTCTTATCAATCTTCTCAGCAGGTCACTTAGATCCAGCATATGGACAGCTTCGATGTTGACATGACCCCTTAGTCGCTCTTGGTGGGCGATGGCAATTTTCTTGATAGCTTCATCGATAGATTCCACCTCTAGATCGTGGCGAAGTCTACCATTCTGAATGTACCAGGGTGCATTAACTATGCTCCTGAGCACACTGTTTTGAAAGAGCTCAATCATTTTCCGAGCCCCACAGCTGCGCTCCATAAGTCCATACTGGTTTTAGGACTTGGTTGTACAGGGTTAGTTTACTTCGCACAGACAGTCTTGATGGCCTGCCAATTTTTCTGAGTTTAAGAGTCAGTTCTGTTTTTTCTCCTTTTAGAGTATAAGAGTCAGTTCTGTTTTTTCTCCTTCACGTTCGATTTCCATCGCAGCTTCGCATCTAACGTCATCCCAAGATATTTCGCTTCATTGGCGTAAGGGATGACTTTGCCATTGAGGTAAGCAGGCAAGTAGCTGATTTTGCGGTTCATGAAATTAACATGGACCGACTTTGCCTCATTCATCCGTATTCTCCATTTGGCTGAGCTTGCCCATAGAAGCGTCAATGCTCTCCCCCACAGCTAACACTGCGGTATCATCTGCAAAAGTGGCGGTTGTATTACCACTGATTTCAGGTAGGTCACTGGTGTAGACTAGGTACAGGAGAACACGGTGATCGGTTTTGTCCTCTTCAGTCACTGTTGTCCTGTATGTTCAATACTTCCACGTTTGGGTGCATCGCTTTTTTTTTTATTTCGCCAACTGTCTGTATCTGTGAATTACGGCGGATATCAGCCACTCGAAGTGTCAAGGTGCATCGCTGGACTGTATTTTGAAAGTTTATAAGAGTTCCATGTTGTATTTCGCTATGCAACCCCATACTTGGCACTTATAAGTCCAGATTGGTTATATTACTTGCTATTATAGTAGAAATTAATTTTCGGTTGATAGCTTGGAGTGTTTCCCTATGAATCAGTAAACATTCCTGAATCTTAAATCGAAAGTCATAGCACGGTATTTCGCCTCATCCCCAGAAGGTACAGTTTGCGAGTCAATCTTCAATGGGAGGACGTCAGTCAATTTAATCCTCCACTCACGCTTCTTCCAGCTTAGGAGATGGTTGACAGCAGCTTGCAGCTGACTGGCGGCTTCTTCTGCGGAATTTCCAACTGCATCATCATCAGCAAAAGATACTGTACGTGTATCCACTGGTAGCGGTTGAGCCGCCATTTTTTTGTCAATTGACTGACATCCTTAAATTTAGTGGTTCCCTTGAGCGAATAATATGCTCATCGTATAGCTCGGCCTACCAGGAGTATATCCAGGGCTACTCGCTGGAAGGGTATTTTAGGTGGGCCATGCCCATAGATGTTAAAAGAGTAGTGACCCAGTTGCGGCTGAGAAACGAGAAGCAGCTCCGTATTTTTTATAGAGGCTCTGTATGCTCAATTGACCATAGTAGCATAATATATTATGTTTTATGTGTAATAACCAGAAGCTTGAAACGACTGAGCACATATGCCCTCAGCTGAACGACACGAGAATAAAAAATCAGCGTTGAGTATGTAAACCAATGTTTTTTGGTGCAGCAAGGAAAATGTGTTGGCATTTCTGAAATGTAGATATTTTATGAAAGGGTTGTTGGATGGTGTTAGAGATGAGGAGCCAAGCTGAATGCCTGAAATAGAATTTATCGAGCCCCTATGTGCCTGACACACGACTGGAATTATTACGTTCTTTTAACACTTACCACTTAGTATGGAAATGTTACCCTTCTTTCTATTCTATATTATCCTTTAAGTATATTTCTATTATTCCTATTCATGCTTACGGATAATTTATTTTGTTCAGGCTGCAGTAGACTCACTCATGCTTCACTCTGCAGAGTCTTTCTGAGTGGATGATAAAGCTTCAGATGAAGAGAGTGAGTTTCTTGGAAATCGATGGTTCCAATATCATCGAATCACACGTAACGCTTTATTGATGATAGCAAGTTTGATTGATAATGGAATTTTATTGTAATTATTATGGTGAAAGTTACTAGTTTTAATGGTTACGCTACACTTTACCAGACACGATAAAAACGTTCTGCGTCTAACTTTAGTCTTGATGTCGATGTAAGTCGTGCGTGTAAGGGTTTAATGGAGCAGTTACAACAGGGTCACGGTTACGGCTAATTTTGAAACGGCCCAGGATATCACAACGTACGACATGAATATCCTGACGTCCCCCCCCCACATCCTTCCCGAAAGGGCTTCCCAAAGTTCTACAACTGGAATTAGGTGGGCGACCTAATGAAAGCTTAGCAGGGAGCTCGGTAGAAGGTGCCAGAGGCGGTTAGGCCTCTTTTATTAGGGGGACGGGGATTCCGGGACACGACGCGATGTGATTAGTAGGTTTTCGAAGGAGGAATTTCCGCTTAGTTCGCCTTGTCTTCCTCCCTTGTCTTCTCTCTTTCACCAGTTTCCTGGTCTCCCCCCTTGAGGTTTCGCATAATGTTGATCCCACGACCGGTTTCCCTTTAAATTCCCTCCAGGACATCCCTCAGGAGTTTTGCTCTCTAAAGTTTAAGCCTCCAAGTTTGGTGCTGAGTTTATGAGAATACTTTGGAATTGGAATATATCCGTCGCTATACTGCAGTCTACGTGGAGCGCATTTCAATTGCTGTGTGTTATTATTTATCCCGTTTTAGTACCCCAACCTCTACGTCGAAAGCAAACTGATGTTATTGAAATTAAACACAAAACGCATAAGGTGACCACACCAAAATCAATAGTGAGATAACTAAACAACTTTGAATAAAGAACTTGGGGATCCACGATTTGCTTTTATCAGGACTTTTCTAAGCGAACATCAGCCGCGAGGCAGCGCCAGTACTGTGCGGCAAAAATTCAAGGAGTGAAAGTATTACACCAAGCAAACCTAAAAAAAAAAAAAAAAAAAAAAAAAAAAAATCTATACCTACTCGACTTTCTCGAAACAACGCGAAATATACTATCGCATGTGAAGAAATTGTAAATTTGTAATCTTAATTGTAATTATTTCCACAAATAATTGAGGAGCTTGGTATCAAAGACTTGTTTCAGCAGAGCCAAAAAACGGTAAGTCAGTATTGTCAGCACCCATGGCCTTGCCATTTTTTTCTCAGTGTACTGTAGGGATTTAGAAATTACTCGCAATGATGACAATGTGAATATATGTAGGTATTATTCTCGCCGTAAAATTAGATTAAAGGGTGGAGTTGGCCGGTATTGCAATCAGTCACCGGAGCTGTCCGTTTTTTGGCTGTCCCAAGCCTAGTCTCTTCAAAGCTCCTTAACATTTTTTTAAATTCTCTTCCTAGCTTCCTTTTGTGAGGCTTCAACTAAATTACTTTCCACTTCTAAAAATAAAAATAATTATAGAAAAAAATAGCAGAAACAATCTAAGAGCAGGCGAACTTACTCTGAACTGAAAGCTGAAACCACATTGTCATGATCAGCTGTCCTCTCCCATGATGCATAGCGGCGGACCGAATGCTGGGCTCTGATTGGCTGTCATCGAGCTGTCTGGGTTTGCTACAAAATCACATTGGAGGCCCAACTTCGAAGCCAATTTTTCCAACATTCTCGCCGTTTTTGAAACTAAAGAACTTCAGATTTGAATTCAGCGCCAAAAATCCTATAAGAATTTATCCTTAACTCAAAACTGGAAAAAGTGGAATTGTTCGTCTTTGATAACAAGCACCACAATTGTACGTCTGTGTACGGTTGAAAGCGGTGATCAGTAAAACCGGCGCACATTGATCGGATATAGGAAAAATTGAACAAATCTTGCATTCCTTGGTTAACTGTGTGGAGTAAGTGGAACATGCTGGATATCAGCAGGAGGGCAAAGTACGTGAATAACCCAAATAAATTATCAGATAATTTATAAAATAGATTCTATCTTAAACTGAGAATTCTCGAAAATCTGCAAAATTGATCACGTGTTTACCACTATAATATTATGATGCTGCGGGCTCTTAGGTGCTTTTCAAACCACATAGTAGGGGGCCCTATATTATTTCAACTTAGTCTAATTGAACTACAAGTAGAAAGTTTTCAGATTTCCGTTTATTGAAATCCCGTTCCAAACATTTGGAAGCCGTTGCCACCGGCAGTTTTTGAAATTTCGCCGAAAGTTGTTAAATTGTGTAATATTTCATTTGCATGATTTTCCCCTGGTGGCTTCCATCATCGAGGATAAAACCGAGTGATCGTCGTGCAATCCGTCCCATGAGGTGTTTGAGGTGGAAACCCGTTCAATGCTGGAGAGCGGGTAACTGGGAAGCGGTTAAATAACCCGGAATAATCGGGTAAAGTTGAAATTTCTCCCTTGGGTGAGCTATCGGCCGCGGGCAGATCCTCCCAACGCTTTTCAGCGCTCATATTGATCAAGACCTTGCCATTTCGGCAACGCCAAGTTGTACGACACCCCGAGTGTGAGGAAGGAGTGGGTAATCCTGTATGTTAATATAAGGAATTCATATTGTGATCACGCTGAACACGAATATAATTTTCAGAAGTTTCACAGGGGCAGAATACAATTTTGAAGGAATACAAATATTTTTTCGGATATTCGGTGAAGTATCTTAAGAAATGGAAAGTTTATGGCATTCAAATTTTGCTTCGATCGACCACCAATGGCAGAATTAATCTGAAAACGTTACAATTGAGATCCTCAGATCAAAGCAAATATAATTCGTGCTTGCGAAAATCTGCTTTTTCAGAATTTCTCACTCATCGACCTTGATACAACGTGTTGGCACTGAGTTGACCTCTCAATAATTAATGGTAATTGTGGTTATGAATAATTGAGAATCGTAGTTAACGGAATCTTATTAGAACCGTTTATTGAAGTAACAGGTCGATCACTAGTGGATGAAGGAATGTCGAAGGTAACCTTGGGCTTATATTAAAAAGCGTAACGTCAGCACCTGTCACAATAAATTTGGAATAAATCGTATTTTACTGAGTGAGCCTCGATTACATCAGTAATTCTCTGCATATCAGCGGTCGATAAAACCACTCCGATATACATTATTATGCATGAAAAAATAAATAAATAAATATATTTCCTCCAACTAATATTTCTAAAATTTCTGTCTTCAAATCTAATTTAACCATGAGTGTTTTCGATTTTCAACGTAGGTATACAACGAGTTTGAACGTATAGGTACATAATATGTGTATATTAATACCGTGAGTGTTTTCCGTTTTCAAATGAGACTCACGTACCTACATATTATATACGTGAATCTAATTTGGAAACGGAAAACACTTACGGTTATATTAGATTTGAAGACAGACATTTTAGAAACTCACAAATTTGAGGGATTACTTCGCCTATTCGGCGTCTTCGGCCCGACGCCAGTGGGGAGATCTGCGATGTAAGTGTGCCATCGATCCATAATGACGATCCAAACACACAACCACTTGCCCGTTCTGTGATTTTACAAGTGGTTCCGCTGGGAGCGCTGTGTCTTTTCGTCGTAGTGCATTGTGGGAAATACTCGTAGCTTGTCCAATCAGAATGGCTCGACCCAGCCGTTTGCGCCATTTCCGTTACAAAGTCCACACTTTAATCTCCAGGCAGCAACATGGCCTTCCTGACATGACAAAAGTGGGATGAGAGTGTTAACTTCAAGAATCCACTTGGATTAGTCAGTAAGACCAATGGAGGCATAAACCAGAGGTCATAGGAAAACATGATCTTAAAATTGAAGTAAAGGAGCCTATGGCGCAGAGCTGAATATTAGGAGGCTGTCAAAACCAAATACCGAGCCTGGATGAACACATTTCCTGACCAGAGCCCTGACAGTGACTAAGAGATTGGCAGCACTGATTTTGAACTCCCGTTAGCAGAAGCAGAATTTACATTGGATAATGGAAAGCCTCCTTCTCATTTTACACAATCATCCTGGTTAGCCTAATCTACAGCCATTCAATGTGTAAGAACAAAATATGTGGAAAAAACAAAACTAAAATCGTAGCTACTGAACTTGAACAAGTCGGTGTCCGACCGAAGCCGACCGAAATGATACTGTTCAATAACGTAGACAACTTGTTTTGGTGTTACACGTTTAATATTTGACCAAAGTGTCTTAACATGTACTAATACATCTTTGTTAAAATTTAGGGGTGAAGTCAGAGCGGTAAGGATTAGAAGAAAAATTCACGTTCAAAAAATGTTGAAGCCATTGCAATAGCGTATTTTTGTTTGAAAATTCGCTTAAAAAACCAGGAGGAAGAAAAAACGCGTGAGATTGAAATAGCTTGCGAGAAAGGTAGGAGAATAAGCATTGAATAATCCGTTGAGTATAAAATCCTCTTTGAAAGGTTTCAGGTATTGTTCAGGAAGTTTCTGTGAAGGCTTCCTCGCGGCTCCGATTTTTTCCCAATTTCACGGGCATCCGATGCATCCCGAGGCATCCGATGCTGTCGGATTCACAAACAATTTTAATTAAAAGTAAAGGCCAGGGTGATTTATCCTGTCGACGAGTTTCTGAAAATGAAATTCCTCGTGTTTGCTGATCGAAAGTAATTTATAATTTCGCTGGCTCGAACAATACTAAGGTCTTGCGGGCATTTATTCAACATTATATTATTAGTCCTACGGGAAATAGGTAATCTGAAGAGCCAGAGAATCAGACAAGAACACCTTGTATGAAACCTTGTTTGACTGGATAAGGGAGTTGGGAAGTTCTAGGCAAGTATGTACCTACTGCAATGGTACATCAAAAGATGTGCAACAAGATGCACCAAATGCCTTTGCAGCAGAATTTGGGCCTTGGACTTTTGTCGATCATGGATGCGGCTAGAACAGTTTTGGGTATTCCAAGTAATGTCACTTATTTTGTGAAAGCTTGAGAGTGTGGATTAAGCAGTTCTTGATAGTTTCAGTCCAAAATGTACTAACTCTGTGATATTAGTTATTAGAATTCTAAACAAGGAGTTAATATAGAATCGATTTAAGCCATCGATTCGACAGCTCCCCTAAACCAATGAAGTTGACAAACAACATCAACAATACTGATAGCACTATGTTATAAGTGGGAGGGTGCTTCGTTTTTACCCCCTTGTGGTTTCATTTTCCATATTGTGGATTTTCAGGTACTCCGTTAAAAGCAAGTCGAATTTTTCATTCCAGCCATCACTCAATTTTCAGTCCAAGATCATATTTAATCGATAGATGAACGAGTTTTGGTTTAACTCGCGGTCCATGGCTTTGGCAACATTTTTTGTCTTTGGGAAAAAGACGTTTACCTTGTCGCATTTTCTACGTGTACTTGAAGCCACCCCCTTGGCCTAGCCTGGCATGAGATTGTGAATGAATTACTGTCACGGAAATTATGCTCTTACGCCTTAAAAATAGTGTTTTAGTGTGCCTCGAAGTAAAAGTGGGAACAAAACGTCGAAGCGTTGAAAGCAGCAGTCTACGAAGTAAGATCAGGTGATCAACCAGGCTGCAAAAAGTAATGGGATATGACTAAGAACTCTCCAGAGGCATTTGAAAAAGGTCCTTCCCACGGGCGAATGGAGCTAAAAAAATAGGTGCGACCATTGTCAGGTTTTCTCTGACGCCAAAGAAGCCGACCTTGTGGACTACCTTATGCTCTGCAGTAAGATGTTGTATGGCTTAACACTTGAATCTCTATCAAAACTGGTTAACGACTTTGGTGGCCGGCAGTGGCTGCATGAACTTCATATTCGCATATTTGAATATCACTTATTCTGTAGAGTAACGCAGAGTAACATCGTTTTGTTATTTATATTTTTACACAAATCCAAGCGGATTAGCTAAATTTTCCGTTTCTTATGAATTGCTAAATTAAGTGAGTCTCAAAGTTCGTTTTTCGATTAAGCACTATGTACCAACTAGGGTAGACCTTATCTGCTCTTATCCGCCAGCCCTATATAATGAAACTTGCAGGTAGTTGGTTGGATACGCTCACCGCCAAATCCTTGTAAAAAAATATTTCCAACTACCTACTGAACACTCAACCCTTGGCGTAAATTTAATTTAATTTACCTTGATCCACACGCTTGGCAGCCCGACACGGATGGCAACACTGGCATCTCGTCTCTTCCCTCCTTAAAAAACGACAGGAGCCATCTCTTCTTCAGCTATCTACCGGTGAATATTATCAAGCTCAACAAATCGTATTTTACCACGAAAATCTTACCAAAAATCCCCATCAACCGACCTGCAGTGCGCCGGACTCGTGCACAGTGCTTCAAAAGACCTTCATGAAGTCGTTGCTGCCCAGAATCCTCCGTTTTCTGCCACAGAGTACCTACGTACCCACCAAGGACCGTCACCAGTCGATCTCGTCTCCGATCCCAACCCATCATATTAAATACCTATATCAACTTGAACTACAGCCAAGGTATGTGGTGTCCAAGCGAATGATTTTCTTTTTTCTCGATTTGTAATAAAGTGGTATTAAGTGATCTTAACCATTTTAGTTGCAGTCATTTATTGAGTAGGCACCCCGACCAGGCTAAACATTGGTCTCGTTCGGGCACGGATCGTTTTGTTACAAGGATCTTAGGTCATTTGCAATCTTACAAACCTATCGATCCTTAGTTATCAGTGTTCTAGCCCTTTCTTATCGTGTTTACAGTCCGCTAACGAATTACGAGCCACTTGGCTAACTGACGTGAAATACTCGAATAAAACGTTTCTTACCAACGTTATTCGTATAAATACTCGTATAAAACGTTTCTTACCGACGCTTAAAGATGCCTGGCGACAATGATGAACCTCAAATCGCAACAAGAGGCCTCATCAAGCTCAACCGAAAAATGAAGTCTTTGGCGGATGACATCAAGGTAATTAGAGATAAGGGGATTTCAGCAATGAAAAACACCGCTGATAGGATTTTGTTCTTGGGTATGCATGCTGCTATAGAAAACAATTATGCTTCATTTTTGAAAGCTTACGATGACATCCTCGATTATTGTACGGATCATGAGCGAACGGATTTTCCCTCCGCCACTGACACTGCGCTTTTGGCACAAACCAAACAGTATTATTATGAAGCCAAAGGTGTTCATATCAAAATCCAAGAAGCAACAAACCCTCCCACGCCATCAAGTGGGAGGCCTTCTGTACTCAATGAATCTACCATTCAGCTCATGCAACCACATCGCATCATTTTACCGAACATCAATATTCGCCGTTTCAGTGGCAAATATTCAGAATGGACCAGTTTTAAGCAACTTTTCGAGTCCCTTATCATCAAAGATGAAATCCTTACTAATATTCAGCGATTTCATTTTCTTACATCTTACCTAGAGGGTCCAGCTAAGGATGCAATCAAGGCCATTGAGGTTACTGATGGTAACTTCGAACAAGCATGGGAGGCTCTGTGTGCAGTTTACGACAATAAACGCAAAATTGCTATGGGTTATTTAGAGAAGTTGCTAACCTTTAAGCCTCATACCGGTAAACCCTCTGCAGAATCTTTGCAACTTTATCTTTCTAATGTTTCAGAAGCGATTGTTTCTCTCAAAAATTTGAAAATCACGGAATTTTCTGAATACCTCTTGTGTGAATTGGCACTGCGCGCCCTGGACTTCTCAACCCGACAGGCATTTGAACTATCCATCATCGGCACGGAGTTTCCAAAATTCTCAGCGCTCAAGGAATTTGTGCACAACCGCTGTCAGGTACTTGGACTCACGTCTCAAGAATCAACGCCTAAGCCGGATCCACCGAATAATTCCAAGGTATTTAAGCCTCATAAGTTCGCACCTAAAGGCAATTCTGGTTCAGCTTTCCTGGCTCATTCAGAGAATCAACTACAAAAGGATCCTGTACCCATAGTCTGCTATGTGTGTAAGGAATCTCACACTATTAAGGATTGCTCTAAGTTTAGATTTAGTAATCCCTCTCAAAGATTAAACTTACTCAAGAACTTCTCAGGATGTAGGAATTGCCTTTACCCATTTCACGCAACCTCTGAGTGCAAATCCAAATATTCATGCAAATATTGCAATCAGCGGCATCATAAGGATCTTCATTTGGGATCAATTCCCTCTAGGTCTTCTAACACTGACACTCAGGCATCTACCTCAGGCCAGACCAACTCATCGGTCTGCGGTGCTACCATATCGTCATTCAATGGAGTACTCTTAGGTACTGTTAAAGCCTTGCTAGTGGATTCGTTGGGTAGAACCCACGAATTTCGCGGAATCCTGGACCCAGGTAGCCAATTTTCATTTATTGTAGAATCTGCTGCACGAAAACTGGGCAAACCCACCAAACCGTTTCGAGGAAATATCACAGGTGTAAGTTCATCGCCTCTTCAGAAAATATTAGGTAAAGTTAATATCACCTTTCAACCTAAGACTTCATCTCCTCTTCATACCGAGGCCATTGTGGTGCCTATCATAACCCCAGCCCTGCCACAGACAAATCTATCGTCAGCTATGTGGTATGATTATCGGTCATATAGCCTTAGCGACCCTGAGTTCAACCTATCACAACCTGTGTCGTTTCTTATAGGCGCCGATCTGTACTCCGAGGTGGTTTCCTCGGCTCCAGTCACTCTCCATGAAAATGGACCAAGACTTATCGACACTGTATTCGGATTCAGTGTAATCGGCAGGTACGTATGCGATTCCACGCAACCTGTAGATTCATCCATTGCCTGTCTAACCTATCTAGACCCGCATAACTTCCCAATTGAAAAATTCTGGGAAATCGAGGAACCGTTGCTCATCCCAACCATGTCAGAGGAAGATCTGGAATGCGAAGAGCATTTTATGAAAACCCACTACAGAGTGAACGGCGGGAGGTACGGCGTCCGTCTCCCGTTCAAACCAGGTACACCAAAAATCGTACCTAACGTCAAGGTGGCTTTAAATCGATTTTATTCTCTGGAAAAAAGGTTAGCTAGAAACGAGCAATTAAAAACCGATTATCATGCCTTTATGGAGGAATACCTACAGCTGGGGCACATGAGCGCTGCCAAAGAATCGCCAGCTTACATTATTCCACACCATCCTGTGTATAAATACGATCTGCAAGGCAAAGGTAAACTGAGAGTAGTTTTTGATGCTAGTTTTGTAACACCATCAGGCTCCTTGAACGATCATCTGTTCACCGGACCAAAACTTCAATCAGATATTGGTTCAGTAGTGTTGAATTTTCGTAGATTTGATTATGTACTCACATGTGACATAGTCAAGTGTTTCAGACAAATTTTAATACATCCTCAAGATCGTAAGTACCAACAAATCGCGTGGCGCTTTGACCCCTGTGAAGCTGTCATATTTTATGAACTCACCACTGTCACTTACGGATTGAGAAGCAGCCCCTATCAAAGTCAACGGGTTGTTTTGCAACTATTAGAAGATGACGGTGACGCTTATCCTTTGGCAGCCCAGGCCCTTCGAGAGTCAATTTATGTGGATGATTGCCCTTGCGGGGCTGATTCACCAGAACAACTGATTGAGTTGAAAACCCAACTAATAGCTCTACTCGGAAAGGGAGGTTTTGAGTTGGGGAAATGGCATACAAATTACCCACCACTGCTGGCAGGTGAGCTATCCTCAATGCACCCTGTTCCAATCTGTGATGAAGACGGGGATTATACCACCAAGGTCCTGGGTATGGCTTGGGACCCAAAGTCAGACACATTCAAATATAATATCAACTTACCTGAGGATCAGGACTTTTCTAAGCGCAACATTTTATCAGTTATTGCACGTCTCTTTGATCCATTGGGTTATGTGGCTCCGATTATTTTTCACGCTAAAATCATTCTGCAGGAAACCTGGAAATCTGGCGTTAATTGGGACGATGAAGTACCACCACTAATACAAGCTGCATGGGCAAGGTTTATGAGTGATTTGCATAACATCTCGCGCGTCACAATATCACGACCTATCGCCAAAACAGACACTATTTACCGTCTAGTTGGTTTCTCAGATGCGAGTGAACATGGCTTTTGTGGAGTTTTATATGTGCATTCAACTCAGGGATCTCATAGCTTCATGAATCTTATCAAATCAAAAACGAAATTAGCTCCATTGAAGACTATGACTATACCTAGATTGGAACTACAGGGAGCTTTTTTGTTGTCACAGATGTTAAAATCGGTAGAACCTCTTATCAAAACGTTGAACATAACCTCGATTTCCTGCTTTACAGATTCGCAAATAGTATTGGCGTGGCTAAAAACACCGACATATCAATTAAAGACGTTTGTGGCCAACCGCACGCAGCAAATCTTGGATATTACGCCATCAGATCAGTGGTATCACATCAAAGGAGTAGAAAACCCTGCCGACTGCGGATCCAGAGGTACCCTCCCATCTGATCTTCTTCAACACGACTTGTGGTGGTCAGGACCAGCCTGGTGCAAAGAACCCGTCGAAAGCTGGCCTATATCTCAAGAGCTCCCACCCATCGATGTTCCTGAAATGAAGCCACCAAAGCCTGCAGTGGTGTTAGCTGCTGTGCAACAACCCAATGATCTTATAAACTATATGCAACGCCATTCTTCATTCCTGCGTCTGGTCCGCGTTATGGGCTATATCAAGCGCTTTATCGCCAACGCCCGCATCCCAAAACGCCGTCGACGCTGTCGCAAGATTGGTCCTTTATCAGCTGTTGACTTCAGGCGAGCACACAACACCTGCGTTCAATTGGTGCAACATCACCACTTTCCTGAAGTATTCAAGAACCCTACTAATGAAGGTTTGAATAAAGAGTTGAGACGTCTGGCAGTTTTTGTTGATCATGACAATCTAATACGCGTTGGTGGCCGGTTATCAAACGCACCTCTAACCGCTGACCATCGACACCCGATATTGCTGCCCGCACGCTCTCACTTCACCAACCTAGTCATCGATCATCTCCATCGTAGAAACAATCATCCTGGACCTTCTGCCCTGGTGGCTTTCCTAAGACAACAATATTGGGTTCCCAGGGCCAGAAATCTAATCCGCATCCACAAAATGAAGTGCGTGATTTGTACCCGTTACGCCAGGTTAGCCACACCTCCACTGATGGGAGATCTTCCACCAGCTCGTGTCACTGGCATCCGACCCTTTATGAATTGTGGAGTGGACATGGCCGGACCCTTCATCTGCAGAGACTCAGAGCGCCGAAATTCAAAGACCCACAAGGCCTACTTATGTCTGTTCACATGTCTGGCTTCACGTGCCTTACATCTTGAGCTGTGTCACGCCTTGTCTGTAGAATCTTTTCTTGATGCATTCGACAGATTTATTGCTAGGAGGGGCATCCCAGTCAAGATGCACTCAGATAATGGATCGAATTTTGTTGGAACGGCCAGATATATTCAAGAAACCTATGAATTCATTCTGAGTGAAGAAAATCAATCATCAATTGTCAATCGCACATCTCACCTGAACGTTGAGTGGAGTTTTAACCCACCGATTTCTCCTCACTTTGGAGGCAGCTGGGAGTCTGAGGTAAAATCAGTCAAAGGCCTTTTGCATAAGACTGTTGGTTCCAACTCTTACACTGCTAACGAACTAAACACCATGTTTGTAAAAATTGAGGGGATTTTAAATTCTCGCCCGCTTCTGCCCCTGTCTCCCAGTTCTGACGACCCAGAGGCCTTGACGCCAGGCCATTTCACAATTGGACAACCTACCAATGCACTTCCGGAACCTGATTTCTCTGACATATCTTCCAATCGTCTGAACAGATGGCAACTTATCAGAGAAAGAGTCCAACATTTTTGGGACCGTTGGAGGGTAGAGTACCTGAGTTCTCTTCAGATTCGTGCAAAATGGGACAAGAAGACACCAAACCTTCAGCTTGGCGATGTAGTCCTCATCAAGAATAACCAAACGTCGCCTACTCATTGGCCTATGGCCAGAGTCACCAAACTCCATCCAGGAAATGATGGCGTCGTCCGAGTGGTCACACTAAAGACTAGTACGGGCATGTTTAAGCGTTCAGCTGTCAATCTGGTCCCCTTGCCAATTAATGACCATTCTGAAGATCGCAACTCCAACTAGGAAACGTTGCTTGTTTGTGAATAGAAGCTTTATGGAAGTTATTTTGTTTATTGCATGGTCATTGCAGACCGTTTGCAAACTTTATTTTCTCATTGAATCATCTGCATTTTAAGTTTAAGTTTGCTCATTCTGCTACCAGTTCAAGTTTCTTTAATCTGAGCGCTCTAGTTGGAAATAGGCGGGAGGATGGATACGCTCACCGCCAAATCCTTGTAAAAAAATATTTCCAACTACCTACTGAACACTCAACCCTTGGCGTAAATTTAATTTAATTTACCTTGATCCACACGCTTGGCAGCCCGACACGGATGGCAACACTGGCATCTCGTCTCTTCCCTCCTTAAAAAACGACAGGAGCCATCTCTTCTTCAGCTATCTACCGGTGAATATTATCAAGCTCAACAAATCGTATTTTACCACGAAAATCTTACCAAAAATCCCCATCAACCGACCTGCAGTGCGCCAGACTCGTGCACAGTGCTTCAAAAGACCTTCATGAAGTCGTTGCTGCCCAGAATCCTCCGTTTTCTGCCACAGAGTACCTACGTACCCACCAAGGACCGTCACCAGTCGATCTCGTCTCCGATCCCAACCCATCATATTAAATACCTATATCAACTTGAACTACAGCCAAGGTATGTGGTGTCCAAGCGAATGATTTTCTTTTTTCTCGATTTGTAATAAAGTGGTATTAAGTGATCTTAACCATTTTAGTTGCAGTCATTTATTGAGTAGGCACCCCGACCAGGCTAAACATTGGTAATGTATCTGGCGTGGTATTGGTCGGCCGCAATATCTCTTGCGTGTACTAACTCTCTGGCGTGTTGATTACATAGGGCTGGCGGAATGTAGTAGACAAGCCTTCAAACGCACCACTGGGATTTTAATGTTGTGAGTGAACATACTAGGAATTTCAATACTAGGAAGCTGTGGTGAACATTTCACACTGAGCGAGTTGGCTGCATTGACATTCTCACTCAACCTTGTTTTTTCAATACTAAAAAAATATTTTTTTTTTACACGCAGACTGCTAACTGTAATTATTACAGTTAGCAGCCTGCTTGTGTATACACATACACTGAGCAGGTTACACGAGTATAATTACGTAGGTAGAAGTACCTCACTACTCAATACACACATTATTATGATCCCTCCATGGAACTGGTTAGGAGAACATCGTGAGGTGAATGAGGTCTCGTATCGTCGATAGTGGAGATAAGTATGATATTAGGGGTATGGGATGTAGGAACGAGGCGTATGATCGCTGACAACAGGCCACGTGGTAAGACTTAGAACAACCTGTTTGGAACAAGAGCACGTGTTGGAGGGAGTCGTTTGCTAAATATTTATGATAAAAAAAAAGAAAGAATGGAATGGTGAGCGGGGACCGTTTTGTAAAGTAGATATACGAAGGTTGGCATCACCTGTCTGCTATATGGAAGTTTGTCGACTCCAGAGCCAAAAACGGTTTGTTATAAGCTGTGATAAACAAACAACGCAACACACAGTTTAAAACGTGATAACTGCTTTGTATCTCATAAAAACTGGTAGACTAGGTAGTACAGTGCATTCGACCATGCATCTGCTTCCCATCTAGATCAACAAGACAGGGAGAATCACGTTGTTAAAAAAAACTGGCGTTACTGCGGGGAAATTTGAGGACTTCTTTCAAGCAGCTTTTAGTGTTCTTGTGCAGCAACTGAACGTGAAAATTAAAAAAAAAAATAAATAAATCTTTAATCGTAGACGTAAAATTATTTAAAATAATTGAAATTGGTGAATTTCACATCAGTTTTGCGGATACAGACCCTTGGTAGACTGCATTTTCCCAGCTCCTGGCACCTTGTAAGACCTTGACTGGGGGGGGGGGGAACATGTGGAATCAGTTGTGAATAAAATTGAAACGTTTGTTCACATATTTCACAACATCCTATTTCTATGAAAAAATCACGACCGAATGGGGAGATGGGGAGATTTTTCACTTGATGGGTAAAACAATAGATTATGGATATGTCTAGTACCTACTTACTGCTTACAAGTACCTACTCATCAATAGTAGGTATACCTAGCATGTAGTGCCTTCTTTTCACATTAATAGTTCATTATGGTTAAGTAGCAATATTAGTTTATAGCTTAGCTTAATAAATCAGTTTTCCTCGGTACAACAATGGTTTAGGATCATGAGGTGTTGTGATATACCATGTTTAGGGATCACGAGATGTTGTAATAATATCACATCATATTATGAGATGTTGTAATTAAAGCATGCAAAAAATGGCCTGCGATTTTCCTGCTATGAAAACTAAGGGAGGTAAACTTCGCTAGTAACGCATAGGTTTAAAGTGAAAATCAATAGAAAAACAACGATTCCATAGAAAAATGAAGTTTCAATATGACACATATCATGGAAACATAAAGTAACAATTGTTTCATAAACTAATAATTAAGGTAAATTCAATAAATGCTCACGACTTCACATTTTGCTCCGATTCTAGTCGCCGTTTGTTGAGGTTATCCCTCAAGCCCTCCAACATAGAAGTATTGACGAGCTGTGGAGCAGAATTTATTGTTTATTACGAATAAATTGTGTACTTGGTAGGAGGCGGAGTTAAAGAACCGTTTGTTTATTACATAACAAAAAAAAAGGCTAGGTACAGAGCGTTACTCCCACTTCTTATACCACTGACCTGATAATACAGAACGTACCTAACAATAATTGAACTTCATTGTTATTTTACTTAGAATAAGAACAAGCATTTTCAACTTCAATTCACAAACTGACAACTGAACTTTTTGGAATAACAATTAACAACTCTTAATTAACAATTAACAAGTGAGTTGTTAAGCAGAATTGATGTTGAGGAGTCGTTCTATACTTGGCTGATTCTAGACTTCTAATTGATTGCTAGACTTCTAATCGAATGGAGTTTCTGATACTCGGATGAGACTTCCAATCGAATTCGTTCACTCTCTAATTTACGTTAATATTGAACAATATTGAAACTGAGTAAGGAATGACTACAATCAAGTGTGATAAGAGTGCTAGTCTCAAATAAGGACTGAGTAGGTATTTCCTAGTTTTAACAGTATCATTCGGTCGTGTTGGAAATCGTTAGAAACCTATCATAGGTGTATCTTAGGTGTATCTTAGATAGAAACCTATCATAGAATCTTCCTTTTATCAGGTTCTGCTAAACGAAAATTTTGTTGACAGTCCGATCAAATTAGTTTAGAACGTAGCCAGGTGCGTAAGGAGGAGGAAGTTGGTAGCTTGAGATCTGTACATTTTTCAGGAGCTTTCCAACGAGTGGCGAACGATTTCTGCGCGATGAAAATTGCAGAAGTTACATTTCCCTACGAACGAGTAGTTTGTAAGTGAAAATCGACCGAAATAAAAACGTTGCAGTCTTTTTGTGTTACATTTTCACAGATAGAGTCCACCCCTTGGACATACTCATGTCATAATATAAGTTCAGTTTAGAAAATAATGAATACGAATTGTTGGATCATCGGGTTAGGTATGTTACAGGTACGTTCTCGTCAGTTTCGTGGTAGTAGGTGTTGACATCCAACTTCATGGCACACCTGGCTAGCAACTGACAACAGTTGTTAAGTTACTTATGGTTGTGAAAAGCATTATAAAAATATATTCAGTTGTATTCCACGTTATTACAAGTGGCGACGAGGATGGGAATCTCGTCAAAATACAAGGAATCTCCCCATTACATGGTTTTGGAGGGCTCGTGCGAGGACGAGTTGAATTAATAATAAACCACTAGGTTGTAAACCATCAATGGTTGAACTTTGGCTGCCTCCCTCTCCAATCCATTTCATCGCTCGCAAGTTGAACGGGAACCGGTTTTGATTTATGCCTTCAGCGCTCCGAACTACCTCGAGGCCTGTTCCTTTGTCAGGCGGCTCGCGAAACTAATTTGGCTCGCGGCGGGTTGAATCGAAAGGACACTCGAAGGAATTCGGCGTATCTGCCTCAAGGACTCTCTCGGCGAGGGGGAAATATGTGGAATTATCAACGATTGTTGTCCGCCATCTCCGCCATCCACTGAAAGGGAAGTTGCTGGAAAAAGGACTTTAATTGGGGCCGTGACCGAAAGCTTGGAATAACCTGAGAATAAACGTATTGTTGAATGGGGCACACGTTAACCACTTCCCCTTATGTATACAGCATTTCCCAGGTTCAATTAGATTTTCATCAACCAAATTTCTTCAATAATGAACAATTTAAATCAATCCAGCCAATTCTGAGCCGAGGATGATCCTTGAAATGTTTCATTACCATTTAATAACCACAAATCCAGTTTAATAAGCATAACGTGTACAGAGCTACAACAAGAGCAATAATATGCCACGCAGGTTTGGGGACACAGAAAGAATGAAATGGTGGAACAACTACAGCGATGCTACATTAAAAAAGTTGGAATAAGGAAGTGTCTTAACTTCATTTTGTGCAAATAATGATGTTAGGCTGTGTTGCTTCTTAAGCCACAGTTTCAAAAATGCGTGATAATAACAATGACGGACTGGGTTTGTTATTTCCAGATGTTATTTACGTCAATTTACCTGAATTTTCCCGTCTTGTTGACAGGTGTGATTGAGTGGAATACTGCCCCTGATACTGGTGAGTAGCTATCAAGTAATCCGTTTCAACTATCATATAAACCATTTGAACCGATATTCATATCTTCTAACAGATTCATTTTCGTTCAATATTTTGTCTCTTAAGATGCCACATGTGCTATCTTACGATTTGGCGAAAATGGGGTTTTCAGTTTTAAACAAGGTGTATGAGGGTGCGCATGCCTCTTCCGTTTGTCCGATTGCATTGTAATCAGTTGAAACCGCATTGCATTTAAATCGTAAACGACTTAACGTTCATATTTCTGTCCAAATGGTGATAGGAGCTTCCAACATGATGATGTGCGGCTTGAGGCGTGCCTTCCGATTAAACAATAATAATAACATATTATGTCATGGATAATGGTACAATTTTATCAATAATTTTAACATACGAGTAACTATCCAAATAATGTATTAACCCCGTGGCTGTTTACATTATTGTAACGCCAAATAGAAATTATAAAAAAAAAACATAAAAAATAAATAATAATCATGTTCAAACAGTTTGGAAACCATTGCAGTGGCGATTTTTTTTTTCCTCTTTGTAAATTTGCCAAAACCGTCTCTCCGGCGGCTATTTAGTAATTAGGTCCTTTTACCAGGGAAAGAAATTTTTGTAATTAGGTTTTCTCATTGTTGCCCTGAAAACTCGTAACGAACCCTTCATTTCACCCCCGTCATGCCCTCCCTCACATCATCGCGATGGTGGTTGAAGGGGGGGGGGGGGGAGTAGTGGTGGTGGTGGGGGGTGGTTCGCTTAATTAAAACCGGAACTTTGAATGAGAACCCGAACAAATCCCGCTCTTTGCTTCCCCGTAGAGAGGAGTGGGGGGTATCGGGAGGGGAAATAGAGCTGTTGGTGGAGGGGAGGTTGAGGGGCGATTGAAGGGGTGGGGGGAGGGGGCTTATTTTCATCAAAGGCGTAAAAGAGCTTGTTGACCGTCATGTCGCTATCATTTCGCCCTTTTGGACAGTTACGGCTTAATTACCTGGATAATTAATCAGCGGGTACCGACAGATCCTCTCCCGTCACCATAAACCCGACCTCTCATACTCCGAACATCAGCTCTTCACATCAAATCCTACCTCTTCCCCGCCATCATCACTCCTCACTCACATTGGATTCATAATATTATATTATAATTCAGAGACTACTGTTAATGAGCTTGGTAAATGTACATGAGTCATCCCCCTTTTGAAGAAGTAGTAGTAGGATTATTCCACCCAAGGGGCCGGAACTTGTAAATTTGGTGATACCTACTACCAGTACCTACTTGCAAGAGCAAAACGTTAAGATTATAAGAGCGAAATATCGAAGAAATAGCTGGTTTTATGTAAAATGTCAAAATTTTTCTCGCTGAACACGATACTGAAGTCAGAATTGCAATGTCTCATTCCTTTATCAGATTAGACCAGATGAACCGTGAAGAACATCTCATGTATCAACCACGTTTCTTCGCCTTCAAAGTGCTCCAGTTTGAGAACGGAATAAGATATCGCAATTCTGCCCATTCGGTTCAGCGTATAAAAAACCTTTAAAATGAGGAGTCACTTGTCAGACTGTTTCATTTTTGGAATTTATCGGTAATTTTCCCCCCTAAAAACTGCCTAAACCCTTCAAAATGAGGTTTACTTGTCAGTGTAAAACCCCGCTAAACATCCCTTAGAGTGACCCGATTCTGCCCATCTAGACCGAGAACAATAGCTTCATTTTTCATGGAAAGGGAAGCTATTGTTTTCGGTCCAAAATTTTTAAAACTCGTAGTTCCGAAATATTTTTATAACCATCCTAAATTCACTGATAAAAGACACCAAAAATCGAAAAGCTATGTTCGTATATGGGCAGAATCGGGCCACTCTAAGGGCCGGTTTCTCCAACGTAAACGTAAAACCGAAAAAAAATCTTTTCTAGGGTATTCCTAGAGGATTCAGGCGAAACGCATATTGTAGCTACACCCCAACGTAGGTGTAATCAGCTGATCTCGAATATGAACATTGAACTGAATTTCACCGCTTAATTCACCTTCAAGTTGTTGATTTTTTGACGTGATGAAAACGAAACATGAATCGCAATCTATTTGAATTCGCGTGGAAAAACAAAACCGATTCATTGAAACATGTTGTGGGGAAATTCGCAGCGTGTTCTCTGTCGATTCCATGAGGGTAGGACCATGAATAAATATTGCGTCATTTTTTCGATTAATTCGCTGAAGATTGGAGGCAAACAGATTCCAGTCTTCTGCAGGAGTTCGAATCCCGTTTTTCCACAGTCATCGTAATGACGATTACTTCTTCAGACCAGCGCTATTTTTCAAAGCCTATGCTTTGCCGCGTCAATGAGCTACGAAGTACTCAAGAAACTCCATGTCCATTGGTAAAATCCAATTTACAGTTTGGAATCATTGCTTGGAGTACTTACATCTCTTAAATCTCACCAGCAAAAAATGTGTGATTCTACAGAAATTTACATTGATGCTAGGGAAAACTAGTTCTCGTCGTCTGAAGTATTTAATGTATCATGATGTTTCACCTCGAATCAATGATACTCGTACATAAACACCCTTTGATAATCTACCATGCAGATCCAGGAAATATTTATGGAGCAACTGATCAACCCCATTACTCAAACGGACTGAAGACACGAGGAAATATCGTAGTTCCGAGGTTCCGCCCTACCTCTTTACTCCATGCATCAAATTGACAACAAAACTGACCAAAATTTTGCTCCATACCGTCTAACTCCGTATGTTGATTATAATATCAAACAAGCCATTGTGGGTATTTTCTCTCATTATTTAAAATCAAGCACAATGCCTACAATACAATGCAACGTTTAGAGCCTAAATTAAGGCTCCCTGGAAAGAGACGTTGGGAGATTTGCAGAACGAGCGCGTGGGCATTTTTCTCTAATTAACTAGCATTTAATTGAAATCCTCAACATTCTGGCATATTTTCTTCATTTAAAATACAGAAAACAGCGAGGATAAAAATAAAAACAATAGACAGATCCCAGGCAGAGCTCTTCTGCCTTTTCGGGAATTTGTGAGAGAGGAAAAAATGTCTGGTCTTGGAGCTTTTATAAAAACAAGAGGGAACTGATAAATCAAAGAAATTGTTTAATTATGCCCTGGAGAAAGGGAGAGGAGGAAGTTGTGTGGAAACGTCAGAGGGAAACGATGAGGCGAAGAAAACTACGGGAAAAACTCGGGGCGTTTCGCTGACTTCATTTAAAACACGATGTTCGTTATAAGATGGCAAATGCAGCTCTCGACGCCACCTCATAGACGGTGATATTTCTTATTTAGAACGTCGTCTTCGTTCACGAAACTTTCGAGAAGATGAAGAAACTTCGGAGATTTGGGGATGAATTCGGGAGTATGAGGGCGGTTGTCACGGCGGCGCTAAGTCCTAGTTAAGAAGAGCGACATTCCTGAGTTGACGTACTTTCGTCGTATTTCTACCTCTATTTCCTCTTCTATGTATGTCTCAACCACAAATAGAAACCAAGTTATATTGTATTAAAGCTATTATATTTTAAAAATTCATAGTTTTTCGTGTGCTACAATTTTTTCACTACTTTTAGAGAATTGCAAACTTGGGTATACACTACTCTAATGGGTCCAAACTACATACCAAAAATTAACAGCCTAAATTGATTCAGGAGATTTAAGCGAAAAATCGAATAATTTTTAACAACCACATTAACAACGATATCAATATGTATTTGACCAGTAGTGACTATATTCGACTTCAAATTTTGAAATGTTTTAAGACTCCAAGCATGTATTCTTTTTGGATGTGTGGGGCTTCTTTGTATCAGCGTGGACTACACTTCGAGAGCTCGATCTGCTACCAACAAAGGTTTTTCTAAAAAGCTCGCAGTGTACACTTTTATGCACACTTTTATCAAAAGGCAAATTTATTTTTAGTTTTATTGATTAAAAGTTTTATTTTAAATTATTTTAATAAGATAGAAGATTTTTAAATATTTATTTTTCTGGCTAATGGTGTATATTTCCAATGTCGTCATTACGCCCATCAGTGGAGCTGTAATTGGCGATAACAGAGTAATGCACGTAATGTGCGTTTATACGGTATTTATGCTAGACCCGACGCAATTAGGTCCATGTAATATTGATATTGTTATTAGCCTACTCTGATACCACAACCTGTTCATCAAATTCGCACTTTGCACTTTGCAAACCGAATCACGCCCGTAAAAACATGCTCCATGTCAAAATTGCCTTCGAGGCTTTGGGGAATACATTAAGCCATAACTGACAACAAACTTGGTGGAAGACTTATTGAGAGGATCCGCCATAAGACGTATTGAGGATCCGCCAGGTTCCGCCACTGATTTCAACGACGGAGCGTGAGAGACGTCAGCAAGTGAACTTGTTGTGCAGTTATTATGAGCAGCCAATAAATGGTTTCGGTAAACGGTTTCGGATTCGGCGCCCGCTCGTGCACTTTCACGGTTCTTCAATCTGATTGAGCGCTTTCTCAAATTTCAATTACGTTCTTGTGACGAGTTGAACATGTGGAGCGGTACACACGTGTGGTGAAACCTCGGTTTGAGTTCCCTACATTTACAACATGCGGATGTCTCGGTAACAGGGCGAGGAGTGGAGGGGGTTTTATGTTTGAGAATAACCCAATGGAAGGAGGAAATACCGTGAGAGAAATGGCGACGGGTTATGAGAGAAAACCGAGTCAATGTCAGAGGGCTGGGAGACAGATGGCGCGACTAAACAAGGCAAAACCATCTCCGGCTTTCGCCGCAGGTTGAGGGTTGGAGGTTAGTCCTACTCACTTCCGCCCCAACTCGGCGGTTATTATTAAATTAATTACGACGGGAGAGGCCCGGCCGTTTGTGTGAAGAGCACTTAGGTATTCGCGATCTTGCTTGCCTATGACTTGCTGATAGGTGTCAATACTTCAATTCGGAAGCAGTCATGAGTCAAGTCAGCCGAAGGTGAGACATCTCCGATGATCCAACCTGGGCAACCCCACATTTCTCATGGAGGCTTCCCATAACAGAAGGCCTCGACGTGGCATCAGCAAAAGTGGCCGATCCTCTGCTATCGTCAGTAGCATCAGTGGCATCAGTGTCATCAGCAGCATTCGTCTCACCATCACCCAATTCACTAGCTCTTCCCTCGCCTGAAGCAGTAAAACATCAGTTGTTTTTTTACATTTGTTTGTTTAATTGAATTGTTTGGAAATAATAATTTTTCTGGGAAATAATAATTGTGGCAGTTTGTGACTTCATCCCGTTAAATCGGTGTAACTAGTTCTCCATATGGACGGCATTTGTAGTAAATTAACATATTTACCAAATTTTATGAATATAAGAAAGTATTGAAATACACTTGTATTAAGCAAACCTATCAGTATGCAAGAAAATGGAATTTTATGGCTATGAACCATCAACTTCGCTTTTGGCTCTATGGCCCTTTCCAAGACATAATGATCTTTTCCTGGTATGAACCACAGTGTCCCTTTCAGGAGGAGCAGCAAGGATGATACGGTTCCCAAAACACGTCGACATATTGAGCTCCTGGTAGTGGAAAACTAGTATCGTAATTTAAAAAAAATATATATGTTGGTATATTTATTGTGCCGAGTAAATATACAAGTAAACTTATAAGCAATATTCGTATGTTGAATTTTAAATTAAATGTTTAAAACTAAAGTACATCACTTAGTCTTATATTGTTTAGAGGTTTTCATATTAGTCGAGCAAGCTCATGCGGTTTGGTACGTTTCAATCTTCGCAGTAGATCATCTGTTTCTAGCAGTCGGACAACATCCCAGTTGAGGTGATCTTGTAGCCTCAAGTGGTTGATGGCTTGGTTGCGTATGACCTCATTGACCGATTCCACTTGAAGCTCGTAGTGTAATCGGTCGTTACGAAAGTATCTGTATGCGTCTGTACATGAACGCAGAACATTATTCTGGAAGCGCTGAATAATGTTGCGATTGCTAGGTGCAGTGCACCTCCACAAGTGTACACCATAAGTCCATACGGGTCTCAGGACTTGTTTGTACAGAATGAACTTGTTATGGATAGACAATTTGACCGCCTACCCACCCATAAGCCAGTAGATTTTTCTGAATTTTACTTTGAGCGTTTTTCCACGATACTTTGCTTCGTTAGCATGTGGGATTGCCTGGCTATTGAGGTAAGCAGGCACATAGTTGCATTGCTTATTAGTGAAGTCAACGTGCACTGATTTTTCCTCATTTAGTCTGATTCTCCATTTGGTTGTCCAAGTGTGAATGCGAGAAATAGATCGGTTTAGTTTATTTATTGACTCGTTATTGGTTTCACCAATAGCCAGGACTGCAGTATCATCTGAAGAAGTGGCAGCTGTGTTTTCTTCAATTTCTGGCAAGTCGCTGGTATATAGCAGGTAAAGTAGGGGTCCCAATACGCTGCATTGAGGCACACCGGCCTGGATCTTTTTGGGTTCTGAAAAAGCGTCATCGTGTTTAACTCGAAAGTATCGGTCAGCAAGATATGACTCAAGAAGTGCTGCATAGCTTGTAGGTAGCATTTCATGAAGCTTATAAACTAGCCCTGCCACACTTTGTCGACCGCCTGGGTGACATCCTGAAAAACGGTGGAGCAGACTTTTCTTACTTCCAGCGCTCTCTCGATTAGGTTTGTAATTCTGTGGACTTGGTGAATAGTTGAGTGTTGTTTTCTGAAACCATACTGATTTTTG
Source organism: Stenodema calcarata (assembly GCA_963920205.1). Classification (NCBI taxonomy): domain Eukaryota; kingdom Metazoa; phylum Arthropoda; class Insecta; order Hemiptera; family Miridae; genus Stenodema; species Stenodema calcarata. Next base: position 7,901,545 of record OY986053.1, on the reverse strand, counting down.
GTTTATTATCTTCGATAATGAACCATTTTGGAATCGCCCAAAGAAAAAAAAATGTTAACCCCCCCTCAAAATTTGTTGGTTTACGTTTCAAGATACGTAGATTCAGAAAATCGAATAAAAAAAATCCGTCCGTCCGCCGTACGCCGTACGCCGTCCGAGGCACTTTGCCCAGTTAGCGTTGAGTTAAAATTACGAAATTTGGTTTCTGGGTTTGGACCAGCCCCACAATGATCCACGAAACTTTTCATAACCCTAGGTCAAGGGGAAGGGGTTCAAAACGAATTTTGAAAATTTGAAAATCTCATATCTCGAAAAATTCATATAGAACGGTATGTTTTTTATTTCATATTTAGATAGAGTTTGTTCCGTAGAATTTTTTAAGACCATCCGCAGCTTTGTACGACCAGCCGTTCGTTCACAAAGAGGGCTCAAAGATTGTGCCTCACAACACGATCGTGAATCAAACTGTTGAAATACAGGTCCATTTTCATACTAACAAGCTCTTTGGAACATCATATGGCTTAAGTGATGTCGAGTTTGTTGTTCTGAGGTGCGTTTCGTGCTACGGAAATGAAGGTAATTTCGAATGTTTGTTGGTAGGTACTTCTTTTATAGAAAAATTATTACCGACGTAGTATTAAAAACCCCAGAATTATATCGTATTAATTAATCATAATTAATAATAATTATTATTAATAATAAATACGAATTATCAATACCTAACAATAAATTATAATAATTTTCAGTAGGTTTATTTCATATTTAGATAGAGTTTGTTCCGTAGAATTTTTTAAGACCATCCGCAGCTTTGTACGACCAGCCGTTCGTTCACAATGACGGCTCAAAGGTTGAGCCTGTCGACGCGATCTTGAATCAAACGGTTGAAATACAGGTCGATTAAATACAGGTCGACTCGATTTTCATACTAACTAGCTGTTTAGAACATCATATGGTTTTAGTGATGTCGAGTTTGTTGTTCTGAGGTACGTTTCGTGCTACGGAAATGAAGGTAATTTCGAATGTTTGTTGGTAGGTAGGTACATACTTCTTTTATAGAAAAATTAAAAAGTATTAAAAACCCTAGAATTATATCGTATTAATTAAATACAAATTACTAACATTTAACAATAAATTATAATAATTTTTACTTGGTATCTACTTGATAAATTTATTAATAATTAGTGATAATTCATAATAATAATTAATCTAACATTTAGGATCTAGACATTTAGAACTAGTGATCTAGACAGAAGGGTGATCTGTAAATTCTTGACACAACGGTTCATTATCTTCTTTGCACAGATCACCCTTCTGTCTAGATCACTAGGTCTAAATGTCTAGATCCTAAATGTTAGATTAATTATTATCATCAACTATTTCTCATTGCAAACCTGTTCATTGTGTACCCAAGGTCCTTCCCTAAAAGACCTGGCAGCGGGAAATGGAAAAACAAGTTTTGTAAAAAATCCCAATGCTCTAGGTAGTCGATACCAGTGACCAACATTTTCTTCAGTAGTCGACATGGTTTTGCACTAGTAGTCGACCTACATGTGTTAGAAGTCGACAGTATCACTTGAGTCAGTAGTCGACAGGTCTCGTCATTCCATCGTTTTCGAATTTTACGACATCTAAATAAAATACATTCAACTGTGAATCGGAACTTGAAAATAGATTAATAAGATGTAATAAAGTAGTTATCAGACTTTTTATTTGCAAACAGCTCATTATCAGCCTCAAATTGCAATAAGTACTTAAATAAAAAGGTATGAAAACAATAGTCGAAAACTCATTGTCAGAAAATTGACATTACAGTTGGGCTTAGGTACCTATTTACATATTTTTTTGACATTTTCATGTCTTTACTTTGGCACATGAACTGAAACGGGAAAAATTTGTTCCCTTGATTCACCCTTTCCCTCAGATCACGTCAGAACACAAGCGACCGGCGGGCCATTACGTCAGAGCCTATGACGCACGAGCGTATGACGTAAGACGGCTGGCAGGAGGCTAACTAGTACGTCAGAGCCAATGACGCACGAGCGTATGACGTAAGACGGCTGGCAGGAGGCCAACAAGTACGTCAGAGCCTATGACGCACGAGCGTATGACGTAAGACGGCTGGCAGGAGGCCAACAAGTACGTCATAGCCTATGACGCACGAGCGTATGACGTAAGACGGCTGGCAGGTGGCCAACAAGTACGTCAGAGCCTATGACGCACGAGCGTATGACGTAAGACGGCTGGCAGGAGACCAACTAGTGCGTCAGAAGCTATGACGCACGAGCGTCAAGGGGAAGGGGTTCAAAACGAATTTTGGTACGACATGGTATGACTATGGTATGGTATATTATTGTATGTATGATTTAGTATAGTACAGTACGGTATGATAGGAAAGAAATGGTATGAGTACGGAGAGAATATGGTATGGTGCCGATTTGCAACACAGTCTGGTATAGACAGAAGGGTGATCTGCACAAGGAAGATAATAAACCGTTGTGTCAAGAATTTGCAGAGTTTTTGGAATCGGTTTGCGTTCTTCTATGATCTTTAGGAGTAATATGAATGTTATCATAACGACATATGATAATGTTCATCAACTATGTCGTTACTGGAGGATATGTCAGATTCAAAATGGGATAGACAACGATATCGTCAGGCGACGGGGTAACGTTGGTAAGTCGTGGGGCTTTGTAAGATAAAGTCGAATGAGGGGGTTTTCCTTAATGAAAACACTCTTAGATAACGCAGATAGCGAGAGGGAAGAGTGATGGAGTGATGATGCTCGGTGGTAAAGAGAGAGGGTGATAAAGGTGCTGGAAACGAGAAGAAAAGGTTTGATGGTGGGAGGGTGAGGGCCATCGTTAGAGTCGCTGATTATTCAAATAACTCGACGAAGAAGAGGTCTTTTCACTCCTATTTTCGTCTGGAAGCTAAAACCCAGGTGGAAGTAATGAGGACCATGTAACTATTAGCTTCACTAATTAGAGCGACGGCCATTTTTTACAGTTTGGCATTTTAGAGAATATCCTAACGAGTTATGTCGAGAGGGGCACAGTAGGTTCGGAAACCTTCCGGCCCTGCTCCGCGTTTTCAATCACTTTTAAGCCCCATTCGTGCAGTGCATCAGTTAGTTGTGCACATTATGCTCAACGTGTCCATCCATGAAGAAAATTTAATGACGAATCAATTGCTTTCGTGACGACCCACTTCTACAAATACCTGAAGATGAGCCCAACTTCGACTTTTTGGAATATGGTAAGGGGTGTGCCAGAAAATTCGTTCTTGGTCTCTTGGCCTTGGAAGTTTTTTTTTACACGAATGGAGGAAAATGAGAAAATTAGAAGAATGAGAAAGAATGAAGTCTTAGGCTTGTTGGTTTTTCCCCTCCACACCCTTTCGTCATCCATTACCATCTCCACCCTCTTCTCGTTAGAGCTTTAAAAAAGTTTATGTTCGAAAGAAAAAAAAAACCTGGATGTTTTTACTGCGAGCACAAAGGATGGTGGATTCATTTCCTTGAAGTGGGAAATAAAGACTATCTCATTGGCAGTTGCCGGAGCCCCTTTAATCAGGGAACGAATAAGCCAGAAGCGTAATCCAATTTTGGGCAACACTCACTTTCCCCTACTCTGCCAATATTTTCTCGCTGCCTTCCTCAACCCACTTCCCCTTAACAAGAACTCGTTTTAGCATTCTGGCCCTCATCGGCATTAGCATTCTAGAGGTAATTGGTGATGGCCGAACTTCGGGTTCAGCTCTAGTTCTTGTAGGCGCTCGTAACAATCACTTACTGACGCCCAGATCACGTTCATACAAAACGACCATATGAGCGAATTAGGACAATCACATCAACCAATTACCCAACAAGCTTATAAAAGTAATTTATATTCCATAGAATTTTTGACGTGAGTCAAAATTTGAGTGGAAAAGCGATTTTGAGGTAGCGTTGGTACCGTTGGTACCGTTGGATTCGGATTTTGGCGCCAAACACGAAAGTAAAACTATTTAGTTCCGAATACCCAACTTCGGGTTGTGAATGACTTATTCCTCTTTGGAAATATAAGAAACCAAAATGATGAAACCGTGAATGATTTATTCCTCTTACAAATTTAAGACTAGCTACCGTTATTGTTCACGTAAAAATAAAAAATAATAGGTATTTTAATAAAACCATATTCACCGGAAATGTGTACCTTAATATACCTGAAAACTAGGCAATTAATCATAAATAAGGGAACAACGATTTTCTACCTTAAATCATAAGGTTTTAACTTACTTTAGGCCTTATAGGTCAACTTTTCATGGATAAAAAATCTTACAGAGTGGTTAAAATCGCCGCAAATTTGAAACCTAGGCATGAGTAATATTGCATTTTTGGGTGGGAAATACGCATTTAGATTGTGAGGTATGGTTTTGTATGGTTTTTGGGACGATGAGAGCAAATCTGATGTAAATTTTGACCATGTTCACCGAATTGGGTATAAGCGAAGTTTCATGATTCATGTTCACTAGCATAATATATTATAATATAGTATATTATGCTATAATATAATTTTTTATAATATTATTATAATAAACCCATGCTTAAACTTTGCAGGGTCTTTTCATGAAACGTAAACCCACTAATTTAAAAAGGTTTAATTAAAAGATTTTTTTTTTTTTAAATAGTGAACTAGCCAGATTACCCGGGCGTTGCCCCGGCCGGGGTGCGTAAATAACTCAGCGTATTGTTAAATAACCTTGACAACTGATAATTCCTATTACAGTTTCGTAATGTGAATAGCATAGAAATTAGCTTTAGGAGCCACTCAGCTGATCCCGGCCCTATGCTGAGGAGGCTACACGCCAAATTTCAAGTCTGTATCACGCCAATTTGTAGGTACCGTTCGCAAATATTTCTTATGACTTTTAGCCCTTTCCTAGTTACGAAATTGTTTACCCGGGCGGCGTCGCGAAGGAAAGGCCTGTTCTCGTCGAAATAGGTCGTTTCGGAGATTCTACCGTAGCCTATAACCATCCCTGGTTTTTGCTCATCACAATAGGGCAATCCCTATCAAAATCGGTTCAGGTTTGGCCGTCTAAAAGGACATACGGACATACTTCCGATTTTATAGTTATAGATAATAAGTTATAGTTAGGGAATTACCTTTTAGGGACGTCAGGCACAGGGCGATAATGAAGGGTCGTCGTTGTCGTCTACTTCTTCCACAACGGGCAGAAAATATCGATGTTCCTTATCCTCACATTGATTGAAATTCGGACCTTTTATTCCTGTTTAAGATTTCGAAAATGTGTAAGGACCAACCCTAAAAAATGGCACTTTTCCTTACAAAAGTAATTCCTCTGGTCAATGAAGGTATAGGTTGCATGTTATAGAGATAGGGCTGCATTATTCTTCAAGCACTGAGCTGCAAGAATACACAGATCGACCATTGAATGTGAAATAATTATAACAGAGATTTCCTTCATTGAGGCAAATCGGTTCAACGAGTCGATTAAACAAATCAAAAGACGATTCTAGGGACTAAACATTGATTGTGGGAAAGGTGCTTTTCAAATCATCGACAGGCGGGTCAGTGAACAGAGCTCATCACGTCTTTTGTAATTGGTACCGGGGAGTCCATCGGGGAAAGCTCGACGTTAATTACAACGACCCTGTCCTACCTACTGCCCTCCATCGCCCCACGTATCTCCATCACCCCAGCAACTGAATCCGTTCGGGAAACCCAATTGAAATGATTGTGGATGATTGTTTCAGAGAACGATAAACGCAAAGAAGGTCTTCCGCTACCCTTTAACACCATTAACTGATCAACCCGTTAACCACCAAGTTTAGATCTGCGGTTAACACTTGTTCCACCTTTAAACCACTGCTGGCCGTCTTATTCCGGCAGCAGTTTTTGTTCATTTCAAACCAGTTTCTGCCATCTTGTTTTTGTATGCTTTTGTTTATAACGCGTTTCAGCAGTTTTGATAGGTTTTTCGTAGTCTTATCAAAATTTTTTATTTTGTTTTCAATTTTGGAAGATTTGGCGAGTTCTCACAAAGCTGCACTTTTAGCTGCAAAATTTGGCATCACGACCCAGACATTGAAAATGCACAAAACCTGTAGATAGCACGCATAGACAGGTTGAAACATTGATTGACGGTGATGTGTTTTAACGATATATTAGTCTTTTTCCCGTCAATATTTCCAATAATTTGTAGCGATAATGTAAAGAAAATAGGTAATGAATATTGGCTGAGGAATATGGCTAACTCAACCGCAGGACTGATATCCATGTTGCCCGCCAGCCACGCATATAGGATGCTCGGTGCTTGGCACCTCGCTGTTGAGTATGCATATAGAAACCTGATCTTAGTACGAGCCCTAACGTACCCTAACCTCCACCACCAATGTTTTCCAATGTTCAGTGTCTCAGTCGCTTATTCAGGGCTTCGGTTTACTTGGCGGGCGGGACGCTCCCGTGTCTCTAGATTAACGCTATGGTCTTCCGCTAATGTAACTTGGAAGGTTAGGTAGCAAAGCAGAATTTTCTCAGGACGGGGTTTGATGACAAGGACGGGAAACTGCGATCATTTCAGTTATGGAGAGGAATATAGCGAACGGGCTATTAGATTGCTCTGTCATGGATCTTCGCCGATACCTCGTGTATTTCAAGACCTCAAGGTGATAAGGAGACCTTGGAAATTGGCAGTACGTGAGCCGGGTTCCGGAAGAAGGGCTGCTTATGAGACAGATTGGGTCTCGGATGGTCTTACTAATGGTCTCACGTTCTTTGTGATGAAATTATTTCGCGCGTCACGGCTCTCCTCAACTCTTCTCGCCCTGCTTAGCTTTAAGAAGTGGTCTTGAATAACGTCCTAGTAGAACAGCCCAGTACCTAATTTGCTTAATTAAATAAACCAAAAACAGAAGATTCTCAATAGCCGATTTTGTAATATTACGAGAGCTTCTGTTATTAGATAAGTATATAAAACATCAGTTGTACTTAAGTATAATAATATCGAAGCTGGATCACTACACTGTTCCAATATTTCGATAAGGTATGTTGGTTCACCTTCCAGCCCTCCTGAATCCTCAGCTTTAGTCCCGCCCCACAAACCTGCTCTGATACTGTTTCAATTGGAGGCAGCGTCTGGGGAAATCGTCATTGTTGATTCTCCCAAGATGGGATCACCTCGATGCCCGATATGTATATTTATAATAGTTGCTTCAGCTCCTGCAGAAACGAGAGTAAATAACGAAAATTCTGAAAAAAAACTCCATGAAGATGTCTTTTGAGCTTTCTGCTCCTATATTTCAATAAAAGTTTATATTTTAAACCTAATAAGGTGTGAAATCCATAGGTACCTACTGAAGAAGAAAAAGGTTTATTGATAATTATTACAAAATAAAAGTGAATTACAAGTTGAAATAATAAACTCTACAACATGGTTTTTCCTAACCGTCTGTTGGAGGTGTCATGTTCCCAAAAAGAAAATAAACATTTTTGCAATTGAACGAGCGAACAGGGCAGAGAAACAAAAGACAGGCAAAAAAAGAAGAAAAATTATGAAACTAATAGTGATGATTAACTGGATGAGCAGGCACAAATATATTTCAAGTGGCTAACTAGAAGTTGAACTTGTCGACCATCATTCTCCTGAACCGCCATGCCAGTTTACAGGCCTGGTTCCACCCTTCGCCATTAAGTACCTTGAAGTACTTTTCGCCCAAACCGAAAAGCTCGTAAAAAAGGAACTTACGGTCAAAAGCAGATTTCAGGTCAACAAAGAAAGTATAGAACTTCCTACAGAGTCTTAATTTTATGGAATCGACCGCGCCACAAATGGCACTCTGTTGAAACCTCTTTGTGTTTCACGAAGTCGTTGAGGCGCTTTGCCAACTTGTCCAATAGAAGCTTTGCCTTGCAGTTAAAAAACGATAGCCCTCTGTAATCTGCAGGATTTCCTGTGCCCCCTTTCCTGAACAAGGGGAATATAATAGACTTCTTGAAAGCATCAGGAACTACACCACTGTCAAAAATAAAGTAATAAATCAGTCAGCAACCTCTCAAGGAATTCAGGACAGGCGCACTTGTACAATTCAAAAGGGATTCCATCGTGTCCAGGTGCTTCATGGTCTTTGACGCTATGCATGACCCTATCCAGCTCAGCCACGGTAACACTGTTGTCCAAAACATTGAATGGAGACACGGAGCGCCATATAAAACGGGTTCAGCCAGACTGAGAGTTCGGGTTCAACACTGACCGAGAGTGAGCCGTTCTCAAGGGAGTATTGTCTACACTCGGGATGTGCTGGAACACACTTTTGGCTCGTACCAAACTTTTCTGCACGCTGAACCTGCCACTTGAGCGACTTCTTCTCACTACTCACGCCCCACTTCTGCAAAACCGATCCTAATGTTGGGAGAGGATTTCTACCCTAGCGTTCAGAATTCAAACATATCGGCAGCTCGTTGATTAAAAAATGCTCAACCAAAAACCTCAACGAAGGGACCAGGAAAGGGCGGGTGAATATGATGGGGGTATTCACTATATTAATACGCGTATCGAACTCCGTATTATTTTATTTGAACAAACTCGTGCCGACGATATTTTTCGTCGGAACCTCCCTCGAAACTCATACGTTCTCCATCCCTGGAATTCATAAGCGAAACGAGCGAAGGACTGCAAATAAAAAATCAAACATTCCCCTGAGTTATTACAGGGGGCGGGGGCTTACATAGAATACAAATACATTTTAAAAAAAACTGGTCAACCAACGAGAATGCGAACGATCGAAATATGCAGGGCTGGGATTCCCTGGAGTCATCATAGCAGCATATTGGTGAACACCAAAAAAAAAAAAAAAAAGGAAAAAAGGAAAAAAACAACACGAAAATGTACCAAATTCTTCCACAGCGGTTTATTATTCTTCGTTTGGATAACGCTTCTCTCTGAACCAAAGTTGTTGACCCTCGATACTCGACGAGCCGAAATATTGCCGTTTAGTTTCCATTCGATGACATTAGGTATATCAATTTCAATGAACTCCACTTGAATTAAATCGTATCAGCCCAATTTTGGTCGAACCAATGTTGAAAACTCAACTGCAATATCCAAAATATTGTAACACTGACAACTTGGTAGGGTATTTTGAATGATTTCAGATAGCAGAAGAAAACACTATAAGGTGGAGTAGGAAGCAACATCGGAACCAAATAATCGATTATAACATCAAATGATTAATCGTAAGCTAATAATCGATGTGACCGATTAATTGGTATTGAACAATCGATTAATCAAATAATTCGATTAATCGAAAGCAAATATTCGATTTTAAGTACTTACTTATTTTATATACAACTTTCGGATTGTTTTCTTCGTCTATAGGACGACCTATTGTTAAATTACAAGGCTAATGAAGATAAAGGAATGCCAAAACGAATAAAATTGCATAAAATAGTTTTGCAAAAATTAGTGATATCCGCTACTCCACCAAAATTTAAGTGAACTGTGAAGTGTTGTTGACAAGCGTGAACTATCATACGATCACTGGAGTGTACTGTGATGAATCACTAGTGTTAATCGCTGCTAATCACTAAATCGCTGAACGATCAGTGATGCATCATTGGTAAGAATCACTGTTAATCACTAAATCACTGGACGATCAGTGGACGATGCATCATTGGTAAGAATCACTGCTGAATCACAGAAGTAGTCAGTGACTAATCATTTACATGTATTAACGGCTTGTTGACAGTACTGTCTAAGCCGGAGAAGAGTGCAGCTGCGGGTGTAGTGCTGGAGCCTCAGGATCTTGAAGCTATAGTTCGCTATAGTCTATAATATATAGACTATAGTTATGTCATGATGGGGTTAAACATAATATGTTATTATTATAATAACATAATATTATTATTCTTTTCAGTATTCATGTTTTACACGTATTTTACAGTGTTTACAGTTACAAGACTTGTAACGTGTAATACTTAGTATTACACGTATTAATTTAAACAAGCTAAGCTGTGTTGGATTTTTGTCTCTCAGATGTTATGTAGAACTGTTGTACCGTCCATTATAAAAGCTCTCTGTATGTTATTTTAAGGCAGTCAGTTCGCCGAGGAGTCGATGCCAGTGCTATTGTGAGTAGCTGTTGTTCAATTTCAAACTCGAATTTCCAAAAAGTTTTCATACCGAAATCCGTTTCAGACTGTCGTATCCCTGGGTAGGTTTTAGTTAGGTTTAGTTATGCTTATGATACATTCTTGTTGCTAAAACCTGCTACGCGTCTCTTTCGTCTATCCTGAAAAGTCTGTCCCCTACTTACCCAGGGTACGACTGTCTGAAACGGATTTCGGCATGGAAACTTTTCGGAAATTCGAGTTTAAAATTCTGTACCGAGAACAATAGCTTCCTTTTCTTCGGAAATTCATTAAAACGTGTTTTTAAAAGGAAAAAAAAAATCATTAAGGAATGATTCTAGGAAGGTATAGAACCGTGGGGTATATTTGGAATCAGCGAAAACCCTACTCTGCGCCATTGATCATGTCCAAACTTGATCGTATACTCCACTAGGGTGGCCCTTTTCGCCCCCACATGTTGAGCTCCATTGTGTTCAATCGCATACAAATCATTCGCACAGTAGGTTTGTCAGTAGCGAGGCTAGTGAATGATTGCACTTGGGTATTTGAACCGAACGTACTTCTACTCACGAAGAATTTTCTTCTTGACTCGCCCGTTCCTAACACTTAGCGAACGACTAACGAATAGGGGCGCTCAACTGGCCCATTTGTTCAAGTCTGTCTGAGCTGAATTAGTGAAATCCCTCAGATAAGTTGTTTTTTCACTAACCGTTTTTGGCTGATGAAATGCTGTTCTAAGCGTTTGTTATTCAACACCCGTTCGGTAGGATTGTAAAGCAACCGGACGTTTAGTATAGATATCTCAATCGAATGGTTTCCACTGCTAGACACGTCCCCAAGGGTCTATTTCAAGGATAACGAAGTAGCGGAAATCTTAAGCTCAGTTTTGAGAGGAGAAAAATAAAAATACCAATTTCCCCGTGTATTTTGTGATTATTACGTTCTTAAACAAATCCGATACCGTGTATGGCTACCAATCCTGGCAATGCGCAATAACATGATGACCAAGTATTCGTTGGGTAGTAACGACTGTGAGTGACTGAGTAAATAGACTGAGATGATGATGATTTTTGCGTAGTTTTCATTCATTTATTCCATCTATCCCGATGTTCATACATCATTACAAGGTAACATTAAAAAAAAAAATACCGTTAAGAAACAACGTTATTGCAAGCCAATAGGACAAATGCCTGTAGCTCCTCGTAAAAGAGCTGCTTTTGTTTCATTACTTCATGTTTTCATTGACTAAAGTAGTGTGTTTTGGCGGAAACTGGGAAAGATGTGACAAAACAGACGGATAGAAACCATTTATTCGTCTGAGCTCTTCATGACCTTATACAGGGTGTCCAGATTATGATCCAAAAAACTTCACCCACGTGTTCTTCAACTAATTTGCGACAAAAAGTGCCTCCTAGAGTGTTTCTTAGAGGTCCATTTTGGCCGAATGCAAAAACATGTTTTTTCGCACACAAACTCGATTTTCTCAGAAACGTTACCCCTAAAAAATTAAAAAATAATTATACCGTTGGAAAGCTGACGCTGTTGTGCATTTTTTAGGCTTACAGGATACAACGTTCACTAGAATTATGGGGACTAATAAGCCTTAAAAAAAGTGTTACTCCAAGATTTGACAAAATTTACTTTTCGGGATCATTTTTCATCCTTCAGTTCCCATTAAAACTTGTTAGAGAGTGAGTAAATAGCAAATTTAACGCTATTTCCAACGGTATTGTCAGATTTGCGAAAACTTTGAAAACGTTAGGACCATTTTTATGAGTTAAGGTCGAAAACTCGAGAAAAAAAATCTTAAAAGTTAAATAACTCGGAAACGAAGCCTCTAAAAGACTCTAGGAGGTACTTATTGTCGCAAATTAGTTGTAGTCTACAACTTGTAGAACACGTGGGTAAAGTGTTTCGGATCATAATCTGGACACCCTGTATAACTTGAGATCGTACAATCAGGTAGACTGTTTATTAACATATTAAATGCTCACCCATTAAAAAAACCTATGTATTTTGATTCTATCAACTACAAAAGCGTTAATATTCGCAACTACAAATTACCTGCAGCACCGTCCACTTAGCAGAATTCAACGTTCAGCCAATCTGTTCCTAGAAGTTCATCCAAATTTTGAACTTTTTACTCACTCGTTACACTCACTAAAGTCATTAATTAGGTGACTCTTCTTCCATAAGCTTCTCATATTTATTTTATTTATTCACTTTTTTTTCTTTAGTAGTTTCAACTGTCTCATATTTTCTGCTGACTGAACCATTTCAACTGTCTTATATTTTCTGCTGAATCAACCATCTCATTTATGTTACATTATGCTGACTTCATAGAAGTGTATCTATTTATTTTTTAAATATGTTTTTTCAATTTCTTGTGATCTGTTTCGCTAGTTTCTTGAAATATTCTGTTTAATGGGCTGGCCCGTGTTGTGTAAAAGAAATAAATTCTTTAACTGTTGATTTTGTATCTGTTTCCCATTAATAATTTGTAAGTGACGTGGTGTTTCACGTACACGGCGTTACAATTTCATACAATTTCACATACGTGGCGATTTTTTGAGTTACACAGTTACTAATGCGGTTCTGAGCACATCTTAAGATTGATGCCGCCTATATCGGTCTAGCACCCATCTAATTTGTCCACAGTTTCCAAAGGGGTGACTGAGGACGTTATAGATGGTCGTTACAGCAGCGTTTTCTCGACAATAATAGTTTACGAGCGGCACATTTATTAGCGCTAGCATATCGTCCAATCTGTGCTCGAGGGGAGAAAGAAAAACCATCTGTGGCGTTCGGGATGGGGAATAATGTGCGGGCGGGGTTTTCTCAGTGACATAAAAGCCTCCGTCGTACCATAAACGCGCTGATGCGGGTGGTTGGAGTTTTCTCTTACAAAGACGCCACCCTCTGACAAGTGGGTTATAGTTCCCTCAAATATTACGTACGTATTTGATTGATATGATGTGCGAATAAGAGCGTATGACATCTTAACAAAACGGACATGGAGAACGACAAATGGAAACTATTATTTGTATGACATTGTACCAATGGCATTGTTGGGAATTTAGTTCACCGATTGTTAGCTTTGTGGAATTTAAAAATGAGGAGAAAAAGTAGGTTAGAGTGGTTCGAGATTTTTTTTTTCCATTTCAGATCGCTATAGTGCACAAAAGGTATAGACGTGAAAAACACAAATTATTATTATTTTTTATTTTTTTGTCTTTCGGTCGCGCAATGCCATCGAAGTTAGCAAAATTGTGTGAAAAACCTAATTTTTTTGAGCACTCTGGTAGTTTTAATTGCGATCCTGTACCACGAATTAATCACTAAGAGTATGTAAAAGCAATATATTTGCACTTATTATACAGTTGTTTTGTGTATAGTACACAACATAGTACAAAACCAGTAAAATTAGTAGTTTTTGTAAAATTTAAAGGTTTAAATGTTTGTTCCAAATTTTGATATTCAACTGGAATTCGGTCGCACAGCGATGTGCTCGCAGCCGATAGCAGCCATTATCGTTTTCTGACAATTTTGTTGTTTGACAATGTTTCCTGTCACATATTTTAGAAATTTTCTAATAGTTAATATTTCGATTAACTCTTTGTTTCAATATTCATTTGTTAGTGCAGATCCTTCGGGTTCCACCAACACCCTACCCAACACATATTTACAAATTTCTAGTCATTATCTACCGATCGACATCGAAATTCAGATGTGTGCGAAAAAGTTGCCTCGCTGACGGTAACGTGGTTCTAATAAGTAATGTAACATTAATGTGGTTCTAATAAGAACGTATTAAAACATACTATATTATAGCCATCTCTGGAATTGTCTCCACACGCTTTACTTGACGCTTTGGTCTCTAGCTTAACGCATCTTTCAACTGCCTTTATATGACATATTAAGCATCTATCGTCATAACAAGCTTGAAGTCATTGCTCACATACTGTTTTATCTCTTCATTAGTCAATGTTCTTAACGGTACTTAACGGTGGTGTTCCCCTTGGTTATTTCGGTTGAATTTTCATCATGAAAGTTTAGATTTGGTGGTTTAAAGAAACAATTCCAGAGACGCCTACATTAGAACCACAATGTGGTTCTACTATAGCCGTCTCTGGAACTGTTTTACTTTGAAATGTCATTAATGTCGCACACGTCAGGATTTCGATGATTATCGATAGAAAATGACTAGAAATTTGTACGTATTGTAAATATCACACAATACATAGGGTGGTTATTTGGGTAGGGTGTGGGTGGAACTCGAAGTGTAGGGTATATAGCGAACTGCATATGTAGCGAACTGTAGCATAATGTATATAGTGAACTATAGGATCTTCAAAAGTCGTATGATTAAAATGTAATAAACAGCCAAACTTTGAAATTTTGCAAAAACTACTAATTTGACTTGTTGTACTATGTTGCGCGACTGGAAGGTAGGAAACAAATGTACAATAAGTTCAATTATATTGATTTTACACACTCTTAGTAGTTAGGTAATTCATGGTATAGGAACGCAATTAAAACCATCTGGCACGTTAAAAAAAATAATAATTAAGGTTTTTCACATATTTTGACTAATTTTGATGGCATTGCGCGACTGGAAGAGTAATTAATAAAAAATAATAATTCGTGCTTTTTCACTTCTACACCAATGGCAACTTTTGTGCACTATAGCGAAAACACTTTTTTTCCGAACCACCCTACTGTACGTACCGACCAATATTATTGATATATCCAAGGAACATGTACGTTCACATACACCAAATAAAAAAATGAAATACAGAGTTCCGTAGCGTAGAAGTGGCTTCATCAAAAAATTTGCCTTCTGCCAGAATGACTGTATCGTCAGTGAATGTGGGAGTGGTGGACTCTGGGATATTCTTCGTCAAAAGCAAATCTCGTGATACTACTGGGCCAAGGAAACTTCTGAGAGGCACTTCAGTTATTCAAATTGAAATATTCTGCTGGTTGCACTCTAAAACATCTCTCTGGTGATTGTGATTGAAATAATTGGTGAGTTTGTGCAGGAAGGTCCCCCGGAGGCCGTCGTGCCTTGAGTGTTCAAACGCCCAACCACAGCAACTATTTCAGAATCAACTATTTCAGAGAATTTCAGTTCGTCTCGTATCGGTGACAAAGCTAATGTTTGGTGAAGCGTTGCGGATAATGTGACGACCGGACGAAACCATCAACGGATCAAAAGACGTCTTCGCATCTTATCCCGGCGCCGAAATTAAGGGCAGAAGAAAGACCGGGGAGATTACACCCTTTTTTTCGTTTTGTTTGTTTTTCATGGAAGAAGAGGTTTATGGGGTTGTAATGGAGTATTCAGTGAAATTTAATGGGGGTATTCATGGGGCCGGTGGATTGATGGATGCCGGCAGCGAGGCGCTAAATACGGATTGAGAGAAGCCGCAGAAGGTTTAACGAGTGAATTAGAAATTCCAAGCAGGATTTTCTTCCCTTTGATGCTCTGTGTTTCGTTGTTTGTAGAGGAGAAGAGGAAAAAAGGATAAGCCCTTCTCAGGGCCTCTCAGTGAATCCGTTGAATCTTTCAAGGGCGAGTTTTATTTTCGGATACATTTCAGAGAGAAGTTTCTAAATTTAAAACCTCATTTCTCTCCTGATCGGGAAGAAATGCTGTTATAGCTGTTTTTGGTTTATTATTTTCAATAATGAACCATTGGGTCGATCATGATTAAAATTTAAAAAATGTTCATAACTGGAGCAGAATGGTACGTCCAAAATGTTCCCTATGGTGGCAAATTTGATCAAAGAGCGATATGCTCAAGTCCACCACAGCATGTTAGATCATAGCAACCCACTGATAGAAGCTATTCCAATCAATCTGCCTCTACATCCAACAAACCCCTGCTTGAAACGAAAGTTACTTCAAGACAATTTATTATAAAGTGAAAGTGCAATACACGACTATTCCATTTTAAATAAACTACTGAAAGTGGGTGACATTCGTTTTTGATTTTCCTTCTAAAATCACTATTCATTTTATAGGAGTTTTTTCCAAACTGTGCCAACCAACTCCGTCGCTTGTGCCAACCAAATTCAGGGTAGGGTTGAATGTAACGTTGGACTTTATAACTTTGAGGTTCTCCTGAAAACTCAGCGCTTCACATGAAGATGTAAAAAAAATATGGTAACAATTTAGTATTCGGAGACTTATTAAGTCTCTTATTAAGCATTGGCACACAACCTTATTTCGCACGAAAAAGCCAAACGCCCCACTTTATTTTTATCAATTATTCGGATAGTCAATTTATTTAGGTTGATTAAGCTAAATTGTTTTGACAAATATTTTAAACTGGATTTTAAAGGGTTTGTCGATTAAACTGTGAGAATAATATGGTGCAGGCGGGAGAATGTGCAGCGTTTTCTATTTATAACTAATCTCTAATCTGCGATATAAATTTTGGTATTCAATATAGTTTGATTAGGCTGAAGTATAAATTGTGTTGGAAAAGATTTTAAATTGGCTTTTAAAGGGTTTGCCGACAAAACTGTGAGAATAATCTACTGCGAACGGGTCTCCATCGTCGAGTGGCGGCCGGTAGTTGGGAACACTGCTGTTACCTCCCTCATTCGCATAATCTGCCGCTCGCGAAATTGCAAGTAAGTAAATTACTGGCCGGCACTTTGCCTCTCCTGATCCCGGACGAACACCCTCCGGTCCCGGACAAACCTTCTGCGGGCGGAAAACACCTGCCGAGGGGCTCCGGAGCCCTGTCGTAATGGCGTAGAGGGTTGAGGGTTAATACAGTCGGTGGACCCTCTCTTCGCTCATCCTCTTCCCATCATTAGCATCTTGACCCAAGTCCAACAGCAGTTTCGGTCTCAAACTACGAGAGAAATCTGCTTCATCTTAGAGGGTAAATGTCATGGGTTTAGGTCCAAGAGCAATTGGGGTATAACGAAGTATTTCCAGAGCATATTGCAAGGATGTGAGAGGTTCCTACAATTTGGAGCAGATCTCGAATGTGAAATACTTTTCAGTGAAATACGAATCCTATATCTTGCAATCAAAACCTATCCACGCAGCTGTACCACAAGGCAGTGAAATTGGGCCTCTTCTTTACCTAATATATACACACACGATCTGCCACCCACCCAGTCAACATCAGCTATTTATGCTGACGATGTAGCAATCCTGCACGTGGAAGAAACATTTGAAAACGCTCACAGTGCTTTACAGGACAGCCTCCAACAAATCCATGTATGGAGTGATAAGTGGAGGGTTAAAATTTAATTTAATGCTCAAAAATCCACAATCGACCCGTTTACGTCTAAACTACTCCCGTACACCCCATTATAATGGCCAAGTCATTCCAACCAACAACACAGTTCGGTATCTGGGTCTCTATCTGGACCACCATCTGACATGGGTAGCACATATTAACCACCTTGTTGGAAGGATACGCCAACTGAAACCGCTACTTCATGAACTTTTCCCCCCTATCACTTTCTACCATGAGACTGCTTTATTTATCACTAATACGCCCGATTTGTACTACTCTTGTGGCCTGTGGGGTACCGCAACAGCTACTCACGTAAATATAATTCAGGTGACACAAAACCGGATCCTATTTTTGTCATCCTTATTTATATTTAAAGAAAACTACAAGCCTACTATATACCTGTTCATTAAGCACAACAGCACAGCCATTGTGGCAATAATGTTATATCTCTAAAAAAACAAAACAAAAATCTCGAATGTACTTCACATCTTCTTGGACAAAAGTAAGTTACTCACTTCACTCGAGCTGGAAACGACAGAAAAAACACGTTTATTGGCGAACCTTCAAAGGGAATACGGTAGAGCTATTAATGGTAATCAAAAGCCGGAGCAACCCTATCGATAGGCAACACCAAGGCCAATAAAAATTTAATTATGCTTTGTAACCTCCTATTCGAGCGGGACTGAATTGCGAGGGGAAGTCAAATATAAACGCGAATTCAATTTTGGCAACCTGTAGCTTCAACTGGTGTAAATTTTATACACTTTCAACGTCGAATACGGAAAACTATTTGCCAAAAAACGACCCACGCAACCGTGACGAAGACTTTCTGATCATTTTCACATACAACGACTTCCTCGTTACGTTTGTTCACCTTCTTCCCTTTTAAATCCACAAAGTCCTGATATTAAAACGCGAAACATCGAACAAGTACCCAATTCAGATTGGCAGACTTTGCCCCCGTCAACACAGCTGTACTTGTTGCAATCCACGAAGCAATGAAATATGCTGTACTGCTCAACCCAGACCGAGACAGACCCTTGATTTTCCTTACATAATCAGTAACCGAACTACTGAAATTACAGAATTCCTTCCCAAGCTCTTACCTAACCTTTCTAGAAGGTGGGAAAAAGCTTTTTAATTTTTAAAACCACTAAGTTTTATTTTTCGACCCTAAAATGAAAAATATTTTTCATGCAAAACCCGCTGAATCGAATCGTGACAGTCCCAGTCTATAAGAATGAAATCTTGTACACCCCCCGTTGAATTGAACTTGAATTTGCAACTCCGACGTCCTTCCCATTTCCACTTTATTTCCCTTCATTGTTTCTAAATCGCACATTCACTTCATACCATTTTCAATACCTAGTTTTCCCGTAATTCAAGTCGTTTGTCAGGTAATTATCCGAGCTTCCTACATTAGGAACATAAAGAGTATAACCTACGTACGCACACCCAGATCTCCCAGACTCGTACCTATTTATTTTCATTTTATCGTTATTTAATTTACTGTCATCAATATCAATTAATTTCATTAATATTATCATTATGCCATTAATTCGTTGTTAGTTCATATTAGGGCTGGAGGGTTGACATTGAAAAGAATAATTGAACTACAGATGTTTTTAATTTTTTCTTCGACCATTACCAAATTCAGTGCACAAATTGCTCAAAATGTCCTCCGTTTTCACCGAATGCAAGGACCCGTTCGTCGGGGAACTCGGTGTGATTCAGCGTGAAAAATTACCACAAAGATAACTCAAAATAGTGTGACATTACGGTGTGACGAAGAAAGCGTTATGAAAAATTTCTAATGATTTTCACGTACAACCGATTCGTTGCTTCGGAACTTTAACTTCGCCAGTTATCATCGTACAAAAATCGTTCACCATTCGTTGGATAGCTCTCGATTTACCTAACCATATTACGTTAACCACTGCGGAGTGCGTGGCCGACGCCTGACGTCATAGGCTCTTATGGCGTAGGTTTTGACGTCCTAGTTGGCCTTCTGCCAGCCGTCTGACGTCATACGCTCGTGCGTCATAGGCTCTGACGTACTAGTTCGCCTCCTGCCAGCCGTCTGACGTCATAAGCGCGTGCGTCATAGGCTCTGTCGTACTAGTTGGCCTCCTGCAAACCGTCTGACGTCATACGCTCGTGCGTCATAGGCTCTGACGTAGTGGCCCGCCGGTCGCTTGTGTTCTGACGTGATCTGAGGGAAAGGGTGAATCAAGGGAACACATTTTTCCCGTTTCAGTTTATGTGCCTAAGCAAAGACATGAAAATGTGAAAAACTATGTAAATAGGTACCTAACCCCAACTGTAATGTCAATTTTCTGACAATGAGTTTTCGACTATAGTTTTCATACCTTCTTACTTAAGTACTTATTGCAATTTGAGACTGATAATGAGCTGTTTGCAAATAAAAAGTCTGATTACTACTTTATTACATCTTATTAATCTATTTTCAAGTTCCGATTCACAGTTGTATTTTATTTAGATGGAAGTCGAAAAAAGTGAAAACGATGGAATGACGAAACCTGTCGACTACTGACTCAAGAGATACTGTCGACTTCTAACACATGTAGGTCGACTACTAGTGCAAAACCATGTCGACTACTGAAGAAAATGTTGATCACTGGTGTCGACTACTAGAGCATTGGGATTTTTTACAAAACTTGTTTTCCCTTTTCAAACCATGTTGAATAATATTTCCAGCTGCCAGGTCTTTTAGGGAAGGATCTTGGGTACACAATGAACAGGTTTGCAATGAGAAAAAACTATTTCCCCACGTGAAAGGTAAGTTCAAAGTTCAAACTTCCTTTAAGTGTCGACTTCTGACGCATTACCTTAATGGTTCAACAGAAATTTCAAACAATGATTTTTTCGGAGTTTTGGCAAGTTCAGTAAAGCCATATTAATAACGGTGGGTACAGCTTTCGTACAAGTACGCAATCACGAGGAATATTTTATGTAATGTACTCTATAGTATTCTCATTCCTACCTCTAATTTTATGTGCTAATGAGACCACTTAGGAGGGTTCCTGCTGATAATGGTGATTTAACAATGCTTCATATTCAAATTCATTCCTTAAGCTAACATTGAGCGTAAGTAACAAGACACTTTCAGTCCCCTCCCATCACTATCCGCCATTTATTCCATTTATTTGATTTACGACCGAGAGGCAATCCCCCCGCCACCGCCGCCCAAACGGAAGCGTTGAAACAAAAAATAAATTTTTTCTTGCCAGACCTGAGGTAGGTGGAGTGGGGGCCTATTTTCTTTAATTTTCCCTACTTCCCACCTCCCCTCCACCACTCAACGGGTACTTTTGAGATATTTAGGAGAAAAGTCTAATGACAGACGGCAGCGCCATCTCGAGCCCAAGTCTTTTCAATGATTCTTATATTAATTGGAAAGCACTCAGAAATATTGCTCTGGGTCGAAGGAGAAGGCGGTGGTGGCGACGAGAAGGGGATGATTACAGTTTGACTCCGTTCCCGGCAAAGACGGCGCTCTCATCGCCATCCTCCGCTCGTCTCTTTTATTTTCATTTCTTTTTAGAAATCTTCTCTAAATCCTCGAACTTTTCAAAACAATGCGCGGGTTCTCTTGAAAAAAGTCGAAGCAAATCAAAATGTTGGGACGGTATTCAGAATTAGTGGTCAATCAAAAGAGCAGCGAATTCTTGGAATTCTATAGAAAACAAGGTTCAATTCTATCCGCAATTGTTCCTGGTCATCATGGTACAATCTTTCGAGAATATTCCCTACAAATAGTTTGATAGAAAGGAGTGGTGAACTTCCGTCCAAAAAACTACCACTACCCAAAAGGTAGCCGTATCATTTTGGTACATCTCGTACGGACACGATGGAGGAACAAAACCAAACATGTGAATGGCTCCTTCAAATAGAATTATCATTCTGGTTGTTCCTTCAACTCGTCAACGTCGGATAGAAAAATAAAAGAAGTTGAAAGTGTGTCGAACAAAACGAACTGTCAATGTGGATAATCTGCTATGGCGACAAAGAAAGAGACGTGCGTGGAAAAATACCTCCCCAAAAGGAAAGTTCCTTTCGTCCTCAAAGAGATTCGTCCGCTATTTCAACTGGGACAAAACGAGAGCAAACATGTGTTATAAAGAGAAAAATATGTTGTAACGGTCCGTAGAAACGGATAACATAACGATATGGGAAGAAGGGGAGATCCACCCTGACTTTGAGTTGCTTGATATATCATATTACGAATTGATTTCCAAACTAATCTGACGAGATAAAATCATGCCGTGGGATATTGGTCTGGGACGGTTTTCAGCGCACTTGGTACGCTTTTCCGCCTACATTCGTTTTTCAGGGCGATCGAGTTGAAAGAAGATTGAAATCTGGTTTGAAGGCTTTAGTGAGGAGGTTGAATCGAACGGTTTATCGGGTTGACATCGGAATGACCGCTGAGGGACCGAGTGGGTGCAAGAGTCGCACAAATTCGAAACAATTGTGCGGGGGCGAATAACACAAATCCATCGAGATAAGGACTGGGCAGAGGTAGCGCGAGCGGTATGTCATCGAGGTGATCAAGATCAACGGTGACACCTCACAACCCCGCACAGTGCGTCAATAATTGGTTAATATTCTCATGGTCCGAGTGAACAAAATTTTGATGGGACGAGACATTTTATCATGATCATCAATATTACACTACTGATGAGACTAATACTGATTTATCACACGTTAATCACTCAAGGCAGTTAGCAAATGATCAAAGTGACGTTCTGAAACTGCACTCAATTTACAACTATTTATTTAATCGATTCAATTTACAACTATTTATTGGGATTTTGCGCAAAGTACAAACTACTCATATGGATAATGTTGTCCGCCAAAAATTTTCCAATTCTGTGAATTTTCTGGTATCATGTAAAAAATGACTATAAATCCAAAGGTTCAGGCAAAAATTTATATACTATGATACCAAAACTGTTGGGTAGTTTTTGGTGGAATTAATCAATTTACTATTTTTTTTTTGTGGAGAATTTCTCACTCACAAAATCTCAAATTTGACTCACGCTGGTGCTGGAAACCGAGTCTTGCTTTGATTCAGAGCAGTACCTAACCAATGGTGTACTTTATTATTATGGACAAGTTTTTTTAAGGTCTTGTACGATCCACACTATGAAAATGAATGTTGTGAACAAGTAAAATTGATAGTTGGGAGTGATACAATATATGAATAAAGAAAGGTTGGCATTACTCAAAAATAAGTTGTGGTTCCCTCTTTAAGGATTTTGGAATGTTGAGTCGACTTTCAAACTTTGTGAAATACGTCGGACTGGTTATAGCGTTTCCTCTGACCCCAGTAATAAAATAGGCGTTTTTTAAACGCATTGTAGAGAGCACAAACGGTCTTTGAAGTCTATAACATATTTTGATACTGTGGTGGCATCATCACTAGACATATGATGACCTTTATTTTCAGTTAAGTGTTCATTTAAAAGAAGGTACTTGCTCCCAAGCGTTAATTAATGCGGAATTCGATCAAGGTATCGGTTCGTATCTTCCAGGATGATACTAAAATGCGAAAGACTAATTATGATATTATGATAATTAGTCTTTCGCATTTTACCCTGAGAGCCTTCGTTTCCTGGAGCCTCCATAATAAACCATTCTTCTAGCCATCCGTTAAGACGTAAGAGAAACCGCGAGAAAATGTTCCTAATCTATGAAGATGAGTGAACCTCCTTCATCAACCCAACGGCGAGGCTGCTGAGATTTATGTTGGCGAATCCCCAGCAGCCTCTCAAGGTGGATTACATCAGGGAAGCAATGAGTTTGAGGTCGCCCCTCGGGAAGGAGAAGGTCCTTGAAAATCAGTGTGGTCTTCCGTATTCGGTGATTTCCAAGTCAATGAGCACCGTGGCCCGCCTCGGAATCAGATACAAAATGACCCTGCAGTTGATTCAATGAAAGTTTTATAGGCTGGAAAATTATCTTCCGGGAAGGTGGTACATGATAAATCAGGGTTTCGAGGGGATGAGTAGCAAGTTAACGCCTTCATTTTCTAACTTCGAATCCACTTCAATATGAATGAACTTAAGGACAATAAATTAGTGCAGTAGAGTAGTAACATTCAATTCAACGCCGAGTTTCATATCCTGTGTAGAACTTCATGTAATCTATTAGCTAATGGGTGAAATGAGGGCCGAAGCAATTGTTATAAAGGGCGACAACATGGAAGAGGAAAATTGCCAGGCCGATCCTCTGTACACTTTGCTGAGTTGATCGCCCTCGTAGAGGCTCTTCGTTATTCCGAAACTTTGACTTCCTCCAAAATTCTTGTATTCACAGACAATATAAGTTCGATCCAGAAGGTTAAGAATGTAGAACTTAAACCAACGACGAATAGCCTCATCCATGCTGTGGGAAATAAGCTGCAATCCATGGTAAATAATGAGATAATGGGTAAATATGGGATAAACGGGAATGAGATTGCTGACACTCTCGCGGAACAAGCAGCCCAATTAGCGTCAGAAACAGATACAGCTATTCCCCCGCGAGACCTTTACAGTTGGTGTAGAAGTACAGTATCCCTACCCGCAGGCTCCTACTAAAGGTTTATTCAACCTCGCGTTCCTCAAACCCCATAGTTTGCAGTATTTGTTTTCTGTAACGACATGGGTAGAACCATCTGCAGGCTGAGAGCTGGTCATGCGATGTGTGGAGCGACGAGGCTGGAAATGAATTTGACTACTACAGGTGAGTGTGGAAGATGTCAGGCGGTGACGGAAGATCTCCATCACATAGTTTTTGAATGCCCTGGACTAGCTGCAAGGAGATTCCGCTTTTATGGCGAGCTGGCTTCATACACGCAACAACCCTTCAACCTAACATACTTACTCCAAGCATCAGCATCTGCAGGCTGAGAGATGGCCATACGACGTGTGGAGCGACGAGGCTGGAAATGAATTTGACTACTACAGGTGAGTGTGGAAGATGTCAGGCAGAAGATCTCCATCACATACTTTTTGAATGCCCTGGACTAGCTGCAAGGAGATTCCGCTTGTATGACGAGCTGGCTTCATACACGCAACAACCCTTCAACCCACTATGCCTACTCAAACGTTTTGGTTGTATTACACAACTTTTCGTCAGAAATTGAAATATCTGTGTGAAGAACATTTAAATCTAAATTCATTTTAATCTAAATTAGGAATAATACTGTATCAATGACCTTTACCTAATATGTAACAATTATTGTAACATTGGTGAATTATTCACTTTGTGGCTGAATGACCAACCAATGCACACAAAAAATGTGGGTAAGTGGGTAGAATACTGCCGCCCGAGGTAGAAAAGCTGTAGAACGAGAAAACCTATGTTTGATAAACAAGAAGGTAAAGTCCAAGCTGTAAAATAGGTAATTTTCTACAAATTCCACATGTTTTGATGATTTTTCTCTCCAGTCGATTCAGAAATGGTTCCTACATTTATAAGGGCTAAGCGCACAGTAGGGGAAAAAGGACAGTGCGGCGATTAAGGACCATAATTTTGGTGCGATTAAAGACCATTAAATGGCCAATTTTTGGCATTATTGACTCCGAAGACTGGGTCCTAGATTTTTAGCCGAAACGTACCTACTAGCAAAAGTAGAGGTTACCAGATTAACTTTTAATTTTCTCTTAGAGTAGATCCAATTTGATGGACTGCAGCTATAGATGATCATTTGATAGTAGTTGATTATAACCTACTGCACTCATCCACACTGGAGGTATTCGATTATCACCATTGTTCACGCCATGACGGTATTCGAACGCTACCAAACTTTAAGAAATTAGGTGAAATCAAAATATATTCAAATTAACTAAAAAACTATAGGTTGTAACGGTTTGCTGAGTTTCATTGCTTCCCGAGTTTTTGATTCGACCGCTTGGATGGTGGCCGGCTCTGTGAATACAGTCCAGACGGCCATAATTGCCTAACCTCCCCAGGACCTGGGGACTCAGCAAACATTCATTACAAGGTACCATTCCGTTTGAAACTTTTGAAGTAATATGACGTTTTAAATAATTACATGTCAAAATTCCAACGTCTTCGGCCAATTTCATGTGTACAAAGTACGCTTATTTAAAATTTGATAATCGGATTCTATTTGCCAGGAAACATGAACAAATTTTGAGGAGGGATTTTTGTCGATTCCAATTAAATAAACCAAGGAGACATTCCATTCAACACGTTCCCTCAATCCGGCTCCTGAGTTTCTTCCTTCTTTTGTCTTTCGTCTTGAAACCAACTGGGATATTCAAAGACCTCTCGAGCCCGACTTAAATATACATGACTCGGATTCGGACGAAGACGGTGCCCCTATTGTGGGACCCTTGGAATCCACCTCGAAGAGAATCCTCCTCATCCCAAACTCATTCCTCCATGTCCGTCATTTCAATAAGACGCTCGAAATGCGATCATTCCAACGGCCCTTGAATTAAAGAGCGTTATGCTGCCCTTCATTTCAAGGCGGAAAAACTTGGAGGGAGGAAGTCAGAATTCAGAAGTCAACTTTTCCGTGCTGCTCAACCAAAACGCTTGAGCTGGATTTGGGAGGACGTAAATTTGTTAGTCGTTAACACACCATGCATTCTCAAATCCACTTTCACCAAGCGAATCACAGCGTTCAGTTAACATCGATCGCCGACAATTCTTTGTTATCGTCAAGGATTCGTTAGGTTAACAAGGGGGTTTAATCCAGTGTTGCCCGGGAAGGTACTTTTCGTTCGTTTTCGATGAAACGATGCCTCATCAGGACAGTGAAATGAGGGAACAGCGGTACATGAAAACACAAAACGCTGTTTTTTCGTCTACAATAAGTTTTCCGGAATTTTCTTCAAGACATCATGTTATTCAGTAGAGACATTTTACATTTAGTCCGTTTTAATCTGATAACGGAATGAGATGTTGCAATTCTGACTTCACCATTATTCAGCGTGGTTGATACTGGACATGTTCTTCATGTACATCATGTTCTTCAATAGAGACATTTTACATAAAACCAGTTATTTCTTCGACAATTCGCTCTTATAGCCATGCTGCATGAATGTGGAATTTTTCACTTCCTCTCTTGTTTTATATTGTCCATAGTTTGACAAAGGGTCGTATCTGCAAGTCGCAGTAGTTTCCAGGTATCAAAAGTCAACTGTTTCAGCTCTGTTTCAATCTCCTTGTTTTTTACTAACTCGTACATAATGAAATTCTTTGCTCCCAGGTAAACATCTATTTCCAATGTGGTTATATTTGCACGTGTGTTATTGGAAATGGTATGTGGAGAAATGCCCATTTTTATTCCAACACGCAGAAGAATTCAGATTGAACATCAAAAGGTAGAGGTATAGAATAACAAAATACTCGTACAAATGGCCACAGACGCCCGTCAAGCCCTTAATTCGTCGAGGATTGACCGATTAACTTTAACGGGAGTTCTAACGAAGGCGTAAAGCCGTTTCGTGAAGTTTTTCGTTAGCTCGGTGTTGGCGAAAGGTAAATCGCAGTGATGTCCCTTAACCTCCCGTTGACGCCATTCAACTCCGGTCGTCAGAGCTAACGTCGTCGTTAAATAGTTAAAAAGAAGCCATAAGCCATTTTCCTCAATTTCCTCAGTTTCTGGAGGGACATGTGGTTACGTGTTCTCGTATAGCAGCGCGCACAATTAGACTGTTTCTTTAACACTTCCTTTTCAAAATAGTCCAAAAATGTCTCAACTATAAACTAAATCAGCTCTTCTCTACAACTCCCTTCACCCTCGGACATCATTAATAATTTGTATAAGTGCGTCGCAGTATATGTTTCTTCATTACAACTCCCATCTCCTTCCCCTTTAATTTATTTGTATCTGCAATGCGAACAAGGGGAAGATCCCTCAGGGTGGTAAAAATTATCGTTTTTTTCCAGGCCCTCTAATCCTGACGTTGAGGGGCGGCGGGGTAGAAAAAAGCTTGATGGCCGGCAGAGTGCGAGTGGGTCGTTCCGATAATAAATATTTGCCCCTTTCCCATCCACAGCGAGCGCCAGAGGGCCAGTGGGCCTTAAGCCTCTTAAACACTTGTAGGGTATTAGGCTGGTCCGTGAGTAACATCCCCTCCCTTCTACGCATCTATCTCATCCCCTCAACATCATTTGCTCTCTCGCTCTCGATACTTTTTGAGATAAACTCAACATTCGAGTTCGCTCGTCCGTTTTTTGTTTCACTCGGACCGGGTAAATGACTTTGGAATTTTGATGGTCGACTGCCAACTAGGGCGTACGGACCAGTTCCAAACATGAAGTAACAGCAGTTGGTTTTTCAAGGAAAACGCATGTTCTCGTTGATATAAAACCAGTGGACCTCTCACCACCAACTGGTATTCAATAAAATCTTTGTATGGAAGACAACCTTTCATACCGGGGTCTCGCTGAAGTCTCCTGCATATCTTTGTCTCAGTAGGTACGACCAGTAGGAAGAAGAAGAAGAAGAAGAAAGAAAGAAGTTTATTTTCATTATACTCAGGAAAAGAAATACATTAATACAAATACACAACACAGCTTGGTTATCCAACCGTCAGCAAGAAGTACAGGACTTGAAAATTAGAAATGAAATGATATAAAATTCTTCTGCATACATACATAATGACATAATGAGACGGAACTATCTACCGGTGAAAGACACAGGACACCTGATACCTCCACGACGATTGACAGTACCGGACAATCCTCATCAGCACTGTTCAGCAGCCAAACAAGCGGAACTGCAAGAGAATGGGAACGCAGAAGAAGTGGTGAACGTCCTCCCGCATAGGGGACACACTCCCGACACGTCAGTGTCATATGGCTTTCCATTCACATCCAGTATTTCCCCACGGATTCTGAACAGCCATCAGATCCCTCGTAACTCAAGTGCCGTGTCCCGCTTGAAGCTGGCACATTTTACACCAGGGTTGAGCTCCCTATACAGGGTGAAGTTTTCTGACGACCGAGCCCTGACCCACCACTGCTCACGTTTTTTCGACGAAAGCCCTCCAGAATCTCACTGGACTTAGCCTAAGATTCGTCCCATCGAATGAGTGCAGGGAGTTCGGCACGCCATATTTCACAGCCATGATCTGATATTCCTTGGCCCAGGAGATACCTCTCGCATTTCTCTTGCGAGTATCTTGGGTTCTCTTGTGAGGTACTTAAAGTGAGAATCAATGGTGAAGGTAACTAAGGCATCGAGCTCGGTTTCCAAATTAATAATATACTTCGGAACATCGCTCAGTACGACCAGTATCTCAGCGAGATATTGGATTTCCAACTACATACCTAAAACGCGCGGATACATACACGTTGATTACACATGCATGAAAGTTTATTATTTATGGTATCCTTATTTGTATTCCAAGATCGCTGCCGAGGTAGAACTGATCCGAATTCGACAGAGGCGGAGGTGATTGTTCGCATGATTACCCTTATCGCACCATTGACTTCGCCCTTCTTGGGTCGTTGCTCAATATAATTTCCTAAAAGTGTCGAGAGAGCCTCATCCATCTTCCAACGTCTCGACTACCCAGCACAGTAAAAGCCTCACCCTATGAGGAAAAGCACAAATCGTTTGACAACTATATATCTTATAGTTACTGTGTGAAGTCACACATTTACAAGGGTATACTCCAACGGACAGTTTGTATTAAACGGTAGATATTTCAGTGGTTAACTAGACGCAATATGTATTATGTAATGTGTAATAATATTACACATTACATAATACATATTGCGTCTAGTTAACCACTGAAATGTTACATATTATGTACTGTGAAATGTTATTTTTTCGGCCTTTCATTCCTATTGGACCATGTCTCTTCATACTCGAGACACTTTCTATTTATTAATTTTTCAACCTTCCTCTATCAATTTTATTTCTGCACATTTAACAGGCACGAACTACAAAATTTGTTGTTTCAAAATTAAGTAGGTTTAATACTTAACATAAGAGAAGCAAAATTTAGGTAGGTGAAATCTTTCTACAATTTCATCTTAATTGTGGAATTCATTTAATTGTGGAATCATTCCAATCGATTCATTTCACACTGAGCCCGAATCGTCCTAGGAATAACATAGATTGGCAAAATTATACCATACACAAGAAGATTCCTCTATTTATGGCACATCAAGCAATAGCGTTGGGGCAGCTGTACAATGTTGATATTGTTTTTTTTTTCGTTGTACCTTCGAACCCTCATTGTGAACGAGCGGTTGGGGAACGTTCCATGAAAAGTACTCCTAAACAACCTTATCAAATCCCAAATCAAATACTTACAATACTGCATCAATAAGAAGACTAATGGCTTCATCATGCGACAGCCACGGACGATTGAACATCCATCTGCGTGTGTGACCAACGTTCGACCTCAGAACCAACGGATCGATTGAGGCAATTGTTCGGCAGATCGTACCTCAGTGACATCAGCACATATGTCTTTGCCTAGTAAATGTTCCTTGAAAAGTACTCCTAATCAAATAGTATTCAAATTTTCTTTTAAAAAACCAATCTGCATCATTCTAATTGAAGTTTCTGAGGTATGACGTTTTGAAAATCTCAACTCTATTTTCTACCCATTACTATTGACTTGTCGTGGTTGGTTATGAAAGGTTTCACGGTTATCAAGGTTTCAAATTATCCTCGTTACACACGTCTATGAGCACTGGTCTGAGACCGCCTCCCGAATAACACTCTAAGGTTGGATGTTGAATGCCTCAAAACTGATAGCGCCCATTGCAGTATTTATCTTAATTAATTTGAAACGTACCTAGTCGTGGCTGTGAGGCTGAAAAAGAATTGTTGATTATAGTCTATATTGATTATAGAACCTACGCTATTGTTTATTATA
Source organism: Stenodema calcarata (assembly GCA_963920205.1). Taxonomy (NCBI): domain Eukaryota; kingdom Metazoa; phylum Arthropoda; class Insecta; order Hemiptera; family Miridae; genus Stenodema; species Stenodema calcarata. The sequence continues at coordinate 7,871,266 of OY986053.1, read as the reverse complement.
GTAGGTTTTTTTTATAATATATCGAAAAATAGTAGGTTTTTCGATATTATCGAAAAAGAAGTATGATTGTAGTAAATTCAGTGTGACAGGATGTCAGGTCGAGATTTTGAGTGAAATGTGTTTCTAGTACTTCCTTGTGCGCAAAAGATGCCTCCGCAAACTATAGTTAAGGCGGTAGTCATGACGACGACTAGCCTCGGAACCTCCTTCAAACTAGATTATCGCCCGGGAGAAGGCGCAAGGGCAAAGGTAGATGAGGAAAGGGATTGCCTATTATGAGCTCATATTGCTACAAATACTATTATGTCAGAGCCGGCTCTTCGTAGGATCGGTTATGGTTTTGATAAACTCATCCTTCTCTCCCTAAGCCCCCTTTCGCTACGCTCTATTTCCGAAAGACATAAGGTTTTGATGCCTCCCCGTCGCGCCGTAGGTTATTTCCGTTTTCGTCCTCAACCGGAGGGCCCTATCCCGCAAATAACGCCGTTCCCGAGCGCGAGTCTCCATAAATTGAATTCTCAACTCGGATTCGTCAAAATGTGAATATGGGGGAGTCTATTATTCCAAAATTGGTTCTTCGAGTAATATACCTCAAGTATCGGGAGTTTTATGAATTTAAATTATCCTCCTGAATGTTAATGCAGACTCTTGCCTGCCTCTATCTGTCAGTCTCCAATAAATCTTCGAGTGCTTTGTTATGGTCTGGTGTTCGGGTACAGATTTCCCCCGCTACTGACCTGTCTGTAGAAGCTTTAGTGCAACCATCAACATTCGCTAGGTTTATAAAAAATCAACAATATAGAAAATGTTAGAATAAAAATACGAAAATAAAATGGAATTAACAGATTATAATGAATATTAAATATTCATTATTGATATTGATACATTTTATTTAATTCAAAATTTTATGTACCACTATCGTATTTGGACATTGTCTTTGATGTATTTTTCCCGGGGTAAAGTAACATAACGTCGATGTTACAGTGACATCCTATATCTCAAAAATCGCGTCTTTTCAGGATGCCAAGATACATCTGACATTCTGAGATATGGGGAAATTCTTCTTGATCGTTCTCGATATTTAGGAGTGTTTCAATCGGTAGAAGACCAAATCCCCAAAATCCCCAAAAATGGAGTTATTAAGCGTTAAAGCCATAGAAACAAAGATAGCCAGTGGTAAAATATCTTGAGTACTCTACAGATTTGTTGCCCCTGAGGAATCTTTGGCGCGCTGTGTACGTACTAAGAGCACTTTCCACACAATATCAGTCCGAAAATTGATTGTGATCGGACAAATGATGAATAGGAAAATGCTTATAAAGAGAGGACTTTGCCTTAGTGTGACTCTGCGGGCAGTGCCAACTGGTAAAAATGTTTACACGAGACTCGCATTACGAGTACAATCAAAAAGTAGTAATGTAACTCTTTTTGTGTTCCACTACCTGTTATTGCAATTAATAGAAAGTTTTAAATGATTATTACAGTATTGCTTGGCTATAATCTAAACATACTGAAGTTTGGGCCAGGTTGCTCTAACTTCGATTACAATCAGTAATAAGGCGATCTTCATTACTGGTTATGAAGCATTGTTTTCAATACTCACCATTTTCAATCAAGACAATAATGGTCGATAAAAAGGGTTACGAGTATTAAAAACTGATTTTCAAAATGTAATGTAATGTAATGTAAGAAGGTAATTGTGGTGTGAAAGTGATCGAATGTATTAATAATTCATAGTGTGGTAATGAATTACGCCAAAGTTCGATTTGTGTTAACATTGTGGGAAAGAAAACTGCATACAGTTGTAGGTACCTGAAGCAGTGGACTTGTGCTTCTCTTTCATTCTTCATTACGAGGAATCCAAAGGGGTTCTCTTAGTGTTTCAACGGGATGTTTCCTCCACTCAGAAGGGAAGCTTTTAATGCGTTGGGAGCGACAACCGTGTGTAGTGAATTCTTCACCGCCCATTATGTTAGGAAGTAAAAGGCGACAGGCGCGAAGCATTATGGCTAAGTATGGGGACGGCATTACAACTCTCAAGTCTCTTCAACAACGCTAGTCCTTTCATCCGTTGAATACATATCTTCACTCTTCACCTCCGTTCACTTTTCGACTTGTTATGACAGGGCGGAGGAGGCTTTGCCATCCCTTTAGGTCTTCAACTATTTATAAAGCCCACGGACTTTTTCGTTCCTGGTTTCCGCTTCACTGCAGAATCTATCCTGGGCGACAAGTTCAAACCTGCTCCTCTCCTTTCATGTCATGTCTTCATAATCGGTTTTACCTGCCCCGTCAGCTTCGAGAATCTTTTTCCGGTGGTTGCCGGTCCTCCTGTCAGATGATTTTTCCTGAGTGATGTTCGGACCGCCTTTTTACTTTACTTTCCAATTCCTTAAGTCCCACAGCCCTCTCGCCGTCCGATATTTTAAAGTACAATGTTTCAATACTCCAAGGTGGGCCAAAATCAACGAGGAATAGTAGAACCCTGCATCAACATTTCTGATTTGATGTTTGCTCGTACTTCTCAGCGACACAAATCCTACAAAATTAATATAACTATTAAATTTAATCTATTTATCTATTTATAGATACTCTTCTCGTCCCAAATTGGTAGTAGGACTGCAGTTATAGCGGTCCTTAATATTAGCACTGAAGAAGAAGAAGAAGAAAAAATGTTTATTCAAAAGAAATGAAAATCAATTTCTGGCAAAATTAATAAATGCTGCTCGTCATTCAAATAATTTATCGGTTCATCTCGAGTCAAAAACCGTTTGCGGAAGAGGCCCCCTTGAATTCTGCTGATACTGGGCATGCACACAAGAACTGAAACGTCGTTTCTGGCTCTCTGAGGTTGCACATGGAACACTGCTCCGAGAAGGTGTGCTCGTCTCTGTACGGAGTTTCGCAGTTAGGTTCAGTGCTTCCGATCTCAGCCTCAACAGCCATCTCGGAGTGCCAATAGTGCGCCAATAACAGCTCTAACAACAGCTGCAAAGATGTGCATCTTTGAAGTTAGGGGGACTCTAGGGTGTGCAAAAGCATCTTTCCACCTGTAGTTCATTGCCGTTTTTGCTGAGCTACCTTAAGCGTGGGGTGTCCTAAAAACTAGAGCTTGTGGGTCAAAGTCACTCCATGTGTACTTGTTGACTGTGTCCACACCACTAATCCCAAATGTCAACCTTTCTTTAGCACTGGCGATTTACACTATTTCAACATGAACTGAGGTTCATGATTTGCTTATATTGCAAACCTCAGTTCATGATGAAAGTGTGTAACTCGCCAGTTGTGGAATTTGAGAAAGTTATTACACTATTACAGAGCGTCTCAAAGAATCCAATTCCCTTTATCTTGCTTTCAATCCAACGGCGATTAACTCCATTTACTTTTTAGCGTTTCTAAATTTTCATACAATTTGAGTATGAAAATTGAAAACCCACGGAACGTGCACGAGATCATTTCTCTCAACATATTGAATGGTAGGAAACACGACAGAGAGGAAAGTAATGAGGTAAAAGTTATAAATAATTATTATGTATATTAATAATAATATGGGTCACGAATCTTGGACGGCTCCCTTGAGATCGACCAGTTAAGTGGTGTTTGGCGAAAAGTTTCTTGATCGATGGATTCTAAGGGATCATCGTGGAAATAATATTATAAAAATCCACAGTCATGCAGCATGGCTATAAGAGCGAATGTTCGAAGGAATAACTGGTTTTATGTAAAATGTCTACATTGAAGAACATGATCTCCATGAAAAACCATGAGTATCTCGAGTATCCACAAAGGTTCTTTATCTTCAAAATGCTCCAGTTTGAGAACGAGATAAGATACCACAATTCTGACTTCACCATCGTGTTCAGCGTTAAACAACCTTTAAAATAAGGTGTCACTTTAAGACTGTTTCATTTGGGGGAATTTATGCGGTTCCCCCAACCCCCACCCCAAACCCCGTACGCTTATAGATTTCTCAACGCTGAACCCGATGGTATAGTCAGAATTGCGATATCTCATTCTGTTATCAGATTAGTGCAGACTAACGATGAAGAACATCAAAGTATCAACCACGTTTCTTCATCCTCAAAGTGCTCCAGTTTGAGAACGGAATAAGATATATCTCAATTCTAAATATATCTCTAAGATATATTATAAGATATATCTCATCATGTCTCAGTAGATTTCATCCTCCACCACACACAAACTAATGTACCCCTTCCTCATAGAATCACTTCCACACAGCAGTTAGTTAGTTTCATCTTTATATTATCCACAAACTGATCCACCTCCCTTTCTTTACTTCTCTACAATAGTTCGTTAGTTTAATGTAAAAAATTTTCACTTCTACATGTAAGTAGCATTCCCAACGTATCATATAAATAATATTCCTGACATTGCATGTAACTATTAATTCTGTTCTCATCTTATTGTAGGTAATCTCACATGAATAGGGCTTTGTTCCATTGCCGAAACGTCGTGAGAAAATAAACACGAAAAAAGACTAGCTTGGTCATTTGAATACAACCTATATAAATATATGTAATTTTTGGTCTCTTTTGGCAGTGGATTCTGGATGGTCTGAAACGTATGTTGGTATGAACATTTTCCGGTTTGATAATTGAGCCTAAACACTCAACTTGAACCAAATCTGACTTTTGTAACATAAAATGACTTAGGAAGCCAGCAATGATCTTCGTTCTGATGTGAGAACCTTGAAACCTAAAGTTAAAGAATAAACAGTTTAATAATATCGGTGCAAGTAGCATTCATTTTTATATTGAAATATAACGCTTTTAGTTTACAGTTAAATATTGTTTTCCTTTGAAGAAATTCCATTTAACCACGATTAAAATGAGTGCAATGGAGAGGGCAATAACCGAAAGAAATCGATTCTACTTGACTGGACGATTCCATCGATACCAATAACTCGATTTTGCCCGTTTTATCGCTTGGGAGGTATTTGCATTACACCTCCACTTAAAGAGCGCCAGAGATTAAAAAGTTACTCTCGACGATTTCTGTGTAAAAGGGCTTTCTCAAATCCTGTCTGCGACCCTGAGGTGGAGAAGGGCTTAAGCTCTTTACCATTGAGGTTGTTAGTCATATCAAGGGTCGAGCTCATTTTGCGGTCACCACATTCGGGTCTTTTAGATCAGAACTGGAATCCTCGACCTCGTCAATGATTTAGAGGAGTTGGAAGCCCGAGGAAACGTTATTAATAGACCCGGAAAACAAACTTTTACGCCCGTTACGGCGGACGAAGAACTCAAGTGGAGGCACCTCGTATTAGGGCCGGGGACGCCCTCGGAGTTTTGAGGGAGCTTTACGAAGTTTTGGTGGGCCCTGGGCAACTGTTACAAATTTACAGACGGGAAACTTCTCTCATAAATCGGGGTTTTACGTTAGAGCGGGAGCCATTCTTATCTGGAAGGTCCGGATCAGTTTGTCATCGTTAGGGGCCTCCCGTCTAAAACCGGAATGGTGGGATACCTAACTGACGCGACGCCGAGTGATGTCTTTATAGCTGTATCCATCAAGACTGGCCTACAACAGATTAAATATGGCAATTCTGAACAATTTTGTGGTGAGCGATAGTGTTTGGTTTTGGAACATTTCTTAGCTTTGTTGCATAGAAAATGCAACGATAAAGCGTGGAAACGCAAAATTCTAAAGTCACCATCATGTTCAGCGTAAAAAAACCTTTAAAATGAGGTGTCACTTGTGAGACTGTTTCATTTTTGGAATTTATGGGTAATTTACCGCCCCCTGAAACTCCCCAAAACGCTCCTTGGAACGGAGCGATTCTGCCCATCTACGAACTTAGCCTTTCGATTGCCGAGAAAGATTTTTCAAGCAAATTTGAACTTTTTATCTCGTCTGGAATGACTCATATACATGGCTCATTATGATTTTTGGTGTCTCTTGGCAGTGAATTCAGAATGGTCTGAAATGGATTTCGGTATGAAAATATTTCGGAAATTCAAGTTTTAACAATAATTAACAAAATTATTTTGGACCGAGAACAATAGCTTCATTTTCTTCAAAACTATTTTTATGTTGAACACAGTTGTTTTTGGTCCATTTTCCCATATAAATCTTGGTGAAATTATATTCAACCGTACCTATCTGAGGCACGAACTCCCGGTGAATAGCTTTCAACCTACATATTATGCAGTGATGCCTATTCTCTTGAGTTATTGATACATTCTGAATTGTATTAGAAATTCCGTTCGGGGCATTCAATGGATGATGCGAATTCATGCCAAGCTTCTGCTTGGAGCATGCTAACGATTAGGGTCTTTTCGCGTCATGCAACTGATCTCGGCCCTAGCAAATGCTTATTTCATAGTGAATAAGTTTAGTATTCCACGTACGAGTATTAACGGTCTTTTCGTTCGAGAATGACTTTTTCTGGCAGTTTTTTTGTAAAATGTGTTTTGTCGTTGGACGTCGGAAATCTCACCCATCTATCGTCTTTTCTACCATCAAGAACCATCGGAATTATGTTACTTCCCGGCGTTCGGTGTATTCCCGTGTCATCACCAATTCCTACCTGGAGACCAGTATCCCCTCGAAAAAATCGGATTTGTTCCTCCTCATCTCTCCGTCGACTCTTCCCCGACTACACTCTGACACTGAAAAATCGATGTTAGCTGACTAACGAAACGACTGTTTGACGTTGTTCCTAAAATTGGAACGCTGATAGGAATTTCTCTGACATGACATGTAGTCAGCCATAGCTGTCTGAAGTTTTATTGGAAAAACGCACAGAAAAACGAAAAGTTGAGCATCAACCAGGCTGGATCAAGTAAGAGGTCCTTTTGATAAATTTGCACTGGTTACATTGATTGCTGGTTTTAGTCACCTTATTTGCTTGGAAAAAGACAAGTTTGAGCTTCCTCTTAGTTTCACATGACACAATAGTTTGTCTTAGGGATATGAGGTCCTTCGAATTGGATCCTAACCCTCCCTAATCCAACAAGGCAGAATGAAGCAATCAGAACCGGGGAAGTGACTATAGGTAATCAGGAAGGCGACCATAGACTCGATAATATCTCAGTAGCCGTTGATACGGCTCCATCGTCTCCTCCTAAGTTTCACTCCCATCTCAGCGGTTGTGTGAGTTAGTCCTTTCAGAAAGGTGGATGGGGGTTTCCATAATCAAGTTATCAGTTTCAAGACCGCCCCCAACACCCTTCATCGCGCCCCTGACTAACTCCTTTAGCGAGTTGAAGGGCTTTAGGACCAATTAAAACCGTGAGGGATGTCGATAGTGAGCCCAGTCCTTCCATATAACGGACACTCGAATGGGAAACTGTAAACTCCAATTGATTTCGATCGTCGATGGATATTGCTGAATGTTCGGTATATGGAGAGCGAAACGGTACGGAGCGTCAGCGTTGCCAGGTGGCGTTGGGTGGATAACCGTAATAAGCGAAAACAAAACCCGTACAACCCTACGCCAATTTAGACGGTAAAAACTACGTACAACTTTTTCACACGTACTACATCAAAGCAAAATACACCTTCTTGATTGCGACATCATGTTCTATCAACTATGAGAATAGGTACAATCATAACTCGAGTCTAGAATCTTTGTTCGAAACCCTTATCTTTATACGAAATCTAGGAGGGTTTAATATCACAGAAACCGTTACTTACCTCCCTGCAGCACACCTCGTCCGTAGAATATAAAGTACCTTACTCTGAACACAAGGTATTGTTTGTTACTTTTACCATAATTTTGAAATACGGTGATACCTCGAGATAAGAGTTTAGTTCGTTCGGTAACCTCTCTTGTAGGTATGTCAACTTGCTCGTATCTCATTTTCCACATTGAAATGAATTGAAATGCCATTAACCCGTTCCAGCCCCAAAAATGGAACCCCAATTTTGTTTTTGTGTTTTTTTTAATAAGAAAATGTATTTATAAATGACAAATATTGTATAAAACAAAACAAAAGGGGATGTAAAGGAATAAAAACTCGTTTTATAAAGTGAATTTGTATTTTGGTCACTTAAATGTAGGTAACTTACACACAACTTAAATCCTGCAGTACTAATGCAGCCTGACAAGTTTCACCACATTTAAAGGTTTTTTTTCTACGGCGAACAAAATTATGAAACCAATATTTTCGATATCCTATTCAGTTCTCAAATTGGAGCACTTTGAAGATGAAAAAACGCGGTTATTACTTAAGTTGTTCTTCACGGTTCATCTGCCCTAATCTGATAACGGAATGAGATATCGGAATTTTGACTTCGCCATCGTGTTCAGGGTTGAAAAATCTGTAAACTGATGTGTTACTCGGCAAAAATTGTTATAAAACCAGTAAAATAGAGACATTTCACATAAGACCAGTTATTTCTTCGAAAATTTGCTCTTATAGCCATGCTGCTTACGGATAGAAACACACATGATATGTGATATTTGTGAATTCTACATACAAAGTAAATGAATCGACAAAATTAGTTATTCGAGTCTTCACTATGTAAGCATTCGTCCATTCACCCGACGGGATGTCGAGCCATCTGGCAGGCTCTAATATTATGCTAACATAGACTTCGCCTTTTGGGGGTACCTACTGATTCTAACAGATTCGCAAAAGCCCAACATCAAAGCACTCGAGGTCTCGTCACGACTTATAAACCAGAAGCTGACGTTGACCATGAGATAATTTTAGTCGGGAACAGCGGAAAAACCGCGGAACACCGCTGGAAAGGAGGTCGCTGGAGGGCGAGGACGGGAAATTATGTGGAGAAGTTTTTAGCCAAATGGGTAACTTCACTACCAGAACCTCCGGCATTACAAACATGCGCAGTCATTGATCTACCGATCACTGCTGCACTGCCCTATTAAATAAAAACGCCTCAAGTCCAATGTTTACGAAAATGGGTTTTGAACGGAACCCAGTACTTAGTAGATTTATGAGGTTATGGCGACTTTAGCCTTCAAGGACTCGTGAAGGGCTCGAAAAAATATGGTTGGATAGAGAATGAACTTAAATAGGAGATCGCGGATGAAATTCGAGTCCGTGGGGTCTATATTATACATGATATGTTACAGCCGGTGGAGGTGGGTTAATCAAAAGCGACCAAGAGTAGCAACCGGTTCTACGATCCATATTAGAAAATGAAGTTTATGATTGATTCATAGTTGAGCTCATTAATAATTTACCACACAATTGAAGAAATATTGCGTTCTTTGGCTTTGTGGTTATATTTCAAAGTCAATAATGAACGAAAAAAGAAGCCTTCAGTACCAAAGAGAACGATCGGATAAGTGACGAAAAGAGTAATGATTCGAGGATCATCTCCATGGCCGGAGCCGTCGTTAGAGGCACAACTTCTCTTAGACCTCACACCAATCCTGATCATCTTCACAGTCTTCTTTCAGCCTCTCCGGTTCTCTGAGCTGCCTTCGCCTCCTTCTTTTTTTCCCTTCCGAAAAGAGCGCCCTCGTTGGAACGGGCTTTCATCGAGATTGACCCAATCTCGCTAACCCCCTCACCATCAACCTTTCACTATATTTCACGTTGCGCCAGCCACGTACGCTCCTGCCCTTCCTTAGCGCCGTTCCGAAGTAATGGGCCGCCTTCTGCTTGCCTCAGTACTCCAAGGCGAAGCTGTTCTTTTCAGTTAACAAGACCAACTGGTTTCGAGGCCCTTTCATCGTTCAACTCGACTGAAATCGGTGTCACATTCAAATTCAAATGGTGCAGGGGATGCCTTCTTCGACCTGCTCCCACGCCAACTCGGTGCCTGCATTTTATTAGTACGAGTACAAGTCAAACAGTCCGCTTTTGCCTTCTGCTTTTGCCTGGGAATCGTACATCGCCTCGCCATATAGTGACCATTGCAGTTTTGCAGGGTTTCGCCACTAGTGTTAGCTCACATTACGTCGATCTTATGACGTCCTTGAATTCAGGAACATCCAAGTCATAAGGTAGTGTTTTAGAGAGGAGACGTAAGCATGTTAATTTATACGAGTATAATAATAACACAGCACTCAAATAGTCTTCTGCTTCCCAAATATGTTTATTAACACACCTTTTATAAACTATATCGACATTATACCCCAATTCAAAAACAGCTTCTTTATACTCTCTTCTAGTATCCTCCTTGCTGGATGCCATTCCTCACTTCATCTTTCCTCTTTGACGTTAGGCCTAGATGTCGGACATAGTCGAGTGGCGATGCTGTTGCTGCGACATATAAATATGTTGCAATCCAGTGAAAACATTAATAATTAATGTCTAGAATTTTTTTCACTGACTTTCAATTATTGACACCGAAGAAACGTTTGACAACGGCAATATGCATAGATAATTCAAAGTAGGTAAAAAATATTTCTAGACACAATTTTTCTTACAGTTTTTTGGAGACCACTGGTTGAAGCTTTTAGAATTTATCATCGTAGAAATAGTCCAGTTTTCTCTTTTGCGCATCTCCTAGTGTTTTCACGTTCTGGAATATCTTGAAAAGCTTTCAGCGTCTCCATCTCCTTATTTTTTACAGCCTCCGCATCTCTTCTCGAGTCATCTGGGTCCCATAACATCTTCTGAATCTTCAACTCGTAAATCATTAGGTAAATATTTACAATTCTTTCTTATTTGAATGTAGTTGAATGTAGTTCCTAACAAAATAATATGGTTAGGAAAAATATTTTACTGAATTTGAAGGCACCATTCGATTCTTCATTTCACAAGATCAAACAAAGTATTTATGGAAATATTAAAAGCACCCCTCACACGTTAACTCAGTCAGTATAACATGGAGCACTTACCTCGGAGTTTGGGACATTTACCCGATACTTTAAAAATACATTACGCAGTACCTTATGCGAAAGGGTTCGGAGATTCGGAATTCGCATTCGAAAATGAGAAAGGTATGACGTCGATTAGTAGATCACGCCACGATGTTTTAGCATGAATATGGTTGAACCACACGTCTGAAGTCCAAGTATCAAAAGTGATAATTCCAATGGAATAAATTCATCGTCACAATCACCAGAAGGATTGTTCCCGCTATTGCCATTACTCGTGTGGTCTTCATGAATTCCGCTCCAGTATTGCAACAATGGACGATGGTTGTTCTGTCAAATTCGTCGCCTTTGCAATTCACAGCAGTCCGGCCCCAGTGGATTCCTCCACTTAAGACCGATACATTAAAGTTTTTCAACCCAATATTAACTTCGCGACATCAAAGGGCCACACGATTGGACCCTCGAAATTCCCATTCGTTGTCTCCAAAATAATTAACGAATTTCCCGTAGTGATTAGTTGATAACGTGGCTCGGAAAGCTGCGAAAGAAGTTTTCACGTCTGAACAAAAAATGCGAAGTTGATAATTTGGTAAAAAGTACAAACTTTGGCTTCCCCTCGTTAGTAATAGACCCACCCACGCTAATAATTTCCAATTAACTGTATAATGAGATGATATACCTAATGCTGAAAAAAACTATATCTTGATAGAGGAGTTACTTTGGAGAAAAGTTCTATTCCCTCGCTTTTCCGTAATTTTTTTCATCATTCGAGAGGGAAAGAGAAAGATAAAGAGAGAATTGCTGCCTTCAAACGAATTAGAGAGTCTAGTAGAATGAAATGGTTGGAAACGAAGGTTGGAGGTGGGCGGAATGGGATTTTTATATCCCCCTTTGAGTATAGGATTCTGCATGTTCAATGGGGTAGTAACGGTAGCCGTTGATTAAAAAAAAAAAAAAAAAAAACAACAACAAGACAAATATAAATACACAAGCGTCAAAGATTGCGAACGATAAAAGTTGATGAAACTGTTCATCTATTGTCAGGATTTATTGACGGGCTTCGGAAAACAGAACATTTGTTCCATCCAGTCGAGTTATTTGTGATGTCCTGTGAGCTGGTGCACTGGCTGGTGACTCACCAGTGGTGAGCTTGTAGTATATTAACTACCGGTTGTGCAAGCATTGTATCTTTTCCTTTCGACAACTATATAACAATAAATGAGTGTTGATTACAACGAAGGTTTACATATTATGATAGGTATATATAATAAAGCGCTACTCGGGTCAGTACTTCTGCTTCTAAATCAGGCGGTTCTAGCCTAATTGTTGAAGGTACGTGAAGATGGTGACCTTGTTCGGTACCTTTTCGTGTGGGCTCCGAACGAGCTGCCTGAACTTGAGGTCTCGTTCGTGGCATGATCTACTTCTTCCTCCCTTCGTCAAAAGTGGAGCGGTCCACAAATGGTAAAACCCATTATCGTAATTGATACGAGGTGTGTGGTTGTAGGTTGTATTTTGTATAACAATCAAACAGAGAATGAATTCGTGGTATCTCTGGCAAAACCATTCAACAAAATCTACCAACAATTAACATAGAACCTTACAGTATACTGACATATAGTGATATTATCTACGTATATAATATAGGTGCTATATATGCACTAAAAATCCAACCGTTAACTCGCTGTAACTCCACATAGAACGTTGATTAATCCGCAATTTAAAGTCCCATTGAGCCCATTTGCTTAATTACGGCGCTTCCGGAAAGCTTATCCTAATCAACGGAAGGCTTTGTCATTCGAAGGGCACGACGAGGGGGTTTTATCCTTTGGAGATCTTCAAAACCGATCAAAGGAAACGTTAATGGATTGGGAGAGAAAACAGAGTCAAATAGCGAAGATGTTAGCTGAGATATCCCTCCGTGCAAGCAATCATGAAAAGGTCTGCTCGGGTCCTTTGTCATTCGTTGCCGTGTCGTGCTGATTGATGTTGAATAACCAGAAGAGAATCTGTTTCGTCTGGTTCATTTAACATTTCTCCAGTTGATTCTGATTTCGGTCGATTTGATGGTAGGTAACTGTTCTTGATAAGAACCGTTCTTGATTTTCAAAAACTACTCGTAACTCATGGTATATTCATTTTTTAATTAAATTCCAGGCTGACCTACTTAGTAATTATTAATTTCATTTCAAAGTATTAAAAAAAATATTAGGTCTGTTGAAATAATTTTGTAAATAATGAATAGTTTACGGTTCATTTGTATTTACTTGTATTTTACTTGTACCTACCAACGATGGCAATAATGTGTCAAAAATTAATGTTCAGACATGATTAAATACTGGGTTAAGTATATCCAGAGCCCTTCAAATGTGATATGCCATAGCGCCATACAAACGTGCCATATTCTACAGATTTATTGGTAAAATGCCATATTCTACTGATTTTTGTGTAAAATGCCATATCCTGCTTTTTTTGGGAAAGTGTCATGTTTTGCCTTATTTTGCCAAGCTTCTTAGAATTTTTTTTTAAATTTGATTGAAAATTTCTGAATGAAAGGAGGTTTTTTGAACCCTGAGGCCATTACTGTAGAAGAATTACTAGGTAATACCTCTAACCCTTTTGGAATGGAGTCACACTGTCTGATGAGGAAGCCACTCTGAAGGAAGGCTGGGAACCTGTTGAAATACGCCCCTGATGTTGTTATTTAATAATAATAATAATTAAATATTTGTATAACGCTTTGTAAATAAAATAAATTATTTAGTATACCTAAGAAACTTGTATGTTGCGATGTTATCCTCTCAGACTAGCTGGGGTGGTCGGGGAGGATTGAAAAATAAATGCATTACCAAGACAAATAAGTGCCATATTTGGGGTAAAATAAGTGCCATATTGCCATATTTTTAGGGCCCTATTTCACAAAAATGCGAGTAAGTGCCATATTGTGGAGGGCTCTGGTTATATCCTACCCAGAAACTACCTACATTGCTACTGAACTGTGCTGATTTACGTTTTACCGAGAAAGAAGGCTCAACGCGTTTCCCCTCCTCGACGAAGATTGTCCAGTATCTACGACAAGGCTCATTCGAATGTTACTTTTTGTTCAGTGTCTGTTCAAGTTTTCCACGGTGTATAATAAATATCCTAATTTCACATGCTCACAACATGAAGACATACAAACAAATATTCGAAATTACTTTCGGTTCCCAACCGCTATTATTTTATCATAAAACCAAGTGTCGTTTGAACCAGCTGGATTCCCCCGTTTCATTCTTGCTCACTCATAATGACAAGTTTTCCTCGGTTCTACCTTTGAGCCCTCATTGTGAACGAACGGTTTATCGCACAATGCTCACAATGTCCTTGAACAATTCTTTGAGTCGGAATCCACCCAAATTAATTAACAGACCCTTCAGTTCCACATAAAACTTCCGAGGTATGACGTTTTTAAATTTTCCAATGTCGGCAATTCCGTATTCTGTTGTTTCAGGTCGCCCTATCCTGATTTATAAAACGCAAGGTTTTTCATTCGGGAGATATTGAAAGTTGAAAATATTAGACTGTGGTTGGAAGTGCTTGTCATATCGGAGGTTTTTGAACTTCCCACTGCGGTCGCAAAACAAAAGAACCTCCTCACCGTCCCTCCGTTGTCTACGAGGTTGTTATCTTTGGACGCCGCTTTCCCGGAAAATGAGGAACAACGTTTTCCTCTTGTTCGAACTTGGGAGGAAGCACTTGAAGTTTTGAAAGATCCGCGTGTGGAAACTTTCACGAATAACGCGCGTCACTTGGGCTTGTTAGACTACTTACGAAAACATCGAACGCGTTTCGTTGTTTCCTCTCCGCGGAATCCGGAATTAGAAGAGGCCATTAATACGACAATATTTGCAGAGGTTCATTGTATGGAGCTTTCCCACTTACACAGCGTCTTTTAAATAGGTTTTTATTTTGGGTGGGCGGCAAACATTTGCCGGTTCCGTTGGAGGTATCCCGAGCGTGTTGACTTTGTACCTTCATCGCCCTTTCATTGTATCTGTAGGCCCACAGCCCGGAGAGATCAAGCGGTTGGGCCCCATATTTCCACTGTTTCAAGTTTCATCCTCTACATGGTGAATGGATCTGCTAAGTAAAGCATACAGTTCGTAACCACAGGCTTTATCTCCCTCAACCTACTGCTTAGTCATATGACAACCCTCACCAAACATTTTAGAGTGATGTAAAATACTGTATCAATCTTGAGTATTCAGTCAAATAGACAACTCGGTCCGATTTGTGTCATGAATACGAAGTATCGTTAGAATGCGTTGATTAGCCCACGAGAGGTGTTTGGCGATCGTCGCGCTCAACCCAATTTCTATTTTTGGAATATCTTCTGAAACGGGACTCTAATCCTCCAATCCCTCCAGGTATGTGTCTGATAAGGTCTCCTGCTCATTATTAGGTAAATCACCGTTTAATCCGATCAGCCATTATGATGGGAGATGGTTGTTAATCCGAAACTGGTGCCATCCCTTTAGTTTCCCTATAAATATCGAACAGACATCAAATTCGAACCAGATATTTCTCATTCCATTTCAAATATATGACTGCTGTAGAAATCGTTCACCATTTTTGGGAAGCCCTTGATTTATGTTAAAAATCTACACATCTCACGCTGCTAATTTCACCTGTGTCGTCACTCATGCACGAGCGTCATTGTTTATTAGTATCAAAATTTCACGTTTAATGTTGTAATTTTACTTCCCGAGCATCCCCGTAAAGTGTTGTATTTCCTTTCAAGTAGCTACTGTCTACGCAATCCAATCGGATTTAGTAAGCCATTTTTTTAACAGATCGTACCCGGGGCAAATTTGAAAACTGCAATTTGAGCAGTTTGGTGCCGTCTTTTGTAGACATTTAAGTAAATAGAGTTTAATTCTCAGATTTTTTTTAAGCCAATCCGGAGCTTCGTACGACCAGCCGTTTGTTCACAATGAGTGCTTAAAGGTGGAGCAGTTCGAAAGTTGTCAACGGTTTTTCCCTCCCTGACGCCACGACATGACACTTCATAGATCGAAGTCCCCTATTCTGTACAGTTCTGTGCAAACCACGATACGAACCGCGGTTCTCTCCTCGTTCTGTAGCTCTGTAACGCCGAAGAAGGAACCAGAAAAGGGATCGAAAGCTGTGGATTCACCCTCTTGTCGCAAGGTCGAACGAGTGGGGAGCTTTCGCAGTGAAGAAACTAAATTTTTAAATTATTTTAGAATGAGAATAAATACTGTGCATGAGCTCCTCACCAGATTGAGATCCATGCTGCAGAAAGAGAACACCACATTCAAGCTCAAGCATTCAACCTAATAATTTTATCAAGTACCTAGTGTAAATTATTATAATTTATTGTTAGGTATTAATAATTTGTATTTATTATTAATAATAATATGACGTGTGTGGACCGGCAGGGGGTGGATGACGTCAGACAAGTGGCTGGTAAGAACACCTCACTGGATATGACATACGTGGACCGGCAGGGGGTTGATGACGTCAGACAAGTGGCTGGTAAGAACACCTCACAGGATATGACGTACGTGGACCGGCAGGGGGTGGATGACGTCAGACAAGTGGCTGGTAAGAACACCTCACTGGATATGACATACGTGGACCGGCAGGGGGTTGATGACGTCAGACAAGTGGCTGGTAAGAACACCTCACAGGATATGACGTACGTGGACCGGCAGGGTGTGGATGACGTCAGACAAGTGGCCGGCAAGAACACCTCACAGGATATGATGACGTACGTGGACCGGCAGGGGGTGGATGACGTCAGACAAGTGGCCGGCAATAACACCTCACAGGTTATGATGACGTACGTGGACCGGCAGGGTGTGGATGATGTCAGACAAGTGGCCGGCAATAACACCTCACAGGTTATGACGTACGTGGACCGGCAGGGGGTGTATGACGTCAGACAAGTGGCCGGCAATAACACCTCACAGGATAGGACGTACGTGGACCGGCAGGAATGGATGACGTCAGAGGGGTCAAGGGGAGCCAAATATTTTAAACCTCCATTTCTTCCTTACTAATATTAATAAGCATTATGTAAATACGCATCGTAATCTTGAATCTACTTGTACGCTCAACAGTTCCATTATATAAAATATCAAATTACCGTCGAGAAACAACTTTATTTAGGAACAAAGTTAACAATTCCTATTTCCATCATAAAAAAATTGTTTCTTCATAAGAAAGTGGCTTAACTCAACACTTCCTTCGTTAAATACATTTAAAAATAAATTGTGTCTTCCTTAAACATAACAGTTTTAAAATCTTTGTACAGATCACCCTTCTGTCTAGATCACTAGGTCTAAATGTCTAGATCCTAAATGTTAGATTAATTATTATTATGAATTATCACTAATTATTAATAATTTTATCAAGGAGGTGCCTAGTGAAAATTATTATAATTTATTGTTAGGTATTAATAATTTGTATTTATTGTTAATAATAATAATTAATAATTATAATTAATTAATACGATATCCGGCTGTTGGAATCGCCTGGGTTGCTTTGTGCAGAACCTGAATGATAGAGATGATTTTGACATGGGGTTGAAAAAAATAATTTTGACGTGGGGTTAAAAAAAAAGTTTTTCTTTGGGCGATTCCAATGGTTCATTATCGAAGATAATAAACCAAAAAAAAAAAAAAAAAAAAAAACAACGAAATTTTGTTTATTTATAAACGAAATTCTGTAAACCGGTCAGGTTTACTCGAATGTCTGAAATCTTGCATTGAAGAACCCACCGCCCTCTTACGAACCGGACGCGAATCATAACCTGAAGCGTCTGAAAGCTGTCATTGGCGTCAATGTGTCTCTGGACTCACTGTTGCCGCATGGTTATGACCGTACGGATATAACCCGACGGTGTGATAAACGTTTCACACGTATTCGATTTCATTCGGTTCGGTCCATATTCGATTTGTTTTCGGCAGTGCCGAATTCGAGTGAACCGATTCATTCTGGCCTAATAGAAACCTCATAGCACCGAATTTTCCTCTACACGAATCGGTTTCGTCGGGTATTCGGCGCGTATTTGAGTCCAAGGTACACGGTAATTCAAGTCCACGGTGCGTTCACACTTGCACGGTTCAGATTTGTTTTAGTCTTCTGTAGGAGACCAAATGAGGTAGATTTCGGAAACGCTCTATACCTACCATATTTTCTATTATTAAAAATGGAATACAATCCCTCATAAGTGTATTTTGACGTTGTAGATGATCCCTCAGCTTCACGTGCAGCATAATTTTTCTATAATTCATAAATAAGAATTCATTGGGAGCATCTTATCATCAGAAATCGAATGGAGTAAGGAGCATTTTATACCATATTATCTTACAAATTATTTGTCTTCGTTTTCCTTTAACTTAGGTAATATGGTATAAAATGCTCCTTACTCCATTCGATTTCTGATGATAAGATACTCCCAATGAATTCTGGTGTTTCTTCTTTGTTTATTGGTTCATCTCTGGTGAAACAACGTGGGAATGATTCTGCTCCTCTCGATTGTGGGCGAGGGGCGATTAACTTCGCGGAACCTGAACGTACGTGCACGTGAACGTACGGACGGCGGTAGGAAACGAATCGAATATGGACCGAATCCAATGAAACCGAATACGTGTGAAACAACCCTAACGATGGCCACCGTACACCGCAAGTTTGTCCTTAACGAACTTGGAATTCGGTCGTTTGTGTTGAAAACCACAGTAAGTTTGGTACACAATGTGCATTTACCCGACGTTTAAACCGAAACCTCCTTCCTTGTCAAATGACTGCGAGTTGTTTTCGGATTTTCAACCCTCTCGCCTCGAGGGCAATTAATTCCCGCGGTTTCACCGTTCCCCGTACGCCGTTCCTCGCATCGCCTCGCGTTCTCGCAGTTTGAATTCTCTTCTGACTTTGTTCCCGGATAGGATATTGAAGGAGTCGAACCCTCCACCTACGCTGCTCCCGTAATATTATTTCGAGCGTTCGGGTGAGTCAGGTTTTGGAGTTATCGCTCCCGAAAGTTCAAAATGAGATTCAATGTTATGAGGTAGGAGGGAGAAGCATAAAATGAAGGTACGTAGACCGAGTTCGGGAAACCACCCTCGTCTCTCGTCAGTTCTATTTGCTCTAATGCTCTTCATTTCTATTTGTACGAGGGGCAGCATTAGTTCTTCGTTTAGTTCTAATCATTAAACAGAACATGTTCCCCACAATTTATACCGTGATCAGGCGAAGAAAAACACGACTTTATTATCTTTGAAATAGATTAGATTTACTAAGTAACATCCATGACCGAGGGACAATCACAGTCAACACAACAAGAATTACAAAATAATGAGCCTGAGCGCAAATCAAGCCGCGGCGGCGGTAGCGAGCAGTTAAAACATGAGAAGAAAAAATATAATATATTTAATTATCAAGAAAAAATGAGACAAGATGGTATCATCAAAGTTATTCAGGACAATTGAAAGGACCTTAAAAAATCCGTTGAAAATAGGAATGCTCAGGCTTCAGGCCAGTCATTCTCATAACAGTATGGTAGCTTTCATAGTCGTCTAACTTTTTTTGAGTGTTCGATGAGATCACGATGAAGAGAAACTTTTTGAACTAACGTACGACAAATGAAAGGAGTTTCATGTTTGCCTGAGTAGTTGTCGCACGCAAACCTGAAGTTGACGGCTGTAAATTTTGAATGGGCCATTTTCTGAGGACGTTCCAAATTATATCCAGGGTCTTAATGGTTCTGTATGGCTTGAAAAAGTCCAGTTAAAAAATTCAGCTTCAAAGTCAAACTAGACACAGGTGCCCAATGTAACGTGTTACCATATAAAATATACCGCCAATTGCAGACACCTACCGCGCTCTTCTTCTTTTTTTGTGTGAAAGGAGCTCCTACAGCCAATCTTGGAAGCCCTGCTCAACGTTTCTCCCAACCATACGAGAATCGCTCAACCCAGTCGTGAGATCATCATCTTCCAAGCTAGCTGAACAACGATTAACACAAGTAGCCTACGCAGATCGTACTGCCAGAGGAGAGACAGCGAGTTTGGGAGATCATACTTTAAAACCAAAGAGTTCCAGTGGTCCGCCCAGTAAACCCCTTTCCTTATACCTTCGACGGCAATGTACGAGTAATTTGGTATGTAGCCCAGGCCCCAGATCAGCTGAATGGCTCCTAAAGCTAATTTCTATGCTATTCACACTATGAAGCTGTAATTTGGTATGTAGGTCTTCAACTTGGAGCTGCTCAGATCAGAAAAGTCGATCCTAAAGCTAATTTCTATGCTAAACGTGGCTAAAACATGTTCCATTTTATAGAAATTCAGCCGTAACGCTCAAAACGAAAGAAGAAGGGAGGTCCAGGGGGGCGCAGTTTTCTTCGTGATTCCAAAAGTTGATTGTTAAAAAAATATAAATCAGGGAAGAGAACACCACTGAGCTAATTACAGCCACCCGGAGATTAACATCCGGTTACCTTCTCAAACGAACGCACAATATTTTGGCTCCTAACCCCACTCCAATTATTTCGTATATCCACGGGACTCACAAGGATTCAGAAAGGTGGTGTAGAGAGAAAATAATAAACCGGTGGAACAACATTTCCTGCGCTTTTCAATTAAATATTTCTTTCCAGTCATGAATGTAGACTTCAATGAATATCGGTAGTGAAATGTGGGAGAAAGAAGAAGATACCCAGTTTCATCGCTTGGAACAAAAGCTTTATTCCAGTTCGGTTGGTTTATAAGGAATAATGAGCGGGGCGAGATTTCTTGAGGTCGTCGAATGTTAAAAAAAAAGAGAATAGAAGAAGAATATAACAGGAGAGTTGGACGAAGAGATTCTCCTGATGGGAATGATGGGTGGGATGAAGTGGAGTACCAAGAGAAAGGGGCTCAAATTGGAAGGCTGAACTGAAGCAATCAGGGTTTCGTAAGAAGCTTAGATCCTCCGTATCACTGATTGGCCTCTGATTCCTCCACTCCCGCGTCAAGTTTCCCATTTAATGACTGAGTGGTCTTCTACTCTTTGGGACAGCGGGAAGGGGGGGGGGAGGTCTTCCTTCTTCCATAATGAAGTGCCGCTGGGAGTTTTCTCGGGAATTACTCCCGGAAGGATTAGTTGCCTGATTTTCCCTGTGTGTGTCGGGATATGACCCGAGAGACGAGCGGCGACTTGAATGAGCGAGGGTTCTGACGTGAAGATGCGTAGGATTGGAAAAGCAAGTACAAATCAGCAATTTATGCGGAATAAAGACGACGATGTTCTCTGGGTATAATTATGAATGCAATAATTATCTTAATGATGAATTATTATTATTTTTTTTTTAAATATTCAGGGGTTTTTACTCTCGGTAATAATACCTAGAACTACTCCCGACTACTCGTAGATATGAAAAGTATCTCGAAACAGGACACTCGGTGTCTCAGCTGTACGCTAGTATCAAAATCGGCTTCAAGTTCCAGGAATCTGTATACCATCTCAATATTGCAAAACATCTAATTGCGGATCAAATATCGACCGCTTTTCGACAGCATTAGAGTAAGGTGCTAAGGTTTCTACGATTTGACAGGATAAAGGTTCCAAAGTTCCTATGATTTGACAGGAGTAAGTTTTCAAGGTTTACATTTACTATGTTGAAAGGACCACTCTTAGGTGTTGACTCTGTAAGTAATAGATCCTGTAGATAGTAACCTATATATTCCTATCTAACCTATCTATTCTAACCTACCTATCCTGTAGAATCTACAGTGTAGATAGTAACCTATCTATAATAGTAACCTAAAGTAGTTTCAGCCATAAAAATATTTAATAATCTGATTGGTGACATTCTTCAGGACACATTCGTAATCGTTTTAGGTCTTCAGAAGGTCGATTTCATCCTAAATGAACCCCTCAATTCGATTCAATTCAACCTTTTTCGAGTTTTTGAGACGTTATCGAGTCGAATTTCGGAAATTCCGATGAGTCAATCCAACTCAATTTTCTTCCTTAATCAGAATCGATTGTAACGATCGATTTACATGGAAACACAGATTAAGGAAAACCCCGTTAATTTATCAGGATCCACTTGCTCGCTCTATCCCAGCAGTTACGAATTAACACTAGTCAACTAGTTGATCACTACGTGGTGGATCTGATAAAACTTTGAATTAATCAAAATAAATGACCGACTGGAATAATAGTTTTAATTTAATAGTTTGTAATAAAAATACATTATTATTACAGTTTTGATATTTTTGTTTTATTCTTACCCTTTGCAACACGATTATATTAAAATATTATAGACCGTGATTTGATATTGTACAACTTATTCAATACAATATTCTCAACTCTGTGTGGAAGGGTTAGAAGTGGATACGCGTGGATACTGTTCAGCAGGAGGAGTACGAGCTCGACGACAGATCGATAGCGGCAGATTGGCGATGATGACTGAGGGAAACTTCTTATTTCTTTTGGGTGCGACGTTTATACTTCGGAGAAGCGCGTATGGTGACCTCACGCCGTGCGATGTCCACTGGTGCCTGAGGCCACATAATCCTGGTCCCAGCCGCCCCTGAAACTCATCGCTCATCTGGCCGACGTATTTTACGAGGTTTCATAAATATGACCACTTTATTCTACCGTTTTGACCCCAGTGCTTCTTACAGAACGGCTACTACAGTAAACATGTACCTAACTAATATAACCTTGAATTCCGACATCGTTACCAACATCTCGTTAACAGTTCCCGAACCGTTCCTATTAGCATAATATTCATTTAGAACTTACGATGGTCTCATTTTCCGCAACTCGAATTGAACCAAGTGAAATCTGCTGGATGACCCTCCTCGTACTATCTGCCATAGATATGTTAGACTGGTGAAAGTGTTCACATCTCTTTGACGGTTAAGTAGCTGCGAACCTCTCATTTAGTAACCGATCCCTTTGGCAATATTGTGCGTCCAACAATTGTACAAACCCTCATGTAACTGGACGTCTGGTTCCTCCTCACATATAAGTCGCTCACTAATACTTTATTTTTAAAGTCCATTACTGAAGTGTGACTAAACCAGAGGCAGATATTAGTCAGAGTTGAGATTAAAAACGGAAATGATATACACGCTACACAATGCAAGCAAATACATAATTGGGCGTGAATGACAAGCGACCAACTTCTCACCAGTAATAACTTCCAATAATTGCAGCCAATCCACGTAACAAATAAAATTACTTCGAGCCTCAACATGGTATTGTGCCAGGGGTGGAGCTAGGGGATCAGATGTAGTGAGGCTCATGAGGATAAGGAAGAAAAATGTGGATAGGAGCGTGTTGGATCAGGTGGAAGTTACATACCTAAGCATTTCTTAGCATGCTACTTACAGATAGCAAGTCGCAAATGAGTACATTAACTCGAGCTAATATGGTCATTGTCTAGATAGAACGTTGTTGTAGAGGCTGAGTATACAATAATATTAAGAAAGTTACAATAAATTGGCTCGTGACATGATATGCCAGTATCCAGGAGACTGACGATTAGAAGACTTACCTCTGGATGGTTGTAGAGCCTAAATCAATCTTTGGAGTGGGATGAGACTGCCTTAAGAGGTCCTGCTTGTCGGAAACCCTCCAAACAGAAAAAGCAAGAGGTAAACCACATCACACTTCGGGAAATCCATTTTATAATGACAAACTAAAAGCAACCGGAAAAGTGGGAAAAAAAGAAAAGAAGAGAGAATGAGAAAGTTTCTGGCGAGGTCTTAACATAATGATGAAATAATGATAGCAGCGCTACCGGAGACAGCAGGAGGTAGCTTTGTGGCTGTGCAGGGGGATTGGGGACGACAATCAGGTCACATAATGAGATGGACTTATAGCACATTCCATTTCCCTGTCTGTCTTCCTAAGTAAATGAGGCTCAGCCTCAGAAACTACTTCACCTGAAATCCACCCCTGTATTGTGGAAGCCATTCAAAACCCCACTAGGTAAGTTGATGACTTCTCAGTTATAGTAATTGTCACTATAAACGCCACCGTGCGCGCAGTTACTTCGTACGTTTATTGAACCTACCAAATCCAATCCTTGTTATACTCGCTTCCGCTTTGTCCATCAATATGTAAAACGCAGCCCCTGCCCACCGACACATGCCAAATGGGTCTTCCAGCAATCGGTTGAAAAATTCACTCAAGTACTGCGCCACGGGAGGAGGTTGTCTGCCGTTTTCCCCTGAAATTGCTTATTTAACGTGTGGTATCTAGCGCCCCTATGATACTCGCCCGAACTAAATTTGATCTTTCTGCTGGCTCGCTCCACGAGGCGGAAGGTCCATTTGTCAACAAGTTACCTTGCTGAAACCACTTTCCACGCCGAAGAGGTTGAGATGAAGCGCAGAACTTAGAACTACACTGAGAATTTTTGAAGACCACCCAGAAGTTGTACGACCAGTTGTTTGTTCACAATGAGGGCATAAGAGTAGAACCACAAAACAGACCATCAGCATGAGTTCGAACCAGACAAAGAATTTCAGGCCAATTTTCATACAGAGGAACGGATAGTCGAGGGAATCACAAAAATATTGTATACAGAACAGTGATCTAGACAGAAGGGTGAAACAGAGCATTGTGAACCTCCCTAGAGAGATTTTCTGCGTTTTAATAATAATTATTAGTACCCTCATAGATCCAAAAAAGCCATTTTTCACACTTGCTCCATTCTATAAACTAAAATCAATAACAAGTAACCAATTTCATTTGATTTATTCCCCACTAATCGGGCCCTGCCACATAACTACAGCAGCTCATAAAATCAAAGATTACTTAATAAACATTAACAAATCCGAAATCAATAACCATAATAAATATTACCACTGCAAAGAAGTGAAATATGAAACAATTAAAATGATTAAACTAGATAAAGAAATTTGATTAAATAGAAATTAAATATACAATGAAACTAGACGAAGAGCGACTCATTATTTTCGATTAGCCCAAGAATGGCCCGTCGTTGGCTCCAAGCTTCAGGGCATATCCTCTCGTCAACAACAAACTGATACACTTGCTAACAACTATTGTATATTTTAATATAGTGAGCGATCTGCTTTTAATGGAATATAGTTTTCAACTTGATGTATGTACCTAATTATAATATAATACCTATGTACCTAATTATAATATAACTTGATGTACCTAATGTAATATTATGCATGTTTCATCATTGGTTAGAAATGTATTATATTTACTTGATTAATTAATAATGAAGTAAAAGATTCGCAGTGTTTATTCGTTCATAAAGGAGATGCAAGAGATATTCAGCTCATTCCATAATAATTATTGAATCCTGCCTCTTCAAATGGTCTATGCGCCAACTCAATTTATCCATTCATACCATCAGAATTACTCTCGGATTAGTTTAACATGATGAGCCATTATCATGAGGAAGGGATTCCCGAGAGTGCCTTAATCCAGCCCAATGGCTCAGCTCAGGTGCTCAATGGGAACGCCGTCCAATCTCAGGGTTAGTAATTTCAGTTAACAGAAGGGAACGTTTAAAATGCCCATTAACCAACTGTCGTTTTCCCTTTATATCCCTTCGTTTTACTTCCATCTTGAACTCAAGTCTGATCCACTGGGATGCGTCCTGTGATATAACGAAGCACAATAAAATTCGTCAACTGGTCAACCGTGCGTTGCATACGGCATATTTAGTTAACTACGTAATTACGGCTTATGTTGATCAAATGGGTAGGTACGTGGTGGGTTATGGCACCTACTTCACCTTAGATCAAGCAAATATTTAACTAAATTTATTGGCTCCAAAGATTTTTGAACTTGAATGTTTGTGAACGCTTATCGACTTGTGATTATGAAGGCCTCATATGTTTTGAATACCTAATAACATCTTGTACAGGGTTGGTTTCTGAACGTGTCCAATACAAATAGGATTAATAATTTAACAGATATAACTTCTCGAAGGGCCACCTGAACTTTGAGGAACAATGATTTGATAGATATAAGAACTGTGGATGCTCAAATTAAAGGCAATATTTAGATTGATGAAACATCAACATATAAAGGTTTTATTTGCAGTTTATTTGGAGTGGGTATCAGGGTTATTTAATGTTAGGTAATTGGTATCTGTTTCTGTAACTGTAACTATGTGGCTAATTACAAATAATAACTAACACAGAAGAACTAGAGAAATTTACTGGAGAGATGCTTATGGTAATGACTAGAAAATAACTATACGTTTTATCTGACTTGGATATCCTGGGTGATAGTCTCCAGTGGTACTCGATAGCCAGTCTTAGTCCTCCAGAAGTCCCAAAGGGGTTGGAATTCTCATCAAGGTGCTGTACATGCGGTGATAATCCAGTCCAATTGGAAGAAGTTCCAAAAGTGCGATGCTAATGAAGGTAAAGAAGGAATAGATATGTAACGATAGTGACGATAGAATAAGGAAAGGTAACTATATTGGTTTGTCAGGCTATAAACACTGACAACATGATAAATAGCAACAAGCTATGGTTGTATGGTGTTTGGATAATAATATTAGTTGGTGAAGTTACGTTTTTTTTTTTTTTAAATTCTTTATTTCTAATAAAATTTATGTATTTATGTATGTATATTAAATATTATTTAATATACATAGGTACACACATAAAAATACCTTTACAAGAAAATATTCCCCTATGTGGGCTACAAGCCCGAGTTAGGGAGAAGAGATTACTAGGTATGGAATGTTGAAAATTTCGAGGTTTTTCGGCCTCCAAAAGTTACCCCTTGCTTTTTTTCGGTTGTAAAGATGTACACACAGACATGCCCAAACAACATATCAAAAATGCAGATTTCTGTTATTTATTGCGATCCAAATCCCATACTGCTGGCCTATCTCTTGGCGCAGTCTCTGCGTTGACAACCACAGGTCCAAACTGGTTTAATCACTGACTGATACAGCACCACGTTATTGTCGTTAGGGAGGTTAGAATGTCTAGTTGTGTATTAGAATATCCTGTTCATTTTCATTAATTTCTTTTATATTTTTCTTGACATCCTCTTTCCAGTTGAAGCCTTGTGTACACTACAAGAGACGATACAATAACTTAACCAACATTTTCGGATTAGAAAAAAATGGGATAAACCAATTATTTCAACACAATACGCGATTACAGTCAATTGAATGTTTCAGCAAGAACTATAATCTCGATTATTACATTAACAAAAAAAGTTCAGAAGCAGGTGGTATTCGGTTGTGAATCATGATGGATTCATTCGGCGTTCAACGCTCATTTTTACGTTTAATAAAATGCATGACGGGCTTCCAGTCAGCGGGAACAGTAATCGTAAGCCGGAAAAGTACTGCTCCGGAAAATTGGCATTAAAAGGGACGAGAAGAAACCGAAAAAAAAACTGGTCGGGGCAAAAAATGAAAGATTTTTAGGAACAACGAGGAACAATCGAAAAGCGAGTAATACCGCAAAATAGCCTCCAACCAACGTTGGGAACGTAACAATAGGATTCCCGGCCCTCACAGAGAAGATATTCATTCCGAAAGAGGGATGTTTTCTGCGGTGAAAAGAGTAAGAAGAAAATAAGTCCACCTACCAAACTGGGATGGAGCTCTCTTATTGACCCAGACGCTCTTCAGACATGAGGCTGGAATCAAGTGAACTCGAAATTATTTTTATGCACCGACACTCCACAAAAACCAATCGCGTGGAATTTTCCATTCCGGTTTTTAGGTTCGACTTTTCAGGTGAGATTGAAGCCTTGAGGGCCTTCAAAAAGGAAATTTAAAAGATTTTCCATTCCAACTTTTTCCATTGTAACTTTGTATACTTACCAATGTGTTCGACCAATTTTTTTAGCGCATTTATTCAGTCATGTTGTATAGTTAAGAACTCAGAAGGGGGATCTGTACAGAAAATAATAAACCGTTGGAATAAAATGTGAATGATGAACCAATTGCAGTCTATGCTTCGGCTCGACCTAGTTGAGAATACCTCTTGTTATTTTGTAACATTTAACCTCCAAAAACCAGTTGGGATCTCTAACGACCCCACGATCTTGTTTTTCTTCAAGTGAAATGGAAGGGTACAGGGGAAAACCATCTTTGTCACAATTTCTTGATTTCATTAAAAACGGGTTTTAAAGTTCAAAACCAAATAAAACCTTTTAAACTATGGCAAATGACCAACTATTGATGATAAAATGTTGGTTGAGATGTAAGGAGTAACCCAGCGGAATTTCAAAATTTCTATTAAATTTTTATTGGTACACAATTGAGTGTATATGAGGAAAACTCGATCGGGACAGTGAAAAAACCATCTATGTCATCTGAAATTGACAAGAACGATCTTCTTTAGTGGTCGGTATTACTCGCTAAATCGCACGAATTTTGGTTTGGATTCCTTTATCCACGTTTATTTACTTACAAGAATTTATTATATTTATTATTATAGTTTTCTCATTAAACGTCGCTACCTTTGGTCCGCAGAACTTGAGTAGGCTCATTATATCTTTGTATTTGGCTTTGGAGATTGGGAGTAAACCTGTTAAAGCATTCAAAAAACCATTTTTGACTATAGCATACTAAAATAAGAAGGTAGGTAAAGCAATTAGAGGAATTTAAGCAAGTTCGAAATAGTAAGCAACCATTTCAGGTTGAATTTTCGTCCGACTGCCGTTTTTGGCGTCGCGGACGTCATCGGCTGTCCACCTAGGTGGATCAGAATTGTTCCGATGATTTCGCTTAAAGCTACTCATTGCCTCGCCCCCTTGAGTTGAGAGGGGATCGCCGTACACAGGCGTGATAAAATCACTTGGACGATAGACCCACTTACCAGCGGTCTCCCATCCAAGTAACAACCACGCCCGACGATGCCCAACTTCCGAGATCTGACGGGAACGGGTTTATTGCAACGCCTACCCCGTACGGCTCGCAAGTTCGAAATAATTACCTTCGTATGAAAGGCAGGGTAGATGGAATTCCGTTCACATTTGAATAGAGCTTGATTCAAGGAATTTATTTAAACCGCCCGGAGCTCTGTACAATTGGCAGTTCGTTCACAATGAGTGCCCAAAGGTAGTTCGATGAACTATGTCCCCCGAATATTTGGTAAAAATAAGAAGATGGTGATAAAGAAGAAATTTGTTAGAGCGGAAATGAGTGGAGTGGGGGTTGGAAGGGAGAAGAAATCGCTGAAAGATGAGAAAAATGTAGGTGCAGGTGAGGAAGGGATCGAATGAGATCGTTTTCAGGAAATTGAAAAGTGCTTGAAATGATTCAGTGCTCCTCCCCCCCGCTTGCAACCACTTTCCTAACCGTCCGATCGTATTGCCCTTATAACGCCATCGTGAGGAGCGAGTTCCTCTTCGCGGCGAGGCGACGGCGAGGGGGATATGAGATCCAGTGGTATTCTAATGTTCGTGGCCCTCTCTCGCTCTGACATTTAATTGCGATCGAACTCTCGTGAAGCTATTGAAACCCCCCCTGAAACCTCCCTCACCAATCCCTTCCTGGTGGTACCTGGTGAGCGTCATTTCAAATCATTGTCCCCCTCCACAACCCTACGTCCACTACCGCGAAGTTTCACCGCTTCCAGACCGTTTTAGGCCGAACAAAAGGGAAGTCGGCGGAAATAAAGTCAGATCCTCCTAAAGGTCTGTCAAAGTGTTGAAGGACGCACGTAACTTCCCCCTCCGAGATTGGCCGCGATTGTCTCCTCTCGGAGAGTTTCCAGAGTCTGATTCCCGAGTGGAATTGGTACGAAACGCGAACGTCCAGACGAATTCAAATGGCCGTTTACACCGACCTGTGACGGGTCCCGAGTGTTAGAACCACTTGAGATAGAGAAGGACCTGCTGTCAGATCCGTTATCCCTTCACAACTGGGCGATAAAGTTCCTACATGGTCGGAGGATCCCTTGCGGTGGGCAGTGATCGCTACGCCACCTCTCTATTGTTAACGAGAGATTATCGAGTTCGACTCTATTCCACCAATGTCAGCAAATCGCAACGCCACATGCTCCTCGCTTCTTCACTTTTAACCAGTTGCTCATCTCATCATTACCTCGTCGTCATCGCAACAGTTTTGGATAGTTGAGTCCCGCGTGGGTTCGGCCGGCTGCAGGTATTGGGCGAAGTGGAGTTCGGGATGCAGATTCCAATGGACGTGGTTAACAGCCAGGTTTTTGTACCTTGAATACCCTCCAAAACACACTACAAGAGAGTGCAGGAAAAACGAGATGGTGGATGTAGCAGAGCTGCTCTAGATAGCTGCAGAGATAGGATGCTGCAGAGATAGCTCAGTCGTCGGGATTGTGCTCCTGAAGGGACTCGTGGTACTGACTCGCAGGCGTAACGAACGACGGTGAAAGGGACGTGATAAGAAACTCACAACCCTCAGAGTTCAACGATACAACACCGGTTCAACAAAAATAAACATACGCCTGTTAGTGAATGGAATACATGGCGTATTATGGCGGTGTTCATGGATTCATGGATTCAATAATGGTTATTACATGCCACTAGTTCACTTCTTCATGACGGGGAAAAAAGAAATAGGCTATGTTAATATGCTGAATCATTTAAAAGAACTGTGTGGAAATTTCTGTTACTTTCCCAGTCCCCCCTCCATTGCTGCCGATTTTGCAATAGCTATGTAAAACGCGATCAAACCCATCTTTCCTCAATTCAAACTCGGTTTCACCTAGACCAATCGTCGTATCGTAAGATTCTGCAGTCGGGTATGGTGGGAAGGGAGTACATGCGATTCACCCATTGGTTTAAGTGATTTTTTGGGTTGCCGTACATTGCTCCTGATCGTGTGGTTGACGTTTACAGCACGTTCGTTAGTAAGGTACCGAACGCTGAAATTGCAGAATTCACACATTATTTACTGTCGCATTACATGATGTTTTGTTCGTCCCCCCCCTCCCTAGAAATATGGGCAACCAAGACGAACCTCATACTACAAATGCTGCCGAATCCTTTCATTCGCACAACAATTCATAATAATAATTCATTTTTTATTGGAACCCCCTGGACTGCGTGTGGACTGCTCTTGAAGTACTTGAAGAAATACACGTTGAGACGAGCTAGGAAGTATTAGACAACCCACCAATGCTCAAATATTCAGGAATTTGGGCACGAAATATAGTCACTACCTGTTATTTTGTGGTTACGTGAACTGCTATTTTCAAGTTTGTCCAGGTGACGTACAGACATAATCATCCCCTCGACATCGCTGGCGTAGAGAGTGATTTAAATCTAGGATCACTGGTGGCGTAGCGATTTGCGCCCCCTCGCGGTCTACACAGTCCTTTCTGCATTTAAGGTGCAGAGGAGATGAGGGTTGTGTTGGGATTTTTCACAGTGCTGAATCCAAATCTGAACAAAATTGACAAAGGATTTTGGATTTTTAACGCGGCACATGTTTTTACGGACGTGATTCGGTTTAGACCCTGTACGCGTCCACTACAGCTACAACTGGTCTATGGCAGGCTGCTATAGTAGGTTCATCCATCCGCGGCGATTATTGAAGTAGGATTCCAAAATTTGTCAGAATTACTGTAGTAGCATCCCTTGAAGTTTCTCTATTAGTTGCACGGCCCAATCTTCATCAAAAGCTTGTGGACATTAAGAAATAGATCACTACAGTGCGTTTTTTATTACACCTGTAACTACATGGGATTGTTCCACTGTAGTATGCCTTGCTCTAAACCCAAATTTAGTAGTTCCTCAAATAGTTGAGGTGCCTGGTTAGTCGAATTGATTAAATGATGGTGTAGCACATTTTTTGATAGTACCATTAATTCTAACGCCGCTTTTGCATACGCCAGTTTCCGTTCTCTTAGGCGCTATTAATGAGTTCATATCTCTTCAAACTCATAATTTCCATTAATACGATGAAAGGTGCAGGAGGACGTGAGGAGGACTCGTCTTTCATTTCCTCACTCCACGGGATTACTTATGGACCCCAGGAATTTCATTAAAACCTTATTTATGCCCCCTCGCCAAAGGGTAGTCGAGTGATGGAGTAACTTGGAAGGTGAGTGGGGGGAGGTGATAAAAAAGTTGCTCGAAACTCCTGAGTGTGTCATACGGAGGCCGGTAGAGGAGACAAAAAAAAGTCGTCAGTGCAAAACGAGGGCGGGTTTCATTAAAATATGCGTCGCGGAAGTTGTGACTACTACCCCCCCCCCCCGCCATCACTTCCCTGACCGGTCGTTCAGTTGCTCAGTGAAATGAACTGTTCGTTTTCATGTGAAAAGGCCATCGACGAACAACTCCCAAAGAACTGTCATTTGCTCTCTACGATGGGAACCCAGCGGCTTGTCCCAGAAATGTCCTCTTTGGCCCCTCACCATCGCCATCTACTACCCTCGCGAAGAGTCTGTTCTTATTGTTGGAAGGTCATAAAAGAAGTGGAGAATTCTAATCTGAGATGGAAAGTTACCCAGGTATCGAAAATTTGTTTCAAATGGTCTTTTTCCAGTTCACAAATCCTATAATGAAACACTGGAATCAATCAAGGGAACATTTGTTCAACCCTGTCCAAATCGGATCGTTAACTAGCTAAGTTCCTCCAGGACATCAACCACAAAGTTTGAAATTATTTTTGTTTAAATTTACGTAAATTGAACATTTTTTCATTGTTTTATCAATCAGTTAATTTAATTTATAATCAGTAGGCTGAATGTATTATATTACGACGCCAATAAAAATGTTAAAAAAAAAAAAACTAGCTAAGTGATGGTCTTCAATACCCAACGCCCCAGGCAGTTCGTACCGGCCAGTCACATCTCCGCAGATATCAGTTTTAAATCTTCCTGGTAAAGGTCTAATCCTAATCCACTAGGCTCCAAAAGGCTCAACGCCAGAGACGGACAACAGGCGACTCATCCCCGTAAAAGGGAAAGGTGGGATAAGTGCCTCTTAGGAAGTGGCGACTCATCCCCGTAAACAGAGGTTAGGTACCGGGACGACCCTCCGCTCACTAGGTGCAAAATTCTTCTTATCACATGTCCTTCCACCTGACTTCTCATTGTTTACATACGTATATTTAAATAAGTATAAGTTATAAGGTTTGATAGGGGGTTGCGGAATAAAAACATTCCCCAAACAACAGATTAGTATTTACCATATAGGTTAGTTGGACATACAGATTAAGTGGATTGGGTCGCGGAATAAAAACACCCCCCCAAACAACAGATCACAGATAAATAGATTAGTTGGACATTCGCGTTCTATCGAACATTATCGTGGGGTGAGTTGAGGACAAGGATATTTGTAGCTGAGTTTTTAAGGGGTTGTACCAATTTAGACGCTTAGCGAATCACATGCCACAGTCTATCAAAATGAAGATGATGCAACCAATGCTGTTCCCATGATTGGCTATACAGCCTCAGGAAATAATCACCTATACAGAAGCTGCAATATGCTCGAAACGCATGAATGAGTTCAGCTTTCTAATTTCCTGTATACAACTACACTGCTCCTTACTATAAAAAAGCTGGTTGGATTGAAAAGTGGAGGTAATACGGATTGGGAACCCTGCTGTATGAGGATGTGTAAACGTCCGAGCTATTTAATGAGCGATTTCAACTGTTTAGCAGATATTCATACCTTTGGAACAAGAAATGCTGAAAAAAGGTTTTGAGAATTCCGCAGCAGGAAACTTGGTAGATTTTTCAAAGTCCTGGCAGTTCAATTGTACTATGAATTTTCAAGTTAGGGCTCATGGAGTATAAGTTAGGGCATACAAGTATTTAGTAGATCTTGAGTACTACAGGTATTCAGCACCTGTTACAGTACGTATGAACTGAGGCCTCGAGGTCGGCGTTACGCCAGCGTAGCAAGCTGGAGTTGAATTGGAAATTGTTGGTAGAACTTTTAAAACGGCAAAACAAGTAGGTAGGAATTGAACGTTGAAACGGGGAACAATCAACCTGTCAGAGACACTCCTTCGACCCCCAGTCCCACTGATATCTCAACAGGGAGCTCCACAAGAGATTAATTATTATGCCACACGGCTTCATTTAATCCCCTGAGGCTCTCGGCATTGACGTCAATAATTTCGTTCATAGGTCGGAACTGACCTACTGGTCGTTTCTAGTGGAAATTACTGCTCCAAGTCCGGTATTGATGGAGTCATTTGTAGAGAATCCCATTATCATGTGTTTGAACAGGAAATTATTGCGGATCTTTAGGGGCTATCGCCGGTGACCTCATAAGTGAAGGAAATCAACCTGAATCGGCTGGCAACTGAATTGGAACCATTGAATCCATTTAATAACAACCCACTCAGTCAGGATCTAATTAAAATCAAATCCAGTTTTTCGACATTTTTCGCCGTTTTTGAGCGAAAACCATGCAGCATGAACCGATTTACGAGTATTTTAAATGAAAGCCAGTCTTTGATATGGATATGTCTCACCGATGGGGGTCAGCCACATTTTCCCTCACCCAATACATGTAACGTCTCACTGGTGTATAGAGGGGGAGCCTGAAGTGGCAGCCTGAAAGTAGTGGTGTGTCAGACCTTTTGAAAAAGTGGTGATTTTTATACGATGAGGAATGTCGAAGATGAAGTTAAACGTAGTGATGCAAAACTAACGTATGCGAAAATCATCAGAAATCAGGAGTCATCCAAAATTGTACATAATGAATAGTCATCCGAGAGTGGACATGTCTAACAATCACCCTCGTACATAATCAAAACAACTACTTTCCCGACGCTTTTATCCTGCTTGAACATTTTGGGTGTATATTGAGTGTTAGTACTTATTACGGGAGTAATGGGTTTGGACCGTGGCGAATCAATGTGATTGGGCTCGGAGGCCATGATGAGTTTGGCCCAATTCCTGCTCCCAGAAATCCGAACGGGAGTAATGACTTTGGACCGATTAGCGCGCTGTATTCTCTCGATAAGCTCGACCGTTCAGTTAGTCGTTTGCAATGGATGTCGTGATCCAGAATAAGTTTTTCAGCTGACACGGAAACGTTCTGATCGTAATAAACAATTTCAAATCCAGACTCGATCCAGAATTAGCAAAGGACGTTCTATGGGAACAAGTTCGTAGTGCGGTAAAACGGAAAGCTGAGGATGATTTCTTGAGTAAGCTAAACGACTTGTGACGGATGCTGTGCCCCCGTTCTCGATCTTTTTGTTCGACCGCTCTGGGGATATACGGTTCTGTGGAAGCACAGACCCAACACCCCTCTGGGTGGGCATATTGCCTCACCCCCCTTAAATAGATTGATTTATATTGGCAATTCAAATTCTTGACATTGTTCAATTTCTGTCACTCCTCCAATCTTCTATATTCCTATTACCTTTGCTTCTATAACACCCCTGCCAATATCCATGCTTGTTGGAGCATAGTTCTGCAAAAGTAGTAATTTGCAGTAGTGCCATCACGATGGAGTTTAACCATACCTTGGAGTTTTCCAGTTGTTCTTCCTGGATTGGAACTCCATGCTACTTTCAGTTCCCCTTTTTCTGTCAACAACAGATTGGCATAATAGGTGTTGTTTGAAGGTGGGAGTGTGATGGCTGCTGTGTTCCTGTTCTCGATCTTTTTGTTCGACCGCTCTGGGTATACACGGTTCTGTGGAAGCACAGACCCAATACCCCTCTGGGTGGGCATATTGCCTAACCCCCCTTCAATAGGAGGACACAGCAGCCATACGTTACAAACTTGATTCGGAGTGAGTTACTGACACAACCTTTTTCTTTGGAGCACCCTAATTTTAAACGGTTGAGGGAAAGCGTGTATGCAGTGCAAAGAAAGGTTCTACCCACCCTTCCTAATACACGTGAACGAACAAAAAATTTGCCTGACGCCACAATTTACGGGTGCACTTTTCACTTGTGTCAAGTCTGGTACAGACGACTAAAAAAAAGTAAGAACCTGCAGAAGAAGTACAATAAAAATCACATTTGAAGAGGACAACGATGTTATGGCTTACTTTGGTGCTGTGAGTAACCGGTACCAAATGGAACCTGATGAATGAAAATACACCTACCTATACTTTCGTATGTACAATTATTGACGACTAAAGAGTGAACTGAAATACAGTATTTTGGTAAGTAATGACTTATTGCCTATCGTCAGGGGATAGGCCAAAACCATCGTTGTTTTGGTCCAAGCCCATTGGGGTTTCAAGTGATTGTTCCAAACCCAAACCCCCCTTATTACAATGTCTTCCACAAAGCGTATGAAATGTCTTCGTAAACGTCATTGTGAAGGGATCAACTTACAACAGTTTAATGCATTTAATGCATCCCCTAAAGATCAATGAATCCAAAGCCTGGAGTTTTGTGAAATTTCGTTTGTTTTGGGTCAGTGAGAACCACAAAGTGGAGTAATTGTAAAGTAAAGAAGTTCATAATCACGTTGCATTTACCTGCCGAAACTATTTCGGTACTCAACTTCTCACCCCTTCATCGATATTTCATTACAAAACAACTCTGAATATTTTGGTTCCCCGGACTCCTCCCAATTGTAGGGTGAAGATGTTTCATCAGGAACGTAACCTAATTAGGTACATACTTGGCTCCAAACCGCGTCCGCCCTATTGAACGCTATAACCACTACAAGTGGCCCACTTCGCTAATATTCTACTTTGTCCGTGAAATGAAAGGCTGACTTTTAGGTGACCCGTCCAACCCCACTCATTAACAAGTGGGCGCCCTTAGTCTGCATTTTGAGTGCTTGATCTCCCTGTTTATTGGAAATGTCATTCAGCCTGATAGTAAAAGCGAAGAGATTACATCGATTTCAACGTTAACGACTAAAAGAAATGACACTTCACTATTGACGATTCCCCCATCGATTCCAACACCGACATTACCAGAGTTATCCGCAAGTATGATGAAGCCTCTAAACCACAGAAAAAGACGACAACTACAGAGTAAATTGCTGGTTTTTGAATTGATTCTTTTGAAATTTGATGCAATTATTATTGATAAAGCAACGGATAACTATACGTACAAGTACCATTTCCCTCTAATTTCTTAGATCCACTTCTTTTCTCAGTAGGTTTTCACTACCTACCTATCTTTTCGAATTTCGTATCCAAGGAATGACGGCAGGAATAAGGTTCTTTGATATTCCTTTTCTATTTGTCAACAGCAATAATATTGATTTTTAACAAAATCTAGTAAACAACGCCAACAACTTGTGATCCTCTCCATCACACCCGTCTTCTTAACACCAGCGGGATCCGATTGACAAGGTCCCGTCTATTGGGGCTGTAATTTTGGGGAACGTCTCACTCCTTTTGGGTTCGTAAACCCACACCCAGTCACCACTGTTGAAACATACAGGTTTCACGTGTCTGTCAAATCGTTCCTTTTTGGGTTCGCATTTGACTACCCATGTTTTGACGTGCAAATTCTCGAATTTCCATCAAGTTCTGTCGCAACTGGAATGTATAGGATGTTGAGAACTGAGGTTTGATCAAAGTGGGCCGTACTAGTTCCTTAGGGATTTGGAGTTCTCGATCATAAACCATAAGAGATGAGGTAAAGACCTGTGGTGACATGTGGCGCACTCCTGTAAGCTAACAAAAACAATGGCAACAACTTATCCCAATTATCTTGTTTGAAATTATGAATGCTACCAAGTACTTTGTAAGGGTTCGATTAAGGCGTTCAACCAACCGTCCAGATTGAGGGTGGAGAGTTGAGGACTTGTTATGCCGTGTTCAAGGATCATCGACATTTCATTGATCAGTTTCGATTCAAAGTTTTGACCTTGGTCCATAATAGGAGTAAGTTTTCAGCCGAGTGGAATTTCGACTGAAAACCTATTCTACCAGAACAGACGCAATTGTATCAGCTTCCTGGTCAGGAACTGCAATGGCTTCTGGCC
The DNA here is from genome assembly GCA_963920205.1 of Stenodema calcarata. Taxonomy (NCBI): domain Eukaryota; kingdom Metazoa; phylum Arthropoda; class Insecta; order Hemiptera; family Miridae; genus Stenodema; species Stenodema calcarata. Next base: position 7,833,622 of record OY986053.1, on the reverse strand, counting down.
ACTTAGTGAAATAGTCAGAAATCACCAATAAAAATCGATTGCCCTTTTGTCTTCAAGGGAATGGTCCAAGTATGTCCATACCAAGTCCCTCAAAAGGTCCAGGGGCTGGATTTGTCTGGTGAGGGCTTTGATCCGTTGGAAGCCTACACAGTCTTGCACCAAGCTTTCACATCTACCACCATGCCTGTCCAAAAGTAATGTTGCCGGATCTTGCCAGACAATATTGTACAAAACGAATCGGTTCCTTCTGCATTTTACTTCCAAAATGATCAAATCATTCAAGAGATTACGATTTCATGATGACATATGGAAGGAATTGCATCGATTCCAAAAGATTGAGCAGCTTTGAAATTCCCGTTGAAGTTTAGGTCCTTAAACGGGTCTCAGCAGGATGTCTTCGGTATTGGCGAGTAGGGTGATGGTCTGGGATGACAGCTTGCATCCTCTTCCACCAACCCGTTACTAAGCAGTGACATACGGATTACTAACCCGTATTTAAACATGATAATTTTGTATCTTCCTATAGATCGAGTGTTCGATCGTTTAAATTCAGGAAAATTCAATGCCGTTCGGAGCGGTTCAGACGCGTAGACCTTACATTCTGCTCAATCCCCAGCTCCTCTCGACAAGCTTGAGCGCCGGCCTCGCCCCAGGCATAACATCCCGGAAAGCGCTCAGAGCCCCAAACTAAACATTTGCATCAACCTGCCGGACCACCGGAATCCATTAGTGATTAGGTTTGAAACACCACAACAATACGATCGAGGCGGCTCTGAGCCTCAGAATATCCGGCCGGTATCTGAATCCACGTTACTTTGTAATATTCGATCGTCATTAGGTTTCCAACGCATTCACTAATCAGCAGCGGTATGCCATGAATAATGCTGCATATAATTATATGCTTTGGAAATATCCACTACACCTCACAGTTGCCTGCCACCTCCGTTATTGTTGGAGTTTACTAATATTTGGTAGTGGATGCACAAATCGTTCAGGTGCTTGTAGCTGTTGTTTCGATGGGTACCAGCAGAAGCAACAACAACAACCACGAGAACAACTGAAGAAGAATAAGATTTTTTGTTGGCATTGAACAATTATCATTTTGACGTGTAATTTGTCATCGGCATTTAAATAAAAGTGCTTAATTATAAACTCAAATTAGCTTGATCAGCATCTTATCGAGCTCATTCGACAATCAGGAGCTACATCTGGCACACCGGAGTACTCCAATTGCTGGGCTCCAACTGTCACCGGCTCAGCTCATGCAAAGCCGACAGTTACGTCCAAAATTGCCCATCTTCGGCCCAAGATAGTTGATGTGAACGATAAGATGCTGATCAAGCAAGAAGAAATGAAGAAGTGGTATGATAGAACTGCGAAGTAGTTTTAAACTGCATTAAATGCATGCAAATTGTGCTGTTTGTGATTGAGTGTTGTTGACAGATAAAAACCTGTGGATTAAAGTCTCTGTCCTTAAGGCTTTGGATCAGCGTAGGTCATACCTAGTCAGAACAGAGGAGGGTAAACAGTATAGGCGCATTGTGGCGTTCTTGAAGAAATGATCAGAGGAAGATTTTGAAAAGGAGGATAGTACCAGAGAGTTTAATGGAAATGATTGGTTCCCCGGTAGGTCAGAAAGAGATAGGAAAAAGCGAGACTGGTCTGATTACATTATGTTTTGACTATAATGTAAAAAAAATTACTATTCAAGTTTGAGTTCTAAAGATTGGGAAATGTTTAATTTGCTTTCTGTTGATTGTACTAATTTGAGTCAATTGATGCTTTAACGATTATAAAAAAAAGAGCGTATTTGGAGGGTACCAGCAGAAGCAACAACAACAACAACGAGAACAACAAAGAACATCTCAAGTATCAACCACGTTTCTTCATCTTCAAAACGGATTAGGATATCGCAATTCTGATTTCCCCATCTTATTCAGCGTAAGAAAATACTTTGGAATGAGGTATCACATGTCAGACTGTTTCATTTTGGGAATTTATGGGTAATTCCCCCCCTTCCCTTAAAACTCCCCCAAACCCCTCTCAGCTTATAGATTATTCAACGCTGAACACGATGGTGAAGTCAGAATTGCGATACCTAATTCCGTTATAGACCAGTTGAATCGTGAAGATATATCAAGTAACAACCACGTTTCTTGAGTATGGGGGAAAAAATCGTGAACCAAAGGGTCGTATACGACCCCTTGGCCATTAATGGGTTAAGGGGAAATTAATAATGTCTTCTTTTTTAGGTTGATGCTGGAGGTGAACGATTGAAAATAATGAACCAAACAGTTTGTTCCTCAAAAATTAGACGAAGTGGTTTAAGAATTAGAACGTGAGTGTTATAATATTGTGACTTGCTAAAGATATTAGTGGAATAATGAAGATAAATGGGATTTATTGTTGATTGTGATTGTTGGAGGTCTTATCGTTGTCACTTGGGCGAAAAAGAGCAAGAAGCTGAAGGCAGCCGGCAAACAAAGAAGGTTCTGTTGTTGTTATCGTTTTAGAAAATCCTGTTGACAAATCATCGGCGCGGGTATCTCCTCTTCCGCCACGGAAAACAACGAGATTTCGGTGAAGGCGGCGGAGGCGCCAGGGAGTGGAAGGAGGCGCCTGGGGGGCAGTAAGCTCCTCCACCCTCCTCCCTCCTCTTTTCTCCCTCCTCCCTCCGCCCTCCTTCGCCGAGCCTACTTCGCCTATCGATTGTTCCGCGACGCGAGCTACCGCCTCCACCTCACCATTCACCACCCACCCGCTTTTCTTCGGTTTGGGCTCCACCGTCGCCAACTCCCCCTCCCTCCCCCCCCCGGTCACACACCACCATCGTTTCTCAATTCCCGCCGCCGCTACGTCGAACCCTACGACGGGGCGTAGAACGTAGAAGGGGGGTCGTAGAGGAAGTCCTTTTGTGTGCCCACCGCGGCGGAAGAGATACGGCCTGTGGGGGCTGCTCATACCGTTCCGACACCTGCAGGGACTTGACTGATAAGAGTTATCTCCCTATGACGTCATGCACTCCCCAATCCCCCACCCCAACCGCAACATTATATAACTTTCCCTTTCAATTATTTCCTCAAGAAACTGTTCCAGGTATGCAGCTTTAGGGTTAAGATCTCATCTTTTAGCGAATTGTCGAAGAAAAGCAAGCATTTGTTCTCGGTCCAAAATCCGTTCCACACATTTATTAAATATACACATACAGGGTGCCTAGCGAATCTACGTAACAAACTTTGGGAATCAATTCTACAGGTAATTTGCAACAAAAAATGCCTCGTAGAGTTTTTTCTTACACAGCTAATCAACTGAAAATCCGACTTTTTTAACTTTCAAGATTGTTTTCGTCTTCTCGACCTTGTCTCTGTAAAACAACCTAACTCCCTCAAATTATGTAAAATAAAATCCAAGGATTTCGTTGGAAAGAGCGTTAAATTTCCGATCTCTTTGATACAAAATCCGATTTTTTCAGTGTGACCCAACTGGTCAAAAAATGACGACATTTAAACATTTGAAGATTTTCTTAAAATCACCATTTTTTCTTTAGTTGTTCGCCTTGTTATTACGGAGACCTTTCGGCGGGCACTCCTGAGGGAATGCCCAGAATCTCAGCTTTCCGACGGTGTAATTAGTTTTTATTTTTTAAGGGGAAATTTATTTAGAGAAAATTGAGTTTGTATGCGAAAAAATGTGTATATTCTCGAAAACGGCTCAATGGGTCGAACCCTTCTCCTGTATTTAAATGTTTTCGTGACCGGAGAAGGAAATAGGGGGGTTTACATTCGGATCCGAATTATATTTAAAATCTTAAATTTATAATCTTAAATTCTTCCTTCCCGTGAGACAGATGAATATTATTTTTGGTATTTAAGATTATAAGGGTTTGTAAAGGGACATGTAAGAGGTATAATCCATAAAGCGGTAGATAAGAGTGGCAGATGGATCCATCCCGAGTTCTGCCCGTCCGGGATAGGTAACAGAGGTAGATGGACACACCCCGAGTTCTGCCCGTCAGCGACGGGCCCGTCAGCTAGTAAACACTAACAATCAATATAATTCAACTGAAGAACTTTCAAACTCGCAATCTCGCTCTCGCCGACGAATCATCAGCACAGGACAGGATCAGGATAGCCAACATACGTCCAATAAGGAACAAAATTTCTCCAAAACTAAATTTCAACAACATATACAGCTAATTGATTTCTTAAAATAAGGTTTGGAGCCTAAGAAGTTTAATCAAAGTTAAATGTAAGTTTAAGAAACATAAAGTTTATTTGTCCAAGTAAAAAAATTTCAATCTTCGATTGATTTTCGCAAAATATTTTGATTTATTTCATTTAAAAAAAAAAATTTTTTCTTGTTGTTTCCCAACTGTCCAAAGCCACGGCAAGGAAATGTCCAACTTTTCTCCTTTTTTGCACTTTTCTTAGGGGCGACGCCCCTGGATTTATAATCCAATATATTGTCCAACATAGTTACGTACCTATTATTTTCATATTCCTCAGTTTCGCATATTTGTTCACAGAGAAACGTCACGAAATATTATAGAAAAATATAAGTGTTCATTTCACAAACTTCCACTTGCAAATGTACGCAAATAACTTGTTTAGAATTGACATAAAAATACGAGCGTTCCGATGAGTCAAAACTCACAGAAAGAGCTTCGGTCAAAATAGAGGGCGAATGTCTGTTCATTTCAACTGGGGTTTTTGTTTGAACGTCGAGCGCACGAGCTGTAATACGACGATAGGCTCACAATCCAATCTGACCGGGTTTTTCTCTCGTTGAATGTAAAATTCAAAGTTGAATCTCTGACCGCGTTTAAAGGTTTTTGGTTTCCCCAGCGGAAATGACGCGACGCAGAGGTTTCGATTGTTATTGGCAAAAAAAAAAAAAAAAAATCCTCATCTAATGAACCGAACCTTCAGCGCGTATACGCAGATACATCCTCTCGAATACCCGAGGAAAATAATTGGCGGGTAAAATCACGCGAAACCGGATCTGACGAGTAGAACCGAACCTTCCCGTCGACTGTCAGCCGTACAGTGATCGAGACCCATTATTAGTATTAGTATTGACGTACAAGGCTCCGGATGGCATTCAAATATTCCCCGATTTAAACTCCATTCCAATTTGTATCGAAATCTACACCGTTTCATTCGAAATCTCATAATTCTCGAACTTCAAATTTTTAGGTCGATTTGTACATGGGACAAAACCCCAGACACATTCTAATTCTTTGAAATTCTTTGAAAATGAAAAACGGTCATTGTCGTCGGTTTTTGGCACGCTGAGTCGAACTAGTGACCAACCAAGATAGGATCAATCGTTTTCCAGTATTAGTTGTCTATTGAGGGCCTCTTGTTACGTTTGTGATGTTAACAGAATTAACATTATAGAAACATTAAATAACATTAATGAAACAGAATCATGCCGATGAATTCCGCTAATCATGAGTGGGTCTTCTACAATTTAGAGCGTAAATAAAGTGTTTGTAAAATAAAATTCAATCTTAATTGCATATTTTCATGTTTTTGTTTAAATAAATTTATTTAAAAAAATGAAATTCTAACTTCAATTTTGGCTGATTTTACACAGTTAATTTCAAATAAATAATATGAAAACTCTGCGAATCACAATGGCTTATTATATTTTTGTGCAGATATCCCTTCTGTATTGATCACTAAATTATAGAATAATAATTATCAAGAATCATAATTAATTATTATAAGGTAGTGTAAATTATTCATAAAATTTAACAATAATTATTAATCATTAACAATAATTATTATTGTTGATGATAAATAATTATTGTTAGTTATTATTAATATTTATCACGTACTCTTCGAATATGATGGGCCAGTATGAACATTGACCCCACAGGCTGCCGGACGAATCACCCTTATGTTAGCAACTTTCTTTTCATAACCCAAGATCAATGGGAAGGGGTTCAAACAAATTTTGAAATTTTGATAAATTCATAATATGATATTATCTTGAACAATTCATATGGAACCGTATAGTTTTCAGTTCACATTTGAATTGAGTTTGATTTTAAGATTTTTTTCAAGACCATCCGGAGCTTTGTACGACCAGACGTTCGTTCACAATGAGGGCTCAAAGTTGGAGCAGATCAAAAATGGTCAATATGAGGGTGAATCGTGAGGCAACTTGATCATACTGCCCCATCCGATTTGAACTGCAGATGGTTACAGATATCGAGTTAATTAATAATAATAATAGTCATGATGGGGAGATGTCGAGGGCCGGTCAAATGAGCGACCCTCCACATTTGACCTCATTTGACCGACACTAGACATCTCCCCATCATTATTCTACACATCACACATACAATAATAATATTTAATAATAATTAATAAAAATTATTAATGACTAACAAAAATTAATAGTAATTTACAATACTTGATAATGATTATTAGGTAATAATTAATTATAATTCATAATAATTGGTAATCTATCATTTATTAGTGATCTAGACAGAAGGCTTATCTGTAGGTACAAAGAAGATAATAAACCGAATTTGCGGAGTTTTTTTTAAATTCGATTTTCTGAATTTTGAGGGGGTAATATTTCTTTTTCTCTTGGGCAATTCCAATGGTTCATTATAAACCAAAAAACATCGTATGAACAATTATTGTTCATACGATTATAAAAGAAATTCTTCTTAAATAATGTTCCACCGATTGTCTGGTGAACAGAGACCTGCACCGTTAGGTTTGAAATATCTGGTACTACCTATTAATAGAAAATATTATTATTACTTTTTTTATTATTTTTTTAATCTCATTTCGATCATTCTTTCTTGTTGTTTTGGAGCTACACAAGGATATTGAGTTCGAATCACAAAGACCTACACCGAAAATAAAATACCGTTGTGGATGTATTGCAGGGCTTTTGAATCGATTTTTGAATTCGACGTAGTTACCTGGATATTTACCTAAACCAACAAATCTTGAGAGGGAATCGAAAACACTCTCCTTTGTCAATCTGAACGTTCAATATTGGTGAAGCACTAAACTCGCCAAAGGGTTCTTGAACACATATTTACCAAACTGAGTAACGTGAACTGAAATGTGATTGGACCGCAGAATAACAGAGAGAAAACCAAAGGGTTTTATTTATTTAAATTTAATTAAACAAATTGGTACAATCATATGAATGGATGTAGAGTACCTGAGTTGGAGAGTCCTTATATTGGCCTCAAGGTATACAACGTGTCTCACCTTAAATCCGAAGGACTTCAGTGATCAATTTTACAACTAATTTGCGACAAAAAGTGTCTCGTCGACTTATTTTTAAAATCCATTCTAAATGCCACTTTGTCCACTTTTAAGATTTTTTCGTGGTTTCGACCTTAAGTCATCAAAATGGCCTTAACTTCCTTAATCCGACAAATAAATTAAAATGTAATTACACCGTTAGAAAGAGCGTTAACTTTTCCAACTCCCGAATGCACATTTATAATTTTTTGACTAGGTTTCATGCGTACAAAACGAGCCTAAAGTGCAAATTGTGAAATCAGCAAAAACGATATTTACCATTAAGATAGCATTTGGTTCGGATAGCATTACATTTTTCACAATCGACAGAACGGGACTCCAAAGACATTTGATGAGTTTTGAATAGTGAATAATTATTTTTGTAGTAATAGGTTCCAAATTTACAAAATTAGACAAGTACATGCTCTAGGAATTCTGCAAAGCTATTGAAATTTACAATTTCTCTGTTATTTAACTTCACAACAATGAAAACTGTCGAACTAAACAGCAAAACTATCGAAGATGTTGGTGGAACGTAGTGGAATTTCCCAACAATATTTCTTAACAATAATGGTTTTTGGATCACATTTGAAAAGTTTTTAATTTTTGAAATTTTTTTAAACCATCCGGAGGTTTGTACTCCCAGCCCGGTCGTTCACAATGAGAGCTCCAAGTTGGAGCAAATCGAAAGTCTTCAACATGAGGGTGAATCCTGAAGCAGCTTGACAGGTCAATTTTAATACTCGTCGACAATTGCTCTCCTTGAAGGTCCATTCGAACTCAAATAAACACCTCGAATCGATATGAAGTCAACTTTTTTTCGTTTTCACGATGTATTTGAGTCGACAATTGCTCTTTTTGAAGGTCCATTCGAACTCAAATAAACATCTCGAGTCGATATGAAGTCAACTTTTTTTCGTTTTCACGATGTATTTGAGTCGACAATTGCTCTTCTTGAAGGTCCATTCGAACTCAAATAAACACCTCGAATCGATATGAAGTCATATTTTTTTTCGTTATCACGATGTATTTGAGTCGACAATTGCTCTTCTTGAAGGTCCATTCGAACTCAAATAAACACCTCGAGTCGATATGAAGTCAACGTTTTTTCGTTTTCACGATGTATTTGAGTCGACAATTGCTCTTCTTGAAGGTCCATTCGAACTCAAATAAACACCTCGAGTCGATATGAAGTCAACTTTTTTTCGTTTTCACGATGTGTTTGAGTCGACAATGGCTCTTCTTGAAGGTCCATTCGAACTCAAATGAACACCTCGAGTCGATATGAAGTCAACGTTTTTTCGTTTTCACGATGTATTTGAGTCGACAATTGCTCTTCTTGAAGGTCCATTCGAACTCAAATAAACACCTCGAGTCGATATGAAGTCTACTTTTTTTCGTTTTCACGATGTATTTGAGTCGACAATTGCTCTTCTTGAAGGTCCATTCGAACTCAAATAAACACCTCGAGTCGATATGAAGTCTACTTTTTTTCGTTTTCACGATGTATTTGAGTCGACAATTGCTCTTGTTGAAGGTCCATTCGAACTCAAATAAACACCTCGAGTCGATATGAAGTCAACTTTTTTTCGTTTTCACGATGTGTTTGAGTCGACAATGGCTCTTCTTGATGGTCCATTCGAACTCAAATGAACACCTCGAGTCGATATGAAGTCTACTTTTTTGGTTTATTATCTTCGATAATGAACCATTGGAATCGCCCAAAGAAAAAATTTTTTTAACCCCCCCTCAAAATTTGTTGGTTTACGTTTCAAGATACGTAGATTCAGAAAATCGAATAAAAAAAAATCCGTCCGTCCGCCGTACGCCGTACGCCGTACGCCGTACGCCGTCCGCCGTCCGCCGTCCGCCGTCCGCCGTCCGCCGTACGCCGTCCGCGCCACTTTGCCCAGTTAGCGTTGAGTTAAAATTACGAAATTTTTTTTATGGGTTTCGACCAACCCCACAATGGTCCTCGAAACTTTTCATAACCCTAGGTCAAGGGGAAGGGGTTCAAAACGAATTTTGAAAATTTGAAAATCTCATATCTCGAAAAATTCATATAGAACGGTATGTTTTTTATTTCATATTTAGATAGAGTTTGTTCCGTAGAATTTTTTAAGACCATCCGCAGCTGTGTACGACCAGCCGTTCGTTCACAATGACGGCTCAAAGATTGTGCCTCACAACACGATCGTGACTCAAATTGTTGAAATACAGGTCCATTTTCATACTAACAAGCTCTTTGGAACATCATATGGCTTAAGTGATGTCGAGTTTGTTGTTCTGAGGTGCGTTTCGTGCTACGGAAATGAAGGTAATTTCGAATGTTTGTTGGTAGGTACTTCTTTTATAGAAAAATTATTACCGACGTAGTTTTAAAAACCCCAGAATTATATCGTATTAATTAATCATGATTAATAATTATTATTACTGATAATGAATACGAATTATTAATACCTAACAATAAATTATAATAATTTTCACTAGGTACTTGATGAAATTGTTAATAATTAGTGATAATTGACAATAATAATTAATCTAACATTTAGGATCTAGACATTTAGACCTAGTGATCTAGACAGAAGGGTGATCTGTACAAAGAAGATAATGAACCGTTGTGTCAAGAATTTGCAGAGTTTTTCGTTTTCACGATGTATTTGAGTCGACAATTGCTCTTCTTGAAGGTCCATTCGAACTCAAATAAACACCTCGAGTCGATATGAAGTCAACTTTTTTTCGTTTTCACGATGTGTTTGAGTCGACAATGGCTCTTCTTGAAGGTCCATTCGAACTCAAATGAACACCTCGAGTCGATATGAAGTCAACGTTTTTTCGTTTTCACGATGTATTTGAGTCGACAATTGCTCTTCTTGAAGGTCCATTCGAACTCAAATAAACACCTCGAGTCGATATGAAGTCAACTTTTTTTCGTTTTCACGATGTGTTTGAGTCGACAATGGCTCTTCTTGAAGGTCCATTCGAACTCAAATAAACACCTCGAGTCGATATGAAGTCAACTTTTTTTCGTTTTCACGATGTGTTTGAGTCGACAATGGCTCTTCTTGAAGGTCCATTCGAACTCAAATGAACACCTCGAGTCGATATGAAGTCAACGTTTTTTCGTTTTCACGATGTATTTGAGTCGACATGCTCTTCTTGAAGGTCCATTCGAACTCAAATAAACACCTCGAGTCGATATGAAGTCAACTTTTTTTCGTTTTCACGATGTGTTTGAGTCGACAATGGCTCTTCTTGAAGGTCCATTCGAACTCAAATAAACACCTCGAGTCGATATGAAGTCAACTTTTTTTCGTTTTCACGATGTGTTTGAGTCGACAATGGCTCTTCTTGAAGGTCCATTCGAACTCAAATGAACACCTCGAGTCGATATGAAGTCAACGTTTTTTCGTTTTCACGATGTATTTGAGTCGACAATTGCTCTTCTTGAAGGTCCATTCGAACTCAAATAAACACCTCGAGTCGATATGAAGTCAACTTTTTTTCGTTTTCACGATGTGTTTGAGTCGACAATGGCTCTTCTTGAAGGTCCATTCGAACTCAAATAAACACCTCGAGTCGATATGAAGTCAACTTTTTTTCGTTTTCACGATGTGTTTGAGTCGACAATGGCTCTTCTTGAAGGTCCATTCGAACTCAAATGAACACCTCGAGTCGATATGAAGTCAACGTTTTTTCGTTTTCACGATGTATTTGAGTCGACATGCTCTTCTTGAAGGTCCATTCGAACTCAAATAAACACCTCGAGTCGATATGAAGTCAACTTTTTTTCGTTTTCACGATGTGTTTGAGTCGACAATGGCTCTTCTTGAAGGTCCATTCGAACTCAAATGAACACCTCGAGTCGATATGAAGTCAACTTTTTTTCGTTTTCACGATGTATTTGAGTCGACAATTGCTCTTGTTGAAGGTCCATTCGAACTCAAATAAACACCTCGAGTCGATATGAAGTCAACTTTTTTTCGTTTTCACGATGTGTTTGAGTCGACAATGGCTCTTCTTGATGGTCCATTCGAACTCAAATGAACACCTCGAGTCGATATGAAGTCTACTTTTTTTCGTTTTCACGATGTATTTGAGTCGACAATTGCTCTTCTTGAAGGTCCATTCGAACTCAAATAAACACCTCGAGTCGATATGAAGTCTACTTTTTTTCGTTTTCACGATGTATTTGAGTCGACAATTGCTCTTCTTGAAGGTCCATTCGAACTCAAATAAACACCTCGAGTCGATATGAAGTCAACTTTTTTTCGTTTTCACGATGTGTTTGAGTCGACAATGGCTCTTCTTGAAGGTCCATTCGAACTCAAATGAACACCTCGAGTCGATATGAAGTCAACGTTTTTTCGTTTTCACGATGTATTTGAGTCGACATGCTCTTCTTGAAGGTCCATTCGAACTCAAATAAACACCTCGAGTCGATATGAAGTCAACTTTTTTTCGTTTTCACGATGTGTTTGAGTCGACAATGGCTCTTCTTGAAGGTCCATTCGAACTCAAATGAACACCTCGAGTCGATATGAAGTCAACGTTTTTTCGTTTTCACGATGTATTTGAGTCGACAATTGCTCTTCTTGAAGGTCCATTCGAACTCAAATAAACACCTCGAGTCGATATGAAGTCAACTTTTTTTCGTTTTCACGATGTGTTTGAGTCGACAATGGCTCTTCTTGAAGGTCCATTCGAACTCAAATAAACACCTCGAGTCGATATGAAGTCAACTTTTTTTCGTTTTCACGATGTGTTTGAGTCGACAATGGCTCTTCTTGAAGGTCCATTCGAACTCAAATGAACACCTCGAGTCGATATGAAGTCAACGTTTTTTCGTTTTCACGATGTATTTGAGTCAACAATTGCTCTTCTTGAAGGTCCATTCGAACTCAAATGAACACCTCGAGTCGATATGAAGTCAACGTTTTTTCGTTTTCACGATGTGTTTGAGTCGACAATGGCTCTTCTTGAAGGTCCATTCGAACTCAAATAAACACCTCGAGTCGATATGAAGTCTACTTTTTGGTTTATTATCTTCGATAATGAACCATTGGAATCGCCCAAAGAAAAAATTTTTTTAACCCCCCCTCAAAATTTGTTGGTTTACGTTTCAAGATACGTAGATTCATAATAATTCATAATAAATCATAATCTCTATGAATAATTATTAGTAACTAAGGACTAGTGATTGGACCGGTAAGTGATAAAAATCGTAAATCGAGTTTTTGGCATCGTTGGATTTAGCTCGTAAAGATCTACAATTCTGGAGAGGTTTCATTCAATTATGTTGATTAAATTTTATTAAATAATTAAATCAAGTAAGCGACATTCCTTGTTCAAGCAGTTTTTATTTTGCAAAAACTTGGTGAGCGCCAAATTTTACATTTTATTTCTCAAATGCCTAGTAAGTGCCACTAAGCTTTATTGCAAGCGCCAAATCGAGCACTATTCTCCGTGAATGCACCTCATACCGAAGGGCGATCATGGGTTTTATCATCTTCGACCGTTTTACTGTCTAAACTTCTCAAAAATGTACAGATAGCGTTTTTGAACAAAAATTGAGTTTTCACTTTTGTCTTTGACTCTGAACTAACTAGGGTAGAAGAACCAGCTACCCTGTGATAGACAGTCTTGACTTTGATGTTTCTGCAGCCCAAACCGGAAGAATATCGAGGGTGGAGAGGCAACAAGGCCTACCTCAAATGTTGCTGTACAACATGACCTGAATGTTTTTAAAATATTTTACAGGAGACACAAAAAACTGATTATTTTTAAAATTGGGAACATATACGTGGATGTTTGCAACTAGACACTTCTGAGTGCCAATAATATTGTTACTCGTACGCAGACAACTTACGTGGAAATGAATAATTTTAATTTGAATCCCGCTGAATAAAAAAGTCAATATGGCCAAATATTTCAGGTAGGCCATGCTGACCAGCCCTATCTCAGGTAGGCCGTGTTGTTCAGCCCCATTTGAGGTAGGCCTTGTTGCCACTTCACCTTCGATATGGTTATCAATTAGGGCTGCAGTTCACGCAGCTTGAATTTCGCTCGCACAAATAAACAAATCATATGGCGACTGGTCTTTCGAATGACGTGCTGTCGTCGGGGCGATCACATGCTTTGATAGTATCTGACCCCGAGCTTTCCTCAGACCAGCAATAAAAGGTTTCCCCCCAACAGCAATGAAGAAGAAGAAGGGATGGTTTTAGATTGGTTTTGAAGCTTTGCCGGAAGTGCCTCGCAGGTTAGTGTGAGTCAATTTTAAATGTATATAAAATGTACAAATTGCAAGTACACTATTCAAAACTAAAAGTTTTATATCAAGTTTACATGGTAAAATGCTATTTTCGAGTTCAATTAGAACGTTTTGAAATTTCCTATCACTGGTCTCCAAACCTGTCCACTTGGCAATTTCGATTTTCAGGTCTGTCTGTCACTGAGTCAAAAAGGGCCTTTCGAAAAACTCGAATTACTATTAAAAGGAAACTGATTTTTAAGAAATTTAAGATTCGGGCATGTTATGAAATTTTCAAAATTTCAAAATTCGTTCTGAACCTCTTCCCCTTGACTTAGGGTTACGAAAAGCTTCGAGGATCATTGTGGAGTTACGGACGGACAGACGAACGGATTTTCTTTAATTCGATTTTCTGAATCTACGTATCTTGAAACGTAAACCCTCAAATCTTGAGGGGGTTAAAAAGTTCGTTTCTTTCAATTTCAATGGTTACTGTCTTAACTTCTCAAAAATCCACTGATAGCGTTTTTGAAGAAACATATACCTATATATTATGAGGCATAATATGTAGGTAGGTACTATTATGGAATATATATTATATATAACTCCATCATATGAGTTGTACACTTTTGACTTTGACCGCCTCACTTTCTACTACAGCTGTGCCAGTGTGACCTACAGTTCGCCCTGGTAACTCTGAGCCTGTGACCTACTTCCCTCGACGTCTCCCACTTCCAACTCTATCAACACCGTCGCTTCCTCCGGACCTCTCCCGTTCGAAACACTCGCCGAGAAAACCGTCGACGTCAACTATTTTCTTCCGTTTCTCCTAACAATCAATTTCAGGACCGTGTAGCATGATTTTCTCCTTCCACGAGAAGAACCAAAAAAAAAAAAAAAAAAAAAAAAATCCTACTCGAAATCCTCCCAAGAGTTGTACGGGTGGGTGGGAGCGGGTTAAAAGGCTACTGCGCATGCGTCGGTTAGTGGGGGAGCCCCCCACCCTCCCGCCGTGTCCCCCCGACCCCGTTGCCGGTCACGTCAAAGCGATCCACATACCGGTCTGACTCAGTTGGGAAGGCCAGCCCACCGTCTTCTCTTCTTCATTGCTTGTATCTCCCTTTTTTCATTTTTCTTTTTCATTCATTTCATTAGAACAGAAAAAAGTACATTTCGTTCGTTTTTCCAAATCCGAAAGCCGTCGTTGCCTTTTTTTTTTTTTATTGAAATCCCCCAGACCCGGTATCAAAGTTCCCACTCAGTGTCGAAGTCTCTGGCAGCAGGTAAAGTGTTGGTGTTGTGTTTATGTGTTGTTTAATTTCTGATAAGATCCCGCAAACAACCCCTTCGAGACTCCACAACAACAGTATAAATGAACCACTCTCACTGACCATCTCACACTTAGTTCTATTTAACATTGTTTGGACTAAAAACACGATAATAATTGGGTAAGTGACCTCATCACACGATAGATTCACAAAGCACCGTTTTTTACAACCTAATTGGTAACTTCTGAGCACAGCTATCTACACGATTTTCTTACAATTGCATGGGACCTTTTATACTAGAAACTCCCTAGATAAAACCAGCATGTTACCAGTGTCACTAATCAGTGGCATTCTCTTTCCCTACTACCAACAGTATAATATATTATATGTATACGCTTTTAGTGCTGTAGTTAATTACCTTCGAACGTTCCATATTTTTATTCATTTTAAGCTTTAACGAAATTCTAAACAGTACCATGTTTAAAAAAAGGTAAAAACTGTACGGATTGTGATTGAAACCTTCCTTCAGGTTTTGGCCCCCAGGGGGGTGTGGCAGTTTGTTGTACAGAGGGAGGGGTGTTTGGGACACGCCCACATGGAAGGTTTCACAGATCACGACTGTTACCCTTACACTGATTAGAGATTCAACATGGAAAAGTTACTGGATATAGAGAGGGGGGGGAAACAAAATGACGAGTTTCGAGGGGATATTTAAGAAATAATAACGTATTGTTTTATTTAGAGAGGTATTGTTTTATTTATAGGAGTAGACAATAACATTGTGCGTATTTTGGAAAATCAATTTTTCAAGATGGCGGCCAACAGCAGCAATACATTGGTGAAGGCAATTTATGAAGTTGTCGACTGTGACTATTTGTGTTATTCTTTCCTTCAAAGACCACTGCATTCCTCCAGTCCTATTTGGGGTGAAAGGGCGTCACTTTTTGGAAGAAAAACTTCTGTACGTTGTTTCTGCAGCCATAACCGGAAGAATATCGAGGGTGAAGAGGCAACAAGGCCTACCCCAAATGGGGCTGAACAACATAACCTACCTGAGACAGGGCTGGTTAACATGGCCTACCTCAAATGGTGCTGTACAACATGACCTGAATGTTTTTAAAAATTTTTACAGGAGACACAAAAAACTGATTATTTTTAAAATTGGGAACATGTACGAGGATGTTTGGAACTAGACACTTCTGAGTGCCAATATGTTACTCGTACGCAGACAACTTACGTGGAAATGAATAATTTTAATTTGAATCCCGCTGAATGAAAAAGTCAATATGCCCAAAAAATTCAGTTAGGCCATGCTGACCAGCCCTATCTCAGGTAGGCCGTGTTGTTCAGCCCCATTTGAGGTAGGCGTTGTTGCCACTTCACCCTCAATATGGTTATCAATAATTGATAACCATATCGAGGGTGAAGTGGCATCTTGTGGTTAGTGGCATATCGAGGGTGAAGTGGCCCTAATTATTAGGGCTGCAATTCACGCAGCTTGAATTTCGCTCGCACAAACAAACAAATCATATGGCGACTGGTCTCTCGAATGACGTGCTGTCGTCGGGGCGATCACATGATTTGATAGTATCTGGAAGACAGTAAAGGTTTTCAACGCCGCCCTCACACCTCGGAAGAACTGAACGGAAGAACAACACAGAAAATCACAGCCCCACCCACTGCTATGAGGCGAAAAGCAGTCGAAAACGCCACGACTCCACACCCTTCACCAGAGTATTACTGCTGATGACCCCCAATCGCGCTAATAAATTTTCCAAACACCACATTATGTCATAATATTTAATGTATTATTAACTAGTTTAAATAAAACAAACCGCTTCGTTATTTTCAACCAATCGAACGCCCCACCCTGACTGTCACCTCCCCCTATATTGTTGAACATTTCATTGCAGTTTATAATAATTTACTTTTATTAACTTTTAATTTATAGTATTATAAAATATATGCGGTCATTATAATTAGCTATTGACTCATTCGGGGTAGTTTGTAACTACACATACCAGGTTATTTGAAGATTGGTTTTTCGATACATAATAATATTATAGGGCTTTTGCATCATTATTGCTGTCAATCATCTTGGAAATACATTCGATAAAGTTAACCCTACGAATGCCCACCAAATGCGACGTACAATAAGATCAAGCCTGTTTTAACACTTTGAGTGCCAAGCTAAAATATAGGAAACCTTAGCCTCAAGCCAAAATGTTAGTTTCCTCTTAAACTTTCAAATAGCTTTTTTAACTCCATATTTTACAGCAAAAAAACAGTTTTTCGGTTAGACCCATTTTGGGTCTTTTTGGCCTCAGGGAAGGGATTCATGGCACGGGGCCATAAGACCCAAAATGGGTCTAATAAGATAATCCATTATCTCCTACAATCTAATATTTACAGCAAACTATTATCACAAGAAAGTCGAATAAATATCGACTTTCACCTGTGACATAAGACAGTAGAAGAATATTCAAACAAACCAGCCTTCTTGATGTAAACAGAGCAACTAGCAATTCGAAGTGGACTGTGAACATGACTGTGAAGAAACTCCCAACATATTTTTCTACGCTACGAGTTGCAATGGATGCTATAAATACCATAGAACTGAGATACATTTCGTGTTTGCTCAAAAAAGGCCGCTAGGAGCGCTAAAACCTCATGAAGGTGTAGGTAACATCCTTTACCCACATTGGGTCTTATGGCCTCACGTGAGATTTTTGCTAGATTCATTTTGGGTCTAATTATAATATTGGGTTATTATAATGTTACTTGATATGAAGCAATCGTGATTTACCCGGAGATTTGAGTAACTTTGGTGACTTTAGTGGATAGGAAAACATAATCATTATAGGTCGGCCACAGAAACTTTGGATCCCTTTGGCGCATTCTTCTGGAGAACATAGAACTAATTATCTCTTATCATCAAGCAGATTCCCGTACGGACGATAATTTTTCGAGTATTTCTTTCTCAAAAGTGACATTTTCGATTCGAAACAACACAAGACGCCATTTCGCTCACAGCGCAGCCACTACACGGACATCAAATTTCTCACCGCTCTGATTTCCGTGTGAAGGTTTCACCATGGAAGGTAGACTCGATCGTTATAGTTCGCGGATCCGCTACCTAGGGGGCGCCACACGGATGCAAAGTTTCAGTGGCCGACCTATAGACAGTACGATCGTGAGACAGTACCGAACGACCCTGTACATTTGAGCTGAAATCAATTCTGGTGGTTCGCGCGGTTTTGTGTTAACGCAAGCGCAAAATTTGCATTTAATGCTACGAGCTGTTCGATCGAGATGGAATATAATTACAATGGGACAGTATACGGGCACCGACCCACATCACATTGAGTTTGAACGGGCAATGTAGGACTTGCGACAATATTTGTGAACACGAAAAAACCGAAGGTTCACTCCTCCCGATAACAACGAGGCAATTATAATGAAGAGCACCGCAAGAGTCCCCTGTGCCACTGGTTGTATTGATTAGGTTATTGGGCAGGCGAATAAATACACCGAATGAGCGGTTGAACAAAGCCCGTCTGGAGTGTCAGAGTTGAATAAAAATTAATGAATATACCTCCGACCCTTCCGAAATCCCAAATGACGAGGCGGTGAGTCACATAATTCCATCCGAATACAATCACTGCGATGAAACACCACGAAGAGAAGGGTCTGCCAATTGAATAGGCACAGTAGCTTTCCTGACATGATATCACGGACCGGTATATTGATCGGTGCATTCAAAGTTAACTAACTAATTGAAAAGTCGTAACTCATAAACTACCATTGGATATGTACGTACATGATATTGCCACTTGGTGTTGATGTTCTAACTGTTTCAATTTTTATATTCGCGCATAAATGACTACACCTAGTAAAACTTTGTTGAAGTTCAAGAATGTTGGGAATTACTTCAGTGCTGGAATTACACTTCGAAAACAGAATGAAACAAATTGTTCAATGAGAAAACGCTTCAAAGTTGAACACTCGACAAAGTCGGTGAATGGTTCAGTACCTAATGATTTTCTTAGCGTTCTTACAGAATTCCGGACCGACCTGGTGATCATTTAATTACATGAATTACAAATGATACAATTATGTCAGTTAGGGTAAAATAGTTATATACAGAGTATGGCAGTGAAATCTGACGGATTTTGAAATGGTGCAAATCGATGAATTTCCATGATATTTGTGTATATATTTTTTGATTTATTAGAGAAAGAGTGGTAAATCGAAATGCATCCCAAAAGTGGAGAAAAAAAATTAGGTTGAAAAAATAACGTCACTCAAATGACGAACCCCATTTTCCACGCACTGCTCAAGTCTGACATAATTGTTCGCCATGACTTTAAAGTTTTTTTTTTTTTAGATTTTTGTATTGGCGTCCTAATATAATGCATTCAGCTTACTGACAATAAAATGTATTAATTTTGATTTAATTTAATTAAATAAAATAATGTTCAATTTACATACATTTAAGCAAAAATAATTTCACACTTTATGGTTGATGTCCTGGAGGAAACTGAAGTGCTGGGTATACTGTCCAGTTCTCTAATGCTAGTAGGGAGTCCAAGGTGAACGGGGCCTCGAGTTACTCGGTTTTTTGGCTTACATCAGAAACCGTCGCAAACTTATATTAGTCGTACCTACTCCACATCCTCCCGGAGTACGGCCGATATAATTTTTTTTACACATTTTGCACGATACAGATATATTCACTAGTACAATAATTATTCAGTAGGTACAGATATATTCACAAGTGCATAATTATTATGAATGCAACGATCTTTTGTTTATTATCTGAGCATAAGGTCTGTGACTTGTCCAGGCTCGTTTCTCTCCCAGCTCAACTTGCGTGTGCGTTCGTTCGGTAATGCATTTTAGTTTATAATCTTTCAACAAACTAAAATGTGGTATACTTAAAACCTAAACCCAGTATACCTATTATAACGTAGTATAGTCTAACGGAGGTGGTTGTGGTAGTATATTTCTGTTATTCAATATTTAAATCTAGGGATGTTGGATTTCTGGAGGGTCATTATGAAAGTACATTTCTGTTATATTCAAAATTTCAATTTAAGGGTGATGGATTTTTTATTTATAAGATTCATCAAGTGTTGAAATGCTACAGCTTTTTGAATACAGCTACAGAATTAGTTGTTTTAATTGCTGATGGCAAATTTTCGAAAACGGAGGGGGCTAGCCAAGGCAACTGTCTAGTGTAGAAGTCATTGCTTGGGTGTGGTATTGATAAAATACTTTGTGCGTTCAACCTGGTAGGTCTTACATCACTTCTCTTCTTGAATAAGCTGAGGGACTTATGCAAATATAAAGCCAATCTATAAACATACGTCATTCTTGGAGAAAGCACTTCAAAATCGTAAAGGTTCACTATTCGGGTGCACCTTTGTAACTTGTGTGACTGTGTGGCCATTCGTAAGACAGTATTCACAACCAAATTTTGGTTACCGGAACTAGTCGCGTAAGCACCTCCCTAAATGGGCATTATACCATAGATGCTACAAACTTCCATCTTGCTATCCATATTATGCTATCATTTCCAACATTCTGGGAATCATTACGGCCCCTTCTTTTTTTGGTCTAATTTGATTGGGGTAGGATGTTTGTAATCATCTTTGTAATTACAAAGGCATCAGTCATATGTATCGCCAACAGGGCCGCATGCGTAAATATGTACATGAATAATCACATATTTAAAAGATGATTTATAAGTTTAGGGCTATGTTTCAACGGTATTAGAGCTCACAAAGCGTGCTGGACTTATCGACATAGCATAGTTTCACCGAAAATTGGCCATAATCACGCGATAGACGTCGAACTCCAGGAGTGATCCACAAGATGTGTAAGTGGATGTGCAAAAAGCAGACGTCAGATTTGTCGAACCCCACAATTTGCTCACATCATGTTATTTGAGTCTGAACGTTATTGCGTCGAGTTCTAACGATCTGCCCGTGTCCCCAGTTTTATTGAAAGGTATACTCGGAATAGGAGCCCAACCCTCCCATCCATGTAATGTATTACTACCCCGACCATCTCCACTCCATTCTATCTTCGCCCCTCCCTTATTGATCCATCTTCTTCCAACAACCTTCACCTCAAAATCAACATCAAATACAATCTACACTCGATTATGACGGATCCGCGGACCTAAATTATCGGCGGGATCGATGTCGACGAGTTGGTTGTCGTCCAGTGTCGAACTCACTCCGCAATTCACGCGACAAGTGAAGTAACGATCCATTATCTTCTCATTAATCTCGATGATTCAACATGAAACCTCATCAGACTATCGACTTCCCTCCTCCACTACACCACCGATACCATCCTACCAATGCTTGAAATGACCGCAGTTAAACGCAAATCAATTATCAATTTCTAAGAAAATTCTATGGTTCAAATTCTTTCGATTTCAAAAACTCTGCAAATTCTTGACTCACCGGTTCATTATCTTCTCTGTGCAGAAACTAAATGATAGAGAATCAATTACAAATAAAATGTACCGTTATAATTCTGGGGTTATTCAAGAATTATTCCACCTACCTACGTCGGCAATAATTTTTCTATATACTCGTAAGTAGTAGGTACCTACCAAAAAACATTCGAAATTACCTTCTTTCCGTAGCACGAAAGTACCTCAGAACAAGAAATTGTTAATGACGGGACAAATAGTTAATGAAATTAACTGAAAATTAGTCTGATTTATATAGCAACCAGAGAAGTGAAATCAATAAAATTTATTCATTAATAATAATAAGTACGTATTATATAACTGGATCCGAGTGAAAAGCGACCAAAACAAACATGGTAATATTATGTTCCTGGTGTATTTAATACTCCAGGCACATAATGTTACCATCGATGCGTTTGTTTTGGTCGCTTTTCACTCGGATCCAGTTATACATATAATATGTACTTAATATTATTATTAAATATAACAATTTGAGGGATGTCATTTGACCGACCCTCGACATCCCTCAACATTATTCTTACTGACGGTCAACAAATCACACACAATTAGAATTTAATATAATATTATTAAATCGTGAAGTGTGTAGATAAGTTGATGTGCATCTGTCGGCATTTCTAATAACTTCAATGGGGTGAAGTGGTTAGCTTATCCTGGTTGGCAATTATTTAGGTACAGCCGTTCATTTCATTCAAGCTATTCACCCTCGTTCAAGTGCGTTTCGAATGGATGGCAGTTTAATCGCACTCGTTCGTATATTAATATCGTGAGTGAAAACGGTTCAAGTGTTTTGGCGTTGAATGTTACAACCGGATGTTATATATCAACTATATATGTATAAAATTAGTTGTTGAATACGTGAATGCAAATGAAGCTTGTTTTTCGATACGAACTCCATTCCAAAAATAATTATTATTATAGTTTTGGTGAGTTATAACACAATACAATCGTAGGAAAATTTAATTCCAAGTTTAATAGCAATTGGGCACCTACATAATAATTTACTGGTATACGAGTATTTAGTTGAAGAACCCTCGAAATAATCTACAAATTTCACCTAATTAGTTCATACGGTTTAGCCGTAGAATGTAACAAACATACAGAAAGAGAGAAATTCACGAAATAGCGATCATGTGAACAAAAACACCGTACCGACAGAACGAATTACGATTCTATTTATAAATATGTACGAAATATCGTCCCCTGAAAGGCAGAATATCGTAAACGCCAATTTTCCAAATTTTACTGGAGAGACAAAAAACTGTGAGCGGATCTTTTTATTGCGCAAACTGTTGAAACATGACATTCTAGGTTATGGTTGACCGTTTTCTGTCGAATCATGAAGACAAAATTGCAAAAATACCATGAGAAATAGTATTTTTTAAAGAAAAGGGCGCTTACGTTATTCTTGCTGTTTGAAGAACCTGGAGAATAGTTGTAGATACGGTACACTTTTCGGCACTTACGATCTTCTTGCCGTCTTGCCGGAATGGATTTTTTTGGGAATCTGGCGTGTGTCCACTGTTCTCGTGAGAATCGCACTTGTTCGCATCCTTGTTGAATCGCATACTTGGTAGAACTACCAGTTTGGCAAAATATCGTATGCACCATTCAACTTAGCGATTCGAAAAGTAAAGATAAAAGTAAAAGTAAGCCTTAGAGGCTTGCGTGGCTTGGGATATATAGCTAGATAGATGCGCCTTCAGACTACGGTTACCAGCGGCGAACAGATTCATCTCACGACTAGTCTATTTCCCATACGGATACGTACGTAAATACCACATACATCTTTCGAGGAGGATTCTATCCCGAAAACCTTGTCTCAAGGGACGTGAAGGGTTCATAATCCGATGGAGCTTAATCCCACTGAGAGGCGCCGCGACGTCGCAAATCTAATTTTTTTCCCCCGTCCTCGTAATACGCTTTACTGCATAACTTCATGTTCCTCTTATTTCCCCCGCGTGAATTATGTAAAACCAGGTTAGGGGTCAGACAACAAAATAACCCTTTAAAGGTATTGAAAAAGAGAGGAAAAAAGGCAATGACTTGAATCGACGAACTCGTTATGTTCGGAATAATATCATTAGTACATGAATATCAGTGTGGCTCATGCAATGCACAAGTCGGTGCAAATCGGTTATATTATGAATACAGTGAATTCAAATATGATTTTATAACATATTTAATAATGCATCACATAAGGTACCTACCTATAATATAGGTAATATTAATATACACCTATAGGTACCTACAATGACAGCTACTACATGATACAAAATCCTTTTGTTTTTCAAAATATTGATACCTAAAATTAATAATTATTATTAAACTGTAACTGAGTCATTTTGGTTTTCAAAAATATCTAAAAATGGCACATTAATTATTTTGGTGATTTAACAGGAAACTACCCAAAGAATGGGTTTGGAGACTTGAAAATGTTGGAGGTCAACTCGTAGGACATAACTATGTTACAGTTATAGACTCCTCGGTATGGCACCAGCAATACCGCCTCGGCATGGTAATAACAGCTTATATTGAACTCTGAATGTATTATGAATGAATTATATATGGGGAGTAATTAATAGGGTGTAACTGTTTACCTTATTTAACCGTGTAAATGCGTGTTCGGTATCGTTCTTCTTGAATTTTGAATGCTGACGTAAAGTAAAAATCAAACTGACAAAGACTGACTGAGTAAGTTGGGTACGGAGACGTCACAGGTACTAAAGGGTTATGAGTACGCGTTTGGAAGGCTCAATACATATCGAATTGCTTAGCTTAAGTCGAGTTGGTTATGGTGCCACAGCTGATGTTGGTGAAAACAAAGATACTTACAAAGATACAGGGTATTTGGTATCGTGTTTGACCTTGGTTTTGGGTTAAGTTTACATAGATATCAAAGTACTAAACATACGGTATCCGCCGGCCGTCCCTCTAGACCACAAGATCGTATGGTACTTCAAATATTCGCTCTCAAGGTCACATGATTACATAATTACACGATTTTTACTCATTCTAGTTTCTATAACGGAATTTCGGTGAACTATAATATCACAGATTGATTTTCTTTCAATGGCAAGTTGAAAAAACGAAGGTAATACGAAGTATTGTGTTGTTACTGACGATGGTTTAATTACCGAAACCGCTCTAACAGTGTACTCATATTTCAGAGGAAAAAAACGATTTTTTCAAATACCTGCTCTTGTTTTCCTTTACGAAGGTAACGTATTTCACCCACAAATTTTGGATACTCACTGTATAACTGCGGTTAACTGCGATGGAATGTTTTGAACCGGGGGTATTGATTTTAAGTATGATGAAAGGTATGGTAATTTCAAAGGATAAAAGTTTGCTCGCCTGGGCTTGCAGGTTAATGTGAACCTCTTCTGATGTAAAATACTGTGAAAATACTTAGTAAAGTTGTTAAAGTCGTATGAAAACATCAAGGACGTGTAATTCGTGAAAAGGCGAACAAACACTGTAATTATTAAAACTTTGTAAAAGTAATTTTATTTCCCGACCTAGCAACTAACGACCCCAACCGAGAGGAGGTCGTTACTACACTAGGATTTCAGTGTTTTTCACTTAACAGACGAGTAAGATAAATATGCATTTGCTGCAATACAAATTTCTCTTATGAAATCGATGTATTGAGTTTTTTTTAACCAATACCTAAGTATGGAAACGAAGTTATAGAAATTGTTGATGAAAAGTAGGTATTCTGTATACAGCGTTTTTGTCTGATTTGCCGAGCAGTAGTCATCTCAGGCAATGAGTTTTACACTCATGTTAGCAACCAATTCAGAATAATCTTCAAGGAACATGATGGGAAAAATTCAATCGTTAGTAGCTGAACGTCACATTTTGGTTTATTCTCATCAATAATGAACCAATTGAATCTATATAGAAGACAATCTTCTATACAGGGTGTCCCAGAAACAGTAGGTACCTAATAAGGTGCTGCTCATTCTGCTCATTTCCGCACGCTGAGATGGTGATGATGAACCGAGGAATTAAAAATTTTCTATTGGACCGTACTGTTTTTTTCAAAACCTTTCTGAAAAGTACTTCTTTTCTCCGAATAAAAGTTGGCAAACCTAGTTTGGAAGTTGACCAGGAAAATGATCATGAGGAACAAGCTTATTAAATTGCTACATCATCGCCATCTCAGTTTATGTGACGTAACACGAAGTATCGACGGAATGAAAACCATCCGGCCGATAAGATGATGTTTTCGTTGTAAACCTGATATTAGGGGCGTACCGAGGCCGTTACATAACGGGATTACTTTCACCTATATCGGGCTTTACGTAATCGTGGAAATGAATTGCATAATTTCAAAGCTCCAGGAGATAACGGTAGACCAAAAAAAAAAACCACCTTTCAGAGACGTATAAGTTGGGTGGAAACCAGAGGCTTTGAAAGGTATTTTTTTAATCCGAAGCTGATGTTAGCACCCTTCAAAAAGGGGATAAGTCCTCAAAATTGGCTTCAAAGTTGCTTCCTCCATCACAAGTTGGGGCCACTAACTCTTATTAAGTCGCCAACTTGGGGGTTCCCTCTCTGACTTCGTCACTTGGAAAGGTTTAGTCGAGTTGTTAATTAATTATAATTAATCAAGCTTTTAATCTCCTAGACTCCCACGCGCTTTGTCGCGACGGAAGGATCGTGTAATTAATTTTTCCATCTCAACGAGGCCATCAATCGTTTCGCCTTTTTCAGTGCAATTACGTCGGAAAGACAAAGTGGGACTCCGATATTTACCTGACGTTCCACACCCACAGGTCTTATCGGAAATAATCAGAACCAAATGAATTTAAAGAGCTGAAACGCAATATGAGAGTGGAAATCTTGGTGAGAGGTCGAATAATTTCATCCTCTCTATACAGGAATGTAGAACCACGCCAAACCGGTATTTTCCAATTTATATGAACGTATGCACAAGGACGCATGGAAGGTAATTTTGGATCCTACGCTCGAAGGTACTTCAATAGAAATCATTGCTGATGTAGGTACAAGTAATAACCAGAGCCAGGCAAATGCCTTATTGCCATGGCGCCATACTAAAATGCCACATTGGGTAGCTTTCTTGGAAAATGCTATATTTGACCAAAAAATGGAAATACTGCCTATATTTTGCCATACTTGCTGAATTTCCCCCCCTTCAAGGTGAGCAAGGCAATGTGTCAACGACCTGAATTCTAAGGTGGGAAAGTCGTGCATGGAGGTACGTCTTCGTAATCAGCCACGTCCGGTTCCTGATCTAGAGAATAGGCCAATTCGGGGATTCGGGAATGGTGGGAACATCCCCAGACCCCTTTCACCTAGGTACGAACGTACCCGATATCGACATCCCTGAACGTCCCCGAAAGGTAGGAACTTCCCCAGTATTGGCATCCCAGAACGTCCCCGAGAGGTAGAAACGTCCTCAGTATTGGCATCCCTGAACGGACCCTGGAGATAGGAATGTATTTGATAAAACGCAGCTGATTCCGATGACTGGAGTAAGCGGTTGATGATAGTTGGAGGGTAGTTTCACTGTAGGTCTGGGAGGTTCTTCTGGAGACCCTGGATTTGCAAAAGCAATATGCCGATCTTCAGGTATGCCAGTTCGTATATTCAATAATTGAATTATTGTTCTCCTACCCAGAAAGTTCAATCGCGAGTTTCTTCTTCCTGGTTTGCAAAAATCATTATGCCTAAAGTAATCAGTGGATTACAGGAAGTGGATTAAAAATGAAATCGATTTTTGTCGTAGAGGATCAAAAGAAGCTCTTCAAGTTGTGCTCAAAAATGGTAAGATTTTACTATTACCACTATTGCTGCTGACCATCGGAGGACATCAGCAATCAGAAATTTCCGGGCCCGATTGGGGGAAAAAATACAGGCCAAGGTGAAGGCTGTCCTCTATAGAAATTGTGGCTGGGAGAAGATGAAATACATTGCCTACACTCTCTGAGGGAAAGAGGTCACTCTGTGAGAAGCATGGACTACAGAAGACGTTCTCATGAAATTCGCCCATGTAATTTTGGCAGACGTGGAGAGGACGTTTTCAAAGATGAAGTACGTTTTAAGTGGAAGCTTCACAATGCAAATTCTCCCAATGAGGCTGCAATAACTTTGTAGACACAATATAAATATAACGTTATATATACGTACGTATACATCTTATTTATGATTGTATGAATAAAATATGAAGTAAAATAAGGCTTGTGTTAGCAGTACTTGCATTTCTTATCATAAAGGGGTTGTGAAGAAGGGTGAGAAACAATTTATATTTTGCATTCATGCCCCTAAAAGTGCCATATTTTGACCAGGATAAGTGCCTTATTACCACACGTTTCAGTCCCACATTTGACCATAATAATTGCTACATTGTGCCTATCTCTGGTAATAACCCATGAAGTACATCATAGATCGGCCGGGATTTTAGTTGCAATGTTAGGGAGGCCATAACTCAGAGCACCTACTCGAATGAATACAAGGTGTTTTACATTATCTCGTCTAGTTATGGGAGTTGGAATGATATTGTAAATAGAACAGTGATCTAAACAGAAAGTGATGATTGAGTGTTTTGGAAGTGTAATTTAGTTCATTTTTAGATAGTATCTTTACAGATACATTCAACAGGTCATATTGTAACTAGGTCCTCCATGAGAATTTGGTCAAACTTCGTGCACTTCACTTTTGGCACGAAGAAAACCCCGTAAAATATTATAACGTGGTGCGAAGAGCCAAGTATACCTACCGAACTAAGGTTCTTGACAGAGATAGAGCACTATGGGAAATGGATGGAGCATTTTGGCGAAAAACTTTTCAAACTCTATTATTCGAGTGACGTGAAACAAGCGCTCTTGAGTGAATAAGAAAATTCAATTTAGTGGTCCCCGGCTAGAGTTTTCTTCCCCACTTCGATATTCTTCGTCGATTTATTTTTCAGCTTCTGTGGGATATTTTTACGTTGCTCGTATCTGACATTATGAGCTCCGCGAACACGCCTGCGTTCACAGCGTTTTAAGATTTCATTAGACTTTTCTGGGGAGCGCTTTCTCGACAACACGACAGATGATCAACTCACTGAAGCTGCAATGTTGATTTTGCAATTTGCTTTCTAAGCTGTGAATCTGCTTAATATTGTGACAACGTGATATTAGCGTAGGAGTCCATGTTGGGAAATTCGAAGAAGATAGTTATTTTCGCGATATTTGTGCGGTGTTCCCACCTTGAATGCTGATTGCTAAGGACTGTGCAGAATGCAAGAACCAATCCAAACTCCTCGCAGATTATTTCTTCGGGGCAGGCGGTTGAACAGGTGGTTTCTTGGAAAATCGGCACCGAAATTGAATTTTATTGTGATTGTCCACACATTGGAGGGCAGATATCTATGAAGTTACGACTGCCAGAGATTTAACAACGATTTGTAAACGACACAAGACAATTTGTTTATATATTTTGGTTCCATAACACCTACAACAGCCCTAACACTGATTAGGAGAAATAATTTATCTGTTCAAACAGTTCTGGAGCATAAGGCAGTCGTCTATAAGCGGCAGATGGGCTCCACCAAATTTCTGCTGAAAACCACCAATTATTGTTTGAGTACAACATGGAGAAAAAAAGCGAAAATGTCATTGCTTGACACGCTAGTTTTTGTGTAATTTTTCAAGTTTTCCGCTTCTTCTTGTTCCCGTGTACGCAGACATGGACGACAAGGAGGATGTCACAAAGTCGTTACACAATTTCGGGGGGAGGCGACAAAGACATTTTTATGTCAAAAAGACATTTTTATGACGAAGACATTTTTATGTCAAAAAACCTTGGTGAAAAGGACAGAACAAAGTTGGTTCTCGTTTCGGTCCCCAGGGGAAACTGACATATCTCCGGTAGGACGACAGAAAAAATGTCGGCTCGTTGACGCTTCTGAACGGGCCGTCACTATTTCACTATCAAGCGGACCGTGTTTGGCCCATCGAGCTGTCGAATTTTTCCACCGTTAGGAGGTTTGAACGAGCGTCGCCCCTTCTGTCGTCCATCGAATGCTCATCCAATCGGAAATTTGCGAGATGTGGTCGGGTAACAGGTGCCCCAACTTTCCAGCCGCATTGTCAAAGTCAACTGCGGGCTAATATTAAATCACGACAGTATTGGATTACTGTAATAAACCAGATACTAACGTATCATATATGCTATGTGCTATATTACGTTAAATTATAAGCCATTGGAATTGACCAAGACCGCAATTGTCAAACACCACGTCAAAATTTGTTGGGTTATGCTATGCTACATATTATGCTATGTGCTATATTACGTTCAATTATAAGCCATTGGAATTGACCAAGACCGCAATTGTCAAACACCACGTCAAAATTTGTTGCGTTTTTGTTTCAAGGTGCTTTGAATCCGGAATCTGATCGGAAACTACCACAAGCGGGTTTACCTTAGAACTTTAGAGATGTATTCAAATCGATTCCAATCGCTCTCATCGAATATTTCTTTCCAGTACGTGCGAGTAAGTTTCTGTGAAGCTTAAAGTTGGATTCATAGAAAGTCCGTCAACTTGAACGCGAATCGACCGGTTCAGCCAGTGCTCTGAAACTCAGGGAGTGGACATAGATCAAGTGGGCTATCGCGAAGGGGGGGAGACTCGATTTCCTCAGCCAAATACAAATTTCAACCATATACAAATGGGATAAATCTTGTAAGCATTCTCGTCTTCAACACTACTAAATACATACCCACTCGTACAATAGGCATGACAAATGTTCTCTAAAGGAAAACGAAATTCTGAAACAATCGTTAAAGGAGTAAACTCAAGAAAGTTATATTATTGTTGAAGCTGAACAAACGTGGAGGAGAGACGGCCAATTCGTGTTTTGGTTTATTTTGATTTTTTTTCTGCCAAATGGGCCAGATCACTTATGATATCTTTAACCCAAGACTCATTTCGATTTCAAAGCTAAATTATTTGATACTCACCTCACATCGCAAAGCCAGTCTACCTTTTTGTAATATTCGGTGTTGAACTTACGACACGAATCTGGACGATTTTTCGTTTTCAATGTTTGTCGAAGTCGAAGTGACAGCAATGGACATCACGAATCTTCCACTGACAAACGGTAATAGTTGAGTTTGAACTGTTGGTTAGGACTCGACTATTGTTTCGAAGAAGTCGACTGTTTCAAAGGCTAAGCACATTTAACGTGATTTTTAGATCGTCCGCATACAGCAGAAATGGTGATGGAGCACATCCATTAACAAGACAAAGGGGAGAGGTCCCACATGAGAGCCTGGCGGGATCCAAGATGGAACCGTGCAAGGCTAAGCCATACTTCTTCAACCCAGTAAAGGAGTATAATATACTCCGGTGTATAAGGATATCAAGGGTATTATCCGGCCAAGCAGGGCTTCTATGTTTCGAACTAGCAGTAGAATACAAAGCCTTGCACACAAATACTTAGGGATGAACATTTATCGAAGGATCGATCGATTCTGTTCCAAAAACGGGTTGTGGGGGGCATTAATTTGACGATGGAGTTGAACAAAGTTGTTTTATCAACACAGTTGTCCATTTGTTTGACAGATCCTTTGTGCGCATCGAAACGAGCCATCCTGTTGACGAGGGCTGCTCTTGACCGATAAAGTGATCATTACATATTAATCGACTCAATAACTTAACCAACCTCCCTCTGATGTTACCCCCAACTCAAGGGGTGAGGGGGAGGGGCTGTTCTAAGCCGCTCTAACTTGGGTACACTAGCAACTTCAAGTGCTGCCTTCAAGTTGGAGAAAGCTCTTGGACAATCCCTAAGTCACTTTGAAAACATAAAAGCATTAGTTCCCTGAGACGATTACGTTCCAAGAGCCTGAGAGGTGTTCTCTGAGATAGTGAAGGGTCCACTGACAAAGTTGATGATTATTAGCTGGGAGAATAGTCGTCGAGTTTGTCAGCGGACCCTTTTGAGTGGACACCTCGCAGGCTCTTGGAACGTGATACAAAATATTACGAAAAAGGGTGAATTATACTTTTAGCGATTTTATTTTAGCGATCCCGCAGAAAAGGACCCAACTTCACTTTTTGCCCCTTGACGCCCTTCTCCAGCGTCGCTTTTTAACAGCTAATATTATAGAATATTGACACCACTATTGACGTGTTTATGTAGTAATCGAACTTTTAATCGACTTTTAAATTAAATATGTAGATTACTTACATGAGTTAATTATGGCCTGAAATAGTTCCTGTAAAAAGCTAAGTAAGTATTTGATATATTTGTACACAGTTTTTGGCTTGTATGTTTAGTTGAGTGTACACATCAAATTAATGAACTACCGATCGGTCGAGCTTCTAGTTCCAGGTTACTGCGGAAATCCCCTAATTTGGTTTTGCTACATGGCTGAGACTTTTTCATGATACTAACCCGTACAATGAGCTACAAGGTTACCATTTGAGTGTTTTGTATATAACATATCCGGTATTATAATATTAACGTCTTATGTAATGAATACAATAATTATTATCCGTCTCATGTAATGAATACAATAATACAATACAATAAGGCCTTGAAGCTCAAAAAGCGTACAGTTTTAATGATGTATAATACCTATACGTTGTTATAACAACGTTGTGGAGGAATCTTTTCCTTATCCTCCGTTGTTTTATCCTCTCTAAACTCACAGATTGTACATGGTATACATTTAAAAGAACAAATGATTCCCATCATCTTTAATAAGGACAACAGAATGGGGCACTCTCGCAGAAAACTGGATTGTTCGTCTCCTGTACTCATTCCATCCTGTGCAACGCATCGATCATGCAGTCAGTGTAGGAGTGACGTTGATCTAGAAGAAATTGTGGTAGACCTCCTGAAGTATTCGAGTGAGGCCCTCATAAACTCATGTGGCCGTGGACGGAGACACTCAAGGCCGTGGGAGCCGGACAATGAATAGTCTCGTGAGTGGAAGAGGGGATATCAACTAAGTAGCTATCACCTGGCGTCATCACTTAGTTATGCGATGGATCCCTCATTTCGAATGCAATTCATATTACCCAACAACTTTAAAGACTTTCTTGAGTACTACCGCAATTTTGAACCTGAAATTCTTGAATACGAGTACTATTATTAGAAATTGTGGTAGACCTCCTGAAGTGAGTCGTAGCTTTCCCACACTTTTATAATGTCATCATTCCTTTTGGTTTATTATTTTCAATACCTTATGATCTCGTCGGCACCGCCTAATGAAAATTATTGCGGTAGGGAAGGGGGGGGGGGTAGCATCACGGGGTGGGGGTCCTGTGACGGTGAACATACTGTTTAGAATATATCCGGTATGCCTTTATGCAATATACAATGTATACATAATATGTAAAATGTAAACAATATATTATATGAAAAATTACCGTCTCAGGCAGGTACTAAGTGGTTTCAAGCCCATCTTATTAGGCCTTTGAGTCAATTGAATTTCTTGATACGGTCGATTACAACCGCAGAGTAAGACTAAACTAACGACTTGTTGCTCTGTGATTGTAATAGAGCGTATCGAGAAATTCAATTGGCTCACAGGGCTGATGATGACTTTTTAGTTGAAGGCCTTGAAGCCTTGTTGATAATAATATAAAGCATTTGTGCATTGACAACAATCTTTCCTCCATTGATTATGGACATCCACCATCATCCGCTGCCATCCAACACCGAATACGAAAAATTTGAATTATGTTGGATTGCTTGATGCCGCGTGAGACACTACATTGACAAGGCCATATTTAACCTAATTGAAAAGTTCAATAGTTAAATGGTTGAATTTTTTTAATTCTTAACAATCTAATTGTATTATTAGAAGTTTCAACAAACCCTCCTAACTCAAATTATCATTATATAACTTGGAGGGTAATGGCAAGGTTTTTTCGTCAAATACCCGTCCGACTGATTATTCTGGCTTACCTACAGTATAATATTCTGTGAGATGTATAGGCAGGAGATGTCGGCGTTCCCATCCCCTTTCTCCTGCCAATTAGCTGAGCAAATATTTGCCCTCGCGTTACAACCATGTTCTAGTTTGTGAGTAAGTCAATCAGTCCGCTTCCATCACATCGTGATATATGCTTCGATGAATATCAAATAATATCATCTCCGCTATCGGGAAGGTAAAATCGCAAGATCTCAACACCCCTCGTATAAACCGCACTGGCTGAAGTTCCGCAGACGCCCCCGTTTTCAATCGATTTCTCCGCCATTTGTTCAACCTTTCAATGTTTCGGAAAGTGTTTCAGAAAGCATAATAACTCAACTACACACATTTGGAGTGCACTATCAGCTATCGCTTTTGATTTACCTTTTGTTTTTCATCCGGGAGATAGTATCGCGAACGAACATAGTCCGGTTCCATATTGATGAATGAGTTCCGATGAATGTTGGTGCTCTGGCAAACAAACGTTCCTTACGTAACGATCTAGGGTTGTTTTATTAGCAATTAGTTTAATTGTAATAAATAATGATTATTATTTACCTTTTATTAATATTAAAGACCTCTTGGAACTGTCTGGAACCTCTTTGAACTTGGTGACTCTTGAGCGCAGACGGAGTTCATCTGACTTTGTGCTGCTCTACAAAATCGTCCACAGCCTGATTTACTGCCCATCGTTGCTCTCCAAGATTTGCCTTTCCGCTCCTCGCTCTTCAGTTCCCTTTAAGCCGGTTTCACAGGGAGCGGAACATGGGCGGAAAACGGAACGACGGAAGGATGGAACGCAATCTGATTGGCTGTTTGGACAGGGTGGCCGCCATGTTGGCGGAATGGACGGACAGCGGTCGACGGAAGAAATTTTCATATTAGTGTACAGTTCTCCTCAACGAACTATGATCGGAATCGACCTCTTCGCCGTCTATAAATAAATGGACACTCAAAAATCATGACGGGACGCCCGGGACCTCGAAAATCGGGACATGTCCCTATAAATCGGGACGGATGGCAGCCCTAAATTAGATGGTCTCAGCTTAAACACTCGCGTTTGTGTTAGGTTTAAGTTAGATAGCTAGAGGAGCGAGCGGAACTTCAGCCCCATGCATCTTAATCATACTGTTTCATGAGTGAGTCTGAACACAAGGTTGACTTTTCGAAGTGACCTACAAACTAAAATGTAGGCCGGTTGGCCAAAATGACCGAACGTTTATTACACTTTCACTGCCGTTTGATGTTTATGATGAAAGGGCAGGGAACATCCTTAAAGCGTCCATTTACGCCGAGCTCTTAAAAGTAAAAATGTGGAGGAAGTTATGGCCGCTCGCGTTACAACGCTCATTCAAGAGACCATATCGAGTTGTGTAGACTGGTTTTCAAGACATGTGAGAAGTGACGAAGATAGTGGCAATTGACCGACTTGAGCCAGCTCACATTAGCGATGATGAGAGGGAATCCTGTAACGGGAGCTCACACTACGTGTTGGGTCAGTCTCATGTTGCTGGTTACTGAGTTAAACTTCAGTAAGCAATAAATCTCCTTTTCTCGTAAGGTAATAGTCAAAGAGATAATATGCATAATGTACACAAGAGATAATAAACACAAAGTCAGATAAATACATACCTAAACTAAACGAAGTAAAACGTATAAAGTCAAGCCCCAATATACCCATGTGCCTAGACCCAATATCGCCCGTTATTACATCCGCGCAATTCAGCAATATCTGAGGTTCTCAACCAGTGGACCTTTCAACAAATTTAAACGCTCAGGACCCACACATAGGGGACGGCAAAAACCATCGTGGTCAGAAAAACATCGGAGCCAAAACATCGATGTTTCGATGTTCAACTCTCCTGTTTCATATCGATGACAAAATCCGCCCACACTATGACCAGACCAAAGCCCTTTCGCGCTGAAGGTCATTTTCTACCGAAAATTTGTGGTTGTAATGTAGCGGAGAAAACATTTTTCACACATTTAAATTTGTACCTATAAATACAAATCTGTATAAGGACAAATTTGTGCTAAATAGAAAGAAGATGAGTGTGTATGGTCTGACAAATTCAAACATTTCTCGTAGATAGGTATGTCCAAACAAGAAACCTTCATTACTTGTAATATTGAGCAAGTAAAGGAGTACCTATGTATACATATTGAAGTGTTACACAAGTAGACTAATCTACGAAGTATAATACAGCATATTATGCTGACATCGGAACATAAGTGCTCTTTATTGCACAACGTTGGCACAACCTCCAGCAATCGTATGATCCGTTGGTGCCATGTGATTATGGGTAATAATTACACATATGTATAACGATCTATATAATGATCTTATATAATGTAGTTAATTAATTGTGTGTACCTAAATGTAAATTCGTATACAAACGAATTTTCAAAAAGCGTGTGATTCCGTATAATAAATGGATAATTATAACAACTTATTACAAATATATTTATATTAAATATTTTGTAGTATACATATATTATACTGCCGTTTGAAGCAAAAACGCCTTATCTCCAGAAACCCCGTATTTCAGAAATCGCTTTTTAAGTTTTCTATAGAGATCAGGCTGTAGTTCCCCTCCGGTTTGTGCTATCGAACCCATTTTTCAGAGACACATCGATAATGCTCGAATTGACAAAATAATCGAAAAAATCGAAAAAAAATCGATTTAGAAACCACAAACTCTACTTAAGGCGGGGAAATCAAATCGAATTGATTTTTTTTGCCATGTTTTTGAAGGTGAACCGCCTTAACTTGCATGTAAGGCGATTCACCTTCATAAACAAGAGGGTTACCGATTTCTTGTTTTTAAGGCAAAACACCTCAACTCTACAAGTCAGGATAACCTAATTATATTTTGTGGAAAAATACCTCATCGCTAAACGAGCTGAGTAAACATTTGAAAGAGAAACGCCTTGCAATTTTCGAAGATCTCATTTTCGTCAACATTGGAGATAACGCGTTTTTGTTTCAAACGGCAGTATACGGAATCACATGCTTCGTGAAAATTCGATTATATACGAATTTACATGTAATTGGTGTTACACCAACACTGCAGTAGTAGTTGGTAGCTTTAGTATATTTTAGCTTTAGTGTCAGTATATTTGTCGACAAAAGAACGTGGTGTTTATAAATAATATTTAATACTATTGATAAACTCCACGTTTTTTTCGACAAATATTTTCGAAAATATTATTTTTAAAGTCTTTCAGCTTTGAGCCATGTTGGAGCGTAGCGTGATGAAAACGTGAACAATCATAACAGAAAACCGTTTAGGATTAGGTAGGTTACAATCGGTACATACATCGAGGCGGTCAATGTTAATATTCGGTAGGATTTGAAGGGTTTTAAATAGAATCCTAAAAGCTTATGTCATACTGCGATGGAATCTTCGACTAAAAACCATAGAAACCCCACAAATATACGATCGATGGAAAAATATCGTTGTACCGCCGTCATACCCCCCCTCCCCCCACCCACCTATACGATCTTTCCTGTTGGATATTTACTGTACGTTGTTTCTCAAATTGGCTTTCCTTGTACGTTTGTTTATGTGGGCCGGGACATCGTAAAATTAGCTGGCTACACACTTTCAACAGGAAATGCGGATAATTAAACGGTGTCATTCTTGGGAAAAACATGGATCGTAGTTCCTAGAGAAACAACAATGTTCTTCCCGTTGTTGTTCACTGGGTGGTTGGTGAATTAAACCCGCTGACGGGTACCACAGATATTCATGTCCTCTCGTTTTTAATAACCGCCGTTTCTTATTCCCGAAATGTTGAAGCTATTGAGTAGTTGAAAGAGCGAATGTTTTAAAGAAATACGGTAAAACAAGATACCCGTGTAGAGTCTCACCTTAAATAACGCCACGTTTTTCAAGTTCTGTGGAATTGGGTATTTGTTGTTTCATAATTGGCTGGCGTGGGTGAAAAACCAGGTAAGCACTAAAAGTTGAATTTTACAAGAGAGCATTGTGAATTTTAAAATCGTACCCCTAATTCAGGAATCCACAACATTTGACAATTTAGCCAGTCATTATTCCTCCTAAGTAATCAAAAACCAAATAATAGCTCAAACCGCTTCTCAAATTTAATTTGTAATGTTAAATTTAATGGCTTTACCGAATTTTCTAGGAAAAAGAGCTATTGTTCTCACTCTAAAATAGAGTTTATTCCAAAAATGAAACAGTATAGCAATTGACACCTCACTTCATAGGTTCATAGGTTTTTTTACGCTTACAGAATTGATATCTTCATCCGTTCTCAAACTGGAGCACTTTGAAGATGAAGATACTTGGTCGATACTTGAGATTTTCTCCATGGTTAGTCTGCTCTAGTCTCATAACGGAATGAGATATCGCAATTCTGACATCACCATTGCGTTTAGCGTTGAAAAAGAGGAAAAAAGTTGTTAGAAAACCAGAAAAAGACACACATTTTACATAAATCAGTTCTTCGAAAATTCGCTCTTATGGTCATGCTGCATGACTGTGGATTTTAAAAATAACTGAGTTGTGCACCTGATATTCTCTAGTTATGAACTGCAATACCTGCCGCGAACAACTAAGTAACTCGAAATGTTCTGTTATTCACGGCTATTAAAATAACCATGTCATGATGGTATTTTCATTCGGATAAGCACAGTTAACCACTCGTTCGTTATATGAGAGAGTTATGTCGTTATCATCGTCTGTTTATACCTCTAAACTGAACAATTCTTCGATTATGCAGTAACTCAACTGTCAAGTTCAACAAGTTAATTCGAAATGGTCTTTTACTCACTGCCTGATGCTATTGAATGGAGTTGTGATGCAAGCAGGTCAATACAATCACTGGTTTGTTCTCGATGAAGAAATACTAGAGGATTAACTTTTGCAATTTCTGATTACATTTATAATGTGGTTCGGGATGAACGGAGCGAGTCATTGGAATGCGAAATTGATTCGGTGAATGAAAATAATAACGGTCGACATTCGACCATTAGGTTCAGGCCCGCTGATTTAAACATCCTTTGTGAAGCTAACGCCGGATTTCCAATAATGATCCCTGGAAGTGGAATTAAGTTTACAGAACGGCTCCGGAGATACGGGGCTCGAAATAACTTTCTCGAAAGACGCCAATAAATCAGTCGCTGAAAGGAATTAGTTTACTAGGAAGATAAAAAACTATTCAAACCCGACGAGGAGGTGGGGGATCATACAATGATAATTGAACAATACAATCACAACCACACTGATTAAACAGGATAAACAATCGACAATAACCTGCAGTGCGGTACGTAAAATACCGAATCCGTCTGTGATTCACACTGGTTGGATAACTGGCGTCGCAGAGTGATTCTAATACGAACACCGGTGGAAAAAAGAAAAATTGGTTCAACCAAAAAGTTCTCCGACTTCGCTAACTTTTTCTAGATGAAGATGATTAATCTTGAACTCGGAAGTTGGCTGACAAATTGAACTCGAAATTGCCTTCTTTCACGACAAACTCGACATCCCGAAATCATATTTGAATCAGCTGTTCCTTAGTATGAAAACTCGCCCGAGTTCCACGGTTCGTCGTGCAGTGCTCCATCGACTGTTTTGATCGCATAACATTCGAACTTTTTAAATACCATATTTTCTGCTTCAATAACGCTATATAGAGATTAGGATGGTAACAAAGTAGTATTATTCTGCCCCAATAATTCTACGAAACTGCCTGACTTGGGGTTGTAGTTGTGCAAGCTTAATTTTGTTCCATATTCATGCAACGAACTTTTAACCACTAATAAGCAAACAAGTTATAAAATACCTAACTGATGTACCTACCTGAGTGGTTACAATCATTACTATACCAACATGACGATGTTGTGTCTGTAAAGATAATGTAGTTATTGAATTGAATTGAAAATCGAACCAAAACGATTGGATTTCGATAGTTTCAAAAAAAAAAAAAAATTATTGCATCTCGATTGCACTACGCATGGCTAATACGGTTATTTCTTGGTACTTAATAAGTTATCGTGTAACAGCGATCGTCTCGTTTGGCTCTGGAAAGGCTCTTGAATCGCCGCTAACCAAAATAACCTAATACCGCAACCTATTACCAGACGGTCGGTGTTAGTCGAAACTAACTCAATACTCACTCAAATAACTTGTTGACAGTTATGATCGAACTCCTTTCACACATTCGTTTTCCGTAACCTATTACCTGGTATTACCGGAATAGTCCCAGCCAACCTATTATCACAGAATCCCGAATGGCCGGCGACTATAGAGGCCCTCATAGACCTTTCCCCAAAGTTCTCACAACAGTTATTTCAGTAATAGGGGTTTTTCTGGTAATATGTTATCTGATATTAGGTTACTGGACAGTATTGGGTTATGTGAAGCGGTTACGTTAAATATTCCCCACCCCTAGATTGCACCATCGAAAATTGGCCATCTCTACTACAGATGGTCTTAAAAACGTCTCAATCAATTTCATTCTATTCAGTTTTGTACCAAAACTATACCGTTCCATTCGACATTTCAGAAATAATTATGGCGTTTTGAACATTTCGAACCCTATTTTGCTTCTTTTGGGCTGGAATTTACGCTTTGCCCTTCTACTATTTCCTCGATACCTATCCAACCTTCAATGCTCTCAGTTCTAAGTCTACGTGTTTTAATCAAATTCCTAGTTTAAATGTTTGCTCTGATACACATTTTCACCCCTTCCCCGGTCTCGAAATTGGAGTTTGAAAGAGTCGAAATCGTACATTTTAACCCCCAAAAAGCGCCCCTAACCGCTGCTTTCCTCCCTCAAAAATGGATTTCTTAAGAGAAAAGGCCGAATGAAATACCGATGGCTTTCCCTTCTTCTCCCAACGCCCTCCCTCTAAACCCTGAATAGGTAATACGCTCTCGTGCTACTCCACAACCAATTACGGGGAAGCTCCAAACCAATTACGGCGGATTCAATGCAATGTTGGATCCTTCCTCGGAGGTCACGGGAGCGAGAGGGAGCCGGACGAGTGAGTCGGACAGTTCACAGGACGTTTTCAACTATTCATCGAGGAGTTTTCTATTCAAAACGTCCCTGTGAACGCTCAGAGATCCAAACACATAAAAACCGTGTAGGATGACACTCACTTAAACCAATCTACCATTCCGATTCAGAATTCCTCGCTAAATACAGTTTGCAAATACCTAATGCCGAATCAATACCAAACGTTGAACTCTGCTTTCCCTTCAATGTTCGTTTGAATATAAAGGAAATGATTTAATTCTAGAGAGCGGGTACAACTCAGGTATTAAACTCAGAAGCTTGACTGATCAAATGGTAATATCCTACATGAGACATCACAAGGCATGTGGCGTTTCATAGCTAATTATGTATCATAACCACCTTTTTCAACATTTTTCCATTGTTTTCGGCAGAAAATGCGTAAAACCCAACAAATTTCTTAAATAAACTTAAAAAAACAAGATAAGTTTATTGCTTAGAACGGAATTAAAATTGGGTACATAAATTATAAACAAAAATCATAAAATAGCACATCATTGGAAGTATAAGACCAATGACTTGCTCCCGCTTGGGATGGTTGCTGTGTCCCTCTTCTCAATCATTTTGTTCGACCGCTCTGGGGGTATACGGTTCTGTGGAAGCACATACCGGATTAGCCTCTGGGTGGGCATATTGCCTAAACTCCCTTGAACAGGGGAACACAGCAGCCATACATTACACGCTATTGTGATTTATTTACAGCCAAGCTTAATAATTATGTATTATGATTTTTGACCAAAGAAGAATACAATATAAAGGGTCTATGGAGTGTTACTTTGGATTTCAGTGAGAAGATCAGTGTGGACGGTTCAATCTGCAATGTGGACGGTTCAAACTGCAATGTGGACGGTCGGGTGACATATGGTCAAGGATGCCCGCCGTACGCCGTCCGTCGCGTGAGGTTTATGTCAGGGAGCGGGGGTCGTCTCCACTCCTCCACCCAACGCCACAACTGCTTAAATTTAAATTGTGGGTGAATGTGGAAGTGGGTGAGAGAGTGGAAAGGGGGCGGATGTGGGTGGTTGATGAGGGGGAGGCGGGAGTTGTCTCTTAACCATTACGCTCTCCCCCCCTCTCTCCGCCCCGCCACTACTGCTAAATTTAAATTGTGGGTGAATGTAAATGTGGGGGTGGGTGAGAAAGAGGAGAGCGGCAGATGTGGGTGGTTGATGAGGGGGAGGTAAAACGAGGCCTTCACGACTCCCCTCCCTGTTCGCCACTCCCACTGCAGTTCCACGAACATTACGAATCCAACGTAATCTTGAAGATTTTCTAAGGAGCGCTACAACCCGGTTTTACCTTAAAAATCGTTAGAAGTATTTTAAATTAAATTTAAGAAAAAGAGTTTAAATATAAAACTTGAATGTATCGTACATTTTACGATCTCAAAGAGTTTCGATAATGAACCATTGGAACAGCCCACGATAAAAGTTACCCCCCCCCCCCCCCCCCCGTCCACTCGTCATAATTTGAGGGCTCACGTTTCAAGGTATGTTCATCGAATAAAAAACACACCGGTTTATTTTGCAGATCATCCTTTATTACGACTTATCATTAATTATTAATTATTTAATCTGGTAGTGAAAATTATTGATAATTATTGTTAGTTATTAATAATTTTTATTTATTGTAATTAATTATTATTATTATGATTAATTAACTCGACGTCTGAAACCATGTGCTGTCCGAATCAACTGGGCCAGTATGAATATTGGACCGATCGGCGGCCTCGCGATTCACTCTCACGTTGACGATTTTTGATCTGCTCCAACTTTGAGTCGTCATTGTGAACGAACGGCTAGTTGTACAAGCTGTGGACAATGACGGCTCAAAGTTGGAGCAGATCGAAAATCGTCAACATGAGAGTGAATCGAGAGGCAGCCTGTCGGGTCCATTTTCAAACTGGCCCAGCTGATTCAAACAGCATAAGTATATGGTTTTCAAATATCGAGTTAATAAATAATACTTAATAATAATCATAATTATTATTGATGATGAAGCATACAAATTATTAATAACCAACAATAAATATTAATAATTTACACTACTTGATAATAATTATAAATAATTAATGATAACTCATAATAATAATAATTAGGACAGAAGGGTGATCTGTACAAAGAAGATAATAAACCGTTGTGTCAAGAATTTGCAGAGTTTTTAGTAGATCACTTGAAAGTAGCGCATAAGAGTGTTGGTCCTATGAATTCAAAGACCAGTTGTATCCGCGATGAATTTAAACAAGAAAATTCATGAGACGAGGTAGATGAAGTGAACCATGGGAATTTCATCAGTGTTATAAGTGAGTTTGCTGTGAAGACATTACACCAGGTTTTCGTATGCAATTTCAATGTTTGGGTTATGAGTGTAGACATCGGTAGTTTTGACGAAAGCAGCAGTTACACTTATTATAAGTAGGAAAGACCTTTTCTAGGGAAGAGCTCACTTGTTTGACACACGTTGTGGAATGGTTCAGGAAATCACTGAAATTGAAAAACGTCAGGAAACCATACAACACCATTGAAACGCACACAAAACAAAAGTATACAACAAAAAAAGAGTATACTCTTACGTGACAACAGGTTTTTTTTTTTTCCCTTCTTTATTGGCATGGTTTTACACATACAGCCATAGGTACATAGGTAATTACAGCCTAATTAAACATAAATCGCCATCTTATAGTATAATATAGTATAATACTATACTATATAGTATAATATAGTATATAAATCGCCATCTTATAGTGTAAATATTTTTTCATTTTTACTATATACTATATTATAGTATATAGTAAAAATGAAAAAATATTTACAAAAACATCCTATTCTACCTTATATTCTAATACAACTTTCTTCTAAAAATTCAAACAAAACTTGAAAAATATCAATACCTCCCTCTCGTAAAATACATTTATAATTAAAAGGTGTTTCCATTAATTTGTACAATTTGTTAAATAAAAGGTCTCTAGATACAGCATATCTTTCACACACCATCACAATATGCTCCACACTTCCTTCCTCACCACAATGAGGACATGAACCGTCAGTCATATCGTCCCTATTGCTCCTAGTCACCCAGGCCAAATACGAAGGACATAATGAATGATTACTTCTCATTCTGCAGATAACGCGAACAAATTTCTTGTTAGACGTTTGTCTAAACCATGGCTTGCTTTTAATAAGCGGGTGAATATCCTTATAAAACCTACCTTTGTCACCCTCTACATACCTATCTTGCCAATCTACTCTTCCTCTCTTCTTGAATTTAATGTAGAAATCTTCCTTAGGCAAAAGGCATTGTACCACATCTCCTGTCGCAGCAGCAGTTTTGCAGCCCTATCCGCTCTTTCATTGTATGTCAGTCCATTATGTGCTCGCACCCATACAAAATGAACGCCAGTATTCCGATTTCTACAGGACTTTACTAATTCTACAATGTTAGCTATAATAGGGTTATTGAATTTATTAAGCTTATCATTAGAAATTGCTCTTATAACGCTGTCGGAATCTGTACAAATTACTGCATGGTTATAATTTGAATTGGCACCATTCACCATAACATACTCCAGAGCTAATTTTATAGCAGTGGCTTCTGCAGTGTTCATCTGGAAGTTTGAACTGTTTTTCTATATCGTTCCCAATGTCAACGAATGCGCAACCAACAGAATGTGGTGATTTTGAGCCATCCGTGAAGATGATCCTGATCAGGTTTACTGTTGTATTAAAGAATATCATGGATAACTTCAGAAGCATTGGACCAAACACGCTTAAAAATGAAGTGAAATTCAGGTTCTCTCTAAACAATATCTACATAGGTGAAAGCAGTGCAGAAAATCGGGTTACTGGGGGCAATTCACTCTATACCCGGTAGGAACAAAGAAATGGTCGGGTTAACCGTTTGAAGAGTTTATAAGAGAAATTTAACCGAAAGGTCCAACCATTAGATGGAAGAAAGGAAGAGGGTAAAAAGGAAGTTAACGAAAAGGACTTTGAGGTGTGCACTGAGAAGATTAAACTCATTTAACTCTCTCAGTTTATTCTTGTTTCCTTCTCCTTCTTTTCGTCCTCGCCAACAGAAACTGTCAAGAATCGCGAAGGCATCGAGGACCTGCCGGGGATTCTCCGACTTTTATTAACGGAATCATCTTCGCTCAGTGTTAATTACGGGAATCTGAGGAAGACTTTTATTTTCCTTCACTTCCGAGGATTTCTGCAGAGCTTTCTCAAAATACCCCGTTTTTTTTTTCAATTTCCAGGTGGGGGTTTTTAAATCGGATTGTTTCTCGTTGGTGTTTTCTGATTTGTTGAAAAAACTCTCTCTTCTTAAGTCCGCTTGGTCACCCCGATCCTCTCGTATTTTTATTACCTGCCTGACTTATGTTTTCACCATCCAGTATTTCTACAAATGAGGAAAGAATTAATTGAATTGAATTCATTGAATTTTACAAAAGAATAGCCAATTGAGACGGCTTTAAAATTGTTCAAACATAATGTTTACTTCATAGGTACCTTAATTTTCTGCAAT
Source organism: Stenodema calcarata (assembly GCA_963920205.1). Classification (NCBI taxonomy): domain Eukaryota; kingdom Metazoa; phylum Arthropoda; class Insecta; order Hemiptera; family Miridae; genus Stenodema; species Stenodema calcarata. The sequence continues at coordinate 7,788,802 of OY986053.1, read as the reverse complement.
AAGGGTGAATAGAAAATATTTTAATTGCCCTTAAAATAATTTATAGAACAAACATTAAGAGTAGGTCCCCGCCCAAATCGATAAAACATTACCTGTACGTCTTTTCAGTTGTCAAACTAAATTCTGGGTTGACCTATCAATAATTTATTTCATGGGTTTTTATTTTTACCTACGAACACAAAAAATAATCTAAAGAGGTACCTACCTGAGCAACATGAGTATCTCCTTGAAAATACACCTTAAATTCTTCGTTTTGGTTTATTATCTTCAATAATGAACCATTGGAATCGACCAAGAAAGAAATGGCTCCCCTCAAAATTTGCTACTTTCCGGTTCAAGATTAGTAGATAATAGATAGTAGATTAGTAGATAATAGATAGTAGATTCAGAAAATCATGTTGGCATGTTGTTAGTGTTGTGCTAAAATCACGAAATATGGTTTACCGGTTCGGACCCCACGATGATTCTTGACATTTATAACCGTAGGTCAATGAGAAGGGGTTCAAAACGATTTATGAAATTTTGAAAAATTCATGTCTCGAAAACTTTAGATGGAAAGGTGTAGCTTTTAGTTCACATTCAAATAGAGTTTAATTTTAAGAATTTTTGTGAACATCCGGAGGTGTTTACGACCAGCTGTTCGTTCACAGTGAGGGCTCAAAGACAGACATTGATGAATTGTTGCTGTTTCACAGACGATATGTTTTTCGGATATCGAGTCAGTTAAATGCTATATAACTCATTTTTCTCAACTTTTCGAAACTTACGTAGTTTTCCATGCTGAGCCGTTGCCACGCCAGAACTGCGCTGATAAACAGCTGACTTATAGCAAGTTGGTTTTAACACTAAATTATAGCCTGTTGTCAACACTGTCAATAACTTCCCAGGGGGTCGTTTTTTTGAGAAGCTGACTTCTCCAGTCGATCCGGCGCAAAAATTTGAATAAGGAATGATGTCTAACTCATCTGAAATTTCCCCATTTTATGGCGAAAAATTGACTTATAGCTTGTTGCTGTTTCACGGACGTGATAATATTCAATAATCATCACTAATAATTATTAATAACTAACAATAATTATTATTCATTATTTAGGGATCTAGACCGAAGAGCGATCTGCACAAAGGAGATAATAAACCGTTGTCAAGAATTTTCCGAGTGTTTCTTTTTTACGCGCTCTCTCCATCTTCCTTATCATAGGTATTAGGTGGAGTAGGTAGCATGGTAGGTATCAGCATTCAGCATTATTGACAATGTTATTATTTGTTTGTGATGTTCATGTGATTTTAGTTCGTTCGGTTTGAGCCATCTAGGAATTCAGGGTTAATTAATTACCAATTATTGTTAGTTTGTACAACTACCGCGTTAGCTTTTGTTGTTCGCTATAGGCGATTCCTCATCGAGATTACCACCCCTCTCACCACCTCTGCTACTCCAAGTTTGCCTGTTTACCCGACGTTTTCATAATATGGTAGTGATCGTCTCTCTCCGAATAAACCAATATATGTATTATATTTGAACTAGGCATCTTTCCCCCGCGTTTCTGGTAATAAATAGCGCAATAGCGAAACAAAGTAGCGTTGTGTCGGGCTCGTAACTTCGACATCCACACCTAAGAAAAATATGGCGATTCACTTATTTGTTTAGTAATAATGTTGTAACTAATAATTGTTGTCGAATAGATTCTCATTTCGTGTATGTTGGTGTGCGTATAAAGACCTGTAAGGGATTGTGGAGTAAGAGCTTGGAAGTTGACTTACACACCCACATAGTGAGAATAAAAACACACGTTCAGGTCCAGTGGTAGAGCGGGGGGTTTTGAAAGAGCCGCCCTGGTATGTGGCATTTCGCTTTTATGAAACCTCATTCATCACACGCTACTCCTTCTTCCTCTCTGCCATTTTCTCATCTGAAGGAAGATAAGGGATAGTGTACGAGGTAGTGTGTGAGGATGGATGGATGAAGACAAGGCGGCGAGGGTGTTGAAATGATGTGGAAAAACACTACCGCACTGTCTCGTGGAATCGTCAAACCTCACATTCTCACACCTCACACGGTCTCGTCGCTAAATTAGACATTTTCGGATTCGAACAGCTTTCCAGAACCTAAACCGCTGGCGGCGCTCCAGAAAGCTCATTCGTACGAGTTTCAGCAATATTACCCACCACCTCCGCTTGCAATTTGTGACGTGGAATTACTTCCAACTTTCAGAATTTCTCCATGATCTCAAGAAAACATTTTTTCTCCCAATCTAGGGAAACTATTTCCCTCGATTGGGAAACAATTTTTTTCCCTTCGTATGTGAATAATTTCCCTCCACGTGGATGCGAAATTTCCCTATTTTATTAGGGTGTACCCCCACACGAAGCAAGGGAGCTTTGAGGAGTTAAAAGAAAATTTCATGTCGATGTTCAATCTACCATTGGGTTTGATTCTAAATGGGTTTAGACTATTGTCTAGTAGTGTTTAATATAATACCACCAAAAAACAAGTGTGAAAATCACCCTGTCTCGCAAATATCATTCTACAGTACGTAGCCGGAGAAAGTTATGATAGGTATACACTTTCCCCGCCCGCCCTTTTCCTTCCGACTAAAAAAATGTCCTAACCACTTAACAAGCACCGTACCCGTTTCGAAATCTCCCCTTGGCACCATGGCGAGAAGATCGTTCCAAGCTAAAATCGAAGGTACAAGCTAAGGTAAAGCCTCCTTCAGTGTTATAGCTTTTTAAGATTCAACACAAATCTTGAAAGTTGTAACACAGAAGGAATAAAATTATCAACAAAATCATGAATTGATAAAATAAATTAATTAAGCAAGAATAAAAGAGAGGCCTTGCCTAACTGAATTAGAAGAAGAACATGGTAAGGGTGAAGGACCGGGTTGAAACCGATTTGAAACTTTCAGGGCTTTCTATTATCCAAACCAAGAAGATTGGGGTGAGATAATTAAATCTTTTAAAAGGTACTGGCTAAAGTTGAAACGAAGCTCTGTGCAAGATTTCAAGTCAATCGGCGAAGGTGGAGAGGCCGTAGGCTTGGCTACTGAATAAGAAGAAAACCATTGTAAGGGTGGATTTCAGGTTGATAGACTGTGGACCCGTCAAAGTGGTCAAAATTCGCCTACATTAGCCTAAATTTCAGTTTTTGTTCTAAACATTTTCATGCAATCTTTCAAATGGCACCGGGTCATGTTATAAAGAAGGTCTGTGCAAAGTTCGAAAAGTCGATTTTGTCCTGTTACCCATGCTGTACTGTTTTGGTACTGAAGATGGTTTAGTCACCGTAACCCGTCTAACAGTGTACTCATATTTCAGTGAATAAAAAAAAAAGATTTCTTAAAAGTTTTCCTTATTATTTCAATGTTTTGGTTTCTTTTGTTATTAATATAACAATTACTATTGTGGTTACGGAGATTTCAAGAAAACGCTGTAAATAATAATGATATACTAATTAATATTATTGCTATGTATAATATATTTAACCCACAATCACGAATCAGTCATATCGTACCAATTAATCCATAAAATGCCATTTTTCCTGTGTTGCATCTCGTCTCATTTTTTATTTCTTTGTTACAGGTGAGACGATTTTTTCGAAATCAATTTGATTACAGTGAGTATGGATATTGTCATGTACTTATACATGTACTGTATAACTAGCTGGATCACTTGCTATTCAAATGATCGTTCAAACGTACCTAATACGTTCCCCATTTTTTCGATTATTACATTTTAGTGAGTTTTGGGAGTGCTTCTAGAACGATTAGCGACAACTGTACCATAGCCCACACTCAAAAACACCATTAGACTTTCGAAATTGCTAATTGTAAAGCTTTTCCATTGTGTCTTTAATTACAAATCTTACGGCAAATCTGGAAGTGTTCATCATGTTTATGGGCAGATGTCGTCTGGAATGAGAAATAAATTATGCCTGTTATAGGAAATCGGCAAGGTGAATGACCGATGTAATCTGGGATTCGGTTATTAACTTTTACTAGTCCACGACATTTCGTCCTGGGATCCACGACAAATTTATATTATCCAGAAAGAAACCATAATTTAGTAATTAGCTAGGTACTACCAGTGTCCATATACATACAACATCAACAAATGACCTGGAGCTTCTTCATGTATATTGGATAACTGGACTATATGACTATAACATGAATAGACCAAATATGAAAACATGAAGCTCCAAATAATAACGAACGTATAACCATCCAACCTTGTGATATCATTGATGTCATATTGATATTTCAAGTCGATCCTGGTTCGTGAGTTTGATTTCTGAAGACGAAGAATGCGAACAATTAGCTACAACTAGAAATCAGTTGTACGTAATTTTACAATTATTAGGTTTGTCATTGGTCGTAATTTCGTGTTTATTTTGATATTAAGAATGGGAGAGTTGCCCTTACTTCCGTCTGATGGTTTACCAATGCCATATTGTTTATTTTGTTCATAATAAGTGTGTAATTTCCATTTAAAGCTGCCAATAAACGTTTTTATCCTCCTTCGTTTTCTAAGTCATTGCACCTGAATAAATGTAAACATTTGATATCAATAAGGTATCAAAATATATTGGGTGCCTAGGTAACATTCATGCCCTCACAGATGCAAACTTGCATCTGTGAGGGCATGAATGTTACCTAGGCACCCAATATATTTTGACACCTTATTGATAATTCGCTAAAAACATCAACTGAGTATCAGGGAGGTCCCGTAAAAAGTGGTTATCCTTAACAAAAGGGGCCTTTGATCTACTCGGTATTGTGAAGGAGGTTATACGAAGGGACGTTCACAACGACCGAATCTATTTATGCGGCCTAAGGATATCTGAAACTGCTCATCAGAGTGTGGAAGCTCAAACGTCCGGGTCACCGGAGATAGTGAACCCCACAAAGAGGCAGGTCGAAGGGGTTGTCTATGATTCAACGGATCCTCTCTCCAATATTTCTTAGATCGATACCGGAGGGAGGTTGGGGGTAAAACGGTATTCAAGATTATTGAACCTTCGCAAGAATCTGTTACATACTTGGGATTTTTTCCCAGGAAGCATCGATGGTTCTCTACTGCAGGAGTCTCCAAACTACGGCCCGCGACATCGAATGGCTTATTGTTGTTTTGATGAGTTGGGAAAAAAAAGACAGAATTATAATAATTCGGTTTCATTTACTTGCAAGGTATGCTCGCTCCCACTTGGCAGACGTTTTCTTGTACAAATCTTCATAGATACATAAATTTTTCAGGATATTCAAAACCCCTCACTGCATTGGAAGACCAACCGATCCGATAATCGTCGGGTTTTTTTTTGTCATAGAACCGCATCAAAATTGACTGGTGCATTATGAATATCGTTGATGCAGGAACGACTCTTGAACAAGAATATAAATTACTCACCGGATCCCTCAAGGAAAATATTCTTAGATGACTTTGTTGTCTTCCGTGTAATATAATATTTTATCACCATTAGTCCAAGCCCGCTCCCTTACTACAACCCGTTGAAATTTACATCGCCGCAAGTATGATAGATGAATTTATTATTAGGGGAAAGCGTTACTTCGAGCCCTCATAATTCGGAACCCTAATCGATAGAGACGCGGAACCAGAGGTTCCCAAGTTTTTTATTTTATTTTTTATTTTTGGCGAGTTCATTCTTGTCTCCATTTGCATAATCTGAAGCGGCGAGCTTTTGAATTTATCATCAGGTGAAACCCTTCTTGCCTCTGAGGATCCGTCAATATTTATCAAGAAACCTTAGTCGACCCCTTTCGAATGTAAAGTAAATATTTTCCGTCTGGAAGGTGCCACTATGAGTCGGACCCTCTCGAAAATTACTTCAAAAGGCGGAGAAGAGGAAAATCATGGCCACACAAACCCTCGGCTGATGAGTGGGCAAAGACGTTTAAGAGGGGTATTATAGCTTTAGTGATCAAATCGATCGTGGGTATACACGTTACAATACTGCTCTCTGTACACGAGTTTTTACGCAGTTTGCGAATTCTGCTTACCTCTAGGTTCCCAGATAATAATTAATGTGATTTGGCCTATCCATAGGTGACAATAACCTGGCTTAGCCTTGGTGGCATTACATCGAAATATGTGTACAGGTAACACGAAGGCTAAGTCCATGTGAATTGCATTGCTTTTCGCCAAACCGGATTAATAGTCCACGTCACGACAGTGGAAATTGTTGAACTAAGCCCCTCTCCTGATGAGCTCATTCATACGATTTCCACCGCAATTTGTTCAATATTAGCTTTTGAATCAATCTAAAATCCTATAAATAGCTACTTAGTATACTCCACGATAAGGTACTAATCTGTTAGGTATCATTTGGCGAATGGTCCAACGCGGGTTCCTTATTGATTCCTTTCGCAATACGTACTACAGTAGCATCTTTGGTACTTCTCTGGTCATACCATTATATGCTCAATGCTGCACAGCAAAATGTTTCTTTGGGTTGCATTGCGAATTTTTAAGTAGTTGCTTGAGCTTGTGTTTGAAAGGAAACCCCAAGATCGCTGATATCTTTTAGCAGGCAAAGTACAACATTTCGTCGGAATAGTATCCTTATTCTTAGTTTATATTTTAAATGATGAAGGTGCTTAGCAAAACATGGGGACTTACCCCCAATATGACATCATGGGCATATAAAGCTATTGTCAGGCCCATGGTCATATATGCATCAGTCGTATGGTGGTCAAAGACGAGCCTGGCTACTGCACAACTCGGGTTTACCAAACTTCAGAGGCAAGCATGCCTTGGCTATGAATACAACTCTCACAGCAGCACTGGACGTTTTTTTAGAGCTCACTCCTCTGCATATCAGTAATGATCGTCAATGCTGGAAGAGAGGACGGCCTCAGTTTGAACCATATTCACTTGTGTGGTACACGGATGGATCTGTGATGGGTGGTATGGCAGGCCTGGGTATCAGGGGGCCAAAGATTAGTCTGGCTAAGCCCTTGGGTCCTGCAGCCACCATATATTGGGCAGAAACCCATGCCATAGATATATGTGCGTAAGAGATTGTCAGAAAACGACTCAAAGGAGCAAGAATTTACATTCTGTCAGACGGCCAGGATGCTTTGAAGGCAGTTTCTGTCTTTTCGATTACCTCAAAGCTGACCTGGAGTTGCCAGTATTCTCTCAAAGCCACTGCCCAGGGCAACAAGCTGACTTTGCTCTGGGTGCATGGCATGAGGGCATTGAGGTCAATGAAGAAGCCGACTTGCTAAAAAGGGATTGGAGTCCTACCCAACTATTGGCAGAACACTCCGAAGCAGAGGCAAGCCAAGAGGTTAATAACCATTTCCGAGAAACATGCTAAATACTTCTGTCCCTGATGCGTAAAGACCATCGCAAGCTCACAGGTCTCCTCACTGGCCATTGCCTTCATGAAATCGTTAAGGTCAGGACAGTTGAATGCCGCATATACTTGTACTTTGCGAGTGTCCTGCTCTTGCATCACCAAGATTCCAGCATTTCGTAAACAGTTTCTTAACACCCGCCTTTATTGCTAACGAGATGCCTGAAAACCTCCTTCACTTTGTGAAATAAGAGGCCATTCGTAAGGTTATAAATTGAGTTGGGGATTAAGTCACAATAGATCTATTAGTCACAGTGACAAGGGTTTCCTCCCGTCCCTCTTCGAAAATAAATAAATAAATAAAAAATGGTTAAGGTTATAATTTTGGAACTTCGAAATGTCTTCTGTTCTTCATTATGAAATGTCGAATATTTTTATATTTTATCACATTCATCGATTCGTTGGCAGTAGAAAAAATTGTGCGGTAGTGGTATCCTGTTTCGTTGTGCCTGTAAGTATGTTCAGCTGAATATACATTTCAAAGTAAAAGACGTTAGGCATTGGTCCGACCCATCAGTTCGTTGGTTTCATTGAAAATGTGAGTAGGTGGTGCTGCATGACTGAACTTTCGGATGGTGATTTACTGTTGAAAAATCCCCCAACAGTTGAAGGTTTCCCATAAATCATCTTGTAAGAGAAATATTTATTGCACGTCCTTCGTCGATCGAAAAGTCCACGGAAAAAGAGAGGGAATAAAATCGGCTTTTTGAGCAACTATATTATTGAATACAGATCGAAGGGTTTTTCTTTACTGTTGAAGCTGGAACCTCTCAGATGTAAATATTTAGAAGAGCGAAAAAATTTACCAGGGTCCCTTTCTCCGGGTAAAAGTTCATTTTTTTCTCCCATCCGTTAGATGAGGAGAAAAGTGACAGTAGACGTTCAAATACCCCACTAATACCAGACTCTGGTAGAAGCATTTGTTGCGGAGGTTTTCTTCCCACAATACTTTCTTCCGGGCCCTTGAAAAGTTTACAGGGGAGAGCGCTAGAGGAAAAAGAAAGAAAAACGTGAAAATGTCCCCTTTCGACACGGGGCGACGATCATATTTGTTCCAATACCTACACCAAGAAATAGGTGTGCAGCCCTTTCATATTGTGTTGTGTCGTGCTGTCGCCATTACGAGAAGTAGAATATATGGAAAGAATAGAATAAAACGAGAATAGATATGTACTAAAAAAAAAATCCAGTCACGCAGCATGGCTATAAGAGCAAATTTTCGAAGAAATAACTGGTTTTATGTAAATTGTCTCCATTTTACTGGTTTTATAACAAATAATGTTTCTTTTTTTGCCGGGTCACACCTCAGTTTAAAGATTTTTTAACGATTAACACGATGGTAAAGTCAGAATTGCGATATCTCATCCCGTTATCATATTAGAGCTGATGAACCGTGAAGAACATTTCAAGTAACGACCACGTTTCTTCATCTTCAAAGTGCTCCAGTTTGGGGACGAATTAAGATATAGCAATTCTGACTTCACCATCGTGTTCAGCGTGAGGAAAACCTTTGAAATGTGGTGTTTTGTCAGACTGTTGCATTTTTGGGATTTATGGGTAATTTCCCCTCCCTCCCCCCCTGTAATTCCCCTAAACCCCCCTTAGAGTGGCCCAATTCTGCTCCAAGTATATTCTAATCAATCAATTATTTCAATCAACTCGTAATGTAATGGAAAACTAATTATTTCCTAAAAACAAATAATTGGTTTTTCATTAGGTACATCACGAGTTATTTAATCATATCCAAGCACTGGAATCATGATTAACACCATCTAAGACGTAGGTAACTCCTTGAATCTTTATTTGTCCTCTGGGATTCACTCGTAGTAGTAGTAAGAGCACAGACGACTTTCAGTTGAGGCCTAATGCTAATCCGTTGTTGAAAGATGATAGTGTTCCATTAGCTTTGGAGTTCCCACTCATCTCGCTGCTCCACCACAGAAAAAAAGAGGAGACATCCCTTAGAGCTCTGGTGAAGAGTAATGTCTACATCTTTAATACTCGTGAGTTATGGAAATTAAAAAGTTCAGGATTCTTGACAGACAGAGGGGAAGTAAAACTTATTGCTAACCTGCATTATAACTAGTGGGTTTCTTAATTCTTCAAAATCCAGTCATATATTTAGGCTGTAGTCGTAGAGGATACTAACAGATCAATCGATTTTATATAAAAATGTTCAACATGTTCTGAGGTACCGCCCAAACGTTATAAATCGACGAAATCGATGTCGTATGACCATATATGGGCATATTGAGATAACACCACCAGGCAATGTAGAAATGTATGAGGAATCGAATGGCGACCGTATTTTTGAGATTGGCAGATCTGAATGGCTAAAAATCGCAAAAGAGCAACACTGCGTATCAAAAGTGTGTCAACAACATGTCGTATGCTGCATTACTGTGGAGTTTTTACAGAATATGATTTAGAAAAATTTATCAAAAAAATTGACTTAGAGATTGGTTCGGCACCTTATACTGTAAGGAAGTTTTCACTTCAAGAAACTTAATGCCCTTAATTTTGTATGCTCTATTTACGCTAAATTTTCATTTCTTACAAGCTGAGATTAGCCCGATGTCCCTTGACTGAAAATAAAAAAAGTTCCTCTGGTGACTGATATTCTCACTTGGCAACTTATTCACCAATAAAGTTATTGCCATTTTACTTTGTGCTCGTTGTCCTAATTATAAATTTCCAAAAACCGAAAGGTCAAAAATGATGAATAATTATGAAATTATCCGTGAGTTCTTTGTGTTTTGGCATTGTAGCCTACCTGTGCAACACGTCCTATGAACCTCATAACAAGTGACAACTTGTATCATTGATATTATAACGTGTATTGACATTACTTCCCAAAACTCATTCTAATCACTCTATTAACGAATATGGAGGGCTCTGAATATGAAATCCAGTGTTTTAATGAGTTTAAGACGACATATAAGTTCCTAATAAACTTAAGGAATTCCAACTTGTGCAATTAGTTGTACATTTTGACCAAAATGAGTTTTGCGTGTATCTTGAGAAGTGAGTTTTTTTTTTAAATTTACTCGTGCCTACTAGGTAACTGTACAGTTAGAGTAAACAAGTAGGTATCGATTCAAATGAAATTTTTCGAGTTTGTTCGTTTTTCGGCGTTTTTAGGTGAATCGAGGTCCTCTCGAAGGTCCATTTAATCCGAAATCAAATTTTCCCGAGTTTTGATGCTCTCCTGAAGAGTAAACAAAAATGTATGTTGTACTTCAGTTAGAACGAAAACATGAAGCACTTCTATTTGTTTTGAAGAGGAGGGCTTGACGACAAACTCTAAGTAAATCAAATCCGGAGCACCGGAGAGGCTGCATTACCTTGCTAATGAGAGGCCCAGCCACATTTATGTGTAGTTTGAACTGAAGAGGGCGAGTGGACGAGCGGGGATTAGGACCTTGCTGACCCTCACGGCATCGTGCCACATAAACGAAACCCTACTCAAGCCGAGTCGAGCTGTTTTCCAGTTAAAATTAGCTTTCAACCCCCTGGAGTCTTTGAAGGCTCTGGTGTCACGAACTGGCTCAGTGCGATTCTATGGGGGAAAACGGCTTAGGTAACGTGAAAATCATCGCTGTCGATTGAGCTCTCATCCCCCCACAACACGGTATGACAGTTTTCAACCTAAAATGAGAAGTTTTTCAACTCATCGTATTTTGATATCATTTTCAGAATTTCATTGGAATTGACAGACAAATAAAAAAATTGAAAAACAAAAATAAACCCCCTGTTTATTAAATTGGTTTCAATATGTATTGACGCCCGTCAAATTATTCCAAAAGTAAACGCAGCAAATTTGGCACAACAGGTTATTCGCCCTTTTGTAGTTCACTGTATACAATAGTCCAATAACTAGAGTAATGGAGTGACATTTTCCTAACGGAATCCCAGATTGCTGAACCAATTTATTTATATAAATTAGGAATTGAATAACGATACAAGTATAAACGGTCAATTATTTATTTTACAACTAATTAGTATTCATATTAGTTTTCCCCAATGTTAATTAAGCTTTTGATTCGATAGAAGTCTCTAGATTAGTTCTGTAATGGAACAAACCGCGTAATGAGTGTAATTTCGAAACAGGACAGACAACGAGCTTTTCAAAATTAACAACTTTATTCCCGCGGATAGTAATGAACATGTTATGTTGCCACAGTACTCCCGGTTTACGTAGAAAATGGAATTAACCCTAGAAGGTCACACATGTTATGTATACATTGTGGGGACACAGAGCTCACTCGAGGGTACAAATGTACTTCAACTTACAAAATATGAAAATTTCATTTCAGAAGCCAATTTTAAATGAAGCTATTGTTGTTAAAATTTTAAAAATATCTAACCAACGATACGAATTGTTCTGAGGCTCAGAATACCATATATGTTTTTTATTGGGCATTCCTGCATGAAAGCTGTTAAAATTTGTTTTCTTTCAAATTTCGAAATGAAATTTGTTTGATGTGCCTAAATTTCTATTGTTTATGAAAGTTTGGAGTATTGTGAGTTGAAGGAAGAAGAAGCACTCGAAATGCGATATCTCAGTCATCTTGATTTAATGAAAGAAGGCATGGCTAACTACTGAGTGAGAGTTCGATTTAGCCTCTCTACTACACCGCCAGATTGAGGATGGACATGTTCTCTGGCGATTGCATGAGGCCACTTGGTAAATTAGTCAGTCACGACTATCCCAACTCTGCTTCCTGGTTTGGTGCAGGGGAATGATCCAAAAAAATCTACTTCTATTCTTTATAAATATACATGATTGCTGGTGAGATTTTCCAGGTTCTGTTAACTTGCGGCAGATATCACTGGCCTCACACGACATTTTTGTTTCAGAAGTAATCAGAGCCGAAAGTAGTGCTACTTCACTTTTTTCAGAGTCTTCCAAAACCCAGAGTCACCCCCTTCAGGGTTACTCTGCCACTGGCTCTTAAGGTAGAATAAAAAATCATCCATCAAATATTTTGAGTTGTGTGAATTTACAAACCTTTCCGAACCCTCAGAAAAGCTCTGAAAAACATTAATACACGAATAAAACGGAACTATAAAAATAAAATTACATGAGCCTTTCCTTTCGCCATGGTTGGCATGTCAAAACCACCCCATCGCGACACCACTCGTTGACCGCCTCGCGGATTTGAATCATCGCCGACGTTTGTGACAGATACGGCTCACCGGGCGCACGTGATTTACTGGAGAACGTCCTAATTTAATTGCGAACAAATTGCGTTCGAGAGCGGAACCGGGTGATTGATCGTGTTTGGAATAATTATAACCGGGCGAGCAGTCGCTTATCATCTGGAAACGGAGTCCAACCTCAGTTTCGGGCGAAGCTGTGATATTTTATCGTATCGCTAGGACTTTGTACATAAATTATATAGCATTGACCGATTGAGAGGAATAATATTATTATTATTAGTTTTTTACATATCCATGAAAAGCTGATAGAACACCTGAGACCATCTCCAACCAAAATGGTGGAGGACCGCTGTGATACAGAAGATGTAGCTTAGATGGCAATGTAATTAGATTTGTAATTTCAAGCAATCTACAGTGATACCCTGTGTGCCAAAGACAACTTTATGTTTGTATTTATCTTGATACATGAGCTTGTTCATTTTTTTCTCTTTGTATGGTTAATGACGTTGTAAGTTTTTTGGCTTTGGTTCGCAAAAATGCAGCATCCAGGCAAATCGATTGACGAAGTGCAAAAGAGACCCCGAACCCAGACTTTCTCACGTCTACTCCAACGGAAGTAAAACAGCAGAACTCGTTCTTTATCACTCATCTGAAAAGCTTCGTTCATTAACACAGTGTTGTTCGTCAATTTCACTCCTATTTCAATAATAATATGTATTAACTTATGTATCTCATTCAAATATGTATCTCCCATAAAAATGGATTACCGGGTTCGAAGCGCACGGCAAAAGGCTGAGTTATTTGTGGACCACCTTGAGGAAACGTGCAAACCTAAACTTGAACATCCAAAAAGGAAAACTTGAACCAGACCAACATAAGTTGGGATTTTGGGCCAATCAAGCCTTTTAGACCCCCCGAGATGGAGGCAGAAATTAAAGCGTGGATAACAAGAAAGGCACCTGGATTTGAGCACCTACAAGGGATTTGCCATCTGCTGAAAGTGGATTTACAGCAACTTTGGCTGACGATACAGCATTCACGGCCCAGGGGGACACAGCAGAAGAAGCTGCTTACAAACTGCAAAATCACCTTGATAAAGTTACTAAATGGTCGCAGCAGTGGAGAATCCTACTCAATAACGGCAAATCTGCATACGTGAATGTTGCGTATAAAGATAGACAGATAGACCCAGTATGAAAACTTGGGGCTGGCCAAAAAATCCAACATCAAGCACATTCAAACTTTCCAAAATGGAATACGTCAATGCCTTGTGGTACATACGGAATGACGACATTCGTCGTGACCTAAAAACGGAAACCGTCAGCGAAAATGTATAGACCTATCCGGTGGAACAGCAGTGAAACAGTGTGGCGTTTGGATCGGACCACTCGAATTGTGTATTTCGCGAAATTGAGGACCAAAATGAATGGCTCAGGATGCTTGTGATTGGTTAAGCTGATTGGTTACCTGTCACTCCATTAACATATAATAAGCTGGATGTGCAGATGTTAGATGCAGAGCTAGATGTGAAGTAGCTAGATGTGCTGTGCGGCTCAGTTGTTATTTTATTCTTTCATAAATAAAGAATTTGGTAAAAATAAAAATAAAGAATAAAAATGAAATTGTATGCCAATTTGAATTTTCAAATTTTGATGTTACCACATTGGATTTAAGAACGTATCAAAATGAGGGAAATACGTCAAAACTCCCTTTTTTTTGGACATTTAGAGCTCAAGTTGTGACTCCACTTTGGAGTCTCCAAAGTTTAATTTCCAAACTCATCTCCCAAAGAGTTGGTTTTGTGTGGTGAGGAGAGAACAACGAAAAACCGCAGTTACATAATCAGCGGGACGAAAAGGAAAAACTGTCAGGTGTAACGAGCGGGGCCGACGGCGGGGAGCTGTCGCTGTCGTCGGGTGCGGATGATAAGAACGGGAGCCTTCAACGGCAATTGACAGGGAGGAGCGATATTGGACTTGATGTCATCTTGGAGGTTGGACGTGATTGAAATACAAGAAATACGATGAGGGTTGAAAAAGGGATGTAACCTCCCTTTATAGTACCATGGAAGCCCGAGGGCCCGAATTTTCTCTCTTCTCTCCTTTGCTTCCTATAATCAGTGACACGATGACAATCAATACAGTTTCGGTACAACAGGGAAATGTTAGAGAATAGAGAGTACGTACGTGTATAAATATGCCATTTACACTGAAAATACAACTCTGTAGGCGGACATCATTGTTGCTCCGCATGAACCATTTCAGTTAGTTCATAAAAAGATCTTTGATCAAACTTTTCATAAAGTACAGTGCTTAAAAAATAAGATAAGATATTTTCTTATTTGGCGATACATCAACACACAAAACAAACAATCTCTTAAATGCGTGAGGACTGAAGTCCATGGATGAATTATTTATATTTCTGTAAAAAAGGACTACGCTCGATTGTAGGGAATCCGATTAAAAAGCTCAGTGTCACATCTGGGATCTCTGACATTGGTCATTACTGCCAAACGAGGAGATGTATTTGCAACAGACAGCTGCAAAACTGCGACTCCTGGATTTTACACGGCTTGATTTGTGCGATATTTGTTTGGCATCCAAAGAATGTATCTGTTAGAAAGAATTAAGGTAAGTACCCAAAACAAGAGTAAATCGCCTTTGAATAATTTGAATTGGCAGGATTTTAATTGACTAAATTTTAATTATCGGCGGAGGTAGTAATGAGTGAAAGTGGCCGACTTCCATTCCTCCCTTTGTAGGAGGCACCTGAGATGATATGTGGTTTTCCGAGGGTTCTCCTGCCTCGCCTAACTTTGTTAACTCCGCCCGCTCCAAAGCCCTTCGAAAATGGCAACTTGTCCAATTGAAATTCTGCTCCCTCCCCATTCGCTTTTCTACCATTTCAAAGCTGTTCCCTCGCCACTGGTACCTCAGATAATGTCGGAACTAAATCGTTTCGTTCTCGTTGCATCACCTCTGAAAACAAACTTCTTTGATTTCTCAAGTGGTTCTCATTCAGAAGTGAGGGAATTCAACGAGATATAATGTGATAGGCTAGAAAATCTCCTGTAATGCATTCATTACTCAACATTTGATTTGATTTCTGGAATTTACCTTGAACCTAACCCTCCAAGTACTGGTTCTCTATTATACAATGATTTCTGTAGAGAGAGATAGATAGATAGAGAGAGGGAGAGACCCGAAGTTATCGATTTGGAACTCCCTGAGAACGGGACAAATCGCCAGAAACTGTTCGAGATCCTCCCACATTGCAGAGTGAGCATATCCCATTTTGCTTTTCATTAACAGTGTACGGTCGGCAGTTCAGCTTGAGCGAGTCAGCACGAACCCTGCAAACCCAGCGCAAGATGAACATCGACGCCTTTTGACCACCCATCGACAGATCGATACATCGCGCATCATGGTCTAATGGCCAATAGAAACAGCTTGCGAAAGCGACAGCCCTGGCTTTGGCCGTCTCCATACTTGCGGACATTACTCCCTCGCATAATTTTTTCAATTGTGCTCCTCATTCGTTGCGATTCTCAAACGCTTGGCCTTGAGAAACACTATGCCGCTCACTCAAATAACTCTTCGCACCAGATCAAGTTCTTTTTACCAATCTCAGTGGCCATCACCCGTGGAAATCGAAGGAGGATAACGTAGCTTAACAAAATACCTGAAGACCTGCTCCACCGCCTGATACTGCTTGTATCCCCAGATCTTGGCACCGTAACACAGGATCGACCTGGTAGTCGCCCTGAAGACTACTTGACATAAACTGGTATGCTTACATGTCCGAAGATAGAAGAGTAGCTACTTGCTATACTCATCCTTGCAACTGCAGCCCTTTCTTGAAGGTCTGTGTCAAAGGAGAGACCCGAGGTCAGCATTACTCCCAAGTATTTATATGAACTCACCACTTCAACAGGTGCTCCTCGATGGCTCCAAGATTAGCTTCCTCTCAGCCTTCCACCTCGTCTAATTACCATAGCCCTGGACATTCCCAGGTTTACCTTTAATGCCCACCTGTCACAAAATTCCTGAAGTGCGTCAATATTGCGTTGAAGATCCTCCGCTGATTCTGCCATGATAACCACATCGTCAGCAAACATCAGGATCTTTATTATAATTTCCCAACTGCCACTCCATACGGTAATGAACTTTGCAAGCCGTAAATATAGAAAGCAAAGAGTAATGGACTTAGCAATTATTTCTGTAGACTTGGGTAAATGTGTATCATTATTTTTCCGGGATCACATTTTCAACTAGACACCCGCGAAAATTGAAGTTCTCAAATGAACCTCAACCCATGCCTCACTCCAGTTATTACTTGAAAACCGTCCTACGCAAGTGTTCGTTTCAGAAATGAGGCGAACATAATTATCTGAGCTTGAAAAGATACGCGTACGTACTGTCACGCGGTCTTTAATGGATTTCGTGAACACAAGCTGGTAGCAATTAACGAATAAAGCGGGACAACCCGTGTGTAATCAGGATTTGCTCAACGGCTTCGCTTACCTAACGCGACGAAGCCGCATGAACACTTTTCTCTTGTCTTTTTCTAACGCCAAATTATTCGTTATTTCCTCTTTTATACTCGTACATAAACTCCTCTGCACGTGGCATAATTACGGGCGATGTATTTCAACTCAAGAGGAGTCAATGTGGGAAAAGTACGAGTGGTAATCATTATTCAAAATTTAATACTAATTTCACGAGCTTTTGGTAACTCTAGTGCAGTATTAATGAATTATTTGATCATCTCTACATAATGCTGTTTATTCACCGTCGTTGAAAACATAAATATTAACATAAATATAGTTCAAATAATGAAGAGTCCTCATGAACCAACCCACACTAAATAAATAAAGGGATGTCGGCTTCAACAGCCCTGGATATTATAACTAAGGTTCACAATAAATTGGGCATTCAAAATATTGGGTGCAAGAATCGATTATTTACATCGACTAATTAGTTGAATTTATTAAGGTTTCAATGTTGCCTTAGAAAAATCGATTCTTCGGTGTGTTGAATCCCTTCTCAATACGTAAGCTGTACATTTCAGTCTCGAAAAAAAAAAATAATAACCTAGGTACCACAAAATTTGGCATTGATATTTTCTGTTCAAAATAGTGTTTTTTTTAACTGTTTTTTGAGGAAATTCAGAATTTTTCATTATGTCTTTATGGTCAGATATTGTCTCAATGGGAATGCATACAGTGTTTGAAACTCAAGGTCGGATTCAAAATGTCCCAAAACAGATTTGTTTGGAAAAACGTTCCAAAAACTACACATTTTGGACCCATTGCAGTTGCTTATTTTCGAGGGTTTATTGCTGTTAAGACTACATTCCCTTTAGATTGGTCTTTACATTTGCATCGGGTTAAAACCTTAGCTGGGAACATGAGAGTTCAATACAAATTTTGGATAATAATCCAAAGTTGAACAGTATCAGCGGTCTGAACAAGTCGCGTTTCAAACTTTCACAAGAGGGAATAGTCGCTCTATCACTGCCAGGCGGCGAACCTAATTGATTCAACTTCCCCGAAGAGTTTGTTCTGACGGAATGCAAATTTCAACCAACTCACGGGACGAAGTGGAAGGCTGTTGTGGGGGGGGGGGGGTAATTATTGTGAAAAAGGAGTTTCTTAACCCTCAGCTTGGATGAGTTCCGCCTTAATTTCGTGGACTAGTACCTACTCTATGAAGGAAGGGGTTTGCTAACTATGAAAAGTTCAGTGTCATTAATAAAGGCTTCCGAGGGACAGACATTTCCGACGGAGTTTAAATAATAGTTCGCTAGCTGGTAACTGTTGGGAGTGCCAGAGGTAAAGGCTTTCATTTTGTTAAGAAAACTAATTACCCAAGGCATAAAAAAAATATATTGAAATCGGTTGGTTACGGAAAAAGTTTATGATAGCAAAGGAAATCTTCATAGAAGAAACGACAAATTGTTGTTGCTAGTTAGTCGTACATTGATAGTGTACTATATTAATTACAAAATCCACAGCCATGCAGCATGGCTGTAAGAGCAAATTTTCGAAGAAATAACTCGTTTTAAGTCAAATGTCTCCATTTTACTATTTTTATAACAAATTTTGACTCTGATTCTGGCTCTTTGACTTTGAAAGTTTATACATTATTCAACACTGAACACAATGGTGTAGTCAGAATTGTGATATCTCATTCCGTTATCATATTATACCAGATGAACCGTGAAGAACACATCAAGTAACAATCAAGTTTCTACATCTTCAAAGAGCTCCAGTTTGAGAATAGAATAAAATATTGTTCAGCGTAAAAATCCCACTGGTCGTTTTTGGATTTTATGGGGATCCCCCCCCCCCCTCCAACAACTGCCCTAAATCGGTTGCCAAGACGAATTTTCGTGTGCAAATTTAAACTTTTTATCTCAATTCTTTAACCCACAATAGCTTCATTTTCATCGAAAATTCGTTAAACGATTTTGTCTGACTGTATGGTTGGACGTGCTGATTTCTGTAGATGCTGCCAGTGTCCTTAATTGTCAAAATGGATGTTGCCTACACTTGTGGATATCTTCCATGTAATGGATGTAATGAATAAACGAGCTGAGTTATGGGATCCCGAGCTGAGTTAAAGGGCCTCACTCACGATCAAACATGGTTGGCAAACACGGTTCGTCAACCGCTATTGTCCAACCCGGTAGAGGTTTGACGTTGTTGCACCGATACGTTCAAATCTGGTTGTTGTACTTCTATCCAACAAGCTTCATTGTGATGTAATTAATGGTCAGTGGTTTATGGAGTAGCAATTACAATGGGTTTTAATCAACTTAGTTACATTCATCGCCTGATGAGGAGTGAAGTAGCCAAGAGAGAGAGAGAGAGAGCCCGCAGACAGAAAACAAGGTCTGTGTGGGCTAAACAGCGGCTGAGGAAGAAATATGCCCGTACTTGTGGGCGTAAATGAGCAGAATGAATACAGATCTTTTGAATGGGCTGAGGTGTGCCCCTCAAGACATAGCCATAGTTCAGGGAATCTTTTATATAGTTTAATAATACTCACTGAGAAAAGCCTTGGCCTCCGAGCTGGCGTCAATTCTTCTAAGTACAGAAAGCCACTATGTTATTCACAGAAAACGACCCTCACTACTCCGTTTGCTTTATAGTTTGAAGGTTTGAAGCTTCGCCACACGATCAAACTTGCTTGTCAAACCCCCGGTTTGTGAACACGTTTTCCAGCGCAGAAAACGATTAATCATGCTCGACGAGCGTGGTTGACAAACCATGTTAGTCAAGCATACTTGATCCTGTGAGGTGACCTTACCGTGAAGGTTCTTGACCCCCTATGGAATGCATTCTAATTGGAGGAGAAATGTGGTATTTTATTTCATATTATGAAATTGACGAAATTTATCAGCCCCAGGCACGGACGCCGTTTCTTCACAAATCAATAAAAAGGTTGATTCCCCTCTTCTATATCAGTACTTACATATTAAAATTTTATGTCTTTACTTTGGCATGCAAGCGTTTTACCATGATTTTCAAGTACAACCAATCCCTAACTAAGTAAATGTAACTCCGTCTGTGTGCATCCCACGGTAATCGTTCATCTCTCGTTCGGATCATCAGATAATAACCAGACGCACGTTCCCTCAGTGGCAGATGAGCTGTACACGATGAAAAAATGAGAGTAAGCAATGTAGTCAGCAACATAACTACGAGTTTCAGATTTGTTATTCTTTGTTTTTCTACTCTCCTCTGACGTGAATCACAAATCTGAAATTTTCATTATATATAATTTTTTTCATTATATTTTCATTATTATTTCCGATTACAAAAAAAAGCCGTTGCTACGGACATTAAATGTCCGTAGATAAATTTTATCTTCGCCATTATTGATTGTACAAAAATCGTTCACCACTCGTTGGAAAGCTCTCGATTTAACGAACATTTTTAAACCTAAGCGAACTTCTTGATTGTTTCAAGATGGCAAAGGTTGGCATCGAAATAGTTACGTAGATGTTAAATTGTTTCATGGAAATTTTTACATGGACGGTATCAAAGTCGTCCAGATCGAAATTGTTACATGGACGATATTAAGTCCTCCAGATCCGAAATACTGGATCTGGACTACTTTAATATCAATGTGTATTGGAAAAATTGGGTATAAATTATTCAAATGCTACACCATTACTCAGATCTAGAATCTAACGGGCTGTCGTGTAGGGAGCAAGTTGAGTATAGAACGGGTAACGGTGTTTACCAAACATTGTTCAGTTAATCCACTGATCTTTACAGCCCAGAGACGATAAAATGAAAGGACTCTCGGTATTTTGTGACCTATCAAACTGTTTGAACACCATTGATGGATGAATTTCGATGAATAGAATTGAAAGTAAAAGGATTGCGAGGAGACCTACTGATAAAACGGTTCAAGAGATATATGTCACACAGATGGCGTCAATAGGCGAGCTTCTCAGCAAGTCAATGGATTCGGATTATCATAAGTTATTATTATATAAGTTGTTATTATATAACAACAATAATAACAACAACAATAAGTTATTATATAAGTTGTTATTATTATAAGTGCAGGGAGTTTACAGTTCTGACTTATTTAAAATTATTCATTCACGTTACAGCTGTATTACAACATTTAGGTTTTTCTATTTCTATAATCACTACACATCACTCTCAATACTTCAACGTTTGGATGTTTGGCATCGCAACTGTCTATATCTGGAGACCAGCCGTTCCTACGTGCACAGGGTGCCTCTACAACACACCGCAGTCCTAAGCTGGTTTTGAAACGTTTGTGCAACCCCACAGTTGGCACCCGCAAGTCCAGATTGGTTTGATTACTTGCTGGTATAGAAGCAACTTATTGTGGTGGGTTGATAGCTCAGAGCTCTCAAGTTGAGCTCGTCTTTATTTTTCTTTACGTGGGCTTTCCAACTCAGCTTGCAGTCGAGAGTCATGCCAAGGTATTTCGCCTCCTTCGCATAAGGTACCGTTTGCCAGTTAATCTCTAATGGAGTTACGTCTGTGGAGATATATGGATGGATTTAGCTTCGTTCAACTTCATCCTCCATTGCCTAGCCCAGCTTAAGACAGTGTTAACAGCAGATTGTAGTTTACTGGTCGATTCTATAGTGGAGTTTCCAACTGCAACAATAGCAGTGTCATCTGCAAAGGTTGCTGTGAGTGTATCCACTGGTTGTGGTGGGTCTCTTCTATACAGTGAATACCTACAGTATGGGGCCAAAGACACTGCCTTATGGAACATCTGCACTTAACTTCCTCAGTTGACAATACTCCTCATCGTATTTTACTCTGAATAATCTGTACGCAACGTATGACTACAGAATTATTCTTGATCTACAGAAATACTGTACTGCAATCATGTAACAAAATTCAACATCTCGCAGTGCTGGTCATGACGGATCCCATCCACCCCTGACCGAAGAGGGCCGCTTTTCACTGAGACGAGGATATATCTATTGTAACATTGACCTCTGTTATTTTACAACCCGGTTTATGGCCTCTGCTCTCACAGAATGGAGGAGATTTGCGGTTGTGTTTTTAGCAACCTCGTAATCGCCGGTGATGGTGATGTTAACAGTAAATAATAGAGAGTTCCTAACGGTTAAGCTCATTATGGAAAGGCTGTATCTAGTGGCCTTATCTAAGGCGAGCAACTTTTGAATGCTAACCAAATAAGTCAGCTTTGACAGAAGTGGCCTAATCTGCAAGTAACGTCAACTCAACTTAGCACGACGCTAAGTGAATAACGATGGTAGATGAGTTAATTTTACACATATCAGAGAATCATTAAACACACACCAAACATTGAACACTTCGTGGAGAAAAGTTTGAGCTGGCGATGGCGACTACACGACTGAAACGCGACAAAAGGCGTTGTACTATTATCCCGGAGTAAGGTAAAAGACGATTCGTAAGTTTGTGCCTGGGGAGATATGTATGAGGTCGGATAGGGCGAACTAACGCAATATGTTCAAACTCAGCCGACGCGCATGCGCAGTTGAACTTATCTTTTAAGACTTATCCCGTAGGAACTATCTAATACGGATTTGGTTTCTACTTCTACGCATGCTGTGATGATGACTCGAACTTCAACGTATTGTACAGAAATAATGCATAAACCCAAATATATTGCTGAACGTCAAAGTCGTAAAAAAAGTGTATGAATGTCGGTGTGGGTTACATGAAAAACTCGCTCAATTGGTTTTTCAGTCGTTCTATTCAGAGTGTGCTCAAAGTGTAACAGCTGGGGAAACTAATTATATTCCAATAAAACGAAAAAAGTGTTCTCAGGAACCTATGGAAACTTGATCGATCCGTTTCAGACGGAATGAAATATAGTGTGGGATTGAGTGCTCTCCCTTGTACCCCAAGTCTTGTCTCGGGCCCTTGATTTATAACCTTATTATACTTAGGAGCCCAGATAAATCACTCTGAAGCATTATATTGCGTCAATTTTTCGAAGGAACCCCCTACTCGACCTACAGATGGAAAGGCTACGTGGGAAAGGGACTACCAGGAAAGGTACTTTAGGCTGTAGTTGAAGTAATAAATAAAGTGAATGTGTGACCTGCGTCTTGAATATTTGTGCCTTTGGGTGATTCATAACTCTACAAGATGAAAGGATGAGATGGAATCCTTCCAAGGATTAGGAAAAGAAGGACTTTGGGCATACTGCGAGAGCCGGAGGTCTTGTTGTTCTCAAAACGTCAGCTTAACTATTGTTAGTAGGCAACGAAAAAATAGGAAAAACCGTAGAGGAACCGTTGTAACCAATGGAACGAGACAGTAAAACTGCCTGAACTCGAAATTGCTGGGTTTAATATTTCAGTGGCGGTCCCTTCTGGTTTCTGGTTGTCAGTAAGTTATGCTGGGGAGATCAAACTACGCCAACGTGCAACAAAGTATTCAAAGGCCTTTATCAACTTAGGAGATTAGCATATCATCTATCGCAGGATGTCAAGTTGAAATTAGTTCAGGCAATGCTGTTTCCATTACTGTGCTATTCCATAAATGGATCTTACAACGAAACAATTTAATAAATTACAAGTTGCGCAGAACGCCTCTCTGGGATTTGCAATAAAAATACTATTGTTTGAGCATGTAACGCTGCACTGTGATAAGTTGGGTTTGTTGAAAATAAAAGAATGGAGAACCTTCCGTGGTAGAGTATTGCATTAAAAGACATTGAGAAATAAAGCTCACGATTATTTGTACAATAAATGTGAATATAATATAATTAATAATATAATATAATACATATTATGTCTGATATACATAGTAGAAGCACTAGATCTGCTGAAAGTTATTACAAGTTCCAAGCGCAGAACAGCCATTTACGCTCAATCGTTCAAGATTCGTGCGATACAAAATTATGAGCATCTTGATTTATTCAACTAATATTGTAGAAATGTTCGTCTTCCAATACAGGATTGTTTCAGTGTAATAATAATTATAATGAACTCGATTAAAACCGTCAAGTAAGTACCTATTTGAATATTGGTATAAATAGCCAATAGCATAGAGAAGCCATTAAATTTCATTTGATTTGTTGAAGTTTTATAGAGCTTGTTTCCTATAAAACTTCAGCAAATCAAATGAAACATAAACTTCAATAAATCAACATAAATTTTATGGATGCGTTGAATGACCAAATACTAGTCGTTGTTGTGACGGTTTTTATTCACGACGTTTCTGCCCAGGAACTGGGCCCTATTCATGTGGATATCTACAAGGAAAGTAGAATTAATATTATTTTGAACAGCAATGTGGAGAATAGCAGAGATGGAATGCTTATTATGTATGTTACAACTAATGACATTTGTTGTGCTAAGTGGGTACTTACATTATGAGATGAAGTAAATGTCACATCGGGGATTTGAACAGGGGATAGCACACGGTAACAATTTTATGTTGAAGAAGTATTTTTAAATTTACTGATTTATATTTTTGACGTTAATTTGTATAAATCATATCTTGTAAAAAGGTGGAGATGACTGCAAGGTGCTATTTATGCAAGTAAATAAACGTATTCAATCAATCAATCTTTGTACGTCTCGTTATCGTAATTAATGATGGGCTGACCCATGAATGTTGAATCATAAATGAATCATGGATCAAATAATCGTTTAAATTATAAATTATTCGTCATTTTCTCCTGTATAATAATTCAGGGCTTTTTCTTGTGCCTAATTATTTCGGCCATGATATTTATAACAAGAAGTTGCTAGCAACAGGCATATTCACAATAACATTCTGTCCATAGGCACGAAAAGTATTTTTAAACAGGTCCTTAGATATCACAAAACCATGTGAGGTTTGAATACGCTGTTACCCTGTACTTTTGAACTTTTGCCTGAAGTTTTCCCTTTCGATTCGCGTTGAAGATGATTTTATTTTTCGGTTTTACTTTTGAACGCTCATTGTCTTACGAGTATATTGATACATTTTATTTGAGTGCGCTCGAGCATTAAATTACCTACTCCAGTCATCCGGCTGTATAAAAAAACACAGGGCTTACAGATTTAAATATAATAACTGAAAAATTGTCTGTTAAGAAATTCCTGGCCTCACTCAATTCAAGAGGATTGAGAGAGAAATGTGTTATGTCCTCAGGTGCTCTCTCCCGAGTTGTCCCCACCCAGTTCTTCACTGTTCACGGGAAAGTGCTCGGTGAAAAGGAGATGTGGATGTTTGAGAACGGATTCCACTGTGAACAAGGTGTGTTCTCTCAGTTCTTACTGGCAGAAATAAGGGCCTTAAGTGAATAGTATTGTGATGTGTGGGCGAGGGGCGAGGACGTTAAGAGTGTTAAATCTACCGATGACCTGAGGATGACGTGCACTCGAGCTACGGTTGAAGTATTGTGGCAATTGAACGCCCCTGTGGTCTTCGTGAGGTGGAATGGCACAACAAACATTTTCGTAAAACCTGAGGAGAATTCAAGTCTGGTGCCAGGCTTTCTAATACTACCCTGCAATGTTAATACCTAGTGCATGGTTTTGCTTCAATAACTTCAAACTACACCTGTGTTATTAATACCTGATCCAATCGTATACGTCCATATTGTGGTGAGTGAGAAAGCAATAATCCCACTCAATGTATATTCAAAACCAATCCATAAATACCTGAGTTCTATTACCAGCTCAGTGATGGACTCGTTGAAATTTTCAAACGAATTCCGAGCCGATGATGAATTGAGGAATTATAAATTATTCATACTATTTCCCGGTGTGAAAATTGGCCTGAAGTTTTACCGTTTCATTTACGCTCAAATTTGGGATTGGTTTTCGGTCCTTCCTTCTTATTGTGAAATAATGTTTTTGTTTACTTCAGCAGTTTTAAATCACTTTGCAGTTGTTGTCTTTTATTTGAATGAGCAAACTTATCATCAACGATTTTCAGAATTGTTATCTTTCCTAATTCGTTTCTTTGAGCTGCTTTTACGGTCATTAGATAGTACTTCTCAAGAATCAATGTACGTGGAACGTCCAGAAAGTACGGTTACCACGTGTGTTGAAAATTGAAAAATGAATATATTTAAATGAAATTTACAAGATAAGTGTCAAACATGTCATTATTGAGGTCAATATATTTTTGAAGTCTTGGGATCAATAATTGATTTTGTGTGATTTTCAAAATTATTTTGTGTCTACCCGTAAATCGCGAATCCATGTTTCGACAGCATACTGGACCTCCTCGTCATTTGAAAATCGTTGCCACCCATCAATTTATTGAAAAGATGATAATCTGATGGTGCCACATCCGAGGAGTGGGATAGTTGAGTAACAATATCCCAACCGAATGAAATAAGCAGGTTCTGAGTGAGACGGGCGGTATGTGGAGTAGCGTTGTCATGAAGGAGTGACACACCACAAGTCAGCATTCCTCTCCTTTCGTCCTTGATTTTTTTTTTTTTTTCAACTTCTTGAGAGTTTCACAGTATGCAGCTGCATTTATCCTGGTTCCTTTGGGCATAAAATATACCAATAATATCTCTTTCCAGTCACAAAAGACAGCCATATTTGAAAGAATAATCTGCCATGCCTGATATCAATATCCATGAATATATTTAAGCCTAATGAGCCCGACAATGAGGACACTGGCTCGTGACGTGCAGATTATTTCTCCCCTTTGCGTCATTTAAATCTTGAATAAATCTTGACGCGGCATTCTGGTGAATGCACAATACCACTTCCCATGCAATCCCAGAATTGGTTCTCGGAAGTTAACCAACTATTTAGTGATTTCGAGCTCCATTGCAATAATAACTATTCATGTTTTTGGAAGGTGGGTAATGAGATCATCAATATCCCTAATTATAACCATCCTATTCAGTGCTCTGGCATTTTTTTTTTTTTTTGCATAGTACTTACTGGCTCTCAACTAAATTTTTTTTTTTTTAGCAAATTTGGCGAATTTGGCTCTCATTTGAAGAAAAAGAAGCTATTGTTCTCAATCCAAAATTTTCAAAACTAGAATTTCCCAAAACATTTTCATACCAAAATCCGTTCCAGGCCATCCTGAATTCACTGCCAAAAGACATTCCCCAGACAACAGAACAAATCTGTCTTGGCAATCGAAAGGCTAAGTTCGTTTTTTTCGGGTTTTGGGGGATTATAAGGGGGTGAGAGGAGGGGGAAGATTATCCATAGATTAGCCATTTTCAATGACTGGATTTTTTCCTTTCTCCAAGATCTTTTAATCCCAAATCTCAGAAGCTGATGAATAATATCAAGCCGAGTCTTACCTCGACACGTCCAGCTCGCATTATATTTTACCTGTTTCCGTTGCGGTGCCATCTTTCCTCCTACTTGACTAGTTTCAGCCTTGAAAGTTTCCGTTGCTCACTCCGCAAGTACATTTCAAAACCCCCATATTGAAGTCGAGAACGATATTCTGCCAACTTTCTGTCCCAGTTCTTATTTCTGAGAGTTTAGTTCTACCGAAGTTTCGCCGACTCAATTCAACTTCACCGTATCTTCTCGATGATGTTCACGTCCGAGCTAATGCGCGAATGTTCCTGAAAGCTCCCCGACGGAACGAATATTTTGGTATTTTCTTATTTTCCTAAACCGCGAAGAGACTTTGCCATTGAAACAGCGTCTTCCTGGTGAACAGGGATTCGTAGCAGTGCTACTGAAATCGATAAGAAATCATATTCTTTTGAAAACATCAACGAAGTTAATAATATCATTTTAATTGTAATATGAAATTGAACGACAGGGATATTCGGGTACCGGAATTCGGACACAGGAATTCCGGTACCCGAATATCCCTGTCGTTCAATTTCATATTACAATTAAAATGATATTATTAACTTCGTTGATGTTATGTTCAACATATTATGTTCAAATATAAATTTATATTTCATATTTATTGATCCATACGAATTCCATCAAGGAAGGGAAATGTAACAACGGTTCTTCTGGACAAGTTATCATACCTGTACGTAGAACTTGACGATATGAAAGAAATAAACCGAAAATCGTACTTCTGCAAATTATTAATCTGTTGAATGGAAGACTTATTATGAAAATTTATAATAAGCGTTCTATTCAACAAATTATTAGTAATAATAAGAATAGATTAATAATTTATATTTAATATTCATCCGAAGTTTGTATTCGATACATCCGAAGTTTGTATTCGATATACACGAAATTTTCATTGTGTGACCATTATAGTTATACCATATTATAATTATGTGCTTGAGATGTAAAAATGATGGCATATGCATTATTTCGAAGTTGTTCATATACAAATTTAGCCACCCTCTGGCACAGTTATAATCAAACCTTCCAACAGGTATTTCTTAACGTTAATTTTCTTGTTTCTTGCAGAGTAAAGCAACTTATTAGGAGGGGAACAGAAGGAGGAGAGCAACATGGCTGCGTTCGTCGCGAAGCAGATGGTCGGCAATAAGCTGAACGCCGTCAAAGGTGAGAACCAACCATACAAGTGTTTAGTAGCATAATTACCGTTAGTTTAAAGAGGTAGTTCCTTGAGCACACGTGCACGTACATCAAACAGTACTCTTCTACTTTTATACTTGTGCAGTATTAGATATGGTGATGCACCGAATTATGCAACTCGGTGCAACCTGGTGCCACGTATTTCCTGACATTGACAACAATCAGTTGATATTCGAGCAGGGTTCAGCTATCAATGATATTGAATGGTTTATGAAATATAGCTATCAACAGAAAGTCATCATATTTCAGAGCAGAGATCAAAAAAGCGGGAAACTATTGCCTAGATCGATTGAAATTCCTATTTTTCGACAATAAGTAGTGATAAATTGTAAATACGAATCGAGCTCCGAAATTGATTTTCTTTTGTACGAGTACAATGTTCGATTGCATTGAAAATGGTACTATATTGAGGGGACACACAGATTTTGTGTGAATTCAAAAAATTGTTTTCATACCAAATTTGTATGAAACTGAACATTAAATGTTCAATTGTGTTCATGTCGAGTACCTGAATATCATCCGAAATTGCAACTTCCCTGCCAACCGGCTCAAACAGTTTTGATGAAATTCGTGTGAGGTACTTTAAGCAAGTAGAAAGTACTCATTTATAAATGACCATATTTTCTATAGATACTTCTTTATCATTTAATAGTTAAAAAATCGAAAAATTACACAGTTTAAAAAATACTTTTAAAAAAGTGCACTTTGTTGCAAATCTCATTTAGAATCTCATTATAACTAGTGTGTTTCAGCTGAATAAAGACAAGTTTCAGACCAATTAATCGATTCGGCCGGTTGGATGCAATAGTTTATCGGGGGGCTGCTGTTTAGTCGACTAGAGAAGTAAATCCATCGTCGATAGCTCAACAGCAGAACAACTCGTTCACAGTTCTACACTCCGGCGAAGTCGAATTCGTTTCACCCAGGGAATACGAACAACCGTGCATTGTGCCGATTTAATCCTCGAAAACATTTCCCGGAGCCCCTCGGAGAGAGTGGGTTACCCTCGATAATCGATAACACCCCCTTCGGTTCCCCCTCAGAGATTTACGGGTACATTTTTCGGTTCATTAGCCTAAAGTTGTGGCCAAAAGCTATGAAACCGCCTCTGGAGAGGTTGAATCAAATGCGATGACCCGTAAATTTAATCTTCTAATCTAATACCAAATGCATGCAATCTAAACTGGTGGAGCGTGGATTTGCAATCACCCAGGTCCAATTCCCCTTCGTGGGAAAGGGGCATTATTAGTATACTCACTTGTTCTACCATATAAACGTGAACGCCAAGTGTGATAATGTGAGGGTTATTCATCTGAAAACTACATTCTTTCACTTTATGAACACTACGCCCAGCGGCCAAGAAACCCTTTCATTTGCATATTGAGTTCAAATTGATGTAAATAAATAATATTTGATAATATCAATATTATGGGCCTCTTTCATTTCAAGACGTAAACTAAAAAGTTGAATCTAATATTTACATAAATTAAATAATCAAAGTCATTGATTAATTAGCTTATAACATAAATTGGTCACTTCTAAGCCATGTTCCCTTAATAGGTTCATCATTAACTTGTTTCATTGACGTGTTTGATAATCGGGGCGAAACGCAGCTACTACTTCTTCAAGCTTCTACTACAGCTATTAAGAATGTTGTAAATTCTTCGAGAACTCTTGAACGTTTACAATATTGCGTTCACGAGAGAGTCTTGATAAGGAGTGAAACTGACATCCCGGAGAGACGGCTAATGGGGAAACGGATCGAGAGTGCAAATAATTTGTTTTTCGTTCACAGTTCAATTAAATAAATTGGTTTATTCAAGAATTAAACGAGGGAAACACTTTTTCGCTCCAACCGTCCCCAGCAGGATCGGAGAACTTTGTTTGTTCGTTCGTCGATTACTTTAAGTGTTCATTAATTATTCAAGGGATTGAGGGCCTGCTTTCCCTTACCCACCCCAATATGAATATTATTTGTTTAAAACCAATTTTGAGGTGAATGACAAACTCGCATTTACATAATATGTTTTTTATTCTATATTATTTTCTTCTATATTTTCTTCTATATTATATTCTTCTATAATATGTTTTTTCTTCTATATTATTCTAAAATATTATTTTCTTCTATATCCAAGAAAAAAATACCACATTACTTAGTTTTGCTTTCATTTATTTTCCTTCTTCATGCAAAACCTAGAAAGCCTCCTGTAGAGCCTCCAGACTTCGTCCCAACAAAGCAATGTCATCAGAATATTCCACAACCTGTCATGTTCTGTCTACAATTGTGCCTTTCTTACATGCATTCCTGGCAGCCTCGTGCAAAGCCAAGTTGAACAGTGTGGCAGACACCGAATCTCCCTGTTTGGCGCCCGAGTTTACCTCAAAGAGTTCCCCGCAATGGTTACCAATCATTACCTTCAAAGTGCTTCCTTGGAGGGTCATTTCAATCAGTCTGATCAACCTTTCAGGAATCCCATTTCTCTTCAATGCGCGCATTATCCCTACTCTGCTAAAACCATCGAATGCGTGTTTGTAGTCTATAAACAATACGTGCCTCAAAATGAAAATTGGATCAAGCGTTCTTTTATTCATGCGAAAACCACGTTGGTAGCCCCCAAGAGCTCCCCCGTGTAGCCCTGAATTCGCCAAAGGAGGATATTGGACAGTATTATACAAGCCACATCCAGTAAACAGATGCCTCTGTAGTTACAGCAGTCGAGCCTGTCACCTTTCTTATGTATCGGAACTATTAAACTAGCACACCAGTCAGTAGGCATCCTCTCTTGGGTCCAAATGAGAAGAATGAGGGAGTGTAACGATTCTTTACATTTTCCCCCTCCATTCTTTAGCAGTTCTGCCACGATTCCGCGTTCTCCTGACGCTTTATTATTTTTCAGTTTGCTGATGGCATCTCGTACCTCAGTTAGTGGCTCTGGGCCGGATTGTTCAACTGGCACCTTATTCCCTCGCATCATAAAAGTTTTATTTAGTAATTCGAGAGTGTGTCTCACATTAGGAAATATATAAATACACTTTTTATATCACTCATGTGTGTAGTGTAGAAGTGAATATCGTCCAAGTAAACAACCAACTTACATTACAATACGGATAATCACGTTGCTCTCCAGTATTGTTTCAAGACTTCATTGAATGATTTGATTAAGATCGTTAATAAGTTTGGTTTTCATGATTGCTTGTTTTAGGGTGAAACACGGGTTTTCTTTGTTGGAAACAGGCGAGAAAGTTGAAGTGAAAAATGCTATTGTGTAAAATCCCTAACCGAACGGAATTTGGTTTAATATTCTCGAGCCAACATCATGCGTTGAGGGGAAAATAATATCGGAGAAAAAGTAAGGTGAGGTTATAAAAGAAAGTTGGTCGGTGGGAGGAGAGAGGGCATCTGATTAGAATACTTGATTAGGCTTAGAACTACCAATCAAAAGACGGCTCCGAGAGGGTTTTTGTTAAGTTATAGAAGTAATCTTGGAGGCCGGTACCGTCTAAAACAGACGGCACAACTGGGTGATCTAGAGGAGACTGGCGTGGGGAGTATTGTCGAGATAGGAGAAAGCGGAAAGAATAGGAGTTTCTTCGGAGTTGGCATGAACCTCCCTGTTTGTGGACAAAAGGGCTGGAGTTTCTGAATGATGAGTTTGTTTGATTCTAGTAGGGAGTCGGGAAGGTAAGAGGCACGACGTCGGAGGAGGGATAGAAGCGGAAATTAGAGGCAAAGTCTCTTGAAGAAGGATAAACTTTGTGGAGGTCTCTAAGTGACATCCTCTCCTGTTCAAACCTGACGAGTTCATTATAAACAGGTTGGTAGTTAGTAGTTAGCCGGTTAGATGGATGGATGATCTCCTCTTGCCGGGAAGGGTTCAAGTTTCTACTGGGAAGCTCTCGATCGACTTTACTTCTGGGTTGATACTGAGCGGGCTGAAGACTCAATGAAAGCGGCTTTCTCCCGGTATCCGATTAGCGTTATTGAGAATTGCCGAAGGAAACTTATAAAATATCGAGGCTACAAGTTTTAATGGGTGGTTTCAGGGATTTCTCAACTCAAGATGAAAGCTCCAAGACATCTTGGAGTTTGGTAAAATCTATCCTTGAAGGGAAGCAGTAGAAACTATCAGGGAAGCTGTTCAATAGAAACTATCTCTACTTAAACACGAGAGTCAAAGGAGTCAAATTATAAGATTCAATTAAAGATAGTAAGAGTCAGATTAAAATTAAATGAGGATATAATAACACGTGATTGAAGGCTGCTGTATATGCAGTCTTTGTTCAAAGATAGAACAATAGATTAGTGTAAATAACACAACTGCCTTGGGGTCCTATCGTAACTAAGTAGATCAGTTTTCGTAGCATAAGGAGAGTTGAGATGGAGGGGCTTGTCGCTCATAGTGCTTTGCGACTTTCGTTTAGCTCAAACTTCTAATAATTCAGCGTCAGTTTTAGGTGTAGAACTATACCTATTGAAATGTCGCCCGTGTGTTGAAATGTATATTGAAATGTGTATTGAAATGTTTCGCTTGTTTGTTGATTTGTCTCTCGTGAGATGGATTTTACTGGATCCTATAATTTAACGCTCATTCATACCATTGAGCAAATTAATTTTATCTAGGAATTTCGTTTGAGACGAGGAACGTGAGAATTTCATCATATTTCTTGTCCCAAAACTTCTACTTGCTTTCTGAGACTCGTGTTTTCTCTAGACAAGCTGGATATTTGTCACTCGATCTGATTGATTCTGAACTATTACGGGTTTCAAACAGGTTCTCTTGGGGAAAAGTAGATGGGTTCTAGGGACCTGGTAATTCCACTTGAAGGAGAATGCAACCACTGTTCGGTTTCTGGGCTTTCATTGCCATCTTCAGACCGCAATGATATGGCCTGATTGACTAAGAAAATTGTCAAGGTGGCATTGCCTGAAGCTGGTAGATTCTAAAATGACTCACAAGAAGCACGACTTGGTTTCTTCTATTTATTTCCCAGTTAATTAGATGGAAAAACAAAACCTCATTTTCCTTACGAGTCAGCCTCTATAAAGTGTCCGAGGGGAAGGGACTTGATAGTGATGACTAATACCTTTTAAACCTCCCGAGCCGGAGTAACTTGCTGTTCCTTTATCTCCTCACAGCAAAAGTCAAGAATAAAACGTGGAAACTCCGTGGAGAACTGTCAGGTTGCAAAAGGAGGTTTATTGTATAATAAACCCACCGCCCGTCACTTGGAGCTACTTGGGTTTCAAGACGAGTTTTACGCAGTTTTTCTTAAAAGTAAAAATGTTCTCTATTAGTCTTGAAAACACACCCAGGGATTATGTGGGGCGTAGAGTGTCATACCCAAGTTTCATAACCACTTTCTGCGGTACTATCGGCTATGTAATCGTACGCCTGCATTCAATAAGTAGATACCTACCTAAGTAACAAGAAATATAATTTTTATTATATTGTAAACATGGACTACATAGGTGTAAGGTACATAGGTTAATAAGTAAGTAGGAACGAAACAAAACGCTGCAAATGTTTCTACAAAAGTTTATTATCTCCTGTACAGATGACCCTTCTGTCTAGATCACTGATTTGTATACAATATCCTTGTGAATCCCGTAACATGCGAAACAACTGGAGTTATGCACTTAACTACTATTCAAATAAGAATATAGGATGATTTATTTATATAAAAGAAAACTGTAACGATTTTCGATCAATTATAAACAAGATAAATAATTCATAACTAATTTGTATTTATACCATTCTAGGGTCTTAACTTGTACCTACACGTGGAAGTACAATGTCGAACTAGGATATGTGCAAGGCTCATTCGTTCCAATATTAATCGATCTTTTCGAATCAAAAACTATTTATTTATTTATTTTTCATATTTTCGTTGTTTTCCAGTCGAAATTAGGTAGTGTCCTAAGTTTATTCGATAATATCGATAATAATAATTATAATTTAAGCTCCTACATCCTATTCGAACAATATTTTACCTCATAATTCTATTAATTTCGTATAGTTATGGGGCTTTTTAAGGACATTGTATACAGATCAGTGATCTAGACAGAAGGGTGATCTGTACAGAAAATCTGGTCCATTGTGAACCCATTTGCAGGGTTGTTTTTCTTCGATTTTCTTGAAACGTACACCCAACAAGTTTTTTCTGGGTTCATTCTATTATTACGGATAGGTACCACGAATCACTCATATTACTACGAGTACTTGCCACTTGGCACCGTTGAGAACTCATACGGCAATATAACAATTACGTACAAACACTTCCACTACATTATTCTTGCATTGTCATGTGAGACGCCTACACTCGTGTCCGCGGTTGAATTCAAACAAGTCTGAGCTTCCCACTGACAATTTACAAGTCCGTTTTATATTACAACCTCATACAACGGCAGGAGATTGAAGTTACTCATTCGCTATAATAAGTTCGCCTCATCTCAAAGCTCGCCCCCCTGATTTCCTCTTGGTTTAAGAGTGAACATGTTCTTTTTGATATTTTAATTAAAGTTAACGTAACGTTCTTGTGAAGTGGTACCTGTAAACTAAGTGAATCCTGGTTTTCACTGAACGCTCTGTTTTCTCCGAGTTTCGCTTTAATTTATTCTACAGAATGTTCTTCATTGAAATTTGTATTACCACAAATGAGATTGGTAACAAAGTGTACTTTCTTTCATTAAAAAAAATTTTACAACTGTGTTCCATTTTTAATTACTAATTTCGCCTGAATACTTTTTATTCGTGTATTCTTTCAGAACGAGGTATTTTACTTGTGACTATTCATTTGCGCTTATACAGAAATCAAAGTTGGAATTTCCCCTTGTAGTTCTACTCTTCTTGTGAGTAGAAACTTCTAAACTCACAAGAATTTCATCAAAACTGTTCAAATATTTGTTTTCAAACATTTGTATGGAATCAAATTCTGGAATTCACTATCTATATGCGCCAATCGGAAATGTGTACCTAGAAGTTCGCTGTCGAACATTGTGAAATTTTTTAGGTTACTTGCATATTCAATCTACCTCAAGGTTTCCCAATTCCCCGGTAATATTATAATGCTTTTCCTCATGCATAGATCAGCGTCAGGGCAGCCTCTGCATTGAGAAAAAAAACCTCTAAAAACCTTGTTATTTGTATGAATTTCTCGTATCAATACCGTATGATGGTTCCGTAAACGTCAATGAATTATTATTGAATTATTCAAGTTTAACGTTACAATTGAGTCACACTACACTCTCTCCATCGACACATTTTAAGGGCCGCTAGCGCCATTTCCCACTAAACGGAACATCTGATGTCGTCCTTGACCAGCTTCCGGCAGATCGCAATCTGAAGGGCCGGCCTTCGGCCGAACGAAGCCTTCGCCGAAACGTCCGAGATAAGGGTCGATAAGGGATCGCACAGATAAGGGCAGCTGTGTAAGTGGCGTTCGATGTAGTTTCGCATCTCCGCCCTTCAAACCGAACGTGACTGCTTTCACCGTCTCAAATGTCTCTGGCCACTTACCATTTATCTCCTCCTGCCACTTATCCTGCCGAAAGGACGCGCCAAGGGGTTGAAAACCGTTCGAGGGGGTTCCGTTGTGGGTTACCGGGGAATTAGATCTTCAAAGAATGGACCCTTCCATTGGGAGAACTCCGTCGTTTTATCTGTTCTTGGGGGATTCTTATCTCCAGTTAACTAAACCGAGGTAATTTCGAGACTTACTCCGCGCCAGTCTGCTTCCATTTCAGTTCTTTTCGGACGATTTAAGTCAGCGTGCAATAGTCATTCGTACAGAATTTATGACATGACTTGGTGAAATCACATGACACTGTTGTTTATCCATGTATGTATACATGTGCACCTACAGGTGCTGAACCATCGAAATAATTCGGTTTTGGCTAGGGATGGGTATCGAACACTCGATATTTTAAAACATTTTATGTTTTTCTTTAGATATCGATGTTTTTCTTTGAACATCGATGTTTTCATCCGATGTTTATCACACATCGATGTTTTTTTCTTCCTTTTTCTCAGAATACCTGTACTTACAAACCTATTTTACATTTCAGTATGTTAGGCACTTTACTTACTTATTTGTTATTTTACCTACCTCGACAAACGGCCTCAGCAACAACACAATCCCCAGCCAATTGGTCTTCACCCCAGCAAGAAACCAAGATGCAAACTTTGTGCGAAGATGGAATGTGGTTGTTACTTGAGATCTGTGAAATGTGGTTCTTTCTTCATGGTTCATTTGCTCTAATCTGATAACGGAATGAGATATCGCAATTCTGACTTCACCGTCGTGATCAGCGTTGAAAAATTTATAAACTGAGCTGTTACTGGACACAAAACCAGTTATTTCTTCGAATATTCACTCTTATAGCCACGCTGCAAGACTGTGGATTTTTTAAATATAAATGAATAGGTACCAACCTTTCTCATGTTAAATTTTTTTCAAATAATAAGAAAAATTACTAAAACAATTGACTGCTAGTTAGGTACTTGTAAGCCATTAATTAAGGTATTAATTACACAAAATCCGAAAATTTTTCGGAAAGAACGTCGATGATTTTAAAACATTTTTTAGACGATGTTTTTTAGGAATCGATGTGTAATATCGATGTTTTTCCAACCGATATCCATCCCTGGTTTCGGCATAATTATAGATCAGAGATTTTTTCATTAATTACCACACTGCTGCTTGAATAGGTAGTTTTTTGTTTACTCAAATAAGATGAAAAACGCGAAAAACTTGATTTTGTTCCGGATAGAGGACTATTCAGTTGGGATGAAAAAGACCTCCCAAAATCCAACTCGAAAAATACAAAAACATGCGGGAATCGCCGATTTTGATCCGGGTAGAGCTATTTACGAGCTATTTATTCGTATTTGGCATGAATAGAACATTCGATTAGACCAAGAACAGACTCGAAAAAGACGAACAATGTGTTTCAAACGGTGTTCTGATATCGAGTCTCTTGTTCACAGATATCTGAGTCTATGGAAAAAAGGTAATTTTGAATAATTATTGATAGGTATTTACTATTATAAACGATCGATGCCGATAGGTCCAAGTTGAAACCCCAGAACATTTCAAATTGAAGTATAAAAGTGTATACTCACTTAAAGTATAAAATTATTTAATAATTTATGGCCGAACAATTTATTCGAACAATATTTTAGCTCATTACTCTACTTATTTTGTACAGTTATGGGACTCACAAGGATGTTGCAGACAGATTTTAGATCTGTCTGTAGTAATCTAAACAGATGGGTAGATCTGTAGAGAAGTAATAAATCGTTGTGGAAAAGTTTTCTGGCGTTTTTAGTTATGTATTTGAAAGCCTTTCTAAAATAAG
The DNA here is from genome assembly GCA_963920205.1 of Stenodema calcarata. NCBI lineage: Eukaryota > Metazoa > Arthropoda > Insecta > Hemiptera > Miridae > Stenodema > Stenodema calcarata. The sequence continues at coordinate 7,750,904 of OY986053.1, read as the reverse complement.
TCAGGAACGAGTGACAGAGGGCGATTCATAAATATTCCTTATTTCCCAAACGACCCTCCATTATTGGAGCCCTACTTCCTTTATAATTTCAGAAATGAGACATTTTAAGAAGAGTTGCTGCAGGGCTCTGTTAGATATTTGGAGATGTAAACCCCTTCAGTAAAACTCGAACCATTAACAACCCTCTTCCACAATATTTATTCATCATTATTTAGCGAGATGAATCTTCTCGCCAATGAAAACCGGGGCCGGTTATAAAACGTCAGGAGGAGGGAAAAAGGTTGGGGGAGTCGAGGGCCCGAAATAAAATGGTCTTGAATTCGGGATTAAAACGGCATTTGATAAGGTGTTACAAAGATGGAAAAATACTTACAAATGAGTGGCCATTTAGAACCCTCCCGAATTCCTCTCTATAATTTGTCTTACGGTTTATTGCTTGTTCAAGGGTCGTTGGGGAAGCTGAGATAAATAATCAGAAAGGTGACCCTCCATCTCGGGCAGCGGTCAATTGACTAATCCTGCTTTTATTGAATATTGGCTTTATTGAGACAAATGAGAACAATTCTCGGTCGTTACTCACCCAAATTGTGAATTTTCGAGGTCAATATGAGAGGAAGTACTAATATGGCGCAGCCTGTTGGTTATTAGGACGTCCCTCCGTTGCAAAATAGGACGTCATCACACTTTGCTTTGTTATTTTCAATCATTTAATAAAAACCACCCCTCAAAACTGATGGGCTTGCGTTTCGAACTAGGAAGAATTCAAAAGAGTTATATATTTAAGTGGTCTAGGTCTCCAGTTGTTTAACTTTTCGACATTTTATGTTTTTGGTGGTCTAAGTGGTGGTGGAAGACGTGTGCACGAGACTTAGGTACAGTCTTCGTCAAGGGATTGTTATTGAAAAATACTCAAAAATAAACAGATCTATTCATTCGGGATAAATATACCATCCGACGAAGCCATAATTCGGCACAAGAAGATGATACGAAATCGATTTCAGCTTAAAGAGATCCATTCACGTGGGATGAAGATGGAAATGCTATTTTTATTGTAGCAGTTTCTTCACCCCATCATTCCAGCAGTGAGCAAAAAGATACTCGCCGGTAGAAGAGTGAGTACTGCTAATTTGGCCATTAACTGAACATCAATTTCGTTAATAGTTTTTCCCTCCACTACAAGATCTTTTTCCTGATCGTTTACCCTCGGATTTTCTACCCTTCATTCGTTTTTTTCCCGTACAAAATGATGTTCTGAGCATTTTTGCCTCCTCATTGATGGCGATGAAAGTGAACATAACCAGACCAACCGTTCTCCTCCTCCTCTCTAAAATATCCCCATCCCTTGAAAAGCCATTAGTAGCTAAACTGGGTTTAATTTCCCCCTCTCCTCCTGCCCCTCATCCCTCCGGAGTATCTGAGGATCTGATAGGGTCAAAACAGCAAAAACAGTAATTACATTCACCCTCCTCCGCCCTCGTCCTCTCCCCACCACCACCCTTGCCTCTCTGATGTTTAGTCGATCATGTAAAGAGACAGCAGAGTTGAGGCAGAGAACATAATCCTCGACAGATGTGACACTTTAAACATTTCAAAACCACATTTTGCACCTCTTCCTATTGGCACAAGTGTCCGGATGAACAAAATTACAGATATTGCGTGACCGACAAAAACGTGCTAGACAGAAAAGGAGTGACCAAACAGAAAAAAATATTGAAACTGTCCGTAAAAAAATATTTCTCCATGATACTTTGCACGAGTTGAAGACAACCGAAGGCAGCTGAAGAATCAAAGAAGTTCGTTGAGTGTCAATTTCATTCGGCAGTTGCTCAAAACATGGGACTGAGCCAGTATACTTTATTGTTATTATTACTTTTTACAATTACCACCTCTAGTTAAATTTGAATGATAAATAATGGTGCATCCTCTGGCAGGCGGGCATGGCCCATTGCCATATCGTGTATGTAAACACGAGTATACTCGTGTTTAATAATCGTAATACTCGTAAAAATATATTATTACATTGTTTCTATTCATTTAAAATATACACGTTTTCTATCTACCTACCTATCAATCATGCCCATTGTTTGGACATGGAAAACGTAATGCAAGCAATCAAAGCGACCTGATGTGATCTATTCAATTTATTTAAGAATTATAAATAGACAAAGAAACACCTTTAGAAGATTCCTCCTAGCGATTTTAAAGCAACAATTTTATTGAATTATTATATTTTCGTAATATCTAGTGCACCTATATCTAAGTGTAATAGGTACTTAGTTTGGAGTGCTTGTGGGGAAACTGAATGGAGAAAAATATTCAGACAGTGACATCGAATGTCAAACGGCGATCGTGGAATACTGAGCGTTGCTTCGTGTCGGGGATGATGATGATCCTCGAGGTACTGGAAGAGGTATCACCAGTATGAAAACGGGCGATGGAACGCACGATGTAGTGAAAGCTGCAAAAACAATTATAATATCCACTGGGAAAATCGCACATTGTGGTGCTTACAGTGTTTGAGAAGGATACTGGAACCTTTAGGAAACGCAGTTCGATGGGAGCTAAAAAGATACGACGTTGATGTGATAAACGTTCTGCAATTTTTCAGAGGAGGGTTCTGAGCATCGTAGAAGTCCAGGTGCCAAGAAGGATGAAAGGGTGAACTTGAACTCAATTCTTGAACCTAAACATTCGAAAGATAAAAGGTTGCCGTAACACTGTAATGTTTCGAAGTATAGCATCATCCATAGAGTCGCGTATACTGGGCACTCATTCAATTGAGTAACCACCAATTTTCACTTCATGAAGTGAACCCCCTTTACTTCAATCCAGCTGATAAAAGTTGAAATAGGTAGGTGTTTAGTATTGAAAATCCCTCCAATCACACAGTCTGGGATACCGTAGCAGAACGAACGAATTCCTCTGTGGGAGGTGGTCCACATCCCATCAAAAGTGGTCCATTTCCGCCTTTTATGGCCTTCACCACGTGCTCTTCCTCCTCCCGACCCTTCCTATCAGCTCTTCGCCCTGATAAGGGATAAGCCCTGTCATCGACACTCTGCTCTTTCTACAGAAAGCTACTCGACTGGCGGCTGAGAGGCGGCTGCAAACAGCTTCCCCTGCCATACCGCGTCCGTCCACCATCCTCTGCACAGTCATTCCGCTCTATTTACTTCCCATCCTCACGAACACCGCCTAGGAGACGGTCTTAACTGAAAAATACGGGTCACTGAGCACCCGCCCCTATCGCCCTCTCGATCGTACACTAACAGCGTCTCACATTTCCGCCGCACGTTAAAAATCCCTTGGCTCCGGTGCCGATGCTATACAAACTTTCACAGCGTTCCGTTTCATTAAAAACTCTTTATCGGCTTGAAAACGCTGTCACCTTAATTAAATTGGGCGATTGTACCAATTAACCTCTAACTTACGATACCAACCTCCTGATTACTCCTAATGCAAAGTAATGCTCGGGTCGAAGGCGTCTAGCAGTTTTTTGAAATATTATGAAAATTACGTGTAAAATAGAAGACTATCACTGGGCTAGTTACCGACTCTGCACAAAATTTTAATCCCCCTCCCCCTCCATTAAATTTGGTGAGTTCGCGTTCCATGATTTGTAGAATAAGAAAAAACGAGTTTACAAAACTCCCTCCGTCGAGTATTCCGTCCCCGACAATTTGTCCATTTGTAACTGCCCTAAAATGTAACACATTTCCATAGCTAAGCCGTAAAAAATTCCTCACAAAATGGATTTTAGTTTTTTCCTTGGTTTGAACCTGTTGTTTGAACGAGTCCACGAGGATGGGTGAGCCTCCCGGAAATTCAACGGTATAGTTTTCCTTAGAAATAGATTTTTATTCACATTTCCTTTTACCCAACTAGAACCAATCAAAAATCTTCGACACGATCGTAAATTGAACGGTTAAATTTTAGGACAATTTTTATACTGGGGGATAGCTGGTACAAACAATACATACTTCGTGATAACCAGTTTCTCGTTCTCAAATATTTTCGATACATAATTTTGAATAAAAGTTATTATGGTGCAAAAAAAAATTATGTCTACGCCACATTTTTGAGACTGGGTATAGTAGCGTTATTATTACAGGTATATATACGAGACTCTAAAAAATCGAGTTTTGGGGCAAGTGAACAATTCCGTTGCGCTTGAAACCTACAAATCTAATCATGTGAAATGTGTTCGATCTTTGAAATCATTTAAGAATCAGTTTCACGAAAGGATTACGGTACTTTTGGCACTTGAATATCACACAACACTTGTTCACATGTCGTTACATTTCATCTCTGCGTGAAGCTCTTATCCGAAGCAATAAGCGATGTCTAAACATTGGCTTGTCCGTATCGTCTCTCCCCTATCTTCAAATAACACCTGCTTGCCATTGGACGCTTGTTTGCTGAGCACTTACTCCCAGTTCGGGAGCCAACCTGATAGATACTTTATCGCGGATTTTCTCTGGCGTCCTCCATTAAATTGAGTGGTCAGGCTACCGTTTATGTACACCACTTATGATATCTTGTCTGTAAACGGAGTGAAAAGTGATTTCATTGCATATAATCATTGTTGTATAGAAAAATACAATAAAATTGAAATATTTGAGTTGATGATTCATCAGGCGGGACGGAACACATTCAATAGTCAAAACTGAACGTATGTCAACAATCATATCGAAATTTCAGACAAATTGCACCAACCTGAATTCCTGCGTATGGGTTCTAGTTGATTTCAAAGATTCATTATTGGAACTTATAAACCAAGAAATGATGTTCATTGAGAGGAAACCCAAATTATTCTAAATTATTATTATTCGAAAACCAAATTATTCCGATTCTGGACAAAACTATGGGCTCAGTTGGAAGGTAGGGATAGGCAATGACCCGCATGACCGCTCGGTCTGGATGACGGTCTTATGCCTCCGTATGAGTCGCCCCTCGGTCCACCTGAGATTCTTCATGTGGCGTTCCCGGTTCCCATCGTAGCCGTTGTTGCGTTTCATCGCACCACAGTCCGCATTTCCCGGTTCCCACTTCCCCCTAAAAGGTTTTCCCTTTGCTTCCATTCACCCAAAACCTTCTCTAAAGTCTCTCATTCCCCCTTGGGAAATTGATGCTGGAGAAGTTGAAGAGCTTTATCTCGGTTTTCACGCTCACTGCCCCCTTCATTACAGAGTTACCTACAGCCCATACTTCGCCTCTCCTCGTTTGCCTAACCTTTCTCGCTATCTCTTATTCCCTGTATGTGATGCGAGGCTTCTACCAGATCTTAATTTCCTTTTAATATTCAGCCCTCGCCCCGCAGGATGGAACCAGAGATAAAGTACACAAATGCTGAATGCATTCAGAATGAAAACTCTTAATATTAGGCACCTATTGTTCTTCCTGTTGGCGATGTTATCGTTTTGAAGTCGTTCACTCGGGTGGATAATTAAAAAGTTGGTTGAGATTCTCAAACCTGAGATGTTTCTTTTACAGTTAACGATAAATTTTCTATGTCGGTAAAAGTTACAATTCATAAAAGTTCAAGTTCGTCCTTCTTCCGTTCTATACGAAGTTATTTTATGCAGGCGCCGCCCCAGTGTGTTTGAATTAAACCGAGTTACGGATTATTCCATCAACTCGCCCCTTTCCGAGTGTTTCTCAAATCGGTTCAGCTGTCACATTCCGCTCCGCTGCCTACCGTGGGACTCAATACAATTCGCTGGAGGGGCCGAAGGACGGAGGACTCTCCTTACGTCCTTCCTGATGAAATCATTCACTTCCGAGCCGCCAGAGGAACTTGAGAGAAATTCCAGGACCGAGAGAAACCGTTGTTTGGCTGAGGGTTCGCGATGTCGTTTTCGCCTCAACAAGCGTGTCAAAAGATGCCGGCAACGATTAAGTTGGCTACCACAATACCTACTCATATTTATCAAAGGATATTGATAAATACTACATGGAATGATATTAGAAATATCTTGGATTGGAACACAAGAAATACATTATTTGTTGTGTTCCAATCAATATTAAATATTAACAATTCAACGAGGTAATATTTTATCATTCATTAATTTCATGTGTAACTAATCACATGTAGCAAAATATGACAGACTGGTTATCAAAATAGCAAAATATGACAGAAATGCATTATTGCTCTCACAGCTGATGTGACTTCATCCCAATCACTCCCCCATGGTCTTAAGAGGCTCATCGAATTTCAGCGCCCTATGGTGAACAGGAGGGAATTCAGCTTTATCGCTGACGAAGCTGATCTTACATCCTCCCAATTACTCCCCGTGTTCTCACAAGGATGTGTATCACATTTCAGCGCTTCAAGATGAACAGGATGGAAGTTAGAACCGACATGATGTTTAGGACCTTGGCCAACTTTGTTGGACAGTGGCTCGCTTCGCTCGCGTGAGAGATACCTGTAGATATGTAGATGCATGTTCATAATTATTACTACCATCGCTTCGGAATGCTTGACAACGGAGAGAAGTCATTTGTATTGACGCCTAATGATCGACAGAAATCATCCGTGCTACTTGCTGATCACAATGGATTGAGCGATCTGATCGTCTATAGAGCACAATCAAACAAATAAACAAACAAACAGACAAACTAAGAGTTTTATATAATATAAAGTCTTGAAAAAGGTTGATAAAGGTTGAAAAATGAGAAGTTTCAGCATGATGATTAACGTTCATGTTGACGATTATTCTTCGACTCAATTTTCAAGCTCCATTGTGGACAGACGGGTGATCGTACAATGGATCGTACAAAAAATTTAAAGTCGAAATCGGTCCAAATTTGTAGGTACACTAGGTACACTAGGTAAAACGCCTCAACTCAAAATTCAAAACATTGCAGAAATTCGCCTCAAAGTTTTTCACTTTAACCTTTGCTGTAAGTTGACTGCAACTCATTATAAAAACCCCATTTTTGGTGTGATATCGATATGACTTCAACCAATTCAACGGTGAAAAAAACCCCGCAAATTAATCGATGAGGCGTTAAGGTCGATGAAGTTGAGGTCGTTGAGTCGTTTTACCCTAACATTGACCAATTTTCGTATGTTTATGGTCAGAACTCCCCCCCCCCTTCCGTTTCGAATTTTGAAATTTGGACATCAACATAGAAAAGGCCAGGACCGAAATACGGGGGCTCCGTAAAAACCCCAATTTCGTAAACATTGGACTTGAGGCGTTTTTATTTACCTACCAGGGCAGTACAGTGATCTGCACAGAATATAATAAACCGTTGTGAAAATACTTGTAGCTTTTTCGGTTTTAGTGGGGAACTACTCGTATTTGGGATGGAGTGAGGTATTGTTTCGTTTTTAATGATTGGTTATTGGCAGTGCCTTGTAAAATCCGAATTTATTGAATAATTATTTCCACTTTCCACTATTTTGTTGTTCAACTATTTTCTTGTATTTTACTAAACATAATATATTTTTATTTTACTAAACATAAATATTATTTTCCTTCTACTTCTACATTTTGACCTACCGGACCTACAGTTGCAACCAGTTCACTGGGTCAGTTATACTTGAGGGAAATTGAATTCATTTGTACTATTGTATAGTACCAGCGGCTTTTCGGAACAAAGGAGTTTTCGAAGGTGAGGGCGGCTCCCTCGCTCCAGGAAAGGACCTTCCTTCCCTCTGAATATTGGACTGGGGTTTAATATTACATTTCAGAGTCGGATATTTCGGTTTTCGCCAGGGAAGGTGGACAGTTTACTCGATAGGGACGGAAGGAGCGGGTGTGGGGGGTCGTAGAAGCCGGTTGTTCTCCGGGACTTGGTCTTTCCGCCGAGTTGGTCGCCATCGGGAAAGTTCTCTCGAGAAACCGTCATAACTTGGGGATGCGCCGGTTCCCAAGCGACAAGAAGTTTGTGTAGCTCACCCTGAATCTTCTCTTTCTAACTCGACCGGCTCTCACCATCTCCCTTCACCTCCTCATCATCTTCCACCTTCCGGACAACGAGATCCGCCTCTTCCTCTTCGGACATTCATGAAGTTGTTATAAATACGAATAAGAAAAGGTTTCAGTTTGAGTTCTTACTAACCCTATGTTTTCGAGTGAAATAGCAGCTGTGAACATTACAAGTTTCTGTCACCACTGCGATCTGGAAGTTCCAGTCTTGACCTCATGTGCAAATTTTCGAAGTAACTTCCTTTAATCTTACTAAAATCATTTGTAACAACTTTCTGGAATTTTTAAATATGAAAATTCAAAATTCAACGCTTTTTTGCCACCACACTTAAAAAGAAGAAGAAAAAAAAGGCTGAACAATAATAGTTGAGTGTATTTCGATGATTGTTCGTTTTAAACACTTGCTCAATGAAAATACCTACAATTTTTCTCATTTTGAAAACTAAACGTACAGCAAAACTTCGTTTAGAAGCTCCCGTTTAAGACACTTTCTCGACGTATTTTTCATAGGTCCCTAGAATTTCCCTAAGCTAATACAGTAAAGTAGTAATAAAATGGTAGTAAAATGGTACTCGGGTTTTGATGGATAAAAAGCTCTTCGTTCGCCGCAGTCGATGAATGGCGAACTCGCGTTGTTGCCTATCCTTAATTCAGTCCACTGATTTCCCCGGAGGATGGACATCAATAAACAAGTAGACCTATTTCACTAGTAAGTTAACCTACTTCCCAAGAAATTTTGAAAATGTCTCCAAAGTTTCATATTTGGCCTGAAACGCATTTCTTGACTACTTTTGGCTCTATTTCAATAAGCTGAAATTGTCCCCAGATGCCCCCAAGCCCATTTTGTGCTCGAGCTGTTCGAAGGTTAATCTAGTTTTAGGATCTGAACAGCTTTTTCGCGTTTTGTGAAGTATAACGTTATTTGTAGAACTCAAAAAATCGCTAAAATCTTAATCTATCTAAAGCTCTACCTAGGAAAAGTATCTAGGAACTCAAATCCACCTAGATTGGCCAAAGTCTTAATGAAGTTTTACTGTATTTGGTTTTCCGCCTACATACCTATCATAAATCATAGTAATATTTAAATAGTTATCTCAAGAAAATGTCCTTTGTTGTGGAACTTTAGTTATCTTAGGCGTATCACTTTTAGTTTATTCTCAGAAATCTCCGAATGCGTTGGTCAAAGAAAAGCGTCACAAATTGGCGTGCCGATTGCCCTCTCAAGGCATTTGAGTCCAGTTACCGCCGTCTGCATTACATCTTAACAACTCGGAGTATGTCCGTGGAGTCCGTTCATTAATTACTCTTTACGAGCATACTGCGGGTATGAATAATAATATTAGGTATTATTGTTATCATTACTATATTATAGTTGTGTCTTCGGGGCAGGAAGAGTTCTTGGTCCAGTTAGTAAAGAGGTCGTCGTGGGACTATCAGAAACGGGGGCTGACGGACGGGGTTGGTTGGCCCATTGTAGAAGTTGAGCGAGGATTTATGGTATGGCCGGGTGCCAGGCGGTATTGGATTAGGGCGTTCCTACGGCTTTCAACCCTCCCCCTGTCCCAAATAGTATTACAGTTGCCGTTCCAAATAAGATAGAAATGATGTTGAACCAGAAAGAGGGGCCTCCCTACAGAATTGGGATGTTTGTTCAATATTTAAATGTTTAGATAGTTGTCAATCCTCCTTAAAGCGATGACAATCGTAAACAGCTTTGGTTTCTCGATTGCCCCCGTCGGACACGATTCCCTACACGACCCCCTTACGACCTCGGGCCTAAAAATAACATTTAGTAGTAGTAATTTCGTCGGGACAGAATAAGTCCAAAAAATCCACAGTCATATAGCATGGATGTGAGAGTGAATGTTCGAAGAAATTACTATTTTTATGTAAAATGTCTCCAATTAACTGGTTTTATAACAAATTAGGTTTCCCTTCTTTGCCTAGTAACACCGCAGTTTTAGATTTTTCAACCCAGGTGAAGTCAGAATGGCGGTATCTCATTCCGTTATAAGATTACAGCAGATGAACCGTGAAGAACATCTCAAGTAGCAACCACGTTTCTTCATCTTCAAAGTACGCCAGTTTGAGAACGAAATAAGATATTGCAATTTTGACTTCACCGTCTTGTTCAGCGTAAACAAACCTTTAAAACAAGGTGTCACGTATGTTTGTGTGTGAAGAGTTCTACGTAAAATAAACCAACGTATGGTTCATGAGACTTTAAATATTAGAGATTGCTGTAGTGACGCCATGGTACACGTGATAATTCCAGCCATTAGTGGGACATAGAATTTGAATCAGGGTTTATCAGGGTAGGTAATATGTTTCAAACTGCCATCACTGGCGCGGATCTAAGAAAATTACACGTTTGATATTGGTGATTCTACGAATTGGGTGATGTACACAGGGAATGATGAGCTATTGTTGTAGAACTTGCTACTTCTACGTTTCGATATTAGGATTTTTTGTGTTTTGAACATGATGAGTAAGAAATTATTTTGTTCCTTGTCGAGTCAAATGATTCGTTATTGAAAATCCAATAAGGATGCACTAACTCATTGGGTCATTCAGTCTGATGGCCTGTTTACGATTATAATAAAAATTATTTCTGTCTGGGGCAACGTGCAGGTCATGCAAGTAGGTCCAAACGTGAATTCCAGAAAAGGTACAGGAGGAGTATAATTTAATAAAGTAAGGATAATATTATTAATAAACATCGATATATAATGAGCAGACTGATTGAAATGGAAACTTGGTATTCTTGAGAGTATTGGCTGACGGCGCGACCCCTTTCTTGTGGATCATTTAAATTGTCCAGACTCTACACCATCCAAGTTCAATTGACGCAGCTTCCTTCGACTCCCTTTTATTCGTAGGAACACCGCCCTTCTGATTGAAAACCGGATCTTATCTCGAGCCCTGCTCAATATTTGGCTGTGGGGCCTGTACCAGTTTTCACTGATCAGCGATTCTCTTCCGAATTGAAACTCTATAATATAGAAACTCTATAATATTGAAACTCTATAATATATTATGCAATGCTTCACTGCTGGGACAGGTTATAAGAAGAGTGAACATGTCTCGAATATCTTCCGCTGCCGAGATCACACTGGAGTTGATCGATTTGTTGAACTTTGGTTTGGCGCACTGTGATTTTTCATCGGAAGCTCTTCAAGCCTTGGTGGCAGACTGTTGAGCTTTCTTTTCAAGTCTGTGTGATCTCTACATATTAAACTCAGAATCAGTACTGCATTTATTTCGTTTGTCAGAGCTGTACAAGTCTCTTTTATTACTCCCGTTACTCGTTGCAGACACTCCCATTCAAATAGTAGGGGTTTTGACATAATATGCTGCTTGTGGGTTTTCCTTTGACGCCGTAGAAAATGTTGTCGCTTTGAAGGCACATATTCGGTCAACGTCCCGGGCGTAATCAGTGAATCCCAAAGAAACAACTTCAATAGCACGCTTTGATATTGTGCCTTTTGAAAAGTTCTGTACTCACGCTCGTTTTGTTTTATCTCGCTTAAGCATGGCTCCTGGTAACCAAACTTAGGTCCTTCTCTTAACAGTATTATTTCTGCACTAACAGGTTGGGTCACTAAGCACCAGCTGGTGCTTAAAGACCCAACCTGTTTTGAATGCCTTATGGGTGTTTTATCAATAAAATAAATTAATGCAACCTCCTGGACGTGCATCATGTGGACGATATTGTGTGCATTCTGTTGAGGGCTCGAGTCACTCGCACCTTGGCCCGTTCAGAATACTTGGTAAGCCGAAACAACTCGTTGGGAACCACAATATTATTGGAGGCCTCGTCTTTCCCCTCCACCATCGCCGCATTTCAAAACACCCACTGAATCATCCCGATGGCTCCGGTAGGAGGGAAACGCAAACAAGGCTTCCGTCAGGCGACAAGCAATCCCTGCTATTAGAACAGTTGCCCCCTCGCCACTATTAGAACAGGCAGTTGAAGCGGATAATGTGCAGGCAACAGGAATCCAACTCAATGAGCCAAGACCTGATTTCGTAGTGCCACCTCTATCCCGTCATGCTAATACGTAAACAGGTTTCATAGACGGTCCCGCCATTTCGGGCGCTGAATCGTGTCATCTGCTCAACTGTCATGAATTGATATTCAATCATTCGAATTTTCAGGGGAATATTTACAATTCTGCCTAGGCCCTTCAGAGAGGTTTAAAACAACTCGACTTTCACGATCATTTGGTCGTTTCATGACTCTGTTGGAACCTAACTATTTGTCAAATTCCAATTTAGAGACGTGTCACAGATTTTATATTTCTGGTTGATTTGATCTTAGCCTTGTGTTGCAGATTCTATAATGTGCCTAAATTTGATTCTTCATTCACGCTGATGTGCTACAATAGGCCACTAGGTTCCCCAGAAGAACTAATAAGCCCAAAAATATTTCCTATAATGATTTCCATGAAATAACGGTTGGTTTACGACTTTGGTTTCGGCGTCGGTGTCACGAATTTCAGACTGATCCCCAACCCAAAAACATATATGTTTTGGTTCTAGACGCAATCGCATCCATAGTTTTCGTCCTACGGGCGACAGCCAACTGGCCTCGTGTGAACAGGTACTGGAGCCAGTCAACTACTTCCAAGTCGTGCCACTATTCTGGAGGCAGTCAACTGGACTGCCCACTGGCCTCGTGTAAACGCGGCAGGGTCTGTTATCTTGAAAACAAATTTAAATCTATTTTGATTCAGATCATTTTTCAAGACCGCCCAGAGCGCTGTACGACAAGCTGTTCTGATTTTTTCGAATTAACGGAAAGCAGGTAATGTTGAGTATTAATTGGGACTTCTTTATGGAGGCTTTACAAACTGTAGGTACTTCCGGCGGAGTATAATAGACTTAAGAATATTAACGAGATTGCCTCCAAGCTAGTTACCAACCACCTCCCACTCGGAGAGCACCACCTGGTCACCACTTAATTCCCGTTTTACCTCTGTACTCCGATCATTTCGTATGGCTATGAGACTTACAGGGATATCGCATACGGAATAGTGATGCGGAATTGGCAGAGGCTTCATTTCTATTTTATTCTTTATTCGGGTAGTAGATTATGATGACTCTCGAGATTTACTGAGGGTTTTACTACTGATGAGCTGTTTCAGGTGGGAACATTCGCCATCTCCACAAACTTTCGTATTACATCAACGATGGTTTCTCTAGATATGAAATGCAAATTTCGCACTTACCCACTGTTTTGCAGTTTGTTCTGACCACAACTCAATTTAACGGCCGCCCTTCCTAAATAAGGGGGAGAGAGAACAAAATAAATTAATAAAACTAGGGATCTGGTGAAGCGAATAGGATATTAGTCTCGGTCATTTCCGCGGGTTGGTTCTCGGATGTCTGGCCATTGGAGATCGTGAGTTACGCCGTCGTTGGGATTAATATTCCAATTACTCAATGTAATCTCTTTCACTGGTGTCGAGCTGGAATGGATTGACAGTTTGATGGGGATTAATCCGACCAATACCCTCACTCACCACCGTATGAACCTCTCCAAAAATAAAGTTGATTACATACCGGATTTGTGTTAGCATCCGGTATTCATCGGGAGGTTCGTCACTTTACGGGATTTTCTCGTATTAATCGTAACTAAAGCCGTTTGTCTACTCTTTGTGATGTTGAATGACCTACTTAAGGAGCAATGGGGTCAGAAGATGGCAGCAATTGGCTTGGGATGGGGATGAATGGCGTCAGACGGTTGAGGAGGGCCAAGTTTTAAAGCCTATGAAAGGCCGTGGCTGGAAGCAGGATAATAAGGAGATAAAGAACGAAACCAAACACTCATGTTTTGCTGGCGCCGTAACTGAAACTAGTGGCTTTGATCATGGCTAGCGATTTAGACTAAAAAAATGACGAAAACCCAAAATGGATTCAGTCTTGATTTCAAAATTCCACTGCCTTCCAGTGACTTTAAAAAGATTCACGATGCTGACCGGCGGACGAGTGGTTTTGGAGCAAAAATGAGGATTAATCGCTCAGCAACAGTGCGTTACTTGGAGGCGATTACTCGTAATTTGCGATCAACATATGCGATACTTGGACTAAGGAAGTTCTCTATTATATATCGTACCTCCCTAATGATTATAAAATATTCGACCAATTATTCAGCTTTCTATCAATACTCTGTACATGAACACACATAATGAGCGAATGTTAAAAGGAATAACTGGTTGTATGTAAAATGTCTCCATTTTACTGGTTTTATAACAAACGTTGTCTCCAATTTTTGCAGAGTAACACCTCCGTTTATAGATTTTTCAACGGTGGGGATGATGTTGAAGTCGAAATTGCGATTTTTCATTCCGTTTTCCGATGAGAGCAGATGAACCGTAAAATACATCTCCTGTAACAACCACGTCTCTTCATCTTCAGAGTGCTCCAGTTTGAGAACGGAATATGATATCACAATTCTGATTTTACCATCGTATTGAGCGTAAAAAACCCCTTTAAAGTGAGGTGTCACTTGTTTGACTGTTTCATTTTGGGTTTTTCGGGTAGTTTTTCCTCCCAGAAACTCTCCAAAAGAGTCTTCTTCGGTCAAGCAATGCGTGTTTCGAGATACTCATTGTGTAATTTGAATCAGTCGAAAGTATTAGAAACTGGCCTAAAATTAACTGTTTGAATAACGATCATGTTGATGGTTTTTTCTCGGTTCTACCTTTGAGCTAACGGATGCTAGTACAATGTTTCAAGTGGTCTTGGCAAATGGTCTGTATCAAAATTCATTCAAACTCGTGTAAAAACTATTCCGTTCTATTTTGAATTTCTAAGATTTGATGTTGTGAAAATTTTTAAATTTATTTAGCTTCATATCTCTATAATATTTGATGTTGCAACGGGCAGGTGTATTGTAGAGTATTCATGTTCAATTGGATGTCACGTCAAGTTTCGATTTCTCTACTCCACCGATAGATAATGTGAGAGCCTTGTTGTAATACCGGCGTCGAACACGCTTATCTACCTGCAATAAGATAAGGGCTAATTGTAAGCTAACAATCGCCTGTTAGCCCTTGTCGATATGTTGACGATGTCGTATCAATTCCAAAGGGAAGTCGCCCGAAGCGTGTGTGTAACGAGGGATACGAGACAGCGCAATGACGGTAATACGTGGGTCTGAGTCATCTCTTGACCGATGATGAGTTGGGGAGCTTCGGGGTAATGATGTCAAACCTTTGATGTGCTGCTGTCGGAATGCGCTCAATGAGACGTCTGTCTTGTGTCAATCTCTTTAGCACATCGAACATCAAAGTCCCGACATACTGGCAACGCGACGCTATTAGAAACAATCACTCGACTCTACTTCAGATGGTGACATTTACAATTTAGATGAAGTTTTTCGTTTAAATAATGAGGCATCTAATTGGTGATAGAGGTAAATTTCCATGCATACAGTAGTATGGGGAGGGACCTATGCCGTAGACTTCTATAGTCTCGACATGGCGATCAATACGGTTGCATAGGAAACCTATATGATAGTCTAGTTGTAATGTCAGCTAGGAAAACATATGTGTATAGAATGTTGATCTTTGTATATAAATCTATCGATAAGTTCGAGAAATATGTCAGTACAAGGCACGCATCATTGTTACCTAAATCATAAAATCCACGATCAGCATCAGTCATGCAGCATTGCTATAAGGGCGAATTTTCAAAGAAATACCTAGGTTTTATGTAAAATGTCTCCAATTTACAGGTTGTGTCCGTCCTTGCCAAGTAACACCTTAGTTTACGAATTTCTCAACGCTGGTTTGAACACGATGGTGAATGGCGATACCTCATTCCGTTATCAGATTAGAGCAGATGAACCACGAAGAACATCTCAAGTATCAACCACATTTCTTCACCTTCAAGTTTGAGAAAGGAATATGACATCACAATTCGGATTTTACCATCGTGTTGAGCGTAAAAAACCCTTTAAAGTGAGGTGTCAAATAGGTGTTTGACTGTTTCATTTTGGGTTTTTGGGGTAGTTTTTCCTCCAAGAAACTCCCCAAAAGCTACCCTTAGAGTGGCCCGATTCTGTCAATCTACGAACTTAGCCTTTCGATCTAATCGCCAGGACGAATGTTTTGTGCAAATTTGAACTTTTTATCTCACTTCTATCGAGCGTTATCGTCTGGAATGACTCATACATAAATATATAACTTCCACTAAATATATAACCTCCACTATGAATATAAAACCTATAAATAAATAACCTCCACCATAAAATAAAACACTATAAATATACAACCTCCACTATAAATATAAAACCTCCACTAAATATATAACTATATATTTATGTATGCGTCATTCCAGGCATATAATATATTATGTACTTATACTTACATAATAATATTAGGTATGTCTATTAGATATACCTATATATGATTTTTGGTGTCTTTTGGCAGTGAATTGAGGATGGTCTGGAACGGATTTTGGTATGAAAATTTTTCGGAAATTCGAGTTTTATGAATTTTGGACCGAGAACAATAGCTTCCTTTTATTCGAAAATTCGCTAAAAACGACACGATCTATCAGTACCTGACTGCTCATATCGAAGCTACTAAAACCTCGTTCTCCTACCGGTTGACGTGGTCTGTAAGTGGGTCGCACTAAGTGGAGGAACCGCACTAAAGAAGAGGCGAACTTGAAGCTCCACTTGAGAGCAGTCGAACTTTATCGTTTGTGATACGCATTTCCGAAAGTCGAACTAAAGTAAGAAATATCCTTTGATACGCGTTTCCGAAAGTCGAACTAACGTAAGGACTACCCTTAACAAGCGTTTGTGAATTCGACCCCTGTTGTCCTCCTACGATACGAGGGACTGTGAATGATCAAAGGGAAAACTTCCGTTTGAAACGAACGAGCCATTTTTTTGTTTCATCTTCTCACCCCAGTTGAAACTGTTATTTCATAGGATTTGATATAAACACTCACGGAAATGTGAGAGGATTTTCATCTTTGACTCATTCGCAAACGCACACCAGGGTTTGCACGAGTGCTCACATCACACTGCCGCACAGCTCGTAAAATCGAGAAAAGGGGATTGTAACGGTGTTGAGGGGTCTATAACAGGACACGAACATCTCGCACACTGCGGGTTGTATTCTGCTCGGAGGTGGTTTATGATTTGGGAAAACTTCTCTCTGAAATTGTATCACTTCGGGCGAAAATGGGATCCTCTGCTACAAGTTTGGTTCTCTTCATTGCGTAAAATGCCTGTGTAAAGGTTTTGAATCGTGTGGTTCGTACGCGTTGAATGTTACGGACCAGTTTAAACCGATTAAGGACCTTCGTTCTTTGTTAACCAGGTTGCACTCCATAGTATAAGAGGTACTTCGAAAGGATTTTTCCTGTTTTTTAAAACCAAGAAATTGCTAACTGAACGGAAAAGTGATAAGTAGTAAATTCCGTCGATTCAGTGGGAGTCTTGAACGAAGAAATGAAATGAAGATCACTAGGGGGTTTAAAATAAAGTATAGGTTTAAAATGATCAAATTATAATATTTATGAAAAAAAAAAGAAATCTCGATGATGAAAATAGGAAAGATATGATGGCTTTGATGGGGCTCGAACACGGGGGCCGTCTGGAAGGCTCTACTTCGTCACTGTGGGTAATGGGGTGATTATCGAAGGTTGTCCTTGTGTGAAGATAGAGATTTTCATATTTTCATAAGAATCACAGCTTATTTCCCTGCGTGGCGGGGGGATAAATGGCCAAAATTGCGGGTGAAATGCTGGGTGAAATAGGGGGAAGAAGTAGCGGCAGCACAACACCGAAAACACTACCTAAGCATTTTGGCGGAAAACTGTAACTGTACCTACTAAGTACCCCACCTACTAAGTACCTATCAAGTCTTGATCTACGGTTTCTGAAAATTAAAACGACAATACTCGTAAAAGTTGAGAAAATTGTCCATCGTCCATTAATTAAACTAGTTTTAATTAGTTAAAATGATTAAACCATCGTCAGTAACAAAACAATACTATTGTTTTGTTTTGTTACTGACGACGGTTTAATCGCCGAAACCGGTCTAACAGTGTACTCATATTTCAGTGGAAATAGACGATTTTTCAAATACTCTTGTTTTTGTGAACGGCCGTCGTATGCACGGGTTTCAGCCATGCCAGAGTTTTCTGTGTTCCCCCAGTGGGACCCTTTCATGTCACTTTCATGTGTTGACCTGTTCGGCCAGTGACCGACGTGACCCGAAGACTCAGGGCGGGTAATTGGAGCATTTTTCTTCGCAATAACAATAATTTTCCTGGCGGTTTTTGTACGTCCTCCAAATATTCCAACAGTCAACATTTTGAAAAATAAAAGGACAAAAAGATTTAAAAACACCTGAAATAGGAACTCAAAAGTTTGTCATTTCAATTATCTTAGAAAAAAGACTTGAGCGCGACTACTGATAAACTTGGACGTAAAGTAGTACCCACTGAAGATCGAAAAACACCTCTTTGGTGGCGAATACTAAAAGAAATAAAAAAAAAATAAAAATAAGGGATGAGGGTAAAACATATATATCACAACTCCAAGTGGTCGATAGCCTGTTTGCCCGGTCAGTCCCTACGCCGTAAAATTCAATCTACGTGGAGCGTCCTCCGTGGTTTATAGGCGTGCAGTGCGGACCCTCCCCCGCCACCCAATCAGCGCTACACGCCCGACACCAGTTAACTACAGCCTGTGGCATCGTAGCTTGGAGGGACCTAACCCGTTTTACTTACGCAAAATTAGTAATCGCCCTCTACAGAGTCACCTGAGCCTCGAGGGGAAGATAGTCGGAAAGGGGGGCCCTATTACCAGCCTCTCGTTCGGGAGGGAATCCATTCCAGACGGTAATTTGATCCTTAATCGCCCACCTCATTCTAATCCCTTTTCCTTATATTAATCCTCACATGAGGAACGGCGAGACTCTTCAGGCTTGATCGTTTGTTTGTTATTCTGCCTCATTCCAACAAGATCCAACCAAACTCTTGGATTTTGAGGTCAGTCCACTTTGCAAACATCCTGAGCCAGGACCGTCTCAGGGCACCACTTATATTATGTGAATTTCGCTGTTAGTTTCGCTGTCGATGTTGTGTACGCCCTGGATAAGTACATAATTCTCATTAAAAAGTCATGCAAAACAGAACACACCTTATGTTGAATACTGTATCAAAAGTATTTGAACGACTCATACTGCCAAAACTCCAAACATTTCTATCTCTACATCTTCGAAATTCACAATTCGGCTTCCAGATACAGCCATCAGGAGCTGCATCGAATAATTAACACAATTTTAGAGGCTTACGAAAATAACAAAGTTTGTCTTGGAGTGTTCCTGGACAAAGAAAAGGCAATTGATGAAGTCAATACACGATGGCCCACTCTTCCAGCTAAAACACCACCTTCCAGACATACTACCTACTACTGCAATTTCGAAGCAAATTCACACCGGTGTCCCCCAGGGGTGTCCCTTAGGCCCCTTTCTATACCTGGTCTACACTTGCGACTTCCCCTCTTTGGAAGAAGTAGCCACAGCGCGGTCCGCTGACGATGTAGTCGTCCTTTCAGTGTCAGAGGAACGGAGGGATCACAAATCCTTCTACAAAACTCCATGGAGAGGGTAGAAACCTGGACACAACACTGAAGATTGAACATTAACACCAACAAATCTGCATTAATCAAGTTGATATTACGAATATCAACACACACACACACACCTCTTCACAAGCCTACACCTCAACGGACATCATCAGGCTACACCTGGACCAACGTTGGGCTGCCCACGTAAAATACTAGGTAGGCAAAGTTCGACACAGAACCAGAACCCTTAGACACCTCCTGGGCCACAGTTTCACTCAACCTCAGATTTACCTATCACTCATTGGACCAATATGGACCTAGGCTTGCGGAATCTGGGGGGGGGGGGGGCAGCTGCTACTGCACATATCAACAAGATACAGGTCACTCAGAAGATGGTGCTTCTGTTCCCTATGTAGCCGAAGTCATCAAAAACAGTTATAACAACCTTCATAACACTATGCCATATCACACAAACCAGCTAATAATCCGCCTATGAAAACGACTCAAGAGACGGAGACCCCAAGAATCCTTATCACCAACCAGCCTAACATGAGCATTTGACACCATCGCAATCCACACCCTACCCTATGGACTGCAACCCCTCAACACGTCACAAGCCAATTAGAGAACTCCTGCACTGTAGTTCCACAACCATTCCAACTGCAGTGCATTCATAGCAGTACAGTAAAGTTTACCTCCTGAAAAAAATTAATAAATAATGATTTCTGAAATATAACCTCGAATGACATAACTTTGAAACAAGGTTGAATCGTCCTTTATCGCACTAAAATGACGAGACTGGTATTTGAAAGCCTGTTTGAACGTGTTATCAACCAAGATTTGCCTAAAAGAAAAAAAATTGAGGTTTTTGGTGTTGATGTGCAAATGTGTGAGCGTGGAAGTATTTCTCATAATGTGGAAATATTTCTCTTCAACCTGAGAACGGAGATCAAATTAAGTTTTCTTATCTGTACCTACTTTAAGAATATGTTTTTGTCAAGGAGAAATGTCGTTTGAATTGGACCAGGCGTTGAGAAGTGCTCAAGGGGGAGTGTCAGTAGTAATGTGATGTGTAATGTATTGGATCATTAAGTGATAGATCATGAAACAGGTGAGCGTACTAGTGAGCAGACTGTGGACACGGCAGACCACGCCCCCGAGCCACTCAACCCTCAGGGCTGCAGTGATGTATGAGTTTCCTTTATCCGTCTGCACACAATCCATTACACAAATACCCCTTTCTTACACAAGGCCCTCGCTCTCTAACACTTACGTAATTATGCATAACGTGTCCCCTTGGTACGAATCACGTCAAGTCTTTCCCGTCTCAATCCTGTAAACTCGTGCAGCGCTGCACAAACAGCATGAAGAAATCCAATTCATGCGAGTATGTAAAACGCATACATTAACAGTCCGTGATCCAATTAGACTGTAATAGCTAAATCGATATCAGTGCGAAAAAAATCCACTCTACTTGCTTGAAAAGCTTTTGGCACCTCGGCCCAGTTGATTTGATTCAAGCCTTCTACATTCAAATTTTTGCGTCGGTTCCAATGGTAACATCAGTTTTGATATTACTCCAACAGAATGCGGTCAAATCGTCAATGAACTTTGCTGGCGTATCTAAAACTGGTTGATAACATGGCGTAGCTCTTTTTTTCTTGCCTCGCCTGTAAAATGGGAAATTTTGAGATACGCCACGTTGCTCCTACAACGACGATATAAGATATTATTATCAACGTTAGATTGACTGCGTTAGATATTGTCTTCTCCAACACAGTCAATGCTTCCAACAATAAAATGTTACATAACCATAACGATCATGGTTATGATGTTTGGGATCAAGATCGTATCAATGAGATCGTAAGTACTTGAAAACCAATTTCATCTTCATATGTCTAGAAAACCAATATCATCTTCATAGAATATAATATATGAGAGATGATATTATCATCTTCATTCCTTTAAGAGCCACTCAGCTGATCCAAAGTCACCTTTAGAAGCCACTCAGCTGAAAACCAATGTCACCTTCATATAATATTGTATACGAAAATAACATTGGTTTTCAGCTGAGTGGCTCCTAAAGGTGACATTGGATCAGGTGTGGCTATAAAAGATATTATCTTCATTCCTTTGGGACCCACTCAACTGATCCTGAGCCTATTCTGCTTAAAGCGTAAGTCCTAAAGAGTTAGACATAGGTATGTCTAATGGCTGAGGGACAGTCCGAAATTTGCGTGATACAAAGAAATGTAGCGTTTTTTGCGCAATTCCCGCGGTGGCAGAGAATTGAAATTTGGCGTGTAGCTTCCTTAGGACTACACTTTAAGCAGCATCTTCAAGAGCACTTTAATGGCCTGGATCAGCTGAGTGGCTCCTATAGCTTATTTCTATGATATTCACTCTATGAAGCTGTAATTTGGTATGTAGCCTCCTTAGGACTTTAACTTGAGGCTGCCCAGGCCCCAGATCAGCTGAATTGCTCCTAATGCCAATTTATTTTTTCTATAAGAGATTTAATTTTTCTTCCTGTAATAATACTGAAATGACCTAAGATATTTCATCGTGAAAATACAGGTAAAATACCCTGGAACAAAAGAATTTAATAGTGCTGTTTAATTTGGGTGAAAAATGATGAACAAACTCTTTCAATAAAATCCATAATTGGTACCATAAACTGAGTTCTGTTTTACTCGTTATTTGAACCAACCTAGAGCCAAAATGAGGATAGATATTCATAAAACTCTACTGTATAAACTACAGATCTCTTGGAGCAGCCATTCGAAAGCTGTGGAGATCGTAGAAAAGCATCAAAACATTCTCAGGAAGTCTGTTGCAAAATAATGAAGGACTGGAATGACTGAATTGAAAGCTCCCTTTGGGATGATCGCAGTAGCTGTTATATCGACCCAGTCTTTATCCCTTGGCCGTCGATGTAGGTCAAGACTTTGGTCTTCCTTTCAATGCCACTTGAAAACGGCGCCATCCACGAATTGTTGTCGAGAAATATTTTTTATGGACCTTCACATGAAATATGGCTTTTTATAATTTTATTATTTAACTTTCCTTATGTTCCATAAACTTCTCTTGACATCTTACAGCAAATAACTCATGTGGTAGGCAGCAATCCGTTTTTTCTGGTTATAGCTGCATTGCAACGTTGATAAGATCTGGTGGTTTTTCATGGAAAACCAAAGTTTACTGCGCTTCCAAATACACACTTCATGTTCATATAAAATATATAGGAAATTCTATTCGAAGAGTGACGCTTTCAAGGTTGTCGGAAAATGAAGCTTAATAATATTCATGATAATAATATATAATGAAGCTGAATAATATTCAAAATTGGTGACAAAGGCAAAATTTGATTTAATCTTCTCAGTAACTCAAGTGCTAATCAACCCGGATCCTCTCCGTATCTAGATGTCATTATATAGCACTTAGGATATCAAGGGCTCGCCAAAGTTTAATCAACGTTTACTTAATAGGTGTTGAACAACGATGTCGTATTTCGTCAACCTCATTTAAGATAAATCGATGATCAAAAGACACCAATCAACTATCAGAGCCATTAGAAATGTCCAGCCTTAGTTGGTCAGCGTTCTAAATCAATGATTTACAACTTCCTCATTTCGTCAGCTACAATAATTGAATGGAATAGCGATTGACACGTAAATTATTTACGTGTCAATCGCTATTCCATTATCCACAAAATAGAGTAGGGGATTGAATGGGGCATTTCGGTTGGTGGATGAAGATGAAGACATCAGATGGATGAGATTGATTCATAGAGATTCTTGCTTTTATCATCAGGGTAGGTTAGAGCCACAAGACCCTCACTTCCACCTACTCTGACCCACTCTTACATGTTTTTCCAGTGACAATATAAATAATTAATGCGGATTAACAAGCGGATTATTTGAAGCCAAAATTAATAAAAGTTGACAACTTCTGCCAACTGGGATGGATCATAATTAAATTTCCCTTATCCATGAACTGCTTGTGAGTTTAATAACGTATGGGTATGAATAATTCGATTGTAATGAAATGCATAAGGGATTTATAAAACTGGGAGGAACTCGACACCACGCACGTCAACAAGCTTTCGGAGTGACGTATTTCATCCGTCAACAAGTACGTCATCAATCACTCCCATTGCCTCGACGATACCGTCAAATCGACATTTTAACCTTAAAACGGTATTCCATAATCGATGATTCGACTCGTGAAACCGGTTCGTACTCAATCGAAGTTACAAATCTCCGATTTGATAAAACAATGTACGAATATTTAAACCGTGGTTAGGAAGTTCTGGTAAAATCGGCCCTAAATCATAATATCTACCATCAGCATCAGTCATGCAGCATTGCTATCAGGGCGAATTTTCAAAGAAATAGGTTTTATGTAAAAGGTTTTATGTAAAATGTCTCCAATTTACAGGTTGTGTCCGTCATTGCCAAGTAACACCTAAGCTTACAAATTTTTCAACGCTGAACACGATGGTGAAGTCAGAATTGCGATATCTCATTCCGTTATCAGATTAGAGCAGATGAACCGTGAAGAATATCTCAAGCAACATCCACATTTCTTCATCTTCAAAGTGCTCCAGTTTTAGAACGGAAAAGATATCGCAATTCTGATTTCACCATCGTGTTTAGCGTAGAACAATCTTTAAAATGAAGTTTAAATTGTCAGACATTTCATTTTGGGAATTGATGAGTAATTTTCCCTTCTAAAACTCCCCAAGAGGCCTGATTCCACCCATCGATTGCTAACACAGAATTTTTGTGCGAATTTGAACTTTTTATATCAATTCTATCGAGAGTTAGGTATCGTCTGGAATGATACATACATAAACATATAAATATATATGTAAACATATGATTTATGGTGCCTTTGGCAGTGAATTCCGGTTGGTCTAGAACGGATTTTGGTAGGTATGACCATTTTTCAGAAATTCGAGTTTTGAACATTTTGGACCGAGAAAATTTTCAACGAAAAACTTTTTTCGAAAATTCGCTGAAATCAGAAAATTCCGAACACAGAAAATAAGCCGAATTCTAGTTTTTGTGTGTGAAAAATATCCAAATCGTAGGTAGATATTCGTTTGATAGTTCCACGTAAAATAACCCATCAAATGGGTCGCCAGACTTTAAATGTTGAGATTAGAGACTGCTGTTATTGACATTGACGCCATGGTACCTACCTGTGATAATTTCAGCTGTTGGGACATAAAACTTGAACATAATGGAATAATATGTAATTAAGGTTTATTATGGTAATATGTTTTATAGCGCCATGACTTGCGCGAATCTAAGAATATTACATGTTTGTAAACTCTACAATTTTTGTGAAGTACACAGGAAATGATAAGCTTCGAAAATTCCCTAATAAGATTCGTTTTGAGGTCCTTTAGACAGGACAGATAAAACAACACAAACCTTTCTATTTCTGCACTTTCATCGGCCATAGGGACAACTTCAGGTTCGTTTTTGAAAACGACTGCGAGTCGTGGCGCAATGAAGTCGCCAAATTGGCGGTTTCAGCAGGCGGAAAAGTTTGCTACGACCCAGAACTTGCGCGTTCTTGCATATCCTGAGTGGTCGACTCGTAGCCAACTTAACCGACTGCTCGTGGGAAGTGTGGTTGGACCGGAGCCGAATTGTAACCCTCTGATAACCTTCTAAGGGAATAGGTTATTCTGCTCACCCCTGGCATCACCACAACTAGTTGAGTACTTGGTTCAATTTCTCAGAAAAGCTTAAGTCACGCCAAAGCCCTCCGTTCCAGCATTGCCGTCCAAACGTGAAACGTAGAACGTGAAACCCAAGCAAGAAAAACGCTCTAAAGTGGACATTTTTCGTGATTTTCATTGATTCAGAATCAGTTTCTACGTCTAACCTACGTAGAGGCTACATTTTGCAATCAACATGAAATATGTCAGTATAATCGTGTGTTATTATTAATTTTATTGTTTTAAATTTCACATGGGACAAATTTTAACAATTTTAGGCTTTCCTTGTTGAAAACGCGTGGAAAATTGAAACACCTTGGATGTTTTTCCTGAATAACTCAACTACTAATTTAATACCTGCAAGTATTGGAGTGTAGTCACGGTTATGGGGCATTGGGTACATTAAAACGCATAACCCATGATTCCTAAGTGACACGAGTATGAATCAATGTAATCAGCAGATTGTTGTCAACCGTGCTTGGAGGAGTAATGTTACGATACGCACTCCAACTTCGATACATAACGGTGAGTATCATCAACTTTGAATCCAGTTTAGGCTAATGGGACTCCCGCGATCCTCGTGTAAGTAAACTCGCAGGCTTCCCGCAGTGCAGTAGGAAACCCTCCGTTTCAACCCCTCAGCCGTTCTAAGCCCTTTCCTGATTAATCATCAAAAGCAAAGAGTAATCAATCTCGTCTGAAATAATTTACTCTCTAACCCGTCAACCCCTCCAATGGAGTCAATAAGTCGATTGAACCCCGATGCCATCATCCGTAACGGCCTTTGGGATTTAAAATGAAAAATTATGTTACCGCCAACCGTTGAAAATGGCCTGAAGTTGATGTTAAGTATCAATATTCGTCATTTGCTGTGTCTTTGATTGCAATATTGAACAGGGCTTATAAGTTACAAATAGATCGACAAGCTCGTTCAGGATCGAAACTCAAACTCAGGGTTTTAATCTAAAACAACAAACTATGATTACCAAGGCACATATGATTTTGTAACAATAATAATCCGCAAGTAGGTCTATAACAATGGGCGGGTGTAATCTCGGCCCAAAAGCGGTGGACCGAGGGTCAGACTGTCTGACCTAAATGTAAACTCAGCCCAGCCCTCTAATCGCTCATCGATGCGAGTTGTAATCTCAGCCCAACCCCAGGAGTCTATCAGTTTCTCCAAGTAATTTCTCATGCGCGAATGTTATTACGAGCCAGAGTGGTTTCTTTCAAATCGATGTGGATATGTTCAAATTTAGGAAACGTCTTTAATGAAATTTGGTGGAATGAACGGCTACTTCTAACTGGTTCCTTGGGCTCAGTTTACTGTGAACGAGTTTAGAAGATTACGAGTATGAGTGCATCCTGTGCCGAGTTTACACATCAAGGGGTTGGGCCAGTAGGAAGGATTGGGCTCAGTTTACATTTGCTACCCCGGATTTGGGCTCAGCTTACAATCGCCTGTTAATATTACCATAATATGGTAATATTAACAGGCGATTGTAAGCTGAGCCCAATCATATTACGTATTATGTATTATGGTATGTTGAAGCAAAAGTCCAAGTTTCCGTTGTGCGCTATTTGAAGTTCATCTCCCTGCCAGTGCCTCATTAATTGCATAATTCGTTTCTCCTTCCTTATTCAGGCTCTTTTGTCGTTTTAACACGAGTCTCCCTTCGATGCTCCATTCCCTCAGTGATTTGATACCTATTGAGCCTGATAACGTCAGATACGCCTAGGCGAAGTCGGTTGTCACCTCGTGCTAGCCCAATCGCCCTAGTTTCTCACGTGTGCTCGACGTGAACAATGCTTCGTGTCCGATAGTTATCTTTGACGTTGCTCTGAATAGCCCCATTGATGAGCGACTCGCGAGTAACCCGAACTTTCCTCACCACCCACGCCCACATGAGAGTCTATTTTTACCAACTTTACGCTCACACAATCTTATATTACCATTGCTTCAGTTTATCCAATTTTTTCTATCATAAATAATCAAAGTCGAGGTCTGTTTTCAGCTCATCAGTTCCTAGTTCACAGTGAACAAATTGACTTTGAATATAAGCAAAACATACTGGGTCCCGTTTGTCCTCTCACCAAAAGCAGCTACTACCGAAAATTTAGAACTGTAGCAGCATACATCGAATTGCATTTCAAATATTGGATGTAATTGTCCACTTATACATAAGAAAACTCAGGCCCCATACGATAATATAAGACTCAGACATGAAATGACTCAGGCGGAAGCTGAGCTGATATTCTTGTTTGTATGATTGAATAAAGTCCAAAACTCATGAAAGTTGTATACTTAGCGTTGGCTCAATATGTCCTCGTTTATAGTTTGCCTGCATGGTAGGGGGGGGGGGGGGTTGCTTACCAGCCAATTTTTGCTCACATAAAACCAATTTTTGAAAATCTAAGGATTCTTGACTTCCAAGGTCAATTGACTATGAGCAGATCCTGAAAGAGCGCCTGTGGATATTCCCCCAACATGAAGTGAGGACCTACTACGTATCAACTGAACAGGTGTACTTACTACAATCCCGTATTTCCGTACCTACAACGGCAGCTCACAATTTCTACATGTAGGTACACAGGTCTTTCTTATTTCAATAAATTGCCTTACAATGTTAGGAAAAATTTACTGGAATATCCAGAGAAATCAAAATTTGATATTTACCTAATATTAAATAAATAAAAAAATTTTTTTACACGATAGGTTTTTCTTTTTCCTTATTTTTTTCAATGGCGAATTATGTCTGTTTTTTTTTCTTGATTCTTATTGCTATTTAATCTTTTTTTTTGTGTCGTAGTAACTATTAGGTAACTATTATAGGTAACACCTACGTTGCGGTGTACCTATAATATCAACATAATATGTACAACATTCAAGAGTGATTCATGTATCTCTAGGCCCCTTATAGGGAATTAATTTCAGACAGGGTTATTGGAATTTTCTTGTATACAGTTTATTTTTGAAAGAAAAAAAGTCTGATCGCGCAATTGTTTTTCTGTTACAGGTAAGCTGAGTCTGCTGATCCTCCTAATTCGCTCGGAACCTGGGTAATACACTTTATTCCAAAATCATCACCCACAGATAAATACATTTCTACTGATTATTGTTACACATGACCTGACGCATTTCGTGGTATGAGCATCAAAACACCGAAATGTTTATCCTTTGATCGCTCATGAGTCATTTAGTATGTCACATTTATCAATCTTGAGCATGCTTACCTCATCTTCATGGTATTTCCCTAATAATCAGTCACTGCAAAACGTGTACGAGTATAAAGTACATTTGTTGGCGTTGGAACTGCATTAAATCAGGCGGAGCTCACAGCTTGACGTGAAGTTTATAGGTTCTTTCATTCTGTAATAATTTATCCCCCAAAAATCAACTCCGTTGTAAAAACTGGTCGCCAAAAAACCTCCTCAGCCGCCAATATCCATTTTGCCCGCCAGCCACGTATATAGGGTGCTCGGTGGTTCACACCTCGCTGTTGAGTGTGCACATAGAAACCTGATCCTCCCACCCCTAACTACCACCACCAACGTCAATTTTTTTCAACTTCAAATTCACACTTTTTCAAATTCAACATGGACCCTTAGCCTATAGGCGGGGACTGAGAAATGGAGGTTGAAATGTAAAAGAAATTTAAATATAATGACCTTTTTCGAACCATAGTGAATAACTTCTGATCACACTGTTTTGATTGCTCTGAGCTATGCAGCCCTCCAGCTGAGCCACATAAGTCCATACTGACTTTAGGATTAGGTTGAACATGGTTAATTGTTGTGGCATAGACAGTTTCGGTCACCTGCTTATTAATGAATTTGAGAGCCTATTTTTAGCCCAGCTTTGCATAATATGCAAAGCTGGGCTAAAAATAGGATAGCAATAGAATAGCATCATATTATGATGCTATTCTAAAACGCAGGGCTCGAAGGTAAATCCAAACCAAATAATCAACATGAAAGTGATTCAAACGGTTAAGGATCAAGCCGATTTTCATACTAGGCACATCCTAGGAGGCCTAACATCACACAGAGCTGTCATAAGAAATAATCGACGGCAATAATATTGTAGTTTATATACACCATTGATCTCTCGTAAGTAGTTTAAACGCCTGTGTAGGAAACGTTCAGCGTTACAGGCCCATCTACAATCTCCACAAATACGAGTATGATCAACGTAGTTTAGAGTTCAGGTTGTTTTAGCCTCCTTGTTTTTGTTTCGAAAAGGAATTGAACCACACGCTCTACTGAACGAATAGATTCCACTAAAACCTGAACGCTAAAAATGAAGACGAGCCACTACGATAGTGTTGTATAAAGCAAACGGAAAAATCATCTTTCGATTCCTTTCGCCTTTTTACTTTATTTTACTGCCCTAATTCGCGAGATACCCAACCGTTTTATGGAGTTGCGCTGAACTCTAAATTCGAATACTCGTAAAGTGCTATGTACTGCCGATAGCCGTCTTCACGCTCCCGGGCTTTTTAGTTTCATCGTTTATTTTATATTGAACGTTTCAAACTTGAGATTCCAAATCTTTATCAGGCCAATTCATTGGCCTTCATAAGAATCCGAGACTGTGTTATTGTAATGACATGAAATACGCACATTCTGTAGTAATTGGAGCCGATGATTTCATTGATTTCACTTTTAAACCTCATCAAAACCTTAATTTCCCATCGATTTCCCTCCAATTTTCATCATCGGTTCTTCAAACTATCCTCAATGAACGCTCCAAGTTTGGAATCCGCTGGCTTCAATCAGTTTTTCACAAGATCAGTTTTAAAATTTCCCGCCGGGTTTCCACTTGCCCCGGTCTAGCGGTGTAAGGGGAAACTCAGCCCAATTCCATGTTGAACTGATAGGAAAAAATAAATGGTGCTTGCGGCATTGAAGAAACGCGTGTTAAACAAAGTTTTTGGTTTATTATCTTCGATAATGAACCATTGGAATCGCCCAAAGAAAAATTTTTTTTAACCCCCCTCAAAATTTGTTGGTTTACGTTTCAAGATACGTAGATTCCGAAAATCGAATAAAAAAAAAATCCTTCCGTCCGCCGTACGCCGTACGCCGTCCGCCGCACGCCGTCCGCGCCACTTTGCCCAGTTAGCGTTGAGTTAAAATTACGAAATTTTTTTTTATGGGTTTCGACCAACCCCACAAAACTTTTCAGAACCCTAGGTCAAGGGGAAGGGGTTCAAAACAAATTTTGAAAATTTGAAAATCTCATATCTCGAAAAATTCATATAGAACGGTATGTTTTTTATTTCATATTTAGATAGAGTTTGTTCCGTAGAATTTTTTAAGACCATCCGCAGCTTTGTAGGACCAGCCGTTCGTTCACAATGACGGCTCAAAGATTGTGCCTCACAACACGATCGTGACTCAAACTGTTGAAATACAGGTCCATTTTCATACTAAAAGCTCTTTGGAACATCATATGGCTTAAGTGATGTCGAGTTTGTTGTTCTGAGGTGCGTTTCGTGCTACTGAAATGAAGGTAATTTCGAATGTTTGTTGGTAGGTACTTCTTTTATAGAAAAATTATTACCGACGTAGTATTAAAAACCCCAGAATTATATCGTATTAATTGATCATAATTAATAATAATTATTATTAATAATAAATACGAATTATTAATACCTAACAATAAATTATAATAATTTTCACTAGGTACTTGATAAAATTGTTAATAATTAGTGATAATTGATAATAATAATTAATCTAAAATTTAGGATATAGACATTCAGACCTAGTGATCTAGACAGAAGGGTGATCTGTACAAAGAAGATAATGAACCGTTGTTTAAATTTAGAATGTCACGTTGCTTGAGCAAAATACAATTAAACAAATAAGAAGATTAATGTTCTCTTTACTCCAAGGTTATTAAATTTTAACGGCCAATAAAATGTAAATAACACTGAAAAACCTCTAAATATCAGTTTAAGACCTGGTGGAGCCATGTGGACAAGGCAGTGCCAATCCACAATGTAAAAACAACTAGAACAGTTTTATAGACGTTTATAGATGTTGAGTAACTCATGGTAACAATATCAAATGGCAACTCAGGGAAGTACCCAGGGGCAAGTACCCAGGGAAGTATGTAGGAATGATATTGAATCACAGTATTAAGAATTTTACAATAGCTTTCAGTAAGTAATTCTTCTTCAAGATCAACCCCTTCAGAACTATCAGTCATAAAATTCCCATCGTCGAGTCCTTCACTAGAATCATCGGATGGTAATGACTGATTGTTATTATTCTCCCTTACTGTTTTCCGATTCTTGTTATGAGTAGCTGGGGTGTTCTTTTTGGTCTACTTTGCTTGCTATTTTCCTTTGTTTTTCGGTTCATCCTCACGCAGTCGTTCAATCCACTTACCCCTGTTTTGTATGCCCCACTTGCCCCACATACAGGAAAAACTGGGGAAATTTGAACGCCCCCACGAGTAAATATCACAACCAAACTTCTAAACTACTTAAAGCAGCTGTTAAGGAAGGACTCGCCACCCAATTTTTTGAAATTCTTCGCAGAGGGATCCCTACACAACTCAAAACGTGAAAAACGATCTTGGTCGATGACACACAGCATGGACACTGAAATACAAAGTCATTCCCGTCTGAACTGAACGTGAACAGGCAGGTCTGCTAACACACCTACATGGGAGTTAAGGTTATTGACAAGAATGTTTGAGAGGGTAGTTCTGGTTCTTCCACTGGAGCGCTAATTAGACCCATGGGCTCCACTTGCCCCGGTCATACAGTTTCAACTGAAGAGGCACCGTAATTACAATCGATTAAATTTACGCTCAACTAAGCCGAATGACCCGTGCGTTGCGTTGCGTAGTATTAGTTGGTTGTATCAGTGACTTACAAATTATATGCAAATCCTTCCGTCCCGACAATTACCGACTTCGTTGTTTGGATTCTCTCACTTATCGTGTTCCACCGCCAGTTCTAAAACGTCGCATGACTCAACTCTTCAACTGCTGCAGGCATTTTTTCTTTAAAAACGTACTGCTCCGCCTTCAGTGGCAGCTGCCGCACGCCATGTCGTGTAGGTGCGCGTTTACGCCTTTTATTCAAAACTCCGTCGATTATTTCAATCTTTTCATATCCCTCATTTCATTTTTCATAATTTCGTTTCTGAACGAAAAGTCTGGGAAACATTCTGACCGACGTATCATGTGCTATTAACCACTACTAACCACACATTGTAAAATTTATCTTTTTGCAGACGACACAAATTTATTATTTGAAGGAACTGATTGGAAGGAAGTTTATGAATTGGCGAATAGAGTGATTTATTTGCTTCAAAAATGGTTTGATCGTAATCTTCTCACACTGAATGTTGGCAAGACAACATCTTTCGAAATTGGAGGGAAGTATGGAGATGAGGGAAACGTGTGCCACGGCGCAATCCAAATACATGAACGAAAAAATAGGAACCTCTTTTCATGTCCTCCTATGGTGACATTGTGACATAAATATCTGGGTGTGAATTTGGACAGAAACTTGAGATGGGACGAACATGTCCTTTCCCTAGCCAATAGAATGAAAAGATTGATTTCTGTATTTCCTCGTATCCGCAATGTGCTATCGTGAGAGAAGTTGAAATAAATTTACGACACAATGGTTCAATCGATCCTACAATACGGGACACATCTATTGGGATCCGCTAAAAATAATGTCATGTCAAAATTAAGTGTTGTTCGCGAGGCAATTTTAAAAGTACGCTTTCATCTCCCCCGTCGATTTTCATCCAAAACGCTCCACATTTTCACAAAGACTCTATCCATCAAACAGTTATTCTGTAAAAACTTATAACAGTGTCCCATTACCCTACACGATATAATATAATATATTATATTATGTTATGTTACAAATTTTTATATATCTACATATTATGCTAGAAGGTAGAGTCGTCTTTATTTATCTACGATAAATTCGTTGTATATACTATCAATTATTCACAGAAATCTTACTCCGGAGCTAAAGAATCGGGGGCAGTATCCAAGATTGGTTTACAAATAACTGATTTATACTCGTAGTTTTATTAACATCATTAATATCTGTGGGGCCACAGGAAATTGAGAAACCCCTAGTCAGCCAGTATGTTGTATAAACTATTCTCTTTCTAACTCAGTGCTTCATTTATAGAGGTATGAACTAATATACAAATCGAGCATAAGTATTTATATTTATAAGTATTGTTACAAACTGATAAGGCCATCTTATAGTTATTCTCTATTCCAAGTTTGATTGATCAGATCGTCACTGAGCCAATTACTGAGTTCCACAACGAACTCATTATATTTCACCTCATTACTTCAGTGTTTTCTTATAGTTTTAGTCAGCGATCTACACAGAAGAGCGATCTGTACAATTAAAATATTAATCCAGTTGAATCATTTTTTCAACTATTCACTTCGACATGGATCTAGCGATGACGACATGTTGAAGGGCGTAACCTGGTTCACGAGCCCTTCTCGTGGGCTTGAAATAGCCCACCGAATTTATAAAGTCTTCCGAAATCGATATACAGCTGTGCTGCCTCCCCGAACCACTTCACTTCCAGCTATTATCTTCTAACCAGCCCCTCGTCGATACGTTTGTTTGTAGTTATGGCCTTACCCGGTGGAGGTGAAGAGGAATTTCCTGGTTATAATGTAATTCTACGTGCAGAATAGTATTGATTCGATATAGAACAGTAGCTTTCAAAAACCTACAATTGAGAAAACCCTACGATGGATTTAACCTCTACCAACGTTTCACTTGAATCAGATTGAACAATGGACGGTATCCAGCTGCTTGACAACAATATTTTCCCTTTCTTCGATGCAACTCGCCTGGCTCGAGTAGTGGTAGAGAAAGAAGCCAATGTCGACAGGAAATCAGTGTGGAGTTGCACGGGGAAAAATAATATCTTTCACATATTATGTGAACGAATAGAATCGGAAAATCGGTCATTTATTGTGGTAGAACAATTGAAAGTATGGAAAACTGGGGAGCGCAAATATAACAAACTGGAAGCATTAGACTGAATGGAGTCGGAATTCGGGAGGGAGCACTATGGCGTCACATGACGCATTCGGTATATTATCGTACGATGTACTTCCTGTTTTGCCATTTTCTCGTCATATTACCCCAACTGGTATTTATAACTTAGGAAATAGTATTCTGGGAATATTATGTGTCGGGTGAATATTGTAGGTGTAATTCGGTAAATATGTGTGATAAAGTGGACCTTCGGGGGAGCTAGTAGTCTACGGGGAATAAGGGAAACTAAAGGCGTTAGTGCAGGGTCGAGAGAGGCAGTGGCAACTATATGTGGTAAAGTGGCAGGTCGAGAGCGCTCGTGGGCTACGGGGAATAAGGGAAACTGAGGCCCCAAGTAGCCCAAACAGGTTTGGGGACCAAACAATTATAAAGTTGAAAAACACGAGAAATGGCATCAAACAGCATGAAAAAGAGTAAAAATTTTACTCTTTAATATTAAATATTTAAAATACGAGGTTTAATATTTAAAATATTTAAAATATTTAATATTAAATAAAATACGAGGTTTGAAGACGACAATGTCCACAAAAATAATAAATAATACACCGTATACCAGTTTTGGGATGTTACATCATCATCAGTAGGTACAACACAGAATCAGGATGGAGTGAGTGGACATCAATTTATAATTGGTTCAAAAGTGAAAGGTGCATTCTGATTGGCTAAAACAAAGCGAATGGTACCTTCTGATTGGCTAAGGAAGAAAGGATCATATACAGGAATCGTTTAATCAAAGAGTAATGCCTTAATTTACTTTATCATTTATCATTTATCATGCACAGAGACGCCTTAATGGCAATTCCTCTGAATTCGCAATGTTTCTGTAGATGATATAAATAATATTATTTCTTGTAACTGAACATTTCTCCCTTAGCCGAACCAGAAGGCACCTTTCACGCTCTCAGATGTAGATAAATTAAAACATCAAAAGAACTTGATTGTACGACTAAAGATATCGTATTTTCTCAGCGAATAGACCACGATAGAGCTGGTTATGATGAAAAAAGCTGATTTGGTGATAGATTACTTTTAAAGCTGATTCATTCTCCTTCACACAAGCTATATTATTCGTGAATAGAAACCCAAATAACGGATTTGTTTAACTTTTCCCCCATAGAGACAGTCTTTTAGAAAACAATCCCTGTGGTGTGGTAGAAGGAGTAATCGTGTACCTATATAATATATTAATAAACTCAATAATAGCTCAATAAACGTAGATCAGGTAGATCAGAAACTGTGTATTTTTGAATCAGCTGTTCCTCAGTGTGAACATTGACCAGAACCACCGTTTGAATCACGCTCTTCTTGGCGATTTTTATCGGCTCTACCTTTGAGCACTTATTGTGAACCAACGGTTGATCGTACAAAGATCCAGGTGGTCTTAAAAATATTTTCTGACATCAAAATCTTTTCAATAATGAAAACTACGGTTTCATTTGAAATGCCCGTGTTATGGCGTTCAGAGCACTTCAAACACTGTTTTGAACTCCTTCCTAATGACCACAAGCAAATGTTCGATGTTCGGTTCACCATTGAAAATAATAAATCAAAAAGGCCCTCAGGGAACCCGATAAATCTAGACGCAGCGTTTTGTAGGCGCGAAGTAAATATTTTTGCTTTGTCGGTAATTCAATTCCTCGAGTTACTTGTTTGGTAAACAGGGCAGCCCGTCGGAGCCGCTTGATAGCGGTCGG
The DNA here is from genome assembly GCA_963920205.1 of Stenodema calcarata. Taxonomy (NCBI): domain Eukaryota; kingdom Metazoa; phylum Arthropoda; class Insecta; order Hemiptera; family Miridae; genus Stenodema; species Stenodema calcarata. The sequence goes on along the minus strand of OY986053.1, from coordinate 7,714,866 downwards.
CTAAACAGGTCGATATCCCTTCAGTCCCTCGGAGCTCTCTTTCCCACGGATCATAATATCTCTCCACCGCCATCATTTCCCTTTATTTCCCTCGTCAGATGAGTTGTTGCCGGACGACGGACGGAGTCAGCGTTCAAAAGTGCCGGACTTACGACGCACAGTGGTGGAAAATGGTCATTTTCGTTCAAAAACCTGAAAATAGAGCTATTTGGCATTACTTCGTACAAAAACCACTGGAACTAGTTGAGAAGAAGTAAAAATGAACAATCACATCAAAATATTTTATAAGAATATTCCAGAAGAAATTCTTCTAAAAAGAATATTTAAAAGACCTGTAGGTATATACAGGTCTTCTAAATAGTTTATTTTGGTTGCTTACATTGCTGTTGCATTGAAAAGATTACCAGAGTTGCCGGATTGGGCTATATAAACCGCAGTTTGGGCTATATTTGGAGGTGATTTCGCGACGTAAAATGTGGAAACGCGTTTTAGCGCGATTTCGGGTATTTCAGGCCAAAAAATAACGCGTGTTCGGCTTCACAGCCTGGCTTCGTCAAAAAGTTCCCCAAATGTCGTTTGGATGTTGGCTGCATTGGCGGGAAAGTGGCAGAGAGTGGAGAACCGACGACAGGCGCTATTCACAGTCATCTGTTTACCGCGTTTACGCAATGAAATTGTAAAATGTCATCAAATCCTTGCCTATAATTTCCCTTATTTTATGTAATTATGAGGTATTCGGGAAATGCTGCCGTGATTTCGAGCCATCGAGAGAAATGCTTGACGAATTCAGTAGCAAAATGTACGACTCGTTTCATGGTCTTAACGGAAGGGAGACCAGCTGCCCGCCCTGAGCATGGAGGATAGCCTGCTGAGGGTGACGGTGAAGCAGAAGAGTCCCTTGAAGCTGGTGAACCTGAATTGCACAAGAATGATATGAATGAACTGCCTGACGAAGATTACGCTTTCCTGATGGAGGTCAGGAGGAAATCGTCCGAGCTGGTCCATAAGTTTTATCTTTTGGGGTTTTTAACGACTTTTAACGATGTTATTTGCCTTCTTTGTCGTCCAGTTCTGATTTATATTTAAAATATCAAGTCTCTAGCTCACCATCAAAATTTAATTTGTATTTTTACAAATAGGTATTATTTAAACAATTTCACAGGCAAGAAACCGAGTGAATCTTTCAATGTGGTCAAGCCCCGACTCACGGTTAAAATTTCCAGTCTCTAGCTCACCGGGAAGACGAAAAAAAGGTAGTTTTATGTTGGGCGGCTGGGGGGTGATATTTGATGTTGACCCGCCTAACGGCCGTTTTAGACGCGAAGTTTAGTGTTTCTCTTAAACCTTTGCGCGCTCACTGTGAACGAACGGCTGGTCGTACAAAAATCCAATCGGTCTGGAAAAATTTGTAATTTTTCAGGTCATTCAAAATTCAGGTTATTTGGGGTTGTGAAAAGTTTCAAGGATCATTGTGGGGCTGGTCCGAACCCGAAAACCAAATTTCGCAATTTTAACTCAACGCTAACTGGGCAAAACGGCGCGGACGGCGTACGGATTTTTATGTTATCTTATTTTATTCGATTTTCTGAATCTACTTATCTTGGAACATAAACCAACAAATTTTGAGGGGGGGAGGGGGATTTTTTTTTTTGTTTTTTTTTCTAGGGCGATTCCAATGGTTCATTATCGAAGATAAAAAACCAAAAAAATCTAGTCAAAAGTTACAAACCTTTGTAACTATCGTAAGTACCACTGGGACATAACTATTCGGACTTTTTGAGAAACTGTTGTTATTGACAAATCTATTGACTGTTAGAAAAACGTCATGTTTGATAGTTGGTTTTACAAAGGATTCCCTAAAGAACATTTTGATTACTACCACATATCTATAAATTGAAAATTGGCTCCAGAATTCTGTTTCAAATCTTTAGGACACAGTAAATTGAGAAAACGGACATTTTTGTTTGACAACTACCCAATAGCTTCCTCTTCCTCTTCATCGAAAATTCGCTAGTAATAAAAATGTTCAATAATAAACCGAAATGAAGGAAGAGGCGGATTCTCGTGAATTCTCTAGGGTTTTGGGTCGAGAAGACTTGGGGTTTGGGGAGTGTGTGGGTGGCGGCCGGGGCGGCGACGTGGAGTGTCGGGGGAGGTGGGGGTGGTGGGGGCGGCGAGGGTGAAAGAAACGCGTGGGGCGGGAGCCGGTGGCGCAAGGATTGGCGCATAGTGGAGTAGTCGGTGGGGGATGGAAGCGGTTTGGGGGGAGGGGTGGGGGGTGCAAGGGGGTGGAGACGGCAGGGGGGGAGGGGGAGGACCGAACGAGCCCCGCCGTCTTCCAGCTCAGTCCGTCCTCCCCCTCCACCCGCCACACTACACAAGTATGTCAACATAGAACAACACCACAGAACATCGCAACATGAACATCATGGGTGAGTTCACATAAACAACATCGCTAACATCGCATACAAAAAAAAGTATAATAAACAATAGAACGCTTTTAGACAACAACCACCGCTCAACGAACCACTCATTAGCGACCATAAATCCATCATAAAACAACACAGCAACCACAGCTTGTTTTTTTTTTCTTTGTTTTTTCGTATTGTGCGGATCGGCGCATGCGCTTTCCCGCCGACACAAATTCTGCAGCCCCCCACGCGGTACCGAATCGCCTCAGGACCCTCAACCAGCTTGACCTATTTTCACCTTTGAGCGAATTTTCAGAGCCAAAACGACGTTTCAACCTTAGAAAGGCGATTTTTCGAACGGAAACACGTCGAACCTCTGGTGCACCAGAGCATTTGACTCGCCTTACGCCCTAAACTCGCCAAAATTGATGAAAATACCCAAATATTGGCACAGTTACAATTGAAATTTAATGACATTTCGAGAAACAACCACTGGACTGAAATCGAGTCGCCCGTTTTCAAAAGCCGTCAACGCCACTCAAATAACAATCGTAAAAGTTCCAGTCATGCAGCATGGCTGTAGGAGCGAATTTTTGAAGAGCTAACTGGTTTCATGCAAAGTAGAACATCTCATTCAAATATGGGCAATCTTACAGTTATTGAGTACCTAATTATAGGGATTTAGTAAGTATGAAGGTATTCGTGTGTAGTGCTGTATGACTAACGAGCGGTAGGTACTTATTAATTACTTGTCATATTGAACAGAACAGGTTCCTCCAGTTCCCTCATTGCCGTTTGTGTTAATAATGAAGATTTTTTAAATAAAATTTAATTACCTCTATAATCATAAAAAATATGCCAATTTCATCTAATAGCTGACAAAGGAAGTGATTTCATGCGAGGAAATGGGAAATTAGGATCAATGCCACTGCCGATTTTTGCATATCTATGATTTTCATCAGGTGAAGCATCCAAGAAGGGTTTAGCGTGGTGACAATACCCTCCACCCTGTGGGTACACTACTTTCCATTCCACGGTATGGCAGAAAATGACATTTTTTGCTCGTTTTTGCGTAGTAACACCTCAGTTTATATATTTTTCAACGCTGAACACGATGGTGAAGTCAGAATTGCGATATCTCATTCCGTTATCAGATTATGGCAGAAGAACATTCCAAATAACAAAGTTTCTTCATCTTTAAAGTGCTCCAGTTTGAGGACGGAATAAGATATCGCAATTCTGACTGCACCATCGTGTTCAGCGACAAAAAAAAAAACCTTCAAAACGAGGTGTCACTGGTCAAACTGTCTCATTGTTGGAATTTATGCGTAATTTTCCCCCCTCTTAAAATTCCCCAAAACTCCCCCCTTAGAGTGGCCCGATTCAGCCCATCTACGAACATCGCCTTTCAATTACTTACGACGACGACGGTAAAACCTATTTTTTAACCCTCGATGGATTTCACCAAATCCCAATCGATAATAATTCATCAAACTTACGTGCTTTTGGATCGCCATTCGGTGGATATAAATTTGGTCGGTTACCATTTGGTGTAAAGATTTGTGCAGAGGTTTTTCCAAAGAACAACTCAGAGATTTTTGGTAGCAGAGAAGGAGTAATTTATATCGACGACTTAATTATATCTGCATCAACTACAAGAGAGCATGACATAATTCTGAAAAGGGTACTTGAAAGGGCAAAAGAAAATAACATTACATTCAACGCAACTAAATTCCAATGCCGTCAACTAACAATAAAGATATTAAAGCATGTACCTAGTGTCAAAGGCTGGGATTCAAATTGATCCTGATTGCGTAAGAGCAATCAATCCAAGAAATGCCAGATCCTAATGATAGAAGTCCTTAACGAGATTTTTAGGCATCATGAAATTTTTTAATAAATTCATACCGAATCTATCTGCAATCACAGCCTTTATTCGAGAGTTTTTGAAAGATGATGTTGCATGAGATTGGAAACCGCTACATTCTACCATCATAATTATGCTAGAATGTAGCGGTTTCCAATCCCATTTAACATCATCTTTCAATAACTCTAGAACAAAGACTGTGATTGCAGACGGATTCGGTATGAATTTATTAATGTTTGTTAATCATTTTCAAACTGAAAAATTTAATTACGAAGAGTCCCATATTGGCTCATTACGATGCCGAGAACCTCGATCCGCAATGGCAGACGTGGAAGACGTACCTTCCAAAATTTTACACATCTCCTAACCGCAGCCAAAAAAGCGAAGGAATCGGAAGGAACCAGAGTCGCAATACTCTTAAATCAGCTTGACGAAAAAAGCGTCAAACTGTTTAACACATTGAATTCCTGAAGACTGATGGTGATGACGATACTGACCACACACCTGACACCATGTAGGATGTTCTTGGATTTAATAATTAGATCTAGTAGGTTTTAGTACGTTTTACAACTTCTTTATTATTGGTGGTCTCCATGAAGAGGTAGGTAGGTTTGAACTTGGCGATCTTAGCGCTTCAGCTGTGATTCGTGGAACTGACAGTTAGTTCTTGTAACAGGCAACACAGATTTTTCGTGCAAATTTGAACTTTTTATCTCCATTCTAAGGAGAGTTACCGTCTGGAATCACTATAAATATGCCGAGAACAACAGCTTCCTTTTCTTAAAAAATTTACTAAAGAAAAACACGAAAAACCGGTATCCGATTAAAAATTAATCTGTAGAGTATCAATTTTAGCGCACAATAGCTTCACCTAAGTCCCGAAAACGTGACGGAATTCGTTCACGAAACATCGACACCGCCGGTTTCGTGATGCTTTTCACGTGCGACCAGTCGTTGCTAGGGAAATGTAACTTCCTCATTTTCCGCCCCACGAAAATCTTTCGCCACTCGTCGGAAAGCTCTCGATTTACCAAACATCGCAACACACTTCACGCTGCCAATTTCCCTCTCCATACCATGAAAAAAACTGGTTAGGCGCTTCGTTGCGTACCAAAACTAAATTAATTCCAGTGCTTAATTAGTCATAAATCTTTAGGCATTTAGTCCTATATAATTAGGCATTTCGCACGAAAAAAAAAAAAAAAATTACAACTGGAGTTTCTTATCATAGTTTAGATATCAGTGACGTTGCTGCCTACTTGATATTAAATGAGGTTCTGATTCAGGTCTCCAGAGGGCAGACATTTCATTTTCCGCCAAAATTCGAACCACAGGAATCTGTCTTCGCAATGGAAAGGCTAAGTTAGTAGATGGGCAGAATCGGGCCACTCTAAGGGGGGTTTTGGAGAATTTTAAGGTGGGGTAAATTACCCACACGATGGTGAAATCAGAATTGCGACCTCTTATTCTGTTCTCAAACAGCAGCACTTTGAAAATGAAGAAACGTGGTTGTTACTTGAGGTGTTCTTCACGTTTCATCAGCTTTAGTCTGATGACGGAATGAGATATCGCAATTCTGACTTCACCATCGTGTTCAACGTTAAAAAACTATAAACTGAGGTGTTATACGCAAGAAAAAGATACCAAATTTGGTATAAAACCAGTAATATAGAGACAGTATGCATAAAAACAGTTATTTCTTCAAAAACTCGCTCTTACAGCCATGCTGTATGACTGTGGATTTTTAATCTTACATTCATGAAATTCCGTACTTCAAGATGAATTTGGATCAGTTTACGATGGAAATCAGCGACCTTTGTAAATCAGCGACTGAATCCCTGCGATAGTAACTATCCCGAAATATTAGGTACATTAGTGTGGTAATTCCACAAGTAGAAGTTATACGGTTATAGCCGTTATACTTGACATTTCGAGGTTTATACTCTTAGGACCCTCAGAAGCAGCTTTATGCGTGATGGCGGCGACGGCGGGGTATAACATTATGCTAATAAACAGCTAATATTCACTATTAGAACTAGAATAAATTGAACAGGGATAATAAAGGAATTTACAGAAATTTAAATATGAAAGACCTAATTATACCCTGTACAACCTCATAATTACACTTGACAGGGTTTGGCGTCATGGTGGCACCTGAATATAAAACACGCTGAATCGATTTTCTAACGTCATCAAACACCGTTGTCAGTTACAATATGTCGGACTGAATATTCATAGGCGACTTCGAAAATTCGCTCAATAGGTCATGCTGTACGACTGGAAATTTTAATATTGAATTGCATTATGGATTTAATCAATGATTGAAATGGATTTAATCAATGATTGAAATTTGAACTTTTGAAGATAAATAAGTGATCCAATAACAACAGGAAAGCGTCATTACGTTGGTGATGTAATGTAAAATGAATACAATGAATTCGTCGAATAAAGAATTTTGAGTTACTGCTATTATTATCACCCCTCAATCGTACAATATTATTGAGAGTGAACTACTACAATTATAATGAATATTCCATGGCTTCAGTCGTTGATTGATAGTACGCACTCGAAGTAGATGCATAAAGCTAGCTTGAAAAGCTGTTGCTTTGTATTAGCTGTATGTTTATTTATAAATCCTGATTTCTATTTTAATCATTTCAGGTTCTTATGAACGGCAATTCTTATCCATTACTAACTCAGATTACAATTTTACTACGAAACAATCCTTCGAATGGTCATTTTAACTAATTTTTGATACTATTCTTCGTGTTTTGGCATCACTTGTGACACCTTTCTCACAAAATCTTATAAAATTATCTCCTGGATCGACGTTAGAGTATAGAATATCTTAAATTTCTTACAACTTCCTTTTTTATTATTTTTTTTTATTTTTTAAATATCTAACTTTATTTGCATAGTGTGGTGCAATATAGTTGTGTTAATTTTGTAAATTATCTATTAAACTGAGACATGTGGTGAGGTCACTGCTCAGTAGCAGTCCTCACAAGATATTTAGTAATAAATTATATAAATAGTAACAAGATATTTTAGTAACAATTTTTAGTAATATTTAAGTAACAATTTGTAGTAATATTTGAGTAACACTTTTGGTAACATAATAGGAACATTAATCGAGAAAGTCCGTTGGACGTTTTCTTTTTAGTCTTCGACGGGATCTATTTGCTGGGAGATTTATTGCTGTAGACTGTACTAGTTGGTTTGTGTGGGCAACCATCGATGAGTGTAATATATTGTAGCATGTTTTCATGGTTTCTGTTACCAGCGGGACTTCCAGGTCGTGATGGAGGATGCTGTTTCTCACATACCATGGGGCGGAGGAGATTATCCGTAGTATACGGTTCTGTATGACCTGTATCCTGTTGTTTTGACTGTTGGATGTGGAGCCCCAGAGTCCGCACCCATATAACCACACTGGTCTAATGATTGTCATATAAATCAGTCTCTTTAGTTTGGGTGGTAGTTTTGATGTTCCTTTTAGCAGAAACTTTAGCTGGGCGAGGCGGTGACGGATTTTGATCAGAATGGAGGTGATGTGCGCGGCCCATGTGAGTTTAGAATCTAGTACCATTCCCAGATATTTAACTTGTGGTTCGAGAGGTATGGCTTCATTGTTCAGGTAGATTGGTACATTAGTGATGTTCCGTTTTTGCGTGAATTTAACAACGACGGATTTTTGTGGGCTTAACTTCATTCTCCATTTTGAACACCAGTGCTCGATTGCGTGCACGTGCTGCTGACGCTTCTGGGCTGTTTCCTGACAAGTCCCTTTGCACAATATTGCTACGTCGTCTGCGAACTGAGCGGTCTTGATGGCAGAGGATTGAGGAAAGTCTGAAGAGTATATTAAGTATAAGTATGGGCCAATAACGCTTCCCTGGGGTACTCCGGCGTTGATACGTGCTATTGTTGATGTGATATTATTACATTTTACCGAGTATGTGCGTCCGCTCAAGTATGAACTGATGATTTTATAATACGTATCTGTGAGATGATCCTTCAGTTTGGCTAGGAACTTCCTGCACATTATTCCACCTCTTAGGAGGATCCCTTTTTTGTTTTCTGAAAAGAGCTTTCGTCTTCCCCATTCTTACAAAAGTGATGAACTACAGAGTAAAAATCGCGCTACAAAACTAGAGATTAGGGATGGGCATCAATAGTCGATAGTATCAAAATATCGATATTTTCCATTTTTTATATCGATTTAAATTTGAACGAGATAGCACTGACAGCACCCGAGAAAAAGGTACCTACCTGAAAATCGTCAAATAACCTATCTTTTAACGGTAGTTATCCACTACCCTTAATATCAAAATCCGTTCCAGACCATCCTGAATTTTCTGCCAATAGACACTATAAAGTATGTGTATACATACTATGTATACCCATGCTTGGTATATATTAAATACCTATGTATGTATCATTCTAAATGATAACACTCGATAGAATTGAGATAGAAAGTTCAAATTTGCACAACAAATCAGTCCTAGCAATCGAAAGGTTAAGTTGGCAGATGGTGAGGGGGATTACCCATAAATTCTCAGAATGAAACAGTCTGAAAAGTGACATCTCATTTTGTTCACCATCGTGTTCAGTTTTATTTCTTCAAAAATTCTCTCTTATAGCCATGCTGCAGTGTGGCCTTGACCTTGGTGGGATACACATGTCTCCGTGTTTTGTGCAGTTTCTTTCGCTTGTTTTAATGGTGATACCTCGTTTTTGAAAGTTAAACTGTGCCATATAGATTGTCCATTGACTCTGCTACAGGATCTCGACATCTGCAAGTTCGTAAGTGCCATAAAAATTTTGCTTCGATACTTTTCGAATACATATTGTTTTCCTCGGATCGAATCTACCTTCAGTTTTTTTTCCGGGGTGGACCGGCTTTGTGACCTTGGAGTGGCGGTGGAGGGAGCATTGAGTCTGCGCTCTTGTGCAGCTTCCTTGTAAGTGGGGAACGGCGAAATCGGTGGGGGACATCTTGATAAGGATCACACGGCTGCTGTCAGGCCTCTGAGTTTCAGTTCGCCCGTAAGCTCGGGGAAGAGGCCCGATTCTTTCGAATCTTTCGTATGTCTCAGAGCAATATCACGAACTTTTTTCCCACGTCGACGCCGGCGAAGCGCTCTAGAAATTCCCCGGAAGTCGAGCCCAGTTCCAAAAGAAAAGTCGAGATGTCATTAAGAGATCAATTAGTTGGCAGTATAACAATTGCCCAGTTAAAGGAAACTATGCATTCGGTAATTGTTGAGAATAACGTCGCCACAAAAGAAGACATAGGCATACTGAAACAGGAAATCTCAGAACTGAAAGCACAAAATGTGTCACTGAAAAAGGAAGTAGACCTACTACGCGGAAAACTGGAAGTTGTTGATAATGTCGGTCGACGTAATAACCTCATTTTCGGTGGAATTAAGATACCAGGTGGTTCAGAGAACTTCAAGTTAATAGTGGAGAACTTCATCGCAGATAAATTGAACTTGGACATAAGCCCAACCATCGTACGTGCCTTCCCGCTGGGGAAGAAGAGGGGTGAACTCAAACCTATTTTGGCGGAGTTTTTGCGCAATGACGAAGCCAACTTGGTTATCAGAAATGCCAAATTACTCAAGAACACTCCTTTCTACATCCAGAGAGATTTTGGAGAGGATACCAGACGGGTTAGGAGTAAATTACTGGCCATCCGTCGAGAGTTGCGCAGCAAAAATAACTCTCTCGATGTATCTGTTCGCTCGAGCACTCTTTTTGTGAATGGTACTGCTTTCAAGTGGAGGCTCGAAGGGGGCTTGATGACTTCGACTGGAGAGGATGGAGCTCGGAAGCTGCAGGCTGTTGCTGGCGTGGATATCAACGAGGTGCTTTCCGGGTTGCTCAGAGAGGTCTCTTCGCCCGGCGGGGCCTCTGGAGAGGATCGAACGTCCTGACGTGGTGCGGCGCAGAGGGAGCGCCTGGTCGTCGATGGGGCCTTGCGCGGTGGGGCATCGAACTCCGATCCTCAGTTAAGTTATGTTAATTATAAGCCTTTCAAAGTAGCTTTTTGGAATTGTCAAGGTATGAAGAATTTTATTGATGTAGCAGATGATGTTCATAAATATGACTTTGACATTGTATGTTTGCTCGAGTCATGGGTTGACAAGGATGTAGATTTTGCCTGGGATGGTTATAGTGTTATTCACTCGCCGGCGGTGCGTTCGTCGCTGTTTGGAAGACCCAGTGGTGGTATAGTTACATATTTTCGAAAACATTTTCTAGTAAAAACACTGGAGGTCTCTAGGCAGTGGATCTTCCTAGCCGTGCGTCTGGATGGGGGTGAGATGGTTGTGCTGGGGATAACGTACTTTAATGAGGGGTTCTCGAGTGACGTCGCTGCTGAGTTTGGTAAATCCTTGAGGGGTCATTGTAGCCAGTATTCTAGTGCTTGCGTGGTACTTGGGGGGGACTGGAATTCCCGTATTGGGTTGTTGAATGTAGGAATGGGCGAGATTTTTGATGGTACTAGGTTTAGGGACTCTCGTACATCGCTGGACCGCACAATTAATAGATCTGGAAGAAATCTTGTCGAATTTATGGAGGAAAATTACTACTTTGTGTTGAATGGACGATCGATGAAGGATAAAAGTGGTGAGTTTTCATTTATTTCACATCAGGGGAGAAGTTGTGTGGACCAAGTGTGGGTGGATGTGAATACGTTGCCTTTGGTGTACGATTTCGAGGTTCTGGGTCTTGGGTCGGGATCTGACCATCTGCCGGTGGTCATTACTTTCGGCTTCGATGGCAGTATTATGGACAGCGATGTGGGCCGGAATGAATGTGTGGCGGAGATGAAATTTGGCTGGGATTCAACTAAGGCAAGGGATTTTAAGGATAAAATGTCGCAACTAGTGCCGAATCGGAATAATGATAATGGTAGCCCTGCATCCTTTTATACGATGATGATCTCTGTAATGAATGAGGTGGGGGTAACTTTGGGTTTATTGAAGCCGAGGCCTATATTCAGCAATCCACGGGGTAAGCCATGGTTTGACAGGGATTGTAGAACGGCCCGATATAAAATGCGCTCAGCATTAAGAAAGGCTAAAAGGAAAAAGTTCACAGCGCAGTTAGTTGAAGAATATTTAAATATGAAAGCTGAATATAAAGCCATTCTAGCGGTTAAAGAATCCAATTATCTCAGAGATATTCGAGCGTCCTTATCTAATGTACGCAACTCTGAAGAATTTTGGAGGGCTATTAAAACTATCAGACGTAAGGGGCCCAGGAACGGAAAGTTGGATATTGGTGTTGTCGAAAAATTTTACTCGGAAATTTACCCGTTCTTTGGTGAGTTTGAGGATGACATTTCTGAAGACACTCCCTTATTTTTGGGTACACACCACCCGAGCCTGGATGAGCCGGTAACATTGGAGGAGTTAGTGGCAGCCCTTGCGTCCTTCAAGAATAATAAGGCCGCTGGAGTTGATGGTATCATCTATGAGGTTTATAAAAATCTTCCCGATTGTTGGCTATCTCTGATTGTGGATTTTTTCAATAATATCTTAAGAGTGGGCTCTCTTCCAGCAGTACTAGTTCGGATTCGTACGTTCCTTCTTTATAAGAAAGGCGATGAAAATGACCCTGCAAACTACCGAGGTATATCACTGATCAATACAATACTTAAAATTTTCAATCAAATCCTTCTTTGTAGGCTTCAAAATTTTGTGGAGGAAAATAAGCTGCTACCCGAAAGTCAGAATGGCTTTCGGAAGGGGCGTAGTTGTGTCGACAACATTTTTGTCTTGACCAGTGCAGTATCGTTGTGCACCCGCCTGCCTGGAAGAAAACTTTATGTCGCTTTCATAGATTTCCAGAGATGTTTCGATAGGGTATCACATACAATACTTTGGCGAAAGTTATATGAAATGAATGTCAGTGCGAAGCTGGTGAAAATACTTGGATCTTTGTATCGGAATGCGTCTTTTTGTGTAAGGGTTGAGGGGAGAGACACACAACCGTTTGCAATCACGGAGGGTATTTTGCAAGGTGACGTACTGTCACCGCTGCTATTTTCTCTATTTGTGGCGGATCTTGATTCGTTTCTTTCCGATAGGGGCGTGGGCGGTGTTAACTTGGTTGGAGAAAAGGACATACTTTCTTTGCAGTACGCAGATGACTTGGCCCTATTTGCATACAGTTTTTCTGGGATGCAAAAGACCCTGAGAATTTTTGACGAATACTGTCGTGTAAACTCCCTATCAATAAACTACGATAAGTCCAATGTTCTGATTTTCAGCAAAACAAACAGTTTCAGAAATATTTCCTTCCAATGTGGGGCTGGACAGATCACAACTGCTCGAAGGTATACCTACCTGGGAGTGGTTTTTAGGAATAATGGTTCTTTCGCCGAGAACGCCAACGCACAGAGACGTAGGGGACAGTCGGCGGCCGGAACGTTGCTCCCTACATTAAGTAACCCAAGCAGCACAACGACGTCGGTCCGACGTCGTAAGAGGTCGGGAAATCCGACCTGACTTCGGGCGACGACGTCGTACCGACCTCACCACGACCACATGCCGACCAATGTGGGGAATGATTTCTTGGTTGTACCGACGTCGCCGCCCGACCTCAGGTCGGGCGACGACGTCGTGCCGACCTCACCACGACCAAATGCCGACCAATGTGGGGAATGATTTCTTGGTTGTACCGACGTCGCCGCCCGACCTCAACTGACTCAATACAAAACCGACATCTTCCGACGAGGAAGGTTATCTCTCTCCACGGAAATCATTAAGATGGTGGATGGGTGAAATACTTGGTGTGAATATTACACGGTACCTACCAACTCCCGTATGTAAGTTCATGTCTCTTCAAATCATCCGCGGAGAAAAATTTAACGTGAAATGCTCGATTCTATCTCTCAAAAACCAGTGCCCTTCGAATTTGAGACGTTGTAAATATTTTTTTCAATTTGGTAACTATTGTGAAAATGTTATGACGACTTATTATTTCGCTGGTTTCACTATTAAACTGCTGTATTTCCTTGGTAACTATCAGAGTTATTATTACATTTGAATTTCAGAAATAAATATATTGGAAAATTATTTAAATTAATATCTAACCTCAACCTAACCTGTAATGGAAATGGAAAAAGATGGCGAACTAGGGATGTTCCGATATTGTTACACGATTGTGTAACAAATCTGTAGAGGATCTGACCAGGTCTTCCTCTCGTCGGCTGATGTACAAAACATGTACAGAAATATATAGTAACGTAGTTCCCAAACGGTACAACAGAATGAGCGCCTGTAGCGTCCCACCTGCGTGTTATCGCCATCGCCATTTCACTATAGATATCCGACGTTGTGGCGACCTCGTCTATCTTTACTACAGATATCCGACGTCGCGGCGACCTCAGCGTTATATAGTACAGATATACGACGTTGTGGCCACCTCGTCAACCTGTAATACAAATATCCGACGTCGTAGCGACCTCGTCTATCTGTACTATAGATTTCCGACGAATCTCTAAGTCGTACCGACGTCGTGATGACGTTAATATTTGACATACAGATTTCCGACGTCGGATATACTACAGATTAGGTAGCAAGTCGTGAAATCCGACCAATTGTGCTGCTTGGGAAGACCGGCACTAGTGCTCTCGATGCTTGGTTCAGGGTTTTGAGTTCGGTGGCTTTTGCGACGACCCTATACGCATCCGAAGTCTGGGGTTTTTCATACTTGGAGGTGGTTGAGAGAGTACAGGTCCGGGCTTTCAAATCGGCATTCTATTTGGCTCGGAACACTCCTGATTACATGGTGCGACTTGAGTTTGGGCTGTCTCATACGAAGGTCCAGGTGGCAGGGGCGGCTCGTGGGCTCAGAAACCGGTGGGGCACCAGGGCAATATTTAGGTGCATACCTACCTATTAGGTACTCACTATTGGAACTAAACTCAAACTACCCTTACAGCTAAACTGCTTCATAATTAATGGTATGCAGCTCTTAGCAAGTCAGGAAACATCGTTCTCCAAAGAGTTCTCTTGAGGAGAGGGAAGATTACTGACCACTATCCAGGATTACCGACGAGGAGGTGGCTGCAAGGCAATCCCACCTACCCACCAAAATAATTATCTTCAAAATTATAGGAAGAATAAAAGAGAAATTGTGACTGTACGAGTACTATTCAAAGAGTACATTATAAAGGTAGTCAAAAAATTATATTATTGGAGTTTCTATTACTGGGGTTTTTAAAAATTAGCAATCGCGACCATCTGCTTCCTAGCCGAGTGGTACCTTGAAAACCCCCTCTAAAAATGTCCTCTTATGCCCAGATTGCACATACGTTTTCTTATCCAATCGTATCAAAACATTTTGAGCGATCACAGAACAGCAAGATTGATTTCAACTAGCTTTTAGAGTTCGTTGGTTAGCTCAAACAAAGCTCGAGTCAACGAAGTCACCATCAGTTTCAGGGATAACAAATAAAACAGTATTCTCAACGGTTGGCTGAGCTACATAATAATATTATGTATATTACTGTTATTAACGGTTATTAACTTACAGAATGTAGAAATCAACAAATGAGATTCTTTTGGGCGAATAGTGATCCACGTAGTATAGTCGGGTTTTCTGTGGATCCACTTCAGTCTTGACGACTAGCAAAGCGTTCACGCGTTGCACGTGAGGTATTAAATTTCAATGTTTAGTTGATTAATATTATGGAGACAATAATTCACTTTTACTATGATGAGTAAATACGAAGCTAAAAACCACCAGTCAATGCATTCAAAATAATATTATAACGTCAGGCAACGTTTTGATATCATTCTTATCAAACATGGAAGAAAGCATGGAAGAATGAAACTCGTTCTTCCTTGACAAGGAACGATTCAACGATCGATTGTTTTCGGCGTTCAACTCGATACGATATTTTGGCCACCGCCCGGAACGCCTCCTATCTCGCAACACAGAGTGCCTTCCCCCACCCCAGGAAGCGCCTATACCTTCAACATTGAGACTGGGGCACTTCTGGTCGATCCGATAATCGACTTTTTTAATCGATAAATCGAAACAAAATGCGACTCAGTGGAAGTGGGTAGTCATGGAGGAAGGGAGATCTTCCTTCTTCCATGGTGGGTAGTAGTAGGTAAGATTTTTTTCTCCTTGTTCTATGTTTTTTCTGTTTTCCTTTGCAAATTTTTGGGTGGGGCGAGGGCCAAGGTGGCCTTATGGACGAGCCGCCACTGCCAGGTGGTGAATCGAGCGCTGGGGTGGTGGTTTAGGATCAGCCGGATGGAGGAGGGCCGTTTGCCCCGGATCTGTTTCCTTCGTTTGCTGGACCTAGCGATGAGGGGCGTGCATGTAAGGTATAACTGGGCCACGTATCTGGGTAATTTTCTTGAGGAGGCTGGGTGCGCGGCTTTGTGGCTTTCGCAGGACTACGTCCGTTTAAGTGCCGGTCGTCGGGAAATAATGGACGGTTTCGCCAGAAGATGTTGGCTGCAGGATCAGAGTAGGGTGACGGCATCCTCGTTTAGCCATTTGTACAGGTTTTGGGCTCCTACGGACGGTGCGCCGGCGGCCTACCTGGACCTCGACCTGGACTACCATTGCAAGAGACTGTTGTGCCAAATCAGACTGGCTGGTGCTCAGTGGTGTTCGGTGTACTCCGGGGGGCTGAAGGCATCTTTCGATGTAACGGCGGAGTGCCCTATATGTGCGGATGTGTGCGGGGCAGAGGATTCCCTCATTCACTTCCTGGGTGCTTGTCCTGGGACACGAAACGAGAGGCGGGTCTTTTACAGATGCAAAGCAATGTCCTTACATCACCTTAGCAATATCTTGAAGATGGAAGGGAAAAAGGAGGCAGTTTGTTTGTTTTCATTTGTGAATGCTTCGTTGAAGGGAAGAGCGCGTTTTTTGAGCTAGGTGGTGGATGATTGTTTATTGCTCTGGTATCTTGAT
This sequence comes from Stenodema calcarata, assembly GCA_963920205.1. NCBI lineage: Eukaryota > Metazoa > Arthropoda > Insecta > Hemiptera > Miridae > Stenodema > Stenodema calcarata. The sequence goes on along the minus strand of OY986053.1, from coordinate 7,698,630 downwards.
ATATTAATGTGTTGTGTTAGGTTTAAGAATATAAACTGTACTGAACATTTTTTTGAAGTGATATACCTACCTAATATTAAGTGGATAAGTTTCGTTTTACCAAGTGAATGAGTTTTCGTTTTTCACACTTGCTGTGACACAGTGTTTTCCTTGTTTTCTTGTTTCTTTTCTTTCCTGTATATTAATCATGTTTCATGCCACTCTTTGTAATGGTCGTAAGACTTATACAAATAAATTTATAATAATAGCCATGCTGCATCATTGTGGATTTTTTTACCTATCGATGTTTTATTCAACGTTGGTCTCTCGAAAGGAAGAATTATCACATCCGTGCGGATTATTCCGAAATGGGTCAGAAGTTGGTTGATCCCATTCGAGTTAATTCAGGGAAAATGGAATAATTTCGGTGAAACAGCCGAAATATTCACCTCGTTTCAGGACTGGCGTCACTCCGACACGTTTTTCTCCTTTACGCTACATCGTAGATGAAAACGAATTTCCCCTGTTCCCACTACGGGGGTTAATAGAATATGCGGTTTCATGCGGGCAAAGTGGATTAACTGAGTCGTGGGTCGTATTGTATGAAACTGACATCAACACAACAGAGATGTTAGGAATTTGGACTAATATTCCAATCAAAATAATTATGCCACACACATTTTGTCTCTGTACTCCTAATTACAATATTCAACCAATGTCACAAATTTCTGGATTTTTATTGAAATCCACAGTGGAAATTGGTTTCCAAGTCAAAATTGGTTTTCTAAAATGGCGTACGTCGGACGACGGTTTTTTTCATTAATTCGATTTTCTGAATCTACGTATCTTGAAACGTAAACCCTCAAATTTTGAGGGGGGGGGGATAAACATTTTTTTCTTTGGTCGATTCCAAAGATTCATGCACATTCATAGGGAAAGTCATAATATCAAACATAATATTAGCAACTGGAGACGTTATTTACTATTCAAATTTACAATTCAAACAACAAACTACTGTTCGTCTGGAGCGAATTGAAGTTTGCAGTAAAAGCAACCACCTTGAAATAGGCTTGAGCCATCTCCCCTCCCGTTTCCTTCCTAATAGTAAACAAATATTGGACAAATTTGGGATGTTTAGCATTTAGCTACGTACAGTGAAAGGAAATAAATATGCATATCACACGAGTATGTTCAATTATGGCCTAAATCACTTTTAGCAACATGTACAGCAAATATCACACAGTTAGAATATGATTATGATGCTTTAAGATTATTTCGATTCAACCTTTTAATGAAAATACCCTTACTACAGTTGACATTTCATTTGTAGTCTAACGATAATTCATGAGAGAGGCCCCGATAGCGTATTTCTGAGATAACTTAGGCTTCGATATACCCAAGATCTTTGATCCTGCGAGCTTGTGCGTGAGCATTTAACTGACGGTTTTTTGGCTTAGTACAGCCTTATATACTTAAAAACGAGAAAAATGTACAATCAGGGAAAAAAATACGAGGTAGGTAGATATTTAACTTTTTGGAATCGTTGGATTCGTCTTGCCATCGAGTTTCATTCGAAAGGACTAACAACAGTGTATTATTTGTACTATTCAACGGAAAGGGGAAATGTTTGACTGCTTTTCACGTTTCCAAGTGCTTCACATACCAAGCATATACCCTATACATAGTATCTTAGTAATATAGTACATAGTATACTTAGTAACACTTGACGCGCAAGTGGTGCCTGACTTATCGTTATTTACCGATGGAGAGATGCAAGGATTTTAGGGTTTATAATATTTCCGCTTGAAGTTTACTTTATTAAATAATTAAAATCAACTGTATCCATAAATTCATTATTCTACAAAATATCAAGTGATAATGAACAGTTAAGTTGTTGAATCTACTTGAGAAATGGATCGTCGTATAATATTCTGCAACGTTTCTTCGCGAGTTATATATTCTAGGAAATTCCTCTACCGAGTTTTCATTAGTTATTCATACCACTCTGAATCCCCCTCTTCAGTTCACACCCTTTTCACGAATACTTTTCATCTTGAACCTTATCATTGTGAAATCAACAATAGCTAATTGATTCGTAGGTTTCTCTCTCATCCTCAATACTATTCGACCCTGAGGGGTAACAAATAACGAGCCCTCGATGTCCTACTCATCAAGATTCCGCCTTCCCTGTACAATCCGCCCAGATCCCACTTTGAATCCACCCAGATCCTGTATTTGCATGAGAAAGGACTATTCTTGTCATTTCACTTGTGAAATTGCTTTGTTTCTTTCAGTGTGCTCCTTCGATTTGTAGTTTTGTACTACATTGTTGGCCAGACAGAAATATCAATCTAATCAATCCAATCATATCAGTCCAATCAATTAGTTATAAGAAAGTCCACTTCTACTTCAGTTCAAATGTGAGGAGACCCTGAATATACACTCTGATTTAGCTGACGGAGTGAAGTTTAATAGGTCACCTGGATTTGCTATATCCAGAAAACTTTGTTTCTACCAACAGGTAATTCCAAAGTTCTGATATTCCTGCTTGCCTAGCTATCATTGAAATATTCCATCCTTCATTCCACCTGGGAAAGGCAGAAGGGGAATCCCTATTCCTCGTTCCTTCGAGTGAAAGGAGTAATGCGGATGGTTAGTTCTGCCGAGCGAACTTAAAGCATCCCATTTTGAACTTAAAGCATCCGTTTTTTGCACTTTTGGCGATAGGCACAAGACTGAGTTTATTTCGGTGAGGCGAGTCTTATAAGCTAAGTTGGAATGCCTTATCTCCATTAAGAAGCGTTGAGAAATGTCTTTGTTTTATCTCCATTTAACCAATTTCCTACTAATTGGGTCGTACGAAGCTAAAAATTCCGATGTGCCGAAAAATCGGGACAGGACACTCTAGCCTTGTATAACTAAATAAATTTGTAATTTATATTACAACATTTAATCAATAATTTAATTTGTAATTTGGGCTTTCTAGCCTGAAAATACTCGACATGAAGAAGGAGCGCCAAACAGAAGAATAGAATAGGACACAAACGGCTGTAGGCTCGTCAATGACAATATTGGAGACTCCTCAATAGGGTGGTTCAGAGTGGTCCACTACCTGCAGAATGCGTTTCTGAAGTCCGCTCAGGAGGATGGTACAGGGTGGTACACAAACAACGATGTTATTGAAGACTCCTCAATAGGATGAACCAAGAATAGTACACAAACGGCTGTAGGCTCGTCAATGACAATATTGGAGACTCCTCAATAGGGTGGTTGAGAGTGGTCCACTACCTGCAGAATGCGTTTCTGAAGTCACCCCTGGAGGATGGTACAGGGTGGTACACAAACAACGATGTTATTGAAGACTCCTCAATAGGATGAACCAAGAATAGTACTCAAACGGCTGTAGGCTCGTCAATGACAATATTGGAGACTCCTCAATAGGGTGGTTCAGAGTGGTCCACTACCTGCAGAATGCGTTTCTGAAGTCACCTCTGGAGGATGGTACAGGGTGGTACACAAACAACGATGTTATTGGAGACTCCTCAATAGGATGAACCAAGAATAGTACACAAACGGCTGTAGGCTCGTCAATGACAATATTGGAGACTCCTCAATAGGGTGGTTCAGAGTGGTCCACTACCTGCAGAATGCGTTTCTGAAGTCACCTCTGGAGGATGGTACAGGGTGGTACACAAACAACGATGTTATTGAAGACTCCTCAATAGGATGAACCAAGAATAGTACACAAACGGCTGTAAGCTCGTCAATGACAATATTGGAGACTCCTCAATAGGGTGGTTCAGAGTGGTCCACTACCTGCAGAATGCGTTTCTGAAGTCACCTCTGGAGGATGGTACAGGGTGGTACACAAACAACGATGTTATTGAAGACTCCTCAATAGGATGAACCAAGAATAGTACACAAACGGCTGTAGGCTCGTCAATGACAATATTGGAGACTCCTCAATAGGGTGGTTCAGGGTGGTCCACTACCTGCAGAATGCGTTTCTGAAGTCACCCCTGGAGGATGGTACAGGGTGGTACACAAACAACGATGTTATTGAAGACTCCTCAATAGGATGAACCAAGAATAGTACACAAACGGCTGTAGGCTCGTCAATGACGATATTGAAGAATCCTCAGTTGGATGCAGAAGCCGTTACGGAAGTCCCCTCAGGAGGATACATGAACGCTGACATAAACTTCTAAGAACATTCAGAAACCTTTTATTATAAAAGCACACATCACAAAAAACACTGACACACAAGTGACCAAATTCACACAAATGTTGCTATAGATGCTTAGAAAAGATACAAGTAACATGAATAGGCAGTATGAAGTTGTCCGTTCTCAACAGTTATAACTGAAAGACTGTAAATTTAAGTTGACAACAAATTGAAGACTCCTCAGTAGAATGAACCAGAATTTCAAAACCCTCTACAAAAAGAACATAGAAGAAAGATTTTCACATTCGTTTACACATCAGATTATACTTTATCATGAGACTATCTTTGGGGGGGAAACCTTTTTGTTCCAGAAAGAATGAAAAATCTTAGGAATCGATTAATTGACGCCCCTTTGACAATCGAATATCGAACTAGTGTTACAGTGATCGAATCAGCTTAGTTGATTTTCACGCGTATTTGTCATTTTTCGTTTATTATTTTCAATAATGAACCATTGGAATCGACCAAAGAAAAATTTGTCTTAACCCCCACTCCCCCTCAAGATTTGTTGATTTACGTTACAATATAATACCTACTATTACGTTTCAATAATAATACTTGTTGGTATACGTTTCAATAATATAATACTGTATATTACACAGTATATAATATTATAATATAATATTATATTATAAGGGTTGCCAGACATACTTCATATTATAAATTATGTCTGGCAACCCAACTCACGCTCTCTCCCCCTCAATCAACGTCGTTTTATCGATCCGGTTTCAAGCAAAAATAATAACTAGACGGATCGTTACGGTTTCATTTGGGTTTGATCGATAGTCGAAGACTTTGCCTCGGCAATTTCCGTTCACCGCCTAAAAATAAGAGAAAAAAAAACAGAAGGTGTACGAGTGGGGAAAGAAAAACGTGATCCATTTATTTATTCCAATTGGTAAAGACCGAAGTCTGTTTCTGAAACAACTCTTCCACGCCGCCCCTCGCCTTGCTCACCACTTTACCGACGTTCCTCTGCCTCTTTTCTACCCATTCCATACCCCCCCCCCCCTACCCCCCGCAATCGCTTTGTATCGGACGTCACGCAAAATACAGAATGTTATTTCTGTCACTGACTGACATCAGCTTGCCGTCTAGCACGGAAAGCCAGTCAGTTTCTTCAGCCGTTCATGTGAGTCACATTGATCTTTCGGCCGCCTTCCACTTCGTTTCTAGTTTCGGGTAAGTTTCTTGTTTTTCGTCCAACTCGGTCGGCCTTCGCTTAACGTATCCAGATTCTAATCATGTCAGGTAAGATTTTACTGTGTGGACATAGTGAGCCAACGGTGGGTGCAACTGTGGGCTCGTACCTCCGACAAAACTGTACAGCAATTCACGGATGTAATACGTCACTCTAGAAAACCTCCTCATGAATAATTTTATTTTCATGTATTTAAAGCATTTATTTCATTATATAAACAAACAATACAGACGATTTAAATTGAAAAAAATGCAGCAGTTCCTTTTAAGATAAATCTTAGCTAGGAACTGGAGCGTGTCATGTGCCTCGATTATATTAGTAAACTGTAAGTAAATCGAAGATAATAAACCAAAAAGTAATACAATTCAAATTTAAAACTATTATAATATAACATAGAAATTTATGTCGTTTTGTAATTATATTATAATTACAAAACGACATAAATTTCTATATTATAATTACAAAACGACATAAATGTCTATGTTTCACTTTTGCGCCAATTCAGCTACAACGTCTCATAAAAAAAAAACTCTGCAAATTCTTGACACAACGGTTCATTATCTTCTTTGTACAGATCACCCTTCTGTCTAGATCACTAGGTCTAAATGTCTAGATCCTAAATGTTAGATTAATTATTATTATCAATTATCACTAATTATTAACAATTTTATCAAGTACCTACTGAAAATTATTATAATTTATTGTTAGGTATTGATAATTCGTATTTATTATTAATAATAATTATTATTAATTATGATTAATTAATACGATATAATTCTGGGGTTTTTAATACTACGTCGGTAATAATTTTTCTATAAAAGAAGTACCTACCAACAAACATTCGAAATTACCTTCATTTCCGTAGCACGAAACGCACCTCAGAACAACAAACTCGACATCACTTAAGCCATATGATGTTCCAAAGAGCTTGTTAGTATGAAAATGGACCTGTATTTCAACAGTTTGATTCACGATCGGGTTGTGAGGCACAATCTTTGAGCCGTCATTGTGAACGAACGGCTGGTCGTACAAAGCTGCGGATGGTCTTAAAAAATTCTACGGAACAAACTCTATCTAAATATGAAATAAAAAACATACCGTTTGATGGGAATTTTTCGAGATATGGAATTTTCAAAATTTCAAAATTCGTTTTGAACCCCTTCCCCTTGACCTAGGGTTATGAAAAGTTTCGTGGATCATTGTGGGGCTGGTCCAAACCCAGAAACCAAATTTCGTAATTTTAACTCAACGCTAACTGGGCAAAGTGCCTCGGACGGCGGACGGCGGACGGCGTACGGCGGACGGCGGACGGCGTACGGCGGACGGACGGATTTTTTTTTATTCGATTTTCTGAATCTACGTATCTTGAAACGTAAACCAACAAATTTTGAGGGGGGGTTAAAAATTTTTTTTCTTTGGGCGATTCCAATGGTTCATTATCGAAGATAATAAACCAAAAGTAATACAATTCAAATTTAAAACTATTATAATATAACATAGAAATTGATGTCGTTTTGTAATTAGGTATATTATAATTACAAAACGACATAAATTTCTATATTATAATTACAAAACGACATAAATGTCTATGTTTCACTTTTGCGCCAATTCAGCTACAACGCCTCATAAAAAAAATAGCCCTTAACTAGTTTTTCTAACTTGTTTATAGGTTTTTTTTGCCGAGATCACAATGATCCAGTTATTTCGATTATGATCTAATGGTTCAAATGAAATCGGTTGACGAGGAGATTTGAAAAATTAATGTTTTTTGAACCCGGGATACCCCCATTCGCCCCACTGGGGGTTCTAGATTTTACGATTATAATCTGCGGACTCGAATGAAAGTTGTTGACGAGGAGATATCTAATATACATTCAAAATTTGCGAAGCTTGAATAATAATAATCAATCTACCATTTAGTGATCTAGACAGAAGGGTAATCTGCGCAAAGAAGATAATAAACCGTAGTGTCAAGAATTTGCGGAGTTTCCTCCATTAGAGTCTACGCCTATGCTTAAGGCTTGACGGACGGACGGACAGACAGGGTTCCAACAGAATGAAGTCCGTAAAAACATGTTCCATGTTAAAAGTCACCAGTATTCCTAGGACTTTGGACTTCGATTTGATCAATTCCCAAAAAACTGTAACTTTTAGCACATTGAGCAAACTGGAGATGCTCGATCCTAGAATTGCTTGTTCTAGGAATGCACGCTTTTGATTTCGCGTAAATTTTGACGTTGATATTCCTGCTGTTATCTGCAAGAACTCGTCCGAGTCATTCATGTCCAATCATGCTGTGATGTGTACTGTTAAGTTGTAGAGAACGTGGGAAACTAGAGAGCGCAGGCAATATTTTGTTGTCGGATTTATTGCGTGCTGTTCATCGCGATGGAGCCAACAGTTGAAGGAGCACATGGGGAGCGTGAAAAACCCCAGATTTATTCACAGCTTCCCCGCACGGTCGCATAGTGACAGAGGTAACGCGTTTCAATTTGATCGTGGAGCGATTTAGCGTATATATGAGGGAAAAGTCTCCAGCGTCAGGGAGGGGGGTGTTGATGAAAACGTGTTTAGTACTAATATCTAACAACCTGTTCGGCCTTTGAGCTTTTTGTTCGGTCATTAGGCGTGTTTCTTTCATCAGTGGGCGTTCCTAATGCTCAAAGCCCGAACCAGGTGAACCAATCCGATTTCGTTCACAGCACGGAACATTTCGGGGTTGAGCTAATGGAAATGCTAATGAGCTAATGGTCATGTTCTCCAATTGACCACAACATAAATAAAATAAATTATTAATAATTTATAAATAATAATATTAATTTACTAGGTTGAGCCAAAATTGTTTAAAAGCGACGTTACCGTTTAGACAAAAATAATAAACCGTTATGGACAAATTTGCCGCGTTTTGAAAATTCATCTGGATTTCACGTCCTCGAAACGTTAATCCACAATTTTCGATTGAGAATTTAAAACATATTTTTTCTTGGTCGTTTTCAATAGTTAATTTATACACTTTGCTATTTGGAAATTCGAGGATGATCCATTAAAATTATAATTTACATCGTTCAGTCGGAAGAGGGGTAATAAACAGGGGTTGAAATTGTGAAATCTCACTACTTATTATTCACAAAGTCTCTCTTGCATTGTGGGAGTAACAAGGACAGCGATTTAGACCTGAGGGTATTCTATAGGTTTTACAATACGGACACAGAAGTTTCCAAACTATCCTTGGCATTTCCCCAATTACATTCGGAATTTCCAAACCAAATTCAGAATCTTCCAAAAAAAAAAGTGTAGAATTTTCCATTTCAAATTCAGAATTTAGGTATTTTTTCATGACATAAAAATGCTATGATAATTGAAAAATAAAATTGCTATTTCGGACCAACTTTCTTATAACAAGTAAGTATTAAATACTTGAAACAAATTTTGTTTGTTATGTAGGTAATTAGGAATATAAAGTATTTTTATTTGAAATATTTATTATACGTACCTAGTAATTAGCTTTGTACACAAATTTAATAATTGGTTCATCTTCAAATTTCCCCGGGTGATACTAACTAAGAAATATACGGATTTATCAAGTGAACAGAATCAACATTTAATCCTAATTCCTTATCTATAAATCCTAATCCTAATTCATTATCTATATAAAAATTCCTTATCTATAACCCCCTATAAACCTTTTTGTGTTTACTCTTATTTAAGTTTACTTTTATTTACAATCAACAGGTTCATTAAAGCCTTCGTGCAATGGAAAATATTCTGATGATACTACGTTTGAGAAAATTTATTACGTTCTGTATTTTAAATAGAAAGTTCTGAAATTTTTTTGAGAAATTCTGAATTTGGTTTAGGAAATTCTTAATTTTGTTTGGAAAATACTGAAATAGGCATGGAAAATTCTGAATCTGTCTGTAAATCCTATATACAGAAAATACAAAACAATATACTGAATTTTGGAATTCAATATGGGTTTTCAAAGAATATGGTTTATTTTCTATTTTTGCGATGGTCCGTTGTATAAAATATTGTGTACTCGTACAGTGGTCCAGCCCGCAATCGTCTTTAATTATTAATTTATGGTGTATGCGGAACTCTTAATATTTTAGAGCCGGAAGGATCTGCTTCGATCATTATTTAAATTATATCATTCAGTAAATCCGCTTTGGGCTTATCGGATGAATTTCCTGTTAACGCAGTATTCTGCGGGTAGCTGGTTTAGTAATCACCGTTACGCTGTTGACTTCATCCATAACAATGAGAAGCGCATTGGACAGGTATCTGTAGGATGGTCGTATTGAAAGCAATATCAGGACATAATACGAGCCCATTCAATGTCCAAGGATTGAATAGGATTATTAAATTTAGTAGTACTTTACGTTTGCGAATGCGTATAAACGAGTTCAATGTGGATTTTGATGAATTTCATAATATGAAATTATGAATATATTATGAACATATTATGGTACCCGCATAATCCATACGGGGCAAGAATTTCTGGAACAGCAGGCACAAATTTCGACATGAAGGTCTGGAATTGCGAGTGAAAAATTTCAATATTGGAGTACAAACGAGTACCACACCACACAAAAGTTCATTGATGAACTCGGTGGCGATTGGTGAAATAGATTTTGCCCATTAATATTCAACAATTGAGAAGTTTCTCGTCGTGGGCGACGTCATAACGCCCGATCTAAATCGAGTTCTAGCGGTTTACGGGAAAGGATTTTCGACCAAATACTACTCGTAGGTCATCTATTTCTGGTCACGCTTGAATTGGACTCGAACCTTTCAATTGATGTAGAATTCAAGAGCATTCGGTGCCGCCCCTCTGAGCACTCATCCCATCAATTATGGAAATCCGTCGATAAGTCGATTGTTTGAGGGGGTTTGGTGAAAAGAAAAGGGCGGAAACCCGTTGATATCGCCGACGAAGATACGCGCTGGTGAACTTTTACAATCCAGTTGTCAGTACACGGTCTGGTAGACTCCAAATTTGCCTTGAAAAAAAAAAAAAAAAGAGAAAAAAAAAGTCATGCAGTATGGCTATTAGAGCAACTTTTCGAAGAAATAACTGGTTTTATGTAAACAATTTCCTTTTCACTGGTTTTATAACAAATGTTTGCCGAGTAATAACTCAGTTTATAGAATTTTCAACGCTGAACACGATGTAGACGTCGGAATGGTGATATATCATTCCGTAGTCAAATTAGAGTCTATTTTTTTTAAATACTCAGGTATATAACTTTATTATTTTAAACAATACTACAGTTGTGTTAATATAATATATATTGGGTTGTACCTTTGTATACGTTTCCTCTTCAGTCTGCGGAGGTACGGTTGAGGGGACGGATTCCCCGCAATTTCAGCGACTAGGGGGTTACTATGGTTCACCATAGTTGTGTTCATTTTTGCATACAGTTCTCTGATGAAAGTTTCCACCTTCGGGATGTCCAAATCGTTACGGAGTGTGGTATTCCTAACGAACCACTCAGCTGCCGTTATGAGGCGCGGCACTCTGTTCTCGGTTACCTGGAGCTTATTTATGTGGGTTTTCGCGGTTGAGCCCCAGATTTCACAGGAGTATAGCCATATTGGATGGATGAGTGTTAGGTATAGCATTTTTTTGATAGTCAATGAGAGAGGTTATCCGAAAATTGTTTCAATTGGCGAATCCGTGTCCTTACTTTGCTGACAAGGTACTTGATATGTGCTTCCCAGGGGTAGATGTAGATACGGGGATCTGCACTCCATTAGGGTGTCGAAGTGTGTACAGGATCGTGGACGATTCTTGGGGGTTAATGCATATCTGCCAACGGTCACACCAGTCCGCAATCAGTTCGAGATGTGATTGCATCTCTTGGCTGACCACCTTAATCGATTCTCGTTGCTGCAGGATCGCCTTATCATCATCGAAGTCAGCTGTGAGGATTCCGTCGCTGGATGGAGCATCTTGAACGTAGATAAGGTTCAAAAATGGTCTCCACACGCTTCCCTGTGGCACTCCAGCATTTATGGTTCTCGATGCCGACATGGCCGAGTCGCATCTGACACTATATGTGCGGTTGAGGAAGTAAGACTGGAGCTCACGATAATTGGTGTCAGGGAGAAGACGTTTGACCTTCGCTAAAAGACCATCATGGAGCACATAGAGCCGATGAACCACGAAGAACATCTCAAGTTACAACCACGCTCCTTCATCTTCAAAGTGCTCCAGTTCGAGAATGAAAGAAGATATCGCAATTCTGATTTCACCATCGTGTTCAGCGCAAAGTTACCTTTAAAATGAGGTGTCAATTTTCAGACTGTTTCCTTTTGGGAATTTACGAGCGTTAGCTATCTTTAAGTCTTAGCACGTAAAGGACACCTCTGGTGCCAGCGGTGACCTGATAGAAGTTCGGTATTGATGTGTCAGCCAACCTACCAGGTAAAAAGGATGAGTTATTCAACATTTGAACGTGGGAATTATCGGACCCTAATATCACGGAGCAGACCACAGCGTGACATCCTGAAACCCGGTGGAGTGAAGGACTTTTCACGGGGTAAAATTCCACATCTGATTTTGTGTTTACGACGAACATAGGAGAAGGAAATTGAGGAAGAGATAATTTTATCACGTAATGGAAGAGTCGTAAACGAGGAAACGAGCTTGGGAGGGAAATAAATTCGAAGCGTCATTCCGCCAATCACATTACCGACGACGGATCACTGATCCGGCAGTATTTACCTTCCATCCTTCTCACGGTGTGATTCGACGTCTGATACTCATTTTTCCTCTTGGAATGAATTGGCGATGGAGGAATTCAATAGGAACGCTGGTGAATATGATGAAGAGGGAAGTTACGGCAGTATCGTGCCTTGTAGGGCGATGGTTCAATAAAATGCTTCTATTCCATCAGTCATGAACGACATGAACATATAAATATATACATTATAAATATTGTATATATTTTTTTTTCTCGGAAATTTGAGTTTTAACATTTTTGAACCGAGAACAAAAGTTTTTTTTTCTACGAAAATTCGCTAAAAGGAACATTCAGTAAAACAACAACATTCATTAAAAGGAACATTCAGGTTAATTATTTACCAAAAATAGAAAAAAGAGTTGTTGATTAACTATAAAAAGAGTTCCAAGTAGGTACTTATAGGAAGAAATTTTGATTTGCACTCGATTCGACCCACGATATAAGAATGATTTCCACAAAACATATCACGAATACAAACCTATTCATTCCTAAACTTAGGAATAAATATGAATTGAATTATTATAATGATTATTATTGGTTGCTCATTCTTTCGACTATCACTTTTACGAGTGGCACACAGCGATAACTTGGGACTGTCGTCAAGTTCTTGTGGACATTGGAGTTGAACTACCGATGTAAACGTTGAAGATTACAGAAAACGCAGGGCAGGCCCTTCTTAACTGCTCGTCATAATTCTCAAGATCCATACCTAAACCCAGCCCAGTCATTACTTCTCACCCAGCAGGGGTTAACTGATGCTAATTTGGTCGAACCTAAGTAATGCATGAAGATTTAGCTTGGGAACGCAGAGCCCTTCATCTCAGACCAGCTACGTTTGTGTTTTGCTTACCACAGCAACGAAGCGGCCCCGACACCCTTCTTACCGAAGGACCCCGTTGCGGTTGCATAATTTATACGGCACCGCCGGCTTCTAACAAGGGCCCCTTGAGAGGGATCTATCGTAGCTCCCAGCTCTCAGACCTAATAGCTTCAGAGGTCATACCTTATAAAGCGGCGGCTTTACGTATGAGCGAATAGCTAACAGTGCAGGGATCGAAAGGGGATTGAGTGTCGTTTGCCCGTACATTTGAGGGAAGCGTAATCCCCGGGTTAAGACAGGTTGGTGTTTGCAACGAGGTTATCTTTGAACAGAGTTAGCAGACTTCAGCTTTAACTCGTAGCACACTTTAGCACACAGAGGTAGACCAAGCGTTAAATAAGAATTTGTTCATTTATCCTTGCGCCGCAAGGTTAAATGCTACATCCTTTCCCCCTTTATGTATGGTGTCGAATCGTGGGCGTTTAATACTGCGGACATCAACGGGCTTGAGGCCTTTTCACATGTGGTTCGAAAAATGTTAAAGATCCCAAGAACATGGTCTGCTAAACGACTACATTCTGCAACATAACATCGTGAATCGGGAGCTCTTGAACACCATAAAAACGCAGAAGGAGTCATATCTTGGGCACATCATGTGGAAGCCGAAACTTCGTACTTTTAAGAGATGCTGCAGACCATCATGATGTGTAAAATTGCTAGGTGCGTGGGAGTGGGGAGAAAAAGAGCGTAGTGGCTGCTGAAAGCTCGTCAACGGACTGGCATTACCGGCATATAGAGATTTCCGGTGAAGTGGTTGCCAACCTTCGTTAGCAGAGAAAGCACTTGAAGATCCACCGAGTCATTTATTCATTCAGGTTTATTATACCGCAGTGCGGAGGGTCGATGACTACAGAATCTGGTAATTTAATGGATACTGGAAGGAAAACGCTGCCAATTTGGTTTTCTTTTAAGCTGATTGATTGATTTTAGTACTTAGAGGACAAAAAGTCCTCACCGAAAAGTCCACAGTCTACTAGGTCCAAAATAAATTTTTTTTCGGTGTGGACTTTCTGGTTGGGACTTTCTCTCCTCTAACATCTAATTTTCGTGGACTTTTCAGTCGGGACTTTATGTCATATAACCGATCTCAGTATGCACCATCCTCGTAACTCCTGTCACAACCGACATTGGAATAACGAGGTAAAAAATTTGTTCTTTCGAGTAGATCATGCTCGAACAGGGGTAGTCAGTAGTTAGCTCAGTGATGGTCTTGTCAACTAACTATTAAATCGACAACATTTCGAGTACCAAAGTAATTTCTAAAACTGCAATACACCAAGTGAAAATCACCGAACACAAAGCGTCTCCCACCGGGGTAATTCGAGGTTAATCGATCAACAGCAAATATTCTCCCTTGGAAGAGCGAAGTTGAGAACACGAAGGCTGAGCTGATTTAGAAAGCTAGTTCATTTTGCTCCCATGAATCGATACAATTATGTAGTCAGAACTTCACATCGAGTTCGTGGCCACAGCCAAGAAGCTTTTATTCAGGTTTTCGAGGTGGCCGAATTCTGAAATGATCGTAGTTTCTCTGAGTATTAAGGTGCATTATGTTTTCAATCATTTGAATACATTTCCAGACATCCTTGGGGATGTCCTTGGGGATTCAAGCAAAGAACAGGGAGAATCACAGATACTAAAGCCCACTTGCACCAAACGCTCGTTAACTACCGTTGACGCCCGTGTGTTGCCAGTGTTGCCAACGGAGGTATTTGTTGTGCGGTTTCGACGAAACGATGCCTCATCGGGACAGGGAAATGGGAGAAGAGCAGTCACGAACACATGTGTGTTACATAATATACACATGTGTGTTACCTATAACAAAATACAAATGGCAGTTGACGCCCCGTCAAACCCTTAATTCGTCGAGGGTCGACCAGTTAACTTTGACGAGAGTTTGACGAGAGTTCTAACGAAAGCGTCAGCCCGTTTCGTTAAGTTTTCGTCAACTCGTTGTTGGTGAAAGGTAAATCGCAGTGATGCTCGTTAAACTCCGGGCGTCAGAGTTAACGGCGTCGCTGAGTGGTTGGTGCAAGTGGGCATGAGAGGAGAGATTCGAAGGCCGACGCACAGTGTTTCGATTGTACAAGCTAGGTGGACAAAAGTCATGTTCAGAATTCTAAAATTTGGTATACGAATAATGTAAACAATACTCTCAAACATTGCACTATAGTATTTGTTTACGCCTGAAACAGTCCACCTCGTGAGTAGTAAGATCCAAAGGTTTGTATCCGTATCAAAATTGAATTCCAGACATCATTTCTATCGAAGTGTTCCTAATTTCATATGAATTAATTGTTGTTTATATGAATATTAGGTATTTATGGTCTTAAGAGCTAATTTTTGTTAATCAATCATTCTGAAATAATATTTGAAAAAAGTTTTCAAGAAGAATAGATGATTTTTCTTCTTGTTTTATAACTTTAAAGGGACAGTAGTGACTTGTACCCTTTTGTACCCGAGCTAATTTTTCGATATAATATATATTATATTACGTGCACCTTTCTTACTGATAGGTACCTAATAAAACGTGTTATAGCCAGTACACTCGCGTACAACATTTTTTTTTTTCGACGAGGGACGTTTTTGCAGAATGGTTGAAGCACCCAAAGGAAGATAAAAACTCTTTTCTCTCTAAGTTCCTTTCGTCCAAATTTAATTTTAAAAACTTACTTGAATCAGGTATCATCCTAGTGATTGTGTATCAACCTAGTGTCCATCCAAATCCTTTCCAACACCTCTTGTTTTCTTATTACCCATGAGCTCTAAATCTCCTTCCCGGGCCTCTCTTATGAAACTCTTTCCAGCCGAAAGACGCCTCCGAACCGGACTTAGCTGTTTTAGCGCAGATAAAGAGAAGATCTCGGTGTCAGCTCCTGAATTCCGGGCAGGTGAATCCCCCCGAGGCGAGTTACATCTTTATAAAGTTCTTTCTTATCTCACGTCCTCCCCACCGCCTTCTTCAAGTAAGAAAAACTCGCTTTCGCTGTTTATCTCAATAAACTCTTATTTTGTGAAACTTCACTTCACGGAAAATCTTCTTCGGTGCGGAGACATAGAAACATTTACGGAGAGAAAACGTTTTAAAAATGCCTTCGAAATTCGTAGAGAAAAACGCAATATCGTACAGTTTTCTAACATTCTGAATCCATCCCAAGATGTTAACAAATTTTTAAAAAAAGGAAAGAAAAGACAATTTATCGTGCTCATATATTGACTCAATTATTACCGAATCGCCTTCCTGCATATTCAGTTTTATCAATTCAACACTCGTACTTCTTGTATCTATTACTCAGACCTTGAATCTCTGCAGCGTTTTTATTGCACTTTATACGCGCCTGATACGGACCGTATTTAGCGGCTGTCGGTCGTAGGCTGTCGGCTCTCGGCTGTCGGCCGCGGCTGTCGGTCGTAGGTGGCGCGGGCATTTTGCGCTCGGATGGGGGATTCTATAGGGACTTCCAGGTTACCACGGTGGCTGTTAGCACGGTACCGTATGAAAAGCGGTACCTACTCATGATCTTCGTTAAAATTCGTGAACTTTTGGCCGTCTTCGTATCAGTTG
This sequence comes from Stenodema calcarata, assembly GCA_963920205.1. Lineage (NCBI taxonomy): Eukaryota > Metazoa > Arthropoda > Insecta > Hemiptera > Miridae > Stenodema > Stenodema calcarata. The sequence continues at coordinate 7,682,031 of OY986053.1, read as the reverse complement.
ACACTACTGGAACGCCGTCTTCGGATCAGTTGACACTACTGGAACGCCCACTTTGGATCCGTTGACACTACTGGAACGCCTACTTCGGATCAGTTGACACTACTGGAACGCCCACCACGGTACCGTGCTAACAGCCCCCGTGGTAACCTGGAACTCTCTTATGAAAACGAATGGATCGAGGCACACCACCACGTGTCACGTGTGTACTCAGCGCGTCACTCCAGTACGTTTCCATTCTCCTTCAGGGAAAGGTATAGAAGATTGGTTTTTTTCCCCCCGAGAAATCTTGGCTATCCAAAATCACCCTTCACTTTGGGATAAAGGGGACTACAACTTTAAAAAATCCACAGTCACGCAGCATGACTATAAAATCAGTTATTTCTTTGAAGTCCTGCAGAAGGACTTGATGTCCAAGTATCAACCACGTTTCTTCATCTTCAAAGAGCTCCAGTTGGAGAACGGAATAAGATATCGCAATTCTGAAGTCACCATCATGTTCAGCGTAAAAACCCCTTTCAAATGAGGTGTCAGTCGTCAGAATGTTTCATTTTGGGAATTTATGGGTAACACGATGAAAACGCGAAGTGTGACTTTAGCCTAAGCGTTTTCGGAGTGCAGGCAGTACGAACGACAAAAGTCGACTGCGCTGCGCACTGCGATCGAAACTCTTCTACGTAGTGTAGTGTGATGCATGACTAGACCGTATTGCTCTTCTCCTGCTCTCTCTTTTGAAGGAAAACTTTTAGTATTAGTATCGAACCTCATCTCTTATTCACCTTCCCCCGCACTCTCATTCACCCTCTCTCAACCCGTCACCGAGTTTAAACGGCAGACAGCAGACGTATTAATATCCATACTCCCCCCCCCCCTCCCGCCATTTTCTTCTTTTCTTACTCACTGTATCTCACTCTGTCTCAGTGGGGAATGAGATCGGAGGGTTGGGGGGGGGAGAAGGGGCCCTTTACAACTAACCCACATTTTGTGTAAATGTCGAGACTCGGGGAAAAGCGGTCGTCGTGGGCGGAGGACAAAGGGATCCGATGGTCCGGGGGGGGGGGGGGGGCTGGAAGGAAGAAGGTTTTGAGTAATGATCTCCGGACTCGGCGTTGCCCCCCCCCCCCTTTTTTATGTGAACGTCACAAGAAGAAAAGTAAAAGGCGTCTAACGAATGCCTCAGCCCTCCGCCATCGCCCTTCATCACGCCACCCGCTACTTCATCACCCCCCACTCATCGCCTCCTCTACTTCAATAAAACGCCACAGCCTTCGCCACTGACATACACCAGAGATGGGCGGCGTTACAGTTTCTTTGATATCTGATGGGTGATCCGCACTGTAAATACGTTGTCGAAAGACAACGTTGTGTACCTAACGTTTTTCGTACCGCTAGTAGGTAACTCTTATTTCACCAAAACCTAACGCCTTGCAATAACGGTAGGTAACAAAATAACCAACCTTTCCTGAACCAACAGTCGAAATATTATTATTATTTATTTATTTATTTATGAAATGATTTATTTCTCACAAAAACAAAAAAACAATAAAGTACATGCTTATTTCACCAAACATTTTACAGCATAAGCACAAGGTCGTTTGTTCCTTTTTTTCAGTACAACTACAGTGCTCGCTTCTTTACTCTCGTTTCAATCTGGCTAGTCGCAAAGTGCATGCAGCATTGAAAGCTCAGAGAAACAAGAAGTTTGCAAGCAATGATTCGGATTTGGAAGCAATGAATGGCACAGGGAGTCACCAGATTTGGATAATTTCTAGGCTCTTTCAAAATAAATAACTGCATTTACCTACTGTACATGTACGTTTCCATACATACATACTTGAGTGAATTCTCAAGGTTTCAGTTAAGTTTCTATAATTTTAAAGCACGAACCAGTCATGCAGCATGACTATAAGAGCGAATTTTCGAAGAAATAACTGGTTTTATGTAAAACGTCTCCATTAAGGAACATGAAGTCCATTTGCTCCAGTTTGAGAGCGGAATAAGATAATATTATATTATAACAATTCTGACTTCCCTATCTTATTCAGCGTGTAAAAACCTTTAAAATGAGGTGTCACTTGACAGACATTCATTTTTTGGATGAGCCAAATTGCAATTGCGATTCTGAAGTCACCGTCGTATTCAGCATAAAAAAATCTTTAAAATGAGGTCTTTTTCATTTTGGGAATTTTTTAAGGAATTCCCCCCCCCCTCCCCTAAAACTCCCCTAAATCCCCCTTAGAGTGGCCCGATTCAGCCCATCTACGAACTTAGCCTGTCGATTGCCAAGACAGATTTTTTGTGCAAGTTTGCAAGTTATCTCAATTCTATCGAGAGTTATCGTCTGGAATGACACATACTTACATAAATAAATATATACATATAATTTTTGTTGTCTTTTGGCAGTGGATTCAGGATGGTCTGAAACGGATTTTGGTATGCAATCTTTTCGAAAATTTGAGTTTTAAAAATTTTGGACCGAGAACAAAGCTACATTTCCTTCAACATTGTCGCCACCATTGAAAGATGATCAAGGAAGATTGGTAGTTGAGGACAAAAAGAAATGGCCGCCATCCTGGCAATTGATAGACGCCGTCTACAAGCCGATAGACGCATTCTAGACGTCGATAGATGCCGTCTAGACGTCGATAGACGAGCCTTGAAAGTCAATAGACGCCTGTGGGCCAATACCCGTCGATAGACGCCAGTGGGCGCCGCCTAGACGCCGGTGGAGGCCACCTAGACGCCGGTGGACGCCGCCTAGACGCCGGTGGACGCCGCCTAGACGCCGGTGGACGCCACCTAGACGTCGCATGTTTATCTACGCCTGTAGATATATCTACATACTTCGATGAATAGACGTCTACTTGATCGACCAAAAGTAACCATTCAGACGTCTAGTAGATCACCCACCATAGACGTCTACTAGACGTGTTTACATCTACCAGTAAATATCTATTAGAAATCTAGCAGACCTCTATTTTTTGTTTGGGTTATTGAATAGTAGCCTCTATGTATGATACCTAGAAGATACTATTCAATAACCTACACAGAAACTCGATAATCGAGATCGTCGTGACGGTGGCGATTGAGTGCTCGTAGAGTAGGGATGGGTATCGAATACCTACTCGATGTTTTTTTTTTTAACATCGATGTTTTTCTTCCGATGTTTACAAACATCGATATTTTTTTCCTTTCTCCCAAAGTACACATAATTACAAACCTACTTTACGTTTCAATACGTTATTGTATTATTTCTGTGCCTTGTTAGGAACTTTACTGACTACAAGATACTACATACCTACTACATGATTACTTATTATACGTGGCTTTTGTATTTTATTGATCTAGCAGCTGCAATGTTAGGTTATAACATTTTATCTTCAAAGTTCTCCAGTTGTAGAACGGAATAAGATGTCGCAATTCTGATTTCACCATCGTGTTCAGCTCGAAAAACGCTTTAAAATGAGGTGTTACTTATTAGACTGTTTCATTTTGGGAATTTATGGGTAATCCTCTCCTAAAACTACAAGTTGCCCCTTGAAGTTGCCCGATTCTGCCCATTTACGAACTCAGCCTGTCGATTGCCAAGACCGATTTGTTTGTGCAAATTTGAAGTTGTTTTCTCAATTCTACCAGTGTTATCGTCTGCAATGACACCATATAAATATATACATGTATATCCGACTTTTGGTGTCTTTTGGCAGTGAATTCAGGATGGTCTGAAACAGATTTTGGTATAAGTAACATTTTTCGGGAATTTGAGTTTTAAATAAACCAAAATTTTGGACCGAGAACAATAGCTTCCTTTTCTTTGAAAATTCGCTATAAATACTTTGCCAATCGCTTAGCAGAACTCGCTTACCGCTCGGTTGTTGTTTACACCGCCGTTCGAACCGCACTCCCACGAGAAATAATAAGAGTTTTCATCGAAATCTTTCCTGTCCATTTTCGCAAGCCCCACTGCAAACTCTTCATTCCTTTTAGAGAACTTTACCGTGTAAAGATTAACATAATCCCCCCCTCCACAAGCCCCCAAACCTTCGAACTTCTTTCTATCTCACGGACACTACCGAACAGTTTCCTAACGCAGAACTTCCCTTTAAAGAAACAAGAACCCCCCCCCGAAAAAATCTACTTACCCACCTTCTCTCGTAAAGGACTTTCAACTTGCACGAACTCCATAAAACAGGCGATTGTATTTTTCCGAATAGGTTTCCAGCGGTGCGGTAAAAACTTTTTATATCGCTCGTGTGTATGCAAATGTCGTTGGCTAAACGACAACATGTAGTTTCCCCTTCTCTTTCCATCTTTTACCATTGAGCTCCTTACAAATTTGAGAAATCGAGCTGTCTGGACTAAAATTGGTCTGTGTGAACGGAATCAATTTTTTTGACAGATTTATTTGTAAGAACAAAATTCAACATGAGCACTCCACTGTGAGAGAGATGAGGGCTTCAGTTCCACAAGGCAGTGTATGGGCTCCCTACCTTTACTCAATATACTGTCATGATATCCCACTGCCATCAGTCGAAGAAGCCTTCTCGGGAATGAATGCGGACGACCTAGTTTATGCCGTATGTCATGCGGACGCACTAGAGGCAACAAGAAAACTCCAAGAGCTCGGACTAATGGTACTCGGACTGGTGTACAAAATGGAAAATCAAAATAAACCCATTCAAGTCCAGTGTAGTGACACATACGTATAACCTTAAATATGAAGAACCACATTTACCTATACTATGATGGGCAACCCATACCAAATGCGAAAGGCCACAAATATTTAGAAGTATACTTGGATACGCGGTTGACGTTCAATAACCATATTACCGAACCATATCAAGAAGGTTCGCAACCGAGTGTCTTGCCTGAGGTCGCTATTGGAGGAAGGAACTCCTACGTGTGGAACAATGAAGTGAAATGCAATATTGCCTATGAGATATGTTTGTTGTAAACGGTCTCACTGAAAAAACTCTGCAAATTCTTGACACAACGGTTCATTATCTTCTTTGTACAGATCACCCTTCTGTCTAGATCACTAGGTCTAAATGTCTAGATCCTAAATGTTAGATTAATTATTATTATCAATTATCACTAATTATTAAAAATTTTATCAAGTATCTAGTGAAAATGATTATAATTTATTGTTAGGTATTAATAATTTGTATGTATTATTAATAATAATTATTATTAATTATGATTAATTAATACGATATAATTCTGGGGTTTTTAATACTACGTCGGTAATAATTTTTCTATAAAAGAAGTACCTACCAACAAACATTCGAAATTACCTTCATTTCCGTAGCACGAAACGCACCTCAGAACAACAAACTCGACATCACTTAAGCCATATGATGTTCCAAAGAGCTTGTTAGTATGAAAATGGACCTGTATTTCAACAGTTTGATTCACGATCCTGTAGTGAGGCACAATCTTTGAGCCGTCATTGTGAACGAACGGCTGGTCGTACAAAGCTGCGGATGGTCTTAAAAAATTCTACGGACCAAACTCTATCTAAATATGAAATAAAAAACATACCGTTCTATATGAATTTTTCGAGATATGAAATTTTCAAAATTTCAAAATTCGTTTTGAACCCCTTCCCCTTGACCTAGGGTTATGAAAAGTTTCGAGGACCATTGTGGGGTTGGTCGAAACCCATAAAAAAAATTTCGTAATTTTAACTCAACGCTAACTGGGCAAAGTGGCGCGGACGGCGGACGGCGTACGGCGTACGGCGTACGGCGTACGGCGTACGGCGGACGGACGGATTTTTTTTTATTCGATTTTCGGAATCTACGTATCTTGAAACGTAAACCAACAAATTTTGAGGGGGGGTCAAAAAAATTTTTTCTTTGGGCGATTCCAATGGTTCATTATCGAAGATAATAAACCAAAAGGGGAAAAAAATAACATTACAAGAGAAATATACCTTAGCGAAATGTTGAACAATACTGATTGGTCCTCTAAGCGCCTTCGGCAGGGCAAAAAGCACTCTTAACATGACTTAATATGATACTATCAGAAACTGAGTGGCGGGCAGCAATAACCAAATCGTCGGCGTAAAGGCCTGAAAAATGTGATTCCCCAGATGTATAGTGGCATTTCGAGCAGTAAAATAATATTTTATTATATTATTATATTATTTTATTATATTATTTATTATATTATTATTTATTCGGTAGTTAGTCTGTTTACATATTATGTAAACAGAGTAACTACCGATCAACGAGCTGAATAGAAACCCGTATCTAGGGATACTGTGGGGTATTTGGCGGTGGAAATGCCAACCTTGGTACAGGTACGCCTAGAAAGACGGGGATCATCCATTACTGTCAGTCTCCAACTCCTGTATGAGTATCGAAAAGCCACACATTCTCGAATCTTCTACACCTACTGTTTCCAATACAAAAGCATCGATGCATCAAAGATGATTTCCTTGGTCCTTGCGGTTCGATTAGATTTACGTTTCAAAGCACAACTTTCACTATGAATTCAGTGGTTTTGAGCACATGTTCTTGAATATCAGACGATTCTAACGACGGTTGGACAATTTTCGAGCGATGGACACTCAAGGAGATACAATGGCTTAGTGCTTGGTTGTACGTGAAAATCATTAGCAATTCCACCATAAGAAAATTAAAGATTTTCATATTGCTCTCATTCGTAAATTGCTTATGATACATTAATGGACTTACACAAACGCAGCTTCCATCACAGTTTCAGGCGTGAGATGCAAGGGGAAATGTCGTTTAAAATCCGACGATTCCAACGAGTGGTGAACGATTTTCGTGGTATGAATACCCGAGGAGTTGCAATTACTTAGTTAGTGCTTGGTTGACTGTTAAAATCATTAGAAAATTCCACCAAGAGAATATTAAAGATGTTCATATTGCTCTCATTTGTAAGTTGTTTATGATCTATTAATGAACTCATACAGCTTCCATCATAGTTTCAGGAGTAAGGGGCAGATGGAAATATTGTTTAAAATCGAAAGATTCCAACCAGTCGTGAACGATTTTCATGGTATGAATACTCGAGGAGTTAATTACATAAAAATCATTATAAAGGATACTTCCAAAGGTTCATTATCGAAGATAATAAATCAAAAACTCTGCCAATTCTTTCACACCGGTTTATTATCTCCTGTGTGATCACTGATCACTATGACGTGAGTTAGGGCGGGGGGATATTAATGCTGACCGTCACTACATTAATGGAAATTGTGGTTGGGAAATGGACGTGAGTGTGAAAGAGGAGAGCGGGGTGGACGCAACGCTCAAAACGTAATTGGTGTATTCATTTGTGATTCCAATAAGGTGATTTTCCATTATGTAAAATCACCTTACGAGTGTTGTTATCACGAATAAGTAATGTAATCCCAGTAATGTAAAATATCCACCAACGGCTGGTCATCGCTGAGTGAATAAGGGGAGCAGGACCTCGTGATGGTCTCAATGATAGTTTTCCTCAGTAGATTCCGATGTGGCCTCATAATAATTGATATATAAATTATAAATAAAATAATATGTAAATTACTTGCTATTTATAACTTAATTTCACTTGAAAACTTGTTGTAATCGTACCTTACTTGTGAATGAATGGACGGTCGTAGAAAATCTAGGCCTATATCGTTCCGTTTGAAATTTTCGAGATATGACGTTTTCAACATTTCAAAATTCTATTAAAAACCCTTAAATTAATCAAGGAGAAGCCATTTCCGTACGAATATTCTCATGTGTTGCGAACAATACAGCAGTAATTTTCTTTGAACTAACCGAAGAATTCAAATTGGTTAGAACGAGCAAACTTTATATCAGGAATGAACGAAAAGAAAATGGTATTGAGAACAATCAGTCTTAAATTAGTATGATAGTTGGGAACATTAAATATACATTAGAAATTTAAGGATTTCGCTGAGCTAAAATCCTAGGTAAAGTAAAAGGTTGACTCAACTTGGTAAACTAGTATCATAGTGAATTGTATCAGTTTTTGAAGCATGATCCTGCACATTCTTTGCGAGTTTTTGAGCTTTTAGTGGCAGATTTTCGAAATTCCGACGACACTACGCTATTCAGCGTGAAATTCGAAACATAAAATTGTATCAACTTCATTTTGTCCAAATTGTGATTAGGCTATGTTGCTTCTTATGCGACCATATGTTGTAAATATTATTCACAATATTATTTACATAGTATATGTTAGTATACATGGTCAACTTTTGAACCAAGCGCGTAACCAGCGAGATGTGATGTGACGTTTGATAAATCAAGGGAGGAAAATGAGGACGTCAAATTTCTCGACTAACGTTGGGTTGGACGTGAAAAGTACCTCATTTTGCACCGTTTTTGGGTGGAGAGGTCACGGCTAAAGCGCGTTCCAAGCTAAAACCCTTATACGACACATTACAAATCAAGTTGTTATGTTATAACCTACAAAATGGGCCATTCGGCTTGTTTGCCTCAACCTTTAGAGTACTGAAGGTTGAGGAAATAAGAAAGGAAAAACTGACTAAGGGGCGAAAGGCCGCCCCTCCACCGACTTCCCGAATAAGGGGGCCAACCCTTATATTTTCAAGGGCTCTCCAGCGGCGAGGAATACTTAACTACCTATTCAAACAAGGGCTACAAGGAGGTTGTGAGGAGGAGGGGAGTGGGGGTGTGCAAAAATGCGAAGGATCCGATGAACCACTTTCCAATGGCAAGATTTCCTCTACCTTATTCCACAGAATCTCTCAAAAGACGCGGAATAATTTGTGTAGGGTTAACAAGGCCCGGATTTCAATTTCCTCAGTTCGAGGAAGAGTGCAGATCGTTATTTACAATCATCTGACGAAACGCTATCAATCACTGTTTCCTAACGACACGACCGAGTGAAAGCAAGTTGACGAATTCGCAACTCCAACTGATTTTCTGAATAAATTCGAAGATCCACAGGAAAAACGCTGCACGTTTTCCACAAAGTTTTATTATTTTCTGTATTTACCACCTTTCTGTACATCTTTGTGAGTTCTATAATTGCAACTAAACTGTGGTTTATTCTTATTCTTGACTCGATTGGTACTATTCTAATAACGCTTTCACCATGTACAGGTAATTATCTGAGGTTATTAATATAGATAAAGCCAACACCCGCATTTCAAAGTATGAATGCAACATCGGAACCACATAACCGATTATAACATCAAAGCTCAATCGTAAGCTAATAATCGATGTCACCAATTGATGGGGTTAAGTAATCGATGTTCGATTAATCGAAAGCGAATAATCGATTTTTAAGTAGTATTTTTTTTAAAGGCAGAACTATTTCCTTTGTCACTACCTAAAAATCCGATGGTCTTTTTTGTCTGTAGGTTCAATTTAACAAGGGAATGCCTAAACGAATAAATTTGAATAAAAGGGATTTTATTATAAATTAAAGGTATAACTATAACTCGTAAAAGTAGATATAAATAAAACTATATATCTTGATAATTACGTGCCTATTAAAAAAGTAGTTTTTTGGGACTCCGTGTTACACCGCCGACAGACAGATTTTCATTTTTAATTATGAACTATGTACATATGAACGTAAACCACAACATTAAGTATTAATGTTGTATTAGGTATTAAGTGAACATAACATTAAGAACACCCATCATTTGACGTTCTACTTCTACTTCTGACGTTTTACTTATGTATTTTCTCATTGTTTCAGGTGAGTGACGTTTATTCCCTTCGACGCTGTTATTGTAAATGGTAAGAATATTAATATAAAGAAGAACTCCCGTTCTGTAGTTACTTATTGTGTTTCGAGCATACTGATGTTACCGTGAACGTCACATTTCAAAATCAATTTTTGAGTCCTACCATTCATCATCGTTTCCTCTATCAGGCTGTCGATTGGGCGCAAATTCAATCCGCTCTTTCTAATAAGAGAGATACAATAACACCTGTCAAGCAACAGCAGAGTATTAGTTATGCAGATACGAGCTAATCACAGGTTACATACAAAATCTGAGTGTCCTTTAAAAGGGTTTTCGTTTAGTTTATCCCTTAAGGGTTCATTCCAATAAATACCAAAATTTGCTTATTTAATATTTGCTTATTTAAATTTGCTTATTTAAATTTGCTTATTTAAATTTGCTTATTTAAATTTGCTTATTTAATAAATTTGCTTATTATTGCTTATTTAATAAGCAATAAAATTAATTTGTCATTTAATGACCACGACCGGTAACATAACAACTGGAAAATTTGCTTAACGCCGTCTAGTTGTAATGTTACCGGTCGTGGCTCAATAAATGACAAATTGAGTTAATAAATTTTGGTAACTGTTGAGGCGCGGATCAGAATAGTACAAGTGCACGTATGTAGGTACATCATATGTCTGCGATCCTTTGATAAATTAAATTAGATGTGGGAAACGGGTTTCTTCGGTTTATTGAGGGGACACTTGGAACACCTTTCGAGTTTATCGGGAACTTTTTTTTCCTGTTCCCTTTAACCCGATGGTCGATGGTGAAGTTACAGCCTCAAGCTATTACTTTCAACTCACTCTCACCTTCGGAGCAACGAACTGTCCATTAAGTGGACGAAACCGCAATAGCATTTAAAAGCAGGCGGCGGATACTGGAAATCCAGTAGAGAAACTCGGATTCACAGAGGCTGGCAACTCCACAACGGGCTGTAGTTTGTAGAGAACTGTGAGAGAGGAGAAGACCTCAAGTAGTTGCAAAGGCCTGAGGGCAGACTGCATTGAGGGTAACGCCTACCCCCACTAATATTGACTACTTGAGAGGCGAGTACTAAAACGCCACTGATCACCCCTCGGAAAAGGGTCCGTGGGAAACCGGACAATCACACGCTTGAGGTCTTTAGAAGTTGCTTTTCCACTAATAATCAACACTGCTGTTTATTCCGAGAACGGACAATTCAAATTCAGTTTTCATTTCTCTCCTACGAGGATTACCTCCTGCTTGGGTGCGTTTTGGTTTATTATGTTGAAAAATGAGGAACCAAAATTGAAGAAAAAACATTCACGTTTACACTGGAGCCGATTTTTCACTTTGCCGAAATCGGTCGAATTCTAGCTCTGATGATACAAACTATGGAAGTGTTTTCACTAGACCCGATTTTTCAAACGATTCGACCGCTTTTCGTCGAAGAAGCATTACATTTTTAACTGAAAGCTCTCTATTGAGATATGTGTTGTTGGTTGAGCGTAGATTATGGGTAAATGTGATTTGCTGGAACAACCCATCATGTGGAAAGTTCAGCGGAAACTGAGGGAGGAGATCCAAGCAGACCCAATACTGGGTATGCCTAGTGATGTTATGCCGTCTCACTACTGCTTTTATAAGAAATTCCACGTCCTCTTTCCCGAGAGGGAGTGCCTGCTTACTCAATCTGGTACACAGACGGCTCCAAAATGTCTTGCGGGTGTGTATGCACAATCTAAGAACATTAGGATGGCGATTAGTCTGGGCCAACACGCCACAGTGTCTAAGGCGAGACGATCGCCATTGAACACTGAGCTATAGAGGTCAGAAAGCTAAACCTTGTAGGTAAGAAAGTGGCAATCTTTTCCGATAGCCAAGCCGCACTGAAGGCATAAGCCTCTCAGGTAATAACATCACGGATTGTGATGGACTGCAAGAATGCCCTGGACAGCATATCGGACAGAATGTAGGCATGTCTCCCAGTATGGTTGCCAGGGCATTACAGGCTGAAAAGGGCTGGCCTAGTCCCAATTTCTGTGCCTGGGCAATGGAAAATCTTACCCAGAAATCTACATGACGAACCTTAATAGCCTCTGGAAGTTGGTAACACAACTGGAGCTCACAGAGGAGCTCTAAAATTAGTAATTTTACAGGGAGGGCACAATAGATCGAATTAGGTCGAGGTGCTTTACTTGTATCGAACCTCCCAACTTATCTTATTTATCTTATCTCTTAACCCACCAAGTTTCAGGATGAAATCCATTACTCCGGGATGACACCGAAGACTTTGTTACATTTCCAATTTCCGAATTTGTATTTCTCTAGAATAGAGGTTTGCTGAGCATTGAGGTATGTCTTTAGCAAGGGTACCTATTTATTCTTGACTTACATGAAATTCTATCTAGTTCTTTCAGAAGAAATGGGATTTTCTCAACTAGAAAGATAATATTATGTACCTACCTATCCGTAAAAATGCTCCGATGGCCGTACTTTCATTGACTATACAGTAAAAGATGTAGTTACCAACCAAAATTAGATATGTTAGCTTGAAAGCCGTTGTGTTGACAAGCAAAAAATTCACAATCATTCAGCATGGCTATTTATAAATAATAGCATGTAGCATGTAGCATGTAGCATGTAGCATGGCTACATAAAAGCAGCTATTTCTTCAAACATTTGCTCTTATAAGAGCAAATGTTTGAAGAAATAGCTGCTTTTATGTAAAATGTCTCCATTTTACACCACAGTTTATAGATTTTTCAACGCTGAACACGATGGTAAAGTCAGAATTGCTATGTCTGATTCCGTTATCAGATTAGAGCAGATGAACCACGAAGAAAATCTCAAGTAACAACCACGTGGCATAATCTTCAAGTGCTCCAGTTTGAAAACGACAGGAGATATCGCAATTCTGACTCACCATCGTGTTCAGCGTAAACAAACCGTGTTGAAGTATGCAACAAAATAAATAATCTTTATAAAAGAAATAAAAACTTGAGCAAAATTGAAATTAAAACAAATTAGTCGAATGGAAAAAGGATAGGTACAAGAACAAAATCAATCTTCTTATAAATCGAGGACAAGGTTTTCAAAATCGACAACTTCTGAACCAAAAATGAAGATCTTATTTATCTCTTTCTGAAGATATATATATTCTGAACAATAAAACGTACCACACGAACGTCAACAAAAGGTCAAAACATGAGAGGTGTTGATTGTTACGAATAAACGTGATGGAAATTGTGTATGATACGTATTATACAGTACTGTACACTAAGGGATATACAGGCGGATAATAAAGTGTTTACACAACTTATTACATAGTCCTCGCATGTAGAAATGCAATCTTCATGAAGAATGTAATATATTATGGCGACTAACCATCTCATTCTCCCTCTTGTCCTACTCCTTAATTTTCTTTTCTGTCTCCTTTGGAGAGCGTCACCCCTTATTTAGTGACTCATCTTACACTAACTTTTTGTTTTTATTATTCCACCGAAACTTCATAACTTCATGCAAAGCAAGTGTAAACTTTAACGGGTAATGCTTTCGTATTTCATTTGTAATGTTAATGTACTGTTGTATTTTCGGAGCTCAGCCCTAAAACTGTTTGAATAAAGAAAGTTTAAGGTTTAATTCGGAAATTTAAGACAGAAATGGCCGCGTAACCCGTTGGAAGGTGCGGTCGGGTTGTTCGTTAATAGGGTAGTAGTGTGTTAAAAGGATTTTCCTAAGGGTGAACGCGAGTGGAGTATGTTTCATGAATGAGAAGCTCTATAGAAGCACACTGCACTCCATCGAACCTCCACTTGTGAGTTCGCTTTCTCCGGGAGATTGAATCAGAGGCCTTCGATGTGGATTCGTGTGTTGAGAGAAGGTTTTTTTTTATAGACTTTGATGGGCTCATTCAGATCGAATTTCCAAAGAAACCGACAAAATAGAGTGGGTTGATCGACCAATACCGAAGACGGTCTTTGGGAAATATGGTAAAAGCTGTAGTCAACTGTAACAAGCCTCATTTTTCAAAACCACAAAGGCTGCTAGACTATGGAATCAATTTCAACATGATATTTTAACATGTAATGAGATTGATTCTCATACCTGTAGAAATAGATTGATTCTCATTAAATGTAGAAATAGATTGAGTATGAGAATCAATCGAAGTGATCGAATTTGGGACTTTACCGATCAATAATCGTGTACAGGATTAACAAATGACGGAATGTCAATAATACCTAGTTTGTGTAATAGCAATTTGGTCGGGTGTCCAAAAATATAGAAAATCCAGTCATGCAGCATGACTATAAGAGCAAATTTTCAAAGAGAAAGCGGTTTTTCCCACGCTGAACACAATAGTGAAGTCAAAATTGCGATTTCCTATACCGTTCTCAAACTGGAGCACTTTGAAGATGAAGAAACGTGGTTGTTACTAGTGATGTTCTTCACGGTTCAACTCCTCTAATCTGATAACGGAATGAGATATCGCAATTTTGACATCACCATCGTGTTCAGCGTTGACAAATCTATAAACTGAGGTGTCACTCGGCAAAAAAGGAGACAAAATTGGTTATAAAACCAGTAAAATGGAGACATTTCACAAAAAAACTAGTTCATCCTTCAAAAATTCGCTCTTATAGCCATGCTGCTTCACTGGATTTTTCTGAGAATAATTGTTAAAAAAGAAAAAGTTCTCAAAATTCTTAAAATTCTAATTATTGCTTTGTATGCATTAGCACAGTGAATTTGACCCTATGTGTTAGAAAAGAAAAAAAAGGTGGTCAGTTAGCTCTAGTCAAAATTATTTTTGAAGATAGGTACAACACTTCTTGTTGTTATTTTTTTCAAATCGAGCCAATTAATCTAGCTGTGATGGCAAAAAAAAAAGAATGATTCAGAGACTGTTTTGTTAGTCTCGATGAGTTGAAACAGATCTATAAATTTTATAATCCCGTAATTATTAGTGAGATATTAATAATAACAGTCTTCATTCCATCATGCAAATTGACCCACAAATCTACCCTATTTCGTCTGCAATTAAACTATGTAAAAACTCCCAGCCTGGAGAATGACGTGTGTAGCAGAGGGTTGAGAATTATAAACATTTTCTTTAATGATGTTCGAAATTCCATTTTTCACAATCTTCCTGGAGGCAAAGCGCGAATGTACACTGTGAGCATCAAACATTTTGGTTCTTCGAGTTAAGCCTCTCTTGATTAGGACTGCATAATTTCACTTCAGTTTCTTTTCGACAGGCTGGATCAGCAATAATTTATAACGACCACAGTCCGGTGTCGAAATAATGGAACGTAAAATACGCATTGACCAGAAGAGTTCAATGAAGTCAAGAGGAAGTGAAACGAAGGACCTTATTACCTCTTAACTGACTCAAAATCCATTGTGCCCAGTCAGGGGAGTAGAGCGGTCAAAGCGGGTCGGTGGTCCTAAAGCGGTCACCGAGGGACCGCCGATGGTTTCATTGTGGCTGTTGACAAATGGATAGGTACAATACAGCTGAATCATTGTTCCTCTCATTATTCTCAGCCTAACAAACCATTATTTGCGTGGTTCGGTCTTGGTATCCTGCCTTAGCCCACTCAGCATTTGAGTTGTAAGAGGCTTGGCCCCCAACGTCGGATCACTGGGTAGAGGGTTACATATACCCTAGGTATACGTATATATACGTTCATATGTACACTGTTCATGTCTAGTAATCGGTAGCAATATCACACAAAAAAATCTCAATCTCAATAGTGGGAGTCGTGCAGAATCAATAACAATAATGAAAAACTCGACGAGAACAGTGGGCAATCAGGACAATCAGGAAAAATATTCAGGCTGTCACACGCTTCAACATACCATATGATGCATGAATAGTCCAATAGGTAGGTTCCAAACAGTCAAAAATAGAAGACAATCATTTGCCCAAAGTTGCACGAGAAAAAGTGTCTCTTCCATGCTACTTCTACACAGTCATATTCAAAACTTTGATCACTTTAAAAGGTCCTTTAAACTTCGGGCTTAACTTTGTTTGGTTCCCACGAAATAAATAAATAAATAATATAAATAAATATTATTTATTTATACGTATAAGATTACAAATGACCAGGTCAAGTAGTGTTAGCAGGACCTGGTGTTGTGATGGGTCTCTGCTAGGCTAGCTCTCTACGATCTGTGATAGGCATAGTGATGCTGAATAACTGACGAATTATGTCACCTACCTTGAATTAACTGAATTTAAACCAGAAAATTTGATTGGGAAGAAACTTAATTTGACTGGAAAAGGAGTTTCCAGTTAGGTAATATAAGGTTCATGTCTATCTAATTTGAAGCTTTTGAGAAGGTTGAATAGTACGATTCAGGATGACGTGGGAAAGATTTATAAAAGCCTGGAACCCTGAACCATTATACGCAGGTGTTGAGTGATAAATAAGGAAGCTGCTGGTATTTCACATGTCTCCAACCACGGGTGCTAGCGGAGGTGTTCATGTCCCACGTTATCCTCTCATTCTTACGTGTTTTTTCAAGGCGATTAAACCCTCCACGTTTTCTTTAAAGGTTTCCTTCAGAACGAGTATAAATCTTGATTCCGAGACAAAAAATAAGGTGTTCCACGGGGGTACTCGTTTCAGCGGCCGTCGCGTTATCGTGCGATATGAATGGGAGAAGGGACTTCGCTGTAAAATTTCTTCTACGGTGTGGATGTAAGAAAGTTATCATTATCTCGCCCTCGGACCCGCGAGGGCCGGCTGAGGGTTTTCCTTTGATGGCCAGCAAGCACGCGAGACCTTCATTAGGGCGGGGCCTTCCAATAAAATCTGGATCAAGTGCCCTAATTCACCGGAGGAATACATCACAAGGAATTGCGATCCTTCCAGTAACTTCTTGTTCTGGATGAGTGGAACGACTGGGATAGGAAGAACTGAACTGGGTTCCGTTGGGGACAGACAATCGAGCATGGGATTGGTATTACGGTCATAAATAAACTGAGAGCAATGGTGCTTTTATTGCATTTGTTGCCAGAAATGCATTCACTAAGAACAAAAAACAGAACAAAAAACACAAACAACCGCAATTTAGGCCACCTCCCTTCAACTCTTTAAACTACTTGAAGAAAAAATAATGCAGAAGTTCACATGCTCAGCTTAAACTCTTGAAGAATTCATCTGAAATAAACTTCGCCTCAAACTTTCAAGGCTCGGAACAAGTTTTATTTCATTAGGAAGTATTGTTATTTCATTATTAAATAATTTGACTCCCTTCCAAGAAAAAAATGTTTTCCCCAAGTTGTGCGACGCAACGGAAGTTTGAGATTTAAAGTATTCGCTAATTTTGTGTGGCTCTGTTATGTAAATATGTATTAACCTACTTTCGGAAAATTAATTCTCTTCAAACCATTTAAAACACATTAGGAACCTTGAAACGTTCAATAACTTAGGTGAGGAATATTACTATTCACATTTGAATAAGT
This sequence comes from Stenodema calcarata, assembly GCA_963920205.1. Classification (NCBI taxonomy): domain Eukaryota; kingdom Metazoa; phylum Arthropoda; class Insecta; order Hemiptera; family Miridae; genus Stenodema; species Stenodema calcarata. The sequence goes on along the minus strand of OY986053.1, from coordinate 7,664,866 downwards.
ATTCAAATGTGAAAAGTAATACTAATAGTAAAAATACTAGTAATAGTAACAGTACTGTCCAACAGGGCGATAGAAATACCTACTCAAATTATATCATTGGATTGCGATCCACACTGATTTTAAATTACATTTTAATTCGTTGTAACAGAATCAGAAGTCATCGACAGGACTGACGTTTGGATAGTTGATATGCCATACTAGTAAGGAACCTTGTCATCGGGATGATTGCTTGTCAGCGGCAAGCTCCAACCGTCCATCGCGCCCTGAATACAGAATTGGTTTACTCTGATCAAAGGATGGTCAATAATGCGTGAGGCAATTATACTCTATTTCAAGTAGTTTAAGAGTTGTATTGGGAGCCTGCGATCGATCATCGGAGTTCTTCAATAATGAAATTATCAGGTTTACAGTGGTCACTCGTGGATCTTTATTCACAAAGACACCCAAAATGTTCAAAAATGATTACCTATTAATTGTTCAACGTTGTGCAAATCCCTCGCAATCGACAATAGCACTTTTTTGGGAAAGCGCAACAAAAAAACTAGGACCCCTTCTTTTGAGCCTGACGGCTAAATTTATATAAGCATGGAACATGTTTTAGCCCCATCGTCATCTCCATTTTGTGTGTGTGTGTTCTAAGGAAGCTACATGCCAAATTACAGCTTCATAGAGTGAACAACATAGAACTTAGCTGTAGGAGCCACTCAGCTTTTCCAGGCCCTATGCTGCTTAAAGTGTGAGTCCTAAGGAGGCTACATGCCAAATTACTGCTTCATAGAGAGAATAACATAGAAATTAGATGCAGGAGCCACTCAGAAAATCCTGGGCCTGGGAGTCTCAAGTTAAATCCTATTGACGCTACGCGCCAAATTGCAGCTTCATAGTTTGAATAGCATGGAAATATGCTTTAGGAGCCACTCAGCTGTTCCAGGCCTTATGAAGCTTAATGTGTAAGTCCTAAGGAGGCTACATGCCGAACTTCAAGTCTCTACCACCATTGGAATAGGCCAGATTTCTATAAGCTATCTGGTATTTACACACCAAATTACAGCATCATAATTTGTAAAAAAAAATATGAAAACTGTTATGTCCATAGCTCTGCTATTCGTACAGCCACAGAGTTGTGGTGAACAGGGCAATTTTCGGTAAATCGAGAACTTTCTAACGAGTGGTGAACGATTTCTATCAAAAATGACGAAGATAAATTTCCGCAAATTTAAAACTTTATTTTTATTTTTACAACTTTTTTTAATTTTTTTATTTTGTTTATTTTTTACAACAATTTTTACAACTTGTTTACTACTTTATTTATTTATAACTTTCCGTGGTTGTAATCGGAAGCCATTATAAAATTAGAAATAGATTGGCGTAAAAAAAAAGAAAAATAAAAGATTTGGACGTTTTGTCTTTAAGCTGTTTTTAAAAACTCTGCAAATTCTTGACACAACGGTTCATTATCTTCTTTGTACAGATCACCCTTCTGTCTAGATCCCTAGGTCTAAATGTCTAGATCCTAAATGTTAGATTAATTATTATTGTCAATTATCACTAATTATTAACAATTTTATCAAGTAAGTACCTACTGAAAATTATTATAATTTATTGTTAGGTATTGATAATTCGTATTTATTATTAATAATAATTATTATTAATTATGATTAATTAATACGATATAATTCTGGGGTTTTTAATACTACGTCGGTAATAATTTTTCTATAAAAGAAGTACCTACCAACAAACATTCGAAATTACCTTCATTTCCGTAGCACGAAACGCACCTCAGAACAACAAACTCGACATCACTTAAGCCATATGATGTTCCAAAGAGCTTGTTAGTATGAAAATGGACCTGTATTTCAACAGTTTGATTCACGATCGGGTTGTGAGGCACAATATTTGAGCCGTCATTGTGAACGAACGGCTGGTCGTACAAAGCTGCGGATGGTCTTAAAAAATTCTACGGAACAAACTCTATCTAAATATGAAATAAAAAACATACCGTTTGATGGGAATTTTTCGAGATATGGAATTTTCAAAATTTCAAAATTCGTTTTGAACCCCTTCCCCTTGACCTAGGGTTATGAAAAGTTTCGTGGATCATTGTGGGGCTGGTCCAAACCCAGAAACCAAATTTCGTAATTTTAACTCAACGCTAACTGGGCAAAGTGCCTCGGACGGCGGACGGCGTACGGCGTACGGCGTACGGCGGACGGACGGATTTATTTTTATTCGATTTTCTGAATCTACGTATCTTGAAACGTAAACCAACAAATTTTGGGGGGGGGTTAAAATTTTTTTTTCTTTGGGCGATTCCAATGGTTCATTATCGAAGATAATAAACCAAAATGACAGTCGGTCAAGCCGTTTCATTGCTTATTAAGTTTTTGCGAATCCAGAGATTACTACAAGCCAGTTATTCAAAACACTCATTAGCCACCTACGTTTGACCGTGCGTTTTGTCCTGAAATCGTTGAATCAACAACGGAATTTACAGGTACCTAGTATTCAATCCTAACGGTTTCCCTTCTAATCGAGAGGAATTTATGGGGAACATAATTCACCACCAAATGGCTGAAATACCTATTCTCGTAGAGATTGAGCCTTACTCACGTATACATGGAACGTTGCAACCATTGCAATTAAGTTGGTCGTCTTTTGTCATATCGACCGTAATGGTTCCCCTATGAAGCTAAAGCACATTTTACATGTTCTTACGACTTACTACTCTGACAAGTATTTTTAGAAAGTTTTCCTTCGGAAGACGTTCATAATATTATTTGTTCTTAAGGGTCTACTGACCAAGGTAAGAAAAATTTAATCCGTTGAAATTAACACATTCAATAATCGAAATAGGACTGTAAACCCAATAGAAAACGATTCTAACTCGATTTGATGATTGTGTAGCTTAGGAGCTATTTGCATAACGCCGTCCAATTAAAGAAGCAGCATTCACAAGGGAATCCAAGAACAGGATTAATTTAAATACACAATCAGCTAGATCGTCGCTGCTTCACGCAGTAAGGTTTTTCAATTGAGTGTTGTACCAAGTGATAACATGGAAAAACGGTTTTGATTATAGCTTGGTTTTGTGGTATTGATGTGTCATAATTAGAATGTCTTCATTGTTATACTGAACCCCGAAGGTTCTATACACAATTTTCCCGCAACGTTTCCTCTCTAGTAGACAGTTGGCTACTTACTCTATGTTACTTACTCGATACAAATGTTCCCTCGGCTTCTCGCATGAAATTCACGGCTCTTGGCTCAGTACGTAACCGAGCGGCGAAAAGCACGAGCAGGTGCGAACTAATTCATTAACTGGAACGAGGCAGCCCTCATAGTGGGCAACATTTAGACAATGGGGTTCACCATTAGTTATTAAAACCCTGAACATATTTCAGTAACGTCCAGTTAACTAGGAACAGAGCGGAATTCGCTTGACAAAGGGCAAAAACATTGACGGCACATTATTTCTTCTAATGGCTCCCGCTCAAACTCCCCTTTTCTGGTCATTCCGTCGGTATCTGGAATCATTTACAGCGGTCAAACAGACGTCCTGGTTTCAGGCTCCGTTCAATTACGGGAGCCCTCAAGCCGCACTATACGTCGAACGTCCGCCGCAGAAGGGTCAGTAATCGGTTCCCCTGACGAATGATCCATTTCAGCACCGGAATAGGGTTGAATCGTGTGACTTGACCCTCGACATAATACGCTGAACCGCCACAAAGACCGAGAAAGAATCATCTACTTGACAGCTAGGTAGGTACTAAATATGGGTATCGAATACTTACTCAATGTTTTAAAAGATTCGATGTTTTTCTTCTGATGTTTATCACACATCGATGTTTTAACATAGAACATGTTTTTACGGGCGTAAATTGGTTGGACTGAGCGTGGTCGTCCTGTCCCGTCCCATTACTCATCAGCTAGCCTTCACACACTCCTCCTCTTTGACCACGCCCCCGACTACTAGAGCTTGAAACGGGACCTTACTTGTCCTTCTTAGTTCCTCATTATATTTCCCTCGTCTTCAGGTGTGGGGTTGTTCACTTGTGAGGGTAAAACGTAAAAATCCCCCGGGAGCAGTCAAGTACACAGAGGACAACACCCCAAGGCGCTGGATTTTGCATGCAACAATGAGCATTGCTATCCTACTATTACGCTATTCCTCTTTTGTACCTATTTGAAAACATGTTATGTTATGATATGATAGTAAGAATGAAACCAAAACCACCACCACGTCTAGTGTTACCGTGCTAAATTTCACACGCGTCCTTCCCAAATAAATTTCATCTACATTTAAAATCTCTACTCGAAAAAATTCCAAAAAACGTCATGAAATGTTGGATTTAGAGAATGATAGGTACATATCCTAAACTATATGATGTAGTATTTACCTAGATGTGTTCTCGCAGTAGCCTCCTCTGTTCCCGCAGGGAGGCCTTTGACGCAAACGGAGTTCAATTTTTAACCCTATTTGAGATCCCCTCTCCATAGATATAGCTAAAAAAGTATGGTTTTTTTTCGTTTCTGCGTGAGGCCAAAAATAAATATTTGGGATAAAGTAAATTGTTTGTTAATTTGTCGCTCAATCCATTATTCTACTTTTTTACCGTAAATAGTAGGTACACTTCATGTTTAACGTTTTTAAATAAGAAAAACATTAGCAAAATTATGACAGCTTGGCAGGTACTTGTACTTGGAAAAGCCTACAGTAATTAGGGTATTTTCGGAAAAAAATATCGATGTTATAACTATTATCATAATTGTTTTGTATAGTTATTGTATATAGAACAGAGATGTAGGCAGAAGGGCAATCTGTACAGAACATAATCGGCTTTGTGGAAAAATTTGCTGCGTTTTCAAATTTGATTTTTTACTCTTTCTATTTATTTATTTTGTGTTCTTCATTCACTTTTTTCCTACTCTACGTATCTTGAAGCCCAACAATTTTGAAGGGTTGACATTTCTCCTTTTCTTGGTCGACTTCAATGGTTCATTTTTGAAAATAATAAACCAGGATAAGGACCGGAGCTGTCAAGTAGCGGCTGGCTGACTTCAAAGGGCCACTTCCCTCGCTATTGACCTGGTTTGCGACACACACTCTTTTGAGCCTAAACCTTCGGTTCGTTGGACAGCGTCGACAGTTTTCTTCCATTCTCTGTACCGAAGAAGCCGTGTTCAACACATGACGGCATTTAGTCGATTGTTTCTATATTTGATCACGGCCGACGAATTCTGAATCTTCGTTGCTTGAGAGTAGGTTGACTATTGACGAATCGGAGTAGTTTAGTTGATTCCGATCGTGTTTCAATAGAAAACTCTTGGCTAGATAAAGTGCTGAATCCTTAAATACCACATCGAATTAACGTAGCTATTGTGGTCGTATTATTTAAATTTTTCACTGTAGAACACGCTGAAATTAGGTAGTCAAAGCTTAGGCCCCGTCGGAAGCCAATGTATTTGACTTGAGATGCCCTTCATGATAGTGAAAAATGCACTCAAGTGAGTTATTATGAGGTGATAAAAATCACTAGTGACTTATTATGAGGTGATAACCTCATGTTCCCTTATACTTCAGTACTGATCTACATCGTAATAACACAAGCCACAAATTTTCAGGACCCATACAAAATTTTAAATTTTATTTAAGTCATCAACCAAGCAATGCAGTTATGTGCTCGTAGTTTAGCAACCAATTCAAAATTGGTTAGCTACTTTTTTCCGTTCAATTGGCTCAGCTGGGGGCAACAGTTATGAATCATTAAAATAAGATGTAATAACCTGATTATCTGTACTACTGCCGAATATAATAAAATGTATTATTTTTGGCAGTATTACATATAATCAGGTTACTTCATACTACATCTGTACTAGAGAACAGATACTTCATACTAGTCATTGTTTGAGACACCAAGGAACCTAATGGTGGATTTGGTTGAAAAAGATGAAAGATATCGCAAAACAGTACGAAATAATTATGCAAACTCGGAAAATATCTAATAATTAATAACGCGAGTTGTGCTCAAAACCTTGTGCTTGTTGAGCGTAGGAAACCTTGTCTTAATCCACTAATCTTCTGGTTAAATGATCATTAGGCGTATGAGAGAGGATTTCAGATGTCAGTCAGCCTATCGAGGGATTGATGAACGCCGATATATCCATAGTATTATGTTTAACAACAAATCTCGATTAGAGTAATCTGCCCTACGGTAGATTGAACAATATTGACAAACCCTACCCAGATAGCAGTTCAAGCGGACGATGAATATTTCGGGAGTGTTTAGCGGGGAGCATTGAATACAATTACCACAAAATCACTTCGGAGTGTTGAAACCGCAAACGAGATTAGAATTCATTCCACTGTGTATTTGAAAATAATAATAATGAAAATAATACAATTAAAAAAGCTCGTCATCGAAGCGGACCAACGCAATATCGGATCAAACCACCAAAACCGATCACCGTTACCGCGCTTTCCCTCGTTACCCATAATTCAACATCGATAGCCGACCAGAAGGAAATTAAACGTACCAACCTACATAAATTTGAAGGCAGTCGATAGGTGGGGGCCCTCGTCCCGTAACCTCACACCGTTGCCCTGGTTCACCTTTTATCGGGAGACGCCCATACATTACGCCTGAATTGTTGCGGATCCCATAAGATTGCGTTCGTGCTCCCTCTCATGGAACATTAACTATTATCCGGCCAGGGAAGCCAAAATATTAATCGCTATGAACTGAACCGAAGCGAAATCGCGTTTTTAAACTTTTCGAAACTTTGCATAGTTAGGTACATATGTGGAAACCAATACGCACACTCCTGTGGGAAGGACTACCGTTGAACCTCGCATGAGCAAAGCTTCGGTGTGCCTTCAAATCAGGATGGGTATCGATTAGGGATGACCATTGGTAGCCAATATGTCGATAGTTCGATATTCGATAGTATCGGAGGTTAGGTATCGATGACGATATTTATAGAGAGTGGCTGAAATAAATTACGACACAGACATCAACACACAAAGGGTTCCCCTTCTCTTTCCATTTTCCTGCCCATGCTGAACAATAATTAGAGCTTTCTACTAGTTCCATGAACATTTTTCATTTGACTCTAGAATTTTAAACATTTTTGATTATCGGATAAAACAAAATATTGTCAGAAACTATCGGTTACTTAAGTATCGATACTTGCTACTATTGGACTGTGCAATGTCGATATTTTGATACTATCGACTATCGATGGCCATCCCCGGTATCGATATATTTGTTGTTCAGACACCGATGTTTTCTCTTAAGCCGGATTCACATGGAGCGCCAGTCAGGTGCGGCTGCAGTTATGCGTTTGTTGAGTGACAAAGTGATGAGGGGAGTGCGGCTGCTGTAAATATAATTCAACCACTACAGTATAATCTACCAAATAATAATATTCGTCCGACAACTGTCACATATTCCCGCATACGAGACAATACGATGTAAACAACTTGGCATGCAATCTGGACATTATATACCTCGTTAATAACCATAGTGCGTTCATGCGGCCAATGTGCACTGCCGCACAACCACAGCCGCCACCATTGCGGCTGGCTGTTCTCCAATCAGATCACACAATGCCCTTCCCGATCTATGTGAATACGCCGATGTTACTGCTCGTACCAATTCCATGTTCCCAATTCATTTCTTTTTTCAAGATTCATTCATTTTATGACAAACTTCTTATACTATAGTAGGCGCTAAGTTAACTCTCAAACTGAAAATGAGTGAATAAAAGTGTATTTCGATCATGATTCATAATATGATTCATATTATTATATAATATTATTTTATACCTACAAAACATTGCCTGGAAACGATCACCCACTTACACCAATCAAACCCTGCTGGTCCCGTTATTGGAATCGACCAAATAAAAGACATTTTTAAACCCCCTCAAAATTTGTTTAATTGATGTCTAAGATAAGCAGGGCCGCAGGACAGAACCACCTTAAACAACAACAATAAGCCACATCTTCTGGTTGATCATTAAAATTCCTATAATTTGGGAAAAAACATGAAATCACTGGAAAATGGAAATCAACATTTAATTCATTTCAATGATAATTGAAAAAAAAAAATAAAATCAAAACAATTTTGATGTTAATTGACCAAACTCTAGATGCAAACGGAGATTCTCGTATTTTCAACTTTGACCAGCATTTTTATACGAATAATCTCCCTAGGACCCACAAAAACTTCTCAATTATAACTCTATTTGAGTTTGTTTCATTGAGTTGATGGTTAGCGTCGGAGGTAAAAAAGGATGGCAGAATAAAGCAGTTTTAGGGTCTAGAGTGCCGAAGCCCCTAACCCTCTTTCCTCACTTCGCTTTCTTTTTGAACCAACTTTCAACTGTTCAAATAATAATTCAGCTTTCTAAAGAACTTCTCTTTTAAAGCTATGTTTTATGCTGACGCCGGCCGACCGGAACGGGAGTAAATGAGCCCTGCGGTCGTTTTCTACGGAGATTTCATCGGCAACTATGACCCTGGGGTGACCGATATTTTTGAAACTGACGAGCGGTTGTGGGGTGATTATAGTATTATAATATCGATAGTTTTGGTGGAGTTTTGACTTCACCCCTTGGCTTATTCTACTTACTATGGTATGAATTCGCCAATAGTACTTCCAACCTGTGCTGGGAATAATTTATTGATAGCAGTTTACATGACTCGTCAGTATACTTGATATTCCTACAAAATCATGTAATTTCGTATACTTCAAGTAAGAGTCCACTAGGTAATTTTGGAAGAAAAAGGATTATTAAAAGGATTATAACAAGGGCTATAAACCTTTTAAACTCGTATTTCCGAAAAATTTGTATACCAAAATCAGTTCTAGACCATCCTGAATTCACTGCCAAAAGACACCAAAATTCATATGTGAATATTTATGTACGTGTCATTCCAGACGATAACTCTCGATAGAATTGAGATTAAAATTTCAAATTCCTACAAAAATCTGGCTTGGTAATCAAAAGACTAAGTTTTTAGATGGGCAGAATCGGACCATTCTGAGGGGGCTTTTGGGGAGTTCTAGGGGAAAAAAATTACCCATGAATTCCCAAAATGGAACAGTCTCACAAGTGACAACTCATTTCAAACGTTTTTTCGCGCTGATCACGATGGTGAAGTCAGAATTGCGATATCTTATTTCGTTCTCAAACTGAAGCACTTTGAAAATGAAGAAACGTGGTTGTTACTTGAGATGTTCTTCATGGGTAATCTAATCTAATCCGATAACGGAATGTGATATTGCAATTCTGACTTCACCATCGTGTTCAGCGTCAAAAATTGCATAAACTGAGGTCTTAATCGGCAATAAAAGGGGACAAAATTTGTTATAAAACCAGTAAAATGGAGACATTTCACATAAAACCAGTTATTTCTTCGAAGATTCGCTCCTATATTTCCATTAAGAATGGTTTAGTTCACCTCCCAATGCGACACACATTCGAACTGTGAATAAGTCAAAGTTGTAGGTTATAATCACGCGTATTCAATTCTCTTATAACTACTTCTCGTACTTACATACACCTCACCTTTCGACATGATAACAAGAGGGTCGAGCGTAGTTTTGCGCTATGCATAGATAGATTAATAACAGACTTCGTGGGGTCGCAATAAGAAATCCTATTACCGTTCCATCTGATAGCCCGTTCCGGATACTAGAAACTACGTGCAAGAGACCGAAGAACATTTCGTTGTTATACGAGTAGAAAGCAAGTGGACCAAGCCCTTTTGGTCCTCCGAGAAAGGATTTAATCTTTTTATTTTATCACCGTTATAAACGGGTCGCCATATGCGGTTTTTTATAACTCCACTCGGAGTCCTTGTGGACGGTTGAAGAAAGAAGGAAAAAAATGAAATAATATTTTCTCCCATTCCCCCATTTTCCAGGCCTTTTCACTTGACGGGGGGTAATACTCCAAATTCTTTTACATTTTATTTCAAGCTCTTCACTAATTACGAGCTGTGTGAATTAAATGTTTCTAATTCTTCTTGGCTATGATTAAGTCCCCTTTCGTGGCTGTTGAGTGAAATAAAGTTGACGACGTAAATTTGTAGTACGAAATAATTGCACCTGCGCCATCTGCATCTGCACCTTCAGATTTATAATATGGAGGTGTTTTTTGAGGTTTCTCAACACAGATGGACTGCAAGCAGAATGCGATATCATTATTAGCGGGTATTGGACTCGCTGGATGACCAGACTAGTCCGTAACGTTCGTAATGCGTCGTCCGTTGGGCCACCTGATTGGCTGGAGCAAGGGTATGGAGTGGGGGAACTCCTGGAGCAAGGGTATGGAGCGGGGGAACTCCTGGAGCAAGGGTATGGAGTGGGGGAACTCCTGGAGCACGGGTATGGAGTGGGGGAACTCCTGGAGCAAGGGTATGGAGTGGGGGAACTCCTTCAGATTCACTTTAGGCTGAAAATATCTGAAAAATGAGATATTTAACGCAACGTAAGAGTGCGCAATAGCTTCTGCGCACGTCTTATCTCCGTTATCGCCTGTATCTCTTGTAATCCATCGTTTTTCGTTGAATCTCTGGACATTTTCCCCACGTCCTGCAGTCCCCCTCCACTACTTTTTTCGGACGACGTATTACAGACGTTACGGATCCATGTGAACCCAGCTTTACCCTTGCAATCTAACGCAGTGTATTATCAAACGTGACTGCAATACTATTTATCATACACATACAGTCCAGAGGGCGGGCTACTCAACAATATGCTCCTATCTCAGATGGGTTCACCAATTTATAGGTGGTCGTGTGTTCCACTACAATAAACTCCCCTTATCTGTAAAGTTGATACTTAATCTAAACGCAAGGTAATGTTTCCCACTTTATCCCGTCCCCTTTTCACACTAGTATTTGTTTTTCGTCTTTCTAGGCTCAGAAATAAATTTTCTTAGCGGAAATTAGATCACTCCGCATTAATATCACACACTTTTCCCAAAACCCCTTTGCCCGCCAACAGCTCTTTTTCTTTCCTGACAGTGCCGTTCTCATATAACATCAGGACAAAAGGCTTCCCAACCAGGCCGTGCCCTTCCTGACCTCATTTCTCTTATGAAAGATGACGCTTTCATACGTCCTCTTTTCTCGCTTTTCGCTGTCTTCAGATTGTTTCGTCGAGATATCAACTGAAAATGCTTTTCTTCTTTCATGAAACTCTCGTCTCGTTAATAGTGTAGGTGGGTAGCGGTTTAATTTAGAATTATATTCATGTAGGTTTTAATCATAAACATGAAAGTATGCTGTAATATACATCACATTGTCCTGCACGGCTATAATATAAAGTTCGAATATCAATTCGTTACAGGCAGGTAAATTTCTAACTCGTTTTATTTTTAATCAGTCTTTAATTATATTTAATTATATTCTTAATTATTGTTTCAATTATTTACTTTTAAAAAAGGATTAAGTTATTTTTTTAAACTCAATCAACAATTTAATAAAAATGAGACGCCAAAAAACGAGTTTCTTCCTTATCAGGGAGGCATAAAAGTGTCACCATTCGATTCAGCGTCAAAAAATCCATAAATTGCGATACCGAACTCACATCCATGTAGGAAGTTGGCTTTTGGTGGAAAACGTTGATCAGGACTCAAACGTCATTTTCTCCACCCATTTCACAGTGAACACACATTTGTTTCTTACCGTTGGAAAGCTGACATTCTGTACAGATCACCCTTCTGTCTAGATCACTAGGTCTAAATGTCTAGATCCTAAATGTTAGATTAATTATTATTATCAATTATCACTAATTATTAACAATTTTATCAAGTACCTACTGAAAATTATTATAATTTATTGTTAGGTATTAATAATTCGTATTTATTAATAATAATTATTATTATTAATTATGATTAATTAATACGATATAATTCTGGGGTTTTTAATACTACGTCGGTAATAATTTTTCTATAAAAGAAGTAGCTACTGTAAGCTGACACACCTGTAGCGTGATCAAAATTAGAAAAGTGACTGTGCGTCAGTTACATAAACGCCAACACGGTTACGGGTGACGAAAGGAACAACACTTGTAACAAATAAATGGAAATATATTGAACTCAAGAAATACGAAATATGAACAAATGAAATATAAACATATGAAATGCAACTTAAAACTAGAATACGTCTCAAGTGACAAGTAACCGTACTTGTCGTGACCGTGCAAGGTCGGTATCCACTTAGAATGACTTTAAATGAGGCCAGGGCTGTCCATATGAACAGGTCCCTGGGCGAATGAGCAAATGGAAAGATATAAATGAAAGATTTACAAAGGTATGCGTAACCGTCCTACTTGGGTTACGTGTAGCTTAATGGAGGTGACTCCTAACGATTCCTAACTCTTATCTGGCCAGAAAAGGTTTATAACTCACAGTGTTCTCGTACGTTGTCCTCACGTGATTTATGGTTACGCGGAACTACTCTCACCGGCGTGTGTGTAACGCAACTGTTCGGATTCTACTTCGCGGAACTGACGCTATTTAACACAAACACTGTCCTACAAGCAGCACTCGGAGGGGCTAAATCGCTTGTCAGGAGATGTCTGGTTCGTTTGAGGGCTATCTCACAACTGCTAGCACTCGGACGGGCTATTATCGCAAGGAGAGGTTTTGCTGGACTCTGTTGTTAGCCCTCAGCGCTGGGCTTAAATAGGTCGCTGGAGGGGGAAACGTCTGGAGGCGATCTGTGGTGGGGGTCGCCTGGTAGCCCTCATCCAGTGGCGCTCTTCTGGCGGCCGCGCGGTCTATTAGTCTGACGGCTTACACTCCCCTCCCTCCTGGGAGCCGGCGTCCTCGCCGGTAACCATAGATTCCCCGAAGATTGGTGTTGTCGTCGATCAGTGCCCAAACAAGTGAGTTGAAGCGAGTTAAATTTTAATAGGAAGGTTAAATCAAATCAATCCCACCGCTGCCACCAATATGTAAGCTGACACACCTGTAGCGTGATCAAAATTAGAAAAGTGACTGTGCGTCAGTTACATAAACGCCAACACGGTTACGGGTGACGAAAGGAACAACACTTGTAACAAATAAATGGAAATATATTGAACTCAAGAAATACGAAATATGAACAAATGAAATATAAACATATGAAATGCAACTTAAAACTAGAATACGTCTCAAGTGACAAGTAACCGTACTTGTCGTGACCGTGCAAGGTCGGTATCCACTTAGAATGACTTTAAATGAGGCCAGGGCTGTCCATATGAACAGGTCCCTGGGCGAATGAGCAAATGGAAAGATATAAATGAAAGATTTACAAAGGTATGCGTAACCGTCCTACTTGGGTTACGTGTAGCTTAATGGAGGTGACTCCTAACGATTCCTAACTCTTATCTGGCCAGAAAAGGTTTATAACTCACAGTGTTCTCGTACGTTGTCCTCACGTGATTTATGGTTACGCGGAACTACTCTCACCGGCGTGTGTGTAACGCAACTGTTCGGATTCTACTTCGCGGAACTGACGCTATTTAACACAAACACTGTCCTACAAGCAGCACTCGGAGGGGCTAAATCGCTTGTCAGGAGATGTCTGGTTCGTTTGAGGGCTATCTCACAACTGCTAGCACTCGGACGGGCTATTATCGCAAGGAGAGGTTTTGCTGGACTCTGTTGTTAGCCCTCAGCGCTGGGCTTAAATAGGTCGCTGGAGGGGGAAACGTCTGGAGGCGATCTGTGGTGGGGGTCGCCTGGTAGCCCTCATCCAGTGGCGCTCTTCTGGCGGCCGCGCGGTCTATTAGTCTGACGGCTTACACTACCAACAAACATTCGCAATTACCTTCATTTCCGTAGCACGAAACGCACCTCAGAACAACAAACTCGACATCACTTAAGCCATATGATGTTCCAAAGAGCTTGTTAGTATGAAAATGGACCTGTATTTCAACAGTTTGATCCACGGTCGTGTTGTGAGGCACAATCTTTGAGCCGTCATTGTGAACGAACGGCTGGTCGTACAAAGCTGCGGATGGTCTTAAAAAATTCTACGGTACAAACTCTATCTAAATATGTAATAAAAAATACACCGTTCTATATGAATTTTTCGAGTTTTGGAATTTTCAAAATTTCAAAATTCGTTTTGAGCCGCTTCCCCTTGACCTAGGGTTATGAAAAGTTTCGTGGATCATTGTGGGGCTGGTCCAAACCCAGAAACCAAATTTCGTAATTTTAAATCAACGCTAACTGGGCAAAGTGCCTCGGACGGCGGACGGCGTACGGCGTACGGCGGACGGACGGATTTTTTTTATTCGATTTTCTGAATCTACGTATCTTGAAACGTAAACCAACAAATTTTGAGGGGGGGGTTAAAATTTTTTTTTCTTTGGGCGATTCCAATGGTTCATTATCGAAGATAATAAACCAAAACGGTGATTTTAAAAAAATCTTCAAATTTTGGACTTAGGCCATACTTTCATCAATAAGTACCATCTTATAAAAACTGGATTTTATATCAGGGGAATAGCAAATGTAACGTTCTTTCAAACGGTATCCTTAACTTTTATTTTACATAATAATTTAAGGGAGTTAAAGCAGTTTTACTGAGACAAGGTCGAAAACACGGAAAAATCTTAAAGGTGAACAAAGTCGGTGTTATAGTTGAGTAATGAAAAAACTCGAGGCACTTTTTGTTGCAAATTAGCTTTGAAATCCCTCGAGTTTGTCCAATAAGTTGTAGACACCCTGTATAAGTGCGAGTGTGTATTTTCGATTGAGGTTTGCTTGTCACCACGTGCAGCTCTCTAAATGATTGATGTACGTTTATCAGTGAACTTTCGAAAGAAAATAATTTTGTGGGATATTTGAAATGTTGATTCCCTCAAATAGGGAAAATTCCCCGTTCGTTCGGTTACCTGGGGTTATCTGACAAGAGCCTGGTGTGTTGGAATGTTATGAGCAGATTTATCCGAAAATTATAGTTTCGTTGGTTATATCGCGTATATCCCGACATTCTACAGAAATAATTGAACCAAGTTTTGATTATCAACAAATACCTTTAATGTAATTTGAGTGTGTTACTTCAAAAGGTCGGTCATTATTTGCTGCATGACCGGAATTTCTCTTTTCAAATGGAATTAATTACTTTTACTAATTGAGTTCGGAATGTCGACAATGTGGACAATACTGTTTTATAATTCAATACCTTTCTAATATGGGCAAAGGGCATTTCCTACCAGTCACGCCCTCGCGCTTGGTTCACATGTGCGCGCAGATTTGTGGTTCGTGGGCATATCGTACAACAAGTAAACTAGAAGCAGTAGAGTTCTTGAAATACTCAGTAAAAAGCAGAACGTTCAAACTTTTTACTCTGCGTTGGTTCTTCGTAGTATTGAATAGAGCTATTCAGAAAACTCCAACGATTTAAAAATCTCTCTATATATTTCTCAAATATCTATAAACTCTCTATACAGTCCAATTCCCCCTACTGCTTTCACCATAGTAGGACATAGGTATTCAATCCGCCGTACAAACTGGATTTGACCGAGACGCAGGCCCCTTGAATAGACCACAAAATTTACTACGACGAATATTTATTATCCGTCGTTGTCTGTAAATAACCGACTTACCAATTGCTGAAATGCAACGGCTTCACTTTGTGATGTAATAAAATCGGCGTATAAAATAAAATGTAATAAAATCGGTGAAGTGATTCCGAAACGAAATTCCATATCCTAAACCCCACAACTGCCACGTCATGCATTTTCCAGAGCTTGAAACGGGAGAATATTAACATTGAATTGAAGCGTGTTGCAGCTTTGTATGAGTTGATATATATATTTTACCCAAACGTAAAGTAGACAATGCACTCAAATATTTACATAATTCACTATACGTAAACTAAATGGCACTAATTCTCTAGGTAGCTCTCATCGAATTGCGAACGCGCTCCGTCAGCAATGTTCAGCAGCAAATTCAGCCACTTTCGAGGCCTGATTGAGCGACACTTCCGATCTGAAGTTGATTTCGTTCTCGAAATCAAGAGTACCTATTTTAAAAATCTCCACTCCCACTGAAATATTTGTACACTGTTATACCGGATTCGGTGATTAAATCATCGTCAGTAACAAAACAATACAAGGATAAATTATCCTTGTCGCTTAAGAACCTTCATGGCACATCTGACAATTGCCTACTTTTCAGGAGGACAAAAAAACTGATTTGTACTTAAGGTGTAAGAGTTTTTCTTATTTTCTCTCTCCTCTCCATTTCAATTGGTGCAGTTATAATAATATATCCAACAGGAGTTTAAATAATCAGAATAATTTGAAAAATTGTGCTATTGTGCTATCCTGTCATAATTTTTCTCCTCACTTGTGCTATGCTGCTCTGTACGATAATTACTTGTGCTATGCTGCACGTATCATTCCCAGTAGTTGTGCTATGCTGCACGTATCATTCCCTGTAGTTGTGCTATGCTGAACATACCGAAACATCAATAACCTAGACTCTCAATTAATCAGGATAGGAAAGTAAAGCGAATAACTTGGAAAAAACATTTTTGGTTTTGAGTCAAGTGAATAATGGAACTGAACAACAGAATTCACCAAGTACCCCTCTTGTAGCTCTTGAAGATCTCTGACGCTTCTTTCGCTGGAAACAACTAAAATCTGTTTATCGCCTACAAATATTACTATGTTTGTCAAGAAATAAGAAGCGTGGACGCTGGAGAAACATTTCACAGCATAGAACATCAAACAGCTTCTAGGCAAATCCGCACAGCACTCGTACAACTCCAATTGTTTTAAAAATAGTTTTCAAGTTGCCCAGCATTTTCATAGTTTAAAGTGTACATCGAACATTATAGGATGATATTGATAAATAGATTTAAAAATGGTAATAATGCCCAAACTTACATCACTTCCTGAAGCCATGAATTTTCGATGTTGACTGTCAAGTTGACAGTTGAACAGTTGAAAATTTGATGTTAGATGTGTCATGCGGGTTCTTAAGCGACGTAATATTGTTTTGTTACTGGATTTTTTTCAAATTCATACTCTTGTTCCACTGTTTTGCCGCGAGTGATTTAGTTCAATTGATTTTGCCATGACCACCCCAAGCCCCTTCTTCTGTTATGTTATTTCATTATTAATATTATTTGTTAATCTTTACTAATTCTTTATTAGGTATTATTTCTGTATTTCTGCTCTACTAAGAGGACGAAGCCTAATTGTAACAAGTTGCCAATAAAGATTATTATTAATATTAAATACCACGAGAGAAGTAACTCCTGCGTTAACAAGAGAGAAAGAAAGCTGTTGATAATAATGCGGGTCGGTCTAATTTGCACTAAGGAAATGACGTACGTCACGTGTACTGGGGGGCGAAATAAAACGAGTTAACGGAAAGAAAAATAAACAGGAAAATATTGTTCCCTGCGGAGCACGCACGAGTAAATGAACCGCAGTGTCCCGAGCTGGTCATTTTCCCAGCTCCGTTTCTTTTCCCGAGAGGGCCAGCGATGTGGATGATCCTGCCTCGGTAATAAACACATATGAACCCTAGTTGTGGATATCGTACGTATGGATTTGCATATTACAGCTGCACGGCGGTTTGAGAATGTGTCGATTGCTTGTGGGTGTACTATTCAACCACTGGCAATGAATGGAAGGTAGCAAGTAGGAGTACCCTCGACATCCTCCGTGAAAAACAAAACCTGAATACGAATTGTTTACTTTATAAATTCCCTCAATAAATTAATTTTGGGAGGTCCAATAAATTGAAAACTGATACCGTATCAGTAGCTTATTGTTAATCAATTTATTGAATGTTTCAAGAGACCATCACACCATCAAAGGGCTACTTACCGACTACCTCCTCGGTCAAAGAGGACCATCTGGTCAACTCCTCGAACGAACAAAATAATCTGTATAATTATGGGGCTCACAAAGTCAACTCAGTGATCAAGACATAAAATAATGAATCGTTGAGGAAAAATTCGCAGCGTTTTTTGTACTTTCTACAAGGATTCTCTAAAATAACTTGAATCACCAAAAGCAAACCCACTAAATTTGAGGGAGACATGGCGAAAAAATGGAAATAAAAATAAATATTTTCATAAATTATAATAAATGGTTCATTATTGGCTATAGTGAATAGAGCCCAGAAAAGGACAGGTACTTGTAGGTTTGGTGATGATATAAGGTAATGCGTCAGAAGTCGACACCGTAAAGGAAGTTTGAACTTTGAGCTTACCTTTCACGTAGGGAAATAGTTTTTTCTCATTGCAAACCTGTTCATTGTATACCCAAGATCCTTCCCTAAAAGACCTGGCAGCGGGAAATATTATTCAGCATGGTTTGAAAGGGAAAAACAAGTTTTGTAAAAAATCCCAATGCTCTAGTAGTCGACACCAGTGACCAACATTTTCTTCAGTAGTCGACATGGTTTTGCCCTAGTAGTCGACCTACATGTGTTAGAAGTCGACAGTATCTCTTGAGTCAGTAGTCGACAGGCTTCGTCATTCCATCGTTTTCACTTTTTTCGACTTCCATCTAAATAAAATACATTCAACTGTGAATCGGAACTTGAAAATAGATTAATAAGATGTAATACAGTAGTTATCAGACTTTTTATTTGCAAACAGCTCATTATCAGTCTCAAATTGCAGTAAGTACTTAAGTAAAAATGTATGAAAACTATAATCGAAAACTCATTGTCAGAAAATTGACATTACAGTTGGGCTTAGGTACGTATTTACATAGTTTTTGACATTTTTATGTCTTTGCGTTGGCACATAAACTGAAACGGGAAAAATTTGTTCCCTTGATTCACCCTTTCCCTCAGATCACGTCAGAACACAAGCGACCGGCGGGCCATTACGTCAGAGCCTATGACGCACGAGTGTATGACGTAAGACGGCTGGTAGGTGGCCAACTAGTACGTCAGAGCCTATGACGCACGAGCGTATGACGTCAGAGGGCTGGCAGGAGGCCAACAAGTACGTCAGAGCCTATGACGCACGAGCGTATGACGTAAGACGGCTGGCAGGAGGCCAACAAGTACGTCAGAGCCTATGACGCACGAGCATATGACGTAAGACGGCTGGCAGGAGGCCAACAAGTACGTCAGAGCCTATGACGCACGAGCGTATGACGTAAGACGGCTGGCGGGAGGCCAACAAGTGCGTCAGAGCCTATGACGCACGAGCGTATGACGTAAGACGGCTGGCAGGATAACTAGTGCGTCAGACCCTATGACGCACGAGTGTATGACGTAAGACGACTGGTAGGTGGCCAACAAGTACGTCAGAGCCTATGACGCACGAGCGAATGACGTCAGACGGCTGACAGGAGCCAACTAGTACGACAGAGCCTATGACGCATGAGCGTATGACGTCAGACGGCTGGCAGAAGGCTAACTAGTGCGTCAGAGCCTATGACGCACGAGCGTATGACGTCAGGCGGCTGGCAGGAGAATTTGGCAAAATGTATCTCCTGTCCTCATCGTTGTCTTCTCCAATTAATACAGGGTTTAATTTATCTGTAACATCTTTCACAAAACACAGCTGAGAATCTTCTACGTTGGCCTTGAAATTAGTGGCCAAGTAGAGTGGTTCTAGGAACATCGTTGTTTTTTGCTGCCTCCTTGATGCTTACTCCACTTCTTACGTCTTGAATAGCCTTAGCCATTCGGTCCTCTGTGTACTGGAGGAGTCGTCTTCCCTTCCTATTGGGATTGCATGTTTTCTTCGGTTTTTTGGGAGGCTCCTTCGTCTTCTTCTTGGTTGTCGAGCCAGCCATTTTTTAAATTTCTGCCATGAAATGAAAATACAAAGTTAATAAAATTCCATCCTCTAAACCTTGAGACCATTCTGTGAACTTAGTTGGTATATTTTCGAAGAAAATACAGCTAGTGTCGACTACTGATGCACAGCAAATTCTGAAAATTTTCAGAAGTCAACACCCCCTGTCCACTAATAAATATGAGCCGAAATTTATGTCAGTAGTCGACACCCTCCCCGAACCAATCAGAACATCATTGGATACGCAAATAAACTGAATAAATGTTGCCTAGAAGCAATAAACGACACAGAAATTTAAAAGATATTATTAAATGTCAGGTAATAAGAGTGAAATACACTTACATTTCCAGTCCGTCCTTAGCCAAAACGCCAACAATCAGCATAGAAACGTGGTCAAACGAACAATAGCAGCTTTGAGCGCTCTGGCGTCTTTTAAACCCGCTTGTTTCTAAGGCAACCTTATCTCTCTACACTGAGAAGAAAATAATAGGAAGCAACAACTAAAAACGTCAAACCATGTCTTTATCCTCAGCTTTTGCCCACTTTTGAAGAGGGTGTCGACTATTAGTGCAGTGTCGACTTCTGACGCATTACCTTAAATGCCAGTACCAGTTTGCAAAAGCAAACCTTTGAGGGGATAATATACAGGGTGGTCCTTAACTAGAGGATATGAATTTTAATTTTTTAATGTGAGGGATTTTGAAAAAAAACTGAAAAGCCCGTTTTCGTATTTTTTTAATCCTGCATTCAACTCCGCTATTTTCAATTTTTTAGACTGAGCCAAATTGGCCCAATGCTCACCAACTTCGTTTTTTCCAATGGGAACCCCTTTTTTTATTCTATATTTGGATTCTACGTAAAATGTCATGAAAATTTGACCTCTCAACCGACTTTTTCAGTCGCACACAACCCACGCTTTGAGCCGGCCAAGATTCAGATTTCGTGTAGGTAACCCTAAGTGTGGCACATGAAATTTCATTATTTTTTTACGCTGATTGACGTGGTACTATCTGTTTTTCGATCTGACTCGATTTCAGTCTAACGGCAACTAAAAAACGGTGGGCATTGTTGCAAAATTTGCAACATATTTGATATATCACGATTTTTCGAATTTACTGCAGAAACATGTCTTGAAAACTACCACTTTTTTCAGATTTATACTAAAGCGATTGACCGTGAAGAGAAAAATGAAAGAAGCTCAAATACAAAAATGCGAAAATGGTATTAATTACATACATGATGTTATGTGCATAAGTGAACTGAAATCGAGGATACTGGATAAATGTCGAATAGGACACAACCCTGTCAACCCAGCAGGATGAATATGAGGTCAAATGTTCGAATGTAATCAATGCAAAAAAATGCTAAGTTGTAAATTTGAGAAGATCAAACAGCAATAATGATCCGAAAATTACGCCAAACATTTATGCGGAAATGAGTAAACGAGTGAAAAACTTTGTACCTTAGTGATGATACATAACATAGTTCAAGAATCGGGGGAAGTTAAATAATAGTAGAACGTCCCTTCGAAAATTCGCCCTATAGTTTGTGTTGCTTTACTGGAAGTTGTTAGAAATGTTAGGGAAAATCAAACTTCAGACATCAGTGACTTGAAACTTTACTTGCCGGAATGGGAACTATTCAATCACCGCAGCGGAGTCCGAGCACAAACACCGTTATCTGGGTCCGCACATTGTTGTCACTTCAATACCCCCTTCCACCACTCCCTTTGTCATACACTATCCGAACGATAGCGTCCGCACGGACACTAATTGAGGACTTGAGTCAATAATTGTTATGAGTAAATTATCCGCTGCGTTTCATCACGAGAAGGAAGGAAGGGGAAACGCGGGTTACCCCCAACAAAGCCGTTTAATTGATTGAATTCTCCAATTGAAACTTGGGACAGGCGGAGTAATCCAATTAACAGTCATAGTGAACCAATAGAACGGCGCTTCCGAATTAAGTGAGAGACTTCGTGGAAGATACTTCTGTAATCAACTTATCTCAACATTGATGTTTGGCGAGTTCGTAATGACTTGAGATCCTCTCAGTTTTTACAACCGACTGAGCTTTTCCAACTAGAAATTGATAGAGAAACGACGTTTAACTCCAGTTCCGTTTTGGTCAAAATACCAAAAGCCTCGACTTTTGGTTTTAAGATTTTCAAGAACGAATTTTCAGCCACTGGAATGGACCAACGAATAAATGTTTGACAACCCCTTTACATTGGCTTGCTTACGTTTCAAGATACTTAAACTTGAAATCCAAAAATCGTTAGATGCCTTGATGCATTAGTTCGATCGATTGTATAACACACGATATCGTGCCATTCAACCTGAGTGACTAATTCACTCAACTGGCACCTTTACTCACTCAGCTAAGTGCGAGACTCACTCAGACTATTGATACCAATCTCGAGTGAGACCATAGCCTTCACCTGCTCAATAACCACAATTCATAGGTCAATTTTGGTTCATTATCTTCGATTGAACTACTTATTCAAACTATTGAATCTCCCAAGAAAAAAATGTAACACCCCTCAAAATTTGAGGGCTTACGTACATCGATTCGAAATCGAATTTAAAAAATCGTAGAGGGATAGAGGATATCCGAGGGGATATCGTGGTCTGCATTCACAGACCAGGCTATCCTCCAAGTTGTCGAACCGAAACTTCGGGAAGGGGCACTCAGCAAACCATTCAAACAACACCTGGAATGCCAGTTTGTTGACAGAAAAAACAGGGGGACTGAAAGTAGTAGGTAGTAGTGTATAGTTCCAATCCTAGCAGAGCAACTGGAAACTCCAAGGCATGGTGCTCCTACAAGCATGGATATTGGCAGGGATGTTATTGAATTATAGAAAATTGAAAATAGAAGTCTACCCAAAGATATATAGAAACATAGAATAATTCAAAGCACGAATACCAAAAGGCTAAAAATCAATTAACTCGTTAACTGAATTAGAGAGAATCCAACGAGGCACCAGACTGAATGGACTAGACTTCCTTATCTTTGCTTCTGTCTTTCCTCTCCACTAATCAACTTGACAACGAGTTTCTTAAGTAACCTTCATATTAACTAACTAAACAGCGTACAAACTCCAGTAATCTGAATGGAGAAAAATGTCAAACGTATTGATTATTTAATTAACGAAGGTTTATCAATATGGTATTAATATGGTAGCTACACTTGTAACTATCACAGTACTTACTATTGTAACTTTTCCTTTTGGGAAAACTCTTGTGAATTTAAGAACTTCTGACTTGTTGTTTTATGGCCCCTGGTCGCCTTTTCGAAACCACAATATTTTAGCTTGTTACTCCAATAAATTCGTACAATTATATTACATACAGAACAGTGGAAAGATTTACGATTGGTTTTAATTCGTGATTGAACATCTCCTGAAATTTGAACCCACCAATTTGTATTTTTCTTCATCAATTCCAATGGATTATTATTGTATAATAAACCACAACAACCACGTAAATCGGTTTAGAGGGACATCTTAAAAGGGACATCGTAAAAATAAATATAATAACTCCTCAAAGGATATGAACATAGAACCTGGATACTTGAAAAGATGTTTGGCTGAGAGAGAGTGGAAGATGGAAGTTAAGATTTCTTTGGTATAATGAAGCCGCAATCTCGCAGAGAGCCACCCACTGCAGCTATTTTTGTCTGTTTTTTATCCACCCTAAAGGAAAGTAGGGTACTCAGCCCGGAGAAGATTGGTTGGTAGACATGATTAAAACCCGAGGGCTACCACTACGAAAGGATCTTTGATCCTTAACGAGGTATCAGCCACCGCCCTCACTCGCACAATATGCGAATGAATACTGTAATCCCCCAAGTAAAAAGAAGGCCGTGATTACAGGTGCATGCCGCCGACGAATTTCCCGTGTCTCTTTCCCGAGGTAGCTATTTGAACGTTACGGGGAGTGGGAGATATTTCGAACGGTTCTTGATTAAGAGGTGAAATTGTCGAGTGGCCACCTGAGCTAGGGTGTTTAATGTATGCTGTTGTAAAATTTCACGTAACTGCAACACCTTGCCCATTCGGCTGCAACCTAACTTCACCAACTTACCTAGACTTTACGTGACGGCCATTGTAGAAGTTCAACTCATTTAACACGTTACGGCGTCGTAAACCTCCCGACCGCGAATACCCTCATTGTACACACTATGCAGAACAATCTACACTTATAGGTACAAAAAATAATAAGAATTTTATGAGAATATGATGTGTCCCTTATTGTGCACAACATGATTCGATTCCAGCCGGGTAACCAAACAGAGCGAATGAAGGGAGAAATAAATTCAAATTACGGACGTAATGAGATGAACAAGAGCGGGAAAAGATATACAGGCTTGTGAGATGATTTTTGGTTCGTGTGTCTCTCAGGTCCACAAAGAGTACATTGGCGACTGCTTTTTCGGGTTATTCTTTTGTAAACTGAGCTCGAGCCAAACAACTCTAATGAGGGGCTTTTTTGACGTATTTCTTTTTGTGAAGCCGTGGACTCTGGTATTTACGGCCGACGTTTTTTCTTTCTCATCTCGATTCAATAACCTTTTTTCTTTGTTTTCTCGACTTTTCATTACTTCTGGGGTTATACACCCAAAATTGAAGAGCGGCATTTGCAACGGCATCCTGGTCAGGACTGAATGCGACGACACTCGCCGCCTTCCCACACGATCTTCGTCGGAAAGGTTGCCTGTTCGAGTAAGTAGTATCAGAAGGATAAGAAGAATATGCGAGGGAGATGAGACTTCCCCTAAAAGACAAATATGAACTGTGATAGCTTATCTAATGAAATGACTCGGGCCCCCAGCTTGCGTTTTGAGCCTTACGGCTATTGTGGCGCCATCGCAACGGACTTACAGACGGTTTCAGCTAGCAATATATTTTACCTATTATTTTTCGAAAAGTGGTCAGCTTTTTAGGTCGCTGCGTCTATTTTTTATGTTCTCAATTAATTTTTTTGTACTTACGTACCAGTTCTACGAGAAGATCCTCCTCGACTTTACTAAAGATTTTCCCGATATGGCGAATAATCAGACAAAACAGATAACAAAATAACGATATGAACAACGACAACGGACGAAACAATAACGAAATGAACGAACGAAACGTAAAAGTTTAGCTGGTTTTAAATGAGAAAAACTCTCTGTCAAAGCAAATGATAGGTCGGTTGCGGATGAGCTTGGAGTTGGGCTGTTGTTATCACCAGAGCAGTGTCTTCAAGCGGGAAAAGCTGTCTAGAACTAGACACCGGGAGCTAACTCCGAGCTAACTAACTCAAATTGATACTGGGATGACTGAATCAGTCATTGACTGATTCTCACCCAAAAAGTTGTAGTGAAAGCGAAGCGATCTTTAACTCCTAGTTGCTAAATAACTCCTGGTTAGTAAGTCTTAATTTTAACTCTAACATGGTGAAACTGGGCCTAAGGACGTCAGAACTCAAAATGGTGCTTCAATTCAAATCAAGACCCATATTAGGGACATTCATCAATCTATGACTCGAAGATGGCCCAATATTTCATCTACATTAACATTTCATCTACTAATTAACTCCTGTTGCCACTGAAGCCGTAATAATTTTCCCAACTTAACCTATTAATAGACAGAAAATTAGACAGAAAACTCGTGTAATAAAACATTGTGGAAAAATCCGAAGTGTTAATACAGTCTACTTAATATAGTGTTAATATAGTGTGTACTTTGGCTATCAGTACACAGCCCTATTCTCAGTATTCTTTTATGGATTTCCTATAGATAGGTAGTGAAGGTATTATTTGGGGAAAAACTGGTTTTAAACACCAACATTTTTCAGTCATCGATGTTTCCATTCTTTTAAACTTGGAACTTGACGCTAAAGATTGATGTCTTGGTTTTCGATACCGATCCGTTGGTACCTTTAAGGTAACTTATGAACTACGAACAGCACTTCATGGTTGTCGATAAATAACTACTGTTTCCCCGACGGAAAGAAAGCTTTACTAGATGTTGACAACGCCTCAGCTCCTCCCCACACGCCCAACATGGTAATTTGACCATCAGAGACACACAATACTCGTAAATCTACCAAAATTCTTTCAACTTTTGAGTTCTGACGGAAACCTTAATTCCATTCTATTTTGAAGTAGGTCGGTCGAATCACATTAACATTCTTCTAATGAATCTTGTGGGAATTGAAAGCTGCAGCGTTTTACTGTACATCGCAATCCCACGGGTCTAGGGGCAAACAAGCAGTCAAGTGGAAAACGAACCATTTCCAATGGAGCGGAATGATTTAAAGCGAAGATTAATGTAGATAAAATAAAACTGCCCCGGAGGCATCGGCGCAATGGAGAGAGATTTCAAGGGTTGCGGTGGATGAAGGGGAATTCAGCCAATATAAAATCAACTTATTTGCAGGTATCTGAGAATTCTTTTCAACTCAATAGGAAAACTCCCTTCTGGAGGCACTCAAAGAAATTATTTAGCTTTGAGGCGGAAGAACGCGGAAGTTATGACGGTGAAGGCAAGTTGTTAGGAATGGAAGCAATGTTTTTCGGGTTGGAGGAAAAAGAAGAAAATCTGTTTGGTTCGGTTCAATTCACGTTTCTATCAGCAGTGTTAGTTAATTTAATGGTGAACTGAGAAACTTTTGAGATGAAAAGAAGGGAGAAAGTTGAGTTCAACATAGGCAAGTAAAAATGTATTAATTGTAAAGAGCCTTCCAAAGTGGTGATTCCAGTTTCAATACAATGAAGAGGGCTTGTGGCTTTCGCCTGTTTCTAACTACCATAGGTAATTGTAAGTTTACGTCGGTAGACCACACCACATCATGAACCTGATCAAAAGGAACGTTAAATTGGATTTCACTTTGTGATTTCTTCTCGATACAAAACGTTTTACATTGACCCCTTTGTGTATCTCAATGAAATATATTCACACTCATGCAGCATGCCTAAAAAAGCGAATTTTTCGAGAAAAAAATCGGTTTTATGAAAATGTCTCCATTTTACTAGTTTTATAACAAATTTTGTCTTCGTTTTCTGCCAACTAACACCTGAGCTTATAGATTTTTCAACGCTGAACACGATGGTGAAGTCAGAATTGCGATATCTCATTCCATTATTAGATGAGAGCAGATGAACCGTGAAAAACCTCTCAAGTAACAACCACGTTTCTTCATCTTCAGAGTGCTCCAGTTTGAGAACGGAATAAGATACCGCGATTCTGACGTCACCATCGTGTTCAGCGTAATTTGATCTTGTTAGTTCAAGATTTTGGTATACGAATATGTCGGAAATTCGATTTTTAAACATTTTGGACAGAGAACAATGGCCTCTTTTTCTTCGAAAATACGCTAAAAAACTTATTATCATACAACTCACTATTTACCATAATTATCTACTTGTATTTGATCCAATTATGAATTTCGTAAATGGATTACCAAATTAATTCATTTTAATACTGACTCCCTGTAGGTGCACTTTTCAAAATGAAATTCGAGGTACGATCATCTATAGCTAAAAGTGCAGAGCAATTTTTCGTGTAAATTGAGTTTTTTTCTCGCAAAATCGGCCATTTTGAACAGGGCGCCGTCCAGTGTAATAAATATAGTGTAATAATTATTCAGAACAAGCTGGGGGATGAGGTATATTTAGGGGAATGAAGCAGGACAAGGGGACGTGGCCAAGTGGCCTGGGGCAAAAGTTCATGGGGCCGCAAACCTATTAAGTCCATTGGAATATTTATTATATCCATCCCAACTTCCTCTCTGGAGGGATCCAAATTTAAATTAACCAAATGGACTTGACGCGTCCGTTCAAACGTCAAAATGAACAATGCAGAATGTGAAACACGGAATTCGAATTAGGAGCAGGTAGCGGGATTTGATGGTACCCTTTTTCCGCTGACAATGAGGGGGCGTTCTTCGCGAAATTTTCCAAAACGGGGGATGGAAGGGTTGAAATGGGTGCAGAGAGATGGAATAACTATGTAGGCCGTCAGAGAACGGGTAGAGTAGGGTGAGTAGAACGAAGGGGCGGAAAAGGGCGAGCAACTGGGAGGGCGTGAGAGAACTCCTATTATGGGAGTGGCTGTTATTTTATAACGAGCCTCCGTTATCTGTCAAATAAATACGTCTTAAGTTCCATCGGGTCAGTTCAAAACTGACAGCTACAGAAGCAATTCAATATTACCGCTATCAGGCAACATGTTATGCCAATCGCTGTAGGACGTACATGCACTTCGTATATTGTGGTTGTTTATCTGAGAATTGACATTATATTTATAAGCGTAAACGGTGTTCTAAAAGCGTTGTTATTCCATTAAATATTACATTTTTAATAGTACAAAATTACGAGTACATGATCAATAGAAGGGATTATTGGGGAATCATCTAACAACTATTGTGGAATGATATTCGAATGGGTGTCTAAAATAAGGGCTTATGATCTTTTCGGAATTTTTCAGGAGGACGCCAAACCCTACAAAACTCACCAAAATATGTTAAAACCAGTGAAATTGAGACATTTTACATAAAACCATTCATTTCTTCAAAAATTCGCTCTTATAACCAGGCTGCAATGAATGATTCAGATTATTCATGACAAAAAAAAGGCAACGTTTTGGAGTGTAACGTAACAAGTTAGGTTTTTTGCTGTTAGTAAGGAAGAAAGATAGAATAGAGTTACATTAAATGTACATCTAATGTTACATTAGATTTGTTTCAAGACCTCGAAAATTACAAATTTTGTAATTTTCGAGGTCTTGAAACAAATCTGGGGTTTGGGTTTCTTATGAACCTTATTGCAATTTTGCAGACGTATTAATTGAATTAGAACATAATAAAAATTAAGAAAACATCCCTTATATTCAAATCAATTACACAATATTATTGATTTGTCATTCGACCAAAGTTATTATCAGTTAACTGTGCTTGAGACATTGTTGAATTGATAAGCGGGAGGGAAAAGTGAACTTGAACCGAGTTTATCTCTGTTGACCGACCGAAATCAAGCGTTCAACGCTGAACGCCCGTTTAACTGAGTTTAGGGTTGAACGCCTGTGGTGAAACCTGACGGACAATCTCCGTTCACGAGTTGAAGCGCGATTTGAACCGAGATCAACTCCTTCGTTTACGTTGGTGAAACCGGTCCTTATAATCTGTGTCTATGTACTTTGTATAGGACTGGTCGTACAGTGCGGGATGTGCGCGCACAAATTCAAATAGTTTTCCAACGAGCGTTTTGTAGAGGATAAACACAGAGGAACACAGCCGGTCTAGTGTATAATTTCTTAATTATTAACTCGGTCTGGTGTATAGTTTATTACAGTTATTATTTTTTCAATCTTGTGGGTTACATTTTCACACTAATAGTGTGAATCAATTCATCGAACCGGGCGTATCAACGGATAACGTTCCGGTCGTGGCAATGTCACGCCACGTCTTAGTGGGAATAGGCCTCTAGTTGAGATGGTTTGTATGTAAGGCAACGCACAAGTACATCACAATTCCAAGTCACAGCCGGGAGTAGCATTCGATATTTGTCACACGTAACGTTTAGCAGAAAACTTGTAAATTTGCCGTGTGATCCGTTCAAAACGCCTTTGGAGCCCTTACGAGACGAACGAGGGGAAATTGAAGGGATAAAAGTTAGAACAAGAAGTGAGCTTGTTCAACTTTCCGAACGTTTCACGGGCGAAAGATGAGTGTTGAAGTCAAGTCGAAAAGTTGCAGTCTTGTCGTAGTCAATCTTGAGGTTCTACTGCCTTGTCAGCGCCTCATTAAAACCGACAACGCGGTTCATCTCCCGCATCGCGCCGCCTCCCTCTTCACCATCAGAGTGAACATCCAACTTACCGTGACTGAGGTGGCTCAGTTTTGTAAAACTAAGTTTTCTTCGGTTTTAAGATCCGGAGGTGGGAGTTGGGTGATCCTCCGAAACATTTCATATTCCTCTCCAGGGCCGGTTTTGGCTCATCAAATTTAATATTTTCACTTTTTTGTCACCCATGATATTAACTTGGCCTGGCGTATAATTTCTTACAGTTTTTATTTTTCCAATCTTGTGGATTATATTTTCAAAATAATTTCAAAAGGACGAAGGTTGCCGAGTTTCGACAAGCTGTGGCTTATTACTTACTTCATTATATCACGTATTTCCCCAGAAGATTAGTGAGTTCCACAAGCTGTGGCTCAAGGATTTCATGTAACTTGATGTGATCGTTTAAAATCCATAGTCATGCAGCATGGCTGTAAGAGCGAATTGGCGAAGAAGTAACTGGTTTTATGAAAATTGTCTATATTGAAAAACATGATGTCCATGAAGAAAATCTCAAGTATACACCATGTTTCTTCATATTCAAAGCAAAGTGCTCCAGTTTGAGAACGGAAGAAGATATCGCAATTCTGAATTGACCATCGTGTTCAGCGTGAAATAACTTTAAAATGAGGTGTCACTTGTGAGACTGTCTCATTTTGGGAATTTTTCGGGCATTGGCCCATTTCTGCCCATCTACAAACGTAGCCTTTCGATTGCTAAGATGGATTTATTGTGCAAATTTGAACTGAGAGTTAACGGTATACTTGATCGAGAGTTATCATGTTGAGTGACTCATACATAATTTTTGGTGTCTTTTGACAGTGGATTCAGGATGGTCTAAAACGGATTTTGGTATACAAATTTTCGGAAACCCGAGTTTTAAAAATTTTGGAGCGTGAACAATAGCTACATTTTCTTTGAAAATTCGCTAATACTTTTGTTCCTTCTCACGTCAGTCCCTAAACAATTTGGAAACTTGACGGGAAGCCAAATACTGGTTTAGTTACCTGCGAGCTGTTGGTTTGGCAACACTTCTGCATTTCCCTCCAAATTGTGTCATAACCGAAATTTCTGAATCATCTCCATAGGCAGTGATATTTCGACGGTGTCAGAGCCATTTTGGTTCAAAATGAGTTATGCATATCGTTGGAAAGCTCTTCGCGCGGCGGATCCAATGAAGTTCACGGTTCTAGCAAAACCTTAGCAAGTTGCATTTCAGGACCTGGTAACACACCCTATCATCATGATGACGGAAATACTCCCTATCCACGACGAGAATACAGAGTTTTGGGCAGGAACAGCTTGTTTATTGGGTCTTGAATACCGATCTTTCATGACAAAAACGCTAAGGGAATGTTCAAAACCTCCAGGTGTACGATAAAATCATTGGCAACCAGAGTTTTGGCTCTGCTGAAAAGTGGCTAAACTGATGATAGGGTGGTTGCTCTGACACCGTCGATTTCTGATTTTTTGTGGACAACTTGATTTGGTCCTGAGTAACCCTCGAATCATATTTTAATCTTTTTTTTAACGTTTGTTAGTCTTGTCGTATGCATTGGGATGTGCAGTAGCTGTAACTTGACTGCGTTTTATTCACTATGAACTTTGTCTTATCACTGTATTATTAAAACCTTATCATCATGAGTCATCATACATTTATAGACCCTTACGCCGGGTTTAAGTTGTAAAATCAACGGTGGTTCATAAATGGGGAATGCAATCCTTCTCACTGCACTTGGCCTCATCCGGAAGCGCAGCCCCCACTCGATTTGTTGGCAAATTACTGGTCCGTTTAGTACGTGACTTGCCACCACAGAGGACCCCCACCAATACTCCACTTTCCTCAGACAAGGTTTCACGTATATCCACTTATTCCTCCGTCATGTTATCCCGTTCTCTGCTCAATGGTAACCCATCCGACGTTAGTAACCTTCCCTTCAAACCATCATCTACGTGACCGTCATGTCGAGTACAACCGGTTTCAATGATAGCGACACCGCCAGTAACATTTTGTTTGCTTAATGGTGGGTGCCTGGTGATTCAGGCATCATTTACATCAAACATCCTTATTTTCTCATGACTATCACTGTTAAGTTTCGCTGTTAAGATTCAGTTGTTGAGATGTCTCGGTCTGGAGGGTTCGTTTCACTAGAAGTACTCGTATTTATGTACTTTGCAGAGGAATCCATCGTCATTTAAGTCTAGAGGCGAGCGCTTCCTACAATGAAGAATCGAGTAAGTTTTTGGTTCAGGTCGAAAGAAATTGCATTGAAATCCATGAAGGAACCCATCGGTGTATGTAAGGTACATATTATTATTAATAATATTGTCTTAGATATTATCAAAATAACAGCAGACCCCCGGTTGGGGCACTGACATCGCCGGGCTTCAGACACAACCGTCACACCACCCCCCCCCCCCCTCAAAGTGCTTAACTGAAGCCCGGCGATGTCAGCGCCCCAATCGGGGGTTTCGTCCTGTTTGTGACGTCATACGCCCTCGATTTTCGCGGCTTCATTCAATCTGTGCTCGGCGTTTTTGAAGTTTTCTCCTCAAGTAAATTTATTTAAATGAATATCGCGGGCAATATACGATACTCTATTGCCGAACGGGAGGATGATATTCAACGGGAGGATGATATTCAGAATCGACAATTGAAGCAAATTCCCTGTTTGACATCAAAGTGCAGTGGCATTTATAGTGCCTCATCCCTTCCTATCATATCCCGCGTTGACGATCCGGTGATGTCCCCACACCCCGTTCATTCTCTCGGTTCGACGCAGCCAGCTCGGGATCTCTCGCTACGCTCTCAACGATCGAGACCTCGAAATCCACCAATTTTTCGGGTTGTCCAGCCCCCCTCAGCTTCGCGTGCCTTTCTATATCTCAGGCCGATGGACCAGACGTTGACAACAACACCATAACCATGTCAGCCCTTCCATATACATAACATGTATATTATACAAGTACTATTTTTCGCCATGTACTGCACTCCTCATATTCTCATATTTACTCGTAACTAGGTATACTCTTTGCCCTTCTCCGATTAAGTTAGCACATTCCCCATTGTGCATTCAGTTCTCCTGTGCTTATATAATTGAAATTGACGAATAGTATATTCTTATAAGCGAAGAACGTTTCAGGTGGGTAATCATCATCAACTCGATCACTGTACATGTATACTCAGCGGTTTTCATATCCCAAAATGCATGTCATTGCACTGCCATTTTACAATTTTCTGGGTGTATATTATTTTTCGTTTTTGCGCTCCAAAACAAAAAACCTAAAAAATTTCAACCTTCGAACCGAAAAACGAGCAACTTCGCAAGTCGAACACACGAAGTGAATGTGAAAGTAAATGCGAAAACCGAGTTGGGAGGTCGTCCAAACGGTTCATCGACCGACTCAGTTACAAAAGCGCCAGGCGTTTCGCTCCCTGTGACAGAGTCTGTTAAAAACCCGTTGTCGTGTGGCCTTAACTTGATTAGTGGCGGTGGTGGATGGCGGTTATCCCTTGAACAAAAGGACTGAACGAGAATGGCTCACCTGGAATTCTGCCTTGCGAATATCCACCCGTCTGATGGGGTCTTGAAAGCGTCTGGTTTTCTGCGATGGACCCTCCTCGAGTTCACCCTTCCGAATTCCGTTCCGCGTCAAGGGCCTCAAGCACCGGTTTTGCCTCTTCTCGCCGATGAGGCTGGCTGATCGCTACGTGGTGCATTACCAGTACCCGAACGTATCCACATTCCAATATGTAGGACAAATCACCATGGTACAACCTGGTATAACACCCAAGTTATTATATATTAGAACAGGTAGTATCTGCACTGTCATGGTACCACTCTGTGTTCTTTGGAGTTGAGGCATACGCTATTGAAATGGGTACCTAAGGCTATTTTCAATCACAAACCTTTTGAATCGACCTATAAAATAATTTCCTCCCTCTCCAAATGAGTAGGTTTTCGTTACATGATACGTAGAATATGGTATCATTTAGAACCTGAAGATTCAAGATGATCCGTTAGGTTACATCTTCAGAGCTTTGCGTACAGTGGTTTAGCACGAACAGTGGTTCAGTACGAACAGTGATAGGCTATACTAGGAGGTTGATGGACTAAACTGGTACATCCTCAAACAAATTACTGTTATGTTCCTGTATTATAGTCATACTATATAGTGCTGTGCAGAAAAATGTTTCTGAAGTAATGAAATAAAAATAAAATAAAATAAAAAACAAACTTGCCATGCAATTTTTGCTATTTTAAGGCTATTTTTAAGAAAATGTGCGTACTACACACGTGTACACTGATTGCGTCACTTACCTCATGTCTCTTGCTTTCTTTCTTTACATGTGATAACTCAACAACGAAGACAGCTTGAACTCACAGTGAAAAGACAAGCGGGGACAGCTCGATGGTAAATAATAGCCATACTTGGCCTTCGTGTTCAACCCCTCAATGCAACAAAATAAACTTATATTTTCTCTGACTGTTGTCCCAAAAAACCGACGAGACCACCACGAAGAAATAGGGGCCATAAAAGGGCGATGTAAAGGGATCAGAAGAGGGGAGAGCTGGCCAGTTAATTGCTTGTAGTGGGCGTCACGTCGGAGTTGGGTCGTACAGTGACTTCTTTATTTGTCAGTGCTCAGCGGTTTTCCAATTACATCTTATTTTCTGTGGGCACACGTTCGATGGGAACTCCTTAGGCGTATTGTCTCCTTCGAGCTGTTGGTACTTCTCTTGCTTTATTACCTTATTGGTTAATTTTGAACCACTGGAACCCCTGTAACTCTCACAACTACACGTTGAGTAGGTCACCAGATCCTCTCAATGGTGTCACCAATTATTCCGTATAGTAGTGGGACTCTCAAGGTAATTTCATGCAGGATAGTGATGTCGAGAGAAGGGTGGTATTATACGAAAAACAAGGGCCTTTGTGGGGGAAAATGGAGCGTTTTCAGTTTCAGGAGGCGAAACTTTTCACGCTTTTCCTAAGCTCCGGCCGGCCGGAGTTTGGGCAGCTGTCCAAGAGAAGATTTTTAATTTAACTTCACGAAGTTACCTTCCAGAGAAACAGCATCAGTTTTAGAGTTTTTGAGATTAGGTTTGGGTGACCGCAAACTTTATAACCCGTGAGTTTTCAACCGCGAGGAATACGGGAAATTGAAATTGGATGTTATGAAACAACTAGCGCTGCAATATTTTCCACAACATTTTATTATTTGCTGTTTACATCACTAGATAGGTATAAAATACTGTATAAAATCTCCGAGTGCGAAAAGTCGGTGACTATCTCAGTGATGACCTTTCAAGTTTTCATAAATTTTAAATAATACCATTTTAATTTCTTGATATTTTATTTTTATTTATATAGGTAATTCATGGGTTTGTATATAACACTCCGTTGCTCGCGTCAAAAGAACTCCATTAATTCGAATCTGTGAGATACAAAATCAGTTTTTCACATTTAGCCACATTTAGATAATTCAATTTTTTTGGAGAAGAAGGTACAAATAACTATAAACAAATATAACAAACAAGTTTATTCGATGAAAAATATAGAAAATATGGCAATAATGTGTAGGATTGTACACGTACGTACGTCTACTTCACAGCCCACTAATGGTACCGAAGGAACTTATGAACGTTTTGAATCCCTTACAACTGAATCAGACTTTTGGTAAGTACATGGTTGGCAACGCTTTTTTATTCATTGGCATCAGTGGTTGTAGAAGTTGACGGGGTCCGTGGAGTTTTATTTCCGGGAAGCAATTCTCGTAGACTGCTTGTGAGTGAAGTTGGCAAGCGTGTAAGCTGTGACCGCATCACCATTTGATCCAATACAAGTTCTTGTCTCATTAATCTCAAGAAAATTATTGCGGGGTGGGGAAATTATCTATAGATGAAATAAAACAAGATGTGAAACCAAAATATAAAACAATATAGTAATACTTACGGATTTTCGCGCAGTACCTATCTGATGATACAAACTGGCAAAACGAAGCCCCAACTGCGTGCTGCATCAGGTAATAAGATGAATAGAAAGGGGGGCGGAATAGATCCCATCATGTCCCCCCCCCCTCCCTCTCAATCACGAGCTAAGCGTGACATGTATCTGACAGATGCAACGCGACTTACAGAGTGGTAAGTACACAAAACGTACCCCAGAACAGTGTGTTTCAATTCAACAAAATCCAAGTGTTTGAACCAGTTTTTCCCTAGTATGTAAATTGGCCTAAAGGTCCATCGTTTGATTGACGCTCATTTTGACGTTTTTTCTCTCGGTTCTACCGTTGAGATCAATGTTCGTGGCTGGATTCAAACAACACACGGTTTCGTGATGTCGAGTTTATTGTTCTACGAGTCCTACATCGTGTAATATTGTAATAAATTGTAAAGGATGCTCAGAAATCTGATCACCAGGGTCGAATGCCTAGGATTAGGTTTCATGCTGAATTATTGTAGAATGAATAGGTCCTGGGGTATTTACTGAAGAATATCTTCGAATGTCAGTGCAAAAAGTGCAGTTGTACCGGGCGAGTTATGTGGGTTTTCAGGGGATGCCCAACGAAGTGTAGCTAACGGTTCAGTCCGACTGGAAGAATATGGCAAAACGTGGACATCGTTCGGTTTTCGAATACAACGGAGGGCACATCTGTTCTTGGTCTAATAATAAAGTTGTGTTCCACAAAGCCAATATTCTTTTTCCCCTTTACAAACCCTTCTATTTCTCCTCACCCTTAACATATTGCCTCTGCCGGTGGCATTCGGTGTTTTTGGGCATCTTCTTTCAAACGAAGTTTCTCGTTTTCCCTCGTCAGACTTTTCCCAATATCTATCAAACCTAGCCTTCGTGAAGATCTTTCCTTGATTCATTTTAACCTTTGCCAGCCAGTTTATCACACAGTATGAACTTTGAATGCCACTTTCTGATCCTATGTTCATTCCATATTTATCGTGTAGCTAAGCTCCATTATTGTTTCGGTCGAAAACTGCCTTCTAGAGAATTCATCTCAGGTTCTCGAATTCCAGCCAGGTATTAGACATTCGAAATTCTATCCCTTGAACGAGCAACATAATTTTGGTTCTAATGGAACCTACGTACTTTATCAATCGATTGCCACTCACAGGTATTAATAAATTTTCATTCAACTACCTACTTCCATAGAATTAACTTTTAGCAACGCCCTCACATTACACTGAAGACCATTGCTATCACAAACCGCAATTAATTTCACAACGAAAACGGCCAAAAGGAAGTGGAAAACTCGGGTAAAAAAATTAAAGCTATTAAAAAGGGCCTTTATCCTGATTTGTGAGGGTGATCGATTAGGAAAAGTTCCTTCTCCTTAATCCGCATCCCTTCCCGAAAGCCATTACCCACCTCAGGCATTCCGTCCCTTCTCATTCCTTACCCCTTTTTCATCCTGCGAAGGCACATCTCTCCTTCCTGCAACGACCGTTGCCAGTTGGAATTCCGCCAGATCAATGTTTGGCTGAGATCGTTACCCCCTGATATGGTAATTTCCAGGCGAAAACCAGGACACCCCTCGCCACCAACCCAATACCTACGTATGGTTGAAACGGTTTGTAACTCGATTACCGAATGATATGTTCGGATTTCAGTTTCAGAAGATATGGACGGTGTAGAGTTGAGTTAGTGGCCGGAAGGATTATTTATGGAAGAGTCTGTGGTCTTTCAGATCGGAGGGGTATCTGGACCTTAGATCATGTATGCGAGGACCAGCTACACACGCGAGTATACTGATTCATGTCCATTGTCCTCAGTGACAATCATACGTTTATCTCGTCTTTTATTTGATAATCTTCAACTATTTTACCTCATCTCAACTATCCATTCTGAAATCAATTCGGTGAGAATAACTGAAGAAGAAAATGTTCTGACACTGTCAACACAATACCAAATCTACTCAATAAGCCCTCTAAGAAATATATTCAAAGAGCCAGCAACTAGCTTCGCGATGGGCTCTTCAGGTTTTAACCCTTTGCATGACACGTAGGCTTTTTTGACCCATGAGGGAAACTGTAGGGGTTGCGTTGGCAACACTGGAGCTCATGCGAGCCCTGAGCGCCTCCATAAATTCCTTTAAGTAAGTTGTTGAGTGACTGGTGTGGTGGTGTCAGCCTCAGCTGTTTCAAAGTAAGGTAAATCTTTTTTATTCTAGTCCCAGGTTTTTTTAGTCATTTAGGTTTTTTAGTCGTTTTTTAGTCATTTCGGCCCAGGTTTCGCCCTACTCGTCATCAAGTAATGTTACACGTGTTGTTACAGACTTTTTAAACTTATTTACGCAGATGGATCAACAACCTAGTACACCAAAAACGTTCCAGCTAATAAAAAACACTCGGAATCGATGATCCAGATTTTGGCGAACGCATTCTGGCAATACTCTCTGAGTCCGTGGATGATTGTGATGATGATTTAGAAACTGAGGAGAATCAGGAGAGACCATCCACTCCTTCTGCAATATCAGATTCGGACTTTGACTATACAGATGAGGACCCAGATTTTTCTCCAGATTCTAGTGATGCTGAAAGTTTCTCCAGATTCTAGTGATCAGCCTGAAACCGACGAATCAGATGAGCAATCAGACGAGGAGTCAGCTGCTGTTAGCAATGTGGTTCACGACAAAATCTACGTGGCTAAGAGTGGAATGCAATGGAACGCCACAAAACCACAAAGGAGGGGTAGGCTTCCTGCACATAATATTCTGCTTCTTTTTTATTCGAAGAACTAAAAATTTTGTTTCATTTGTTGAAGAAAAAAGAAATTTAAAAATTTGTTTTCTAATAAATATGTTGAAATTAGTTATTAAAAACGTCGAAAGAAACACTGTTGAAAAGTTTTCTACTACCCAGTTACAATTATAGGTCAAAACAGTCACATTTTGGATACCTATGTAGAACAGCCTAATTTGCATCAAATAGGGTGGTAGGCCAAAAAAAACCCCACATTTCACCAGATACTAGAAAATTTCACGTGTGTTGCAAAGGGTGCCATAGTGCCTAATAAACCTTATAATATTTCATATGAATTGAAATATAATATTTTCTTATAATATTTTCATATTCATATGAATTGAGACGTCGTGAGGCCGTTCATTGGTTTTGGCCCTTTGGTTTTCGAAATGGTACTCAGGAGATACCTAGTTACCATCGTTCTCATTATTCTGACAAGAGAATCCTGAGTTAGAGATCTTTAAATTCAGATGTCCAATAAGTTCGTTGAATTAAATGACTAATACGGTTTCCCACAATTCCATCCGTGCCTGCCGGGGAAACCTTTGATCCCTCCACCTCCACCTCCATCCTTGGTCACCGTCACGGCCCCAACCAACCAGCTGATTGAATGCCGAATGTCTGGCATTCCCCACCGCGGGGGATATTCCATTATCGCCCTCTGTTAATGCATACTCGCCGACGGAAGGCACTCACGGAATCTTCAATTCTCCGACCGTCTTCTTCATTCTCCATCCAACTCCACGCCTTCTTTTCTCCCTTACAAATGAAATCCTTTTTATTTAGTTGTCCTCGTCCCCATTTTCCTCCTCGAGCAAAACTTCACCTGTGGTGGGATTCTAATTTCCTCCAACTTGCACACGTTCAAGCGAAGACAAAAGAAGACCCTCATTCACTCAATCAGCAAACAATTTGCTGGGTTTGCTCAAGACGTTTTAGTAAGTACTAAATAGATTGTAAGATGTGGAGGGATTTACACACCTCATCTTTTTAGATAACTTCCATAAAAATCTATTCAGACTTCCAAGAATATTTAGTACCAAATCCAGTATTCAATTAATATTCAACCTAGAAGTGAATTTTAATTTGAAAATTGTATCATTTAAGTAATTGATGGCATTTGACTTGGTTGACGATCTCAGCCATAGTAACACCGTATATTTTCGCTTACACAATCTAATCACTGAGCTATATACCGCTTACCCCCACTTGAAGAAGCCTCCAGGGGTTTAGAGAGCATTAAATGAAACTCTCTAAGCCCCAGGAGGTTTCCCTAATAAATTTTATTGTTCCAACTCATTTTCACAGTGTTATTGATTTTGTTTGACATTCCTCGCTTTCAGTTTATTACTTGCTATATTGAAGTTTTAGAATCGACAAAATATTTAATATGCCTCGTTTTTAGGTTCATGGCGGTCATCTTACATGGAGTGATAAACGATGTAATACTAGGGATGCTGTAGAGGGTAGCAGTTGAAAATCATTTACTTGCTAGAAACTGTAGCAAGTATTCGGTCAGGATTGATAAATATAATGACCGGTTATTGATTTTTTCCCCTTCTTGTGACGTGTTGAAATGTTGTAAAAATGAGAGAGAAACACTTGTAAACATCCAGCGGCCATTCTGAATCGAGAACGTAAAGAGGAGCCACGTTTACTCCAATTGAGAAGAAGAATGACAAACATCTAGAAAAATCACCTGCGAGGCGATTTGACATGGTATCCGCACGGGCGTGTTCCTTCGAGAAATAGACGAAACTCCCAAAGGAACAGCGGGGGAAAAGGCAAAAGGTACTAAAGAAAAAGGAGCAGTGATGGAAAAATAGCGGACGCCTGGGTAAATTCCTGCTCAACAAATTGTTTAAAGGGTTGGTGTAACTGT
The DNA here is from genome assembly GCA_963920205.1 of Stenodema calcarata. Classification (NCBI taxonomy): domain Eukaryota; kingdom Metazoa; phylum Arthropoda; class Insecta; order Hemiptera; family Miridae; genus Stenodema; species Stenodema calcarata. Next base: position 7,624,611 of record OY986053.1, on the reverse strand, counting down.
CGGTGGGGGGGTTGAAGAACAACTGGAGAATGAAAAAGCGACGTTTCCCTCTGCGGAAAGGAAGAAATGTATAAGGGGAAGAAAGAGAATGGGAAATGGGCGAAGGATAAGACAAGGTGGAATTTATTTCTGTCTTACCCGACTTTCCAATAGCTGGATTTATACGATGTTGAGAGGCAAATAGGTTGGGGAGAGGCGTGATGACGGTCTGTTTTTCTTCGGCCGTGATGCCTTTCGTCTGTTGGTGGAAGGGGAAAAGCAGTTCGTTAGGAGGGACAAAGAGCGACCGTATTTTCCGTAGCCGTTCGATGGGTTTGAGTTGACAGTTACAAAATCAGTCCTCGTCACTTCAAGGACGTATGTTACGTGGCCATAATTCTGCACAGCGTCGATTCCTTCACAAATGGCTCGACAGGCGGAAAGCATCCGGAGATAAGTAGACACATGCTGCTTGTCTTATATTGTCCACAGTATTTGCCACGCTTTGATCAACCTTCTGTTTAGGCGTTTTTAAAGAACGGTAGATGTAGGTAAGCATAACCGGAATCCGGAGAAATTCCCCTTGGAAGATGAAGATACAAAACAATAACAACAGCTTGATGAGAGCTATAAGAGATAACAGGGGACAAGAAGAAACATCGATAGAATCGCAATTGAATCATCGCTGACATAATATTGATTCTAAAAATCGATGTATATACAAAAACATCAATGCCGCAGCCCTAGCTCAAGGCTGGGTTGCTGATAAGTTTTAAATAATGCAATATTATGTTCCTAGTGCGTTATGCCCAAATTTCCTTTATTATTATTGTTGAAGATAAAAATTCTCATTTTCGACGTAGAAGTAATCATAATGAAGGGTTTGACTATTCATCGCGAGATATCAATTACAACATTGGACTAATATATTCAAGGAAATTGGGCGAGCTACCCTGTACCGCATGTAATAGTGTGTCTCTAATCTGTTCTTGTAATGTTCACAATGTTTATCCCATAGACTCCCTAAACCAAACCGATTTATTTTGAGGCAACTGAACGAGCTCAGTAACTGATTCGGCCGTCCTTTCATTTGAAAGATCCCTTTAGTTTAGATCCGTTTACTGCTGAACGCCACGTCACTGAGGACGGCGTGGAACAAGCTGCAATAACAAGACTTGATCAACAGCCCTGTAGTGAAGTTTTATGAACAGCGAAAGAAATGGAAAACAGTGAAGATGGAGGAACGCAGGAAGGTTGTAGGTGGGCTCGAGGGAGCTGAGGCATCCAGGATTGAATCAACCTTTTAATGGGACCGACTTCAGGGTAGTGGAAAACAAGAATGGATTTCCCTGGGGTAACTGCGTCTCCACGTCCTCCGTACGGGTCATTCTTTTTAATGTTGTTCCCTGACGTTTTCGACGGTTTGGTAGGAAAAGTTTAAAGGCAATAGCTTTTGGCGTTTCCCACTGGCGTTGCAGAAATATTGACGTTTCACCCCGGAGCCTACCAAATAGCGGAAGCCTTGGGGGATACACAATCGCAAGGTGATGAATTCTTGACCTAAACAATCTCAATCTCAAAACTCCCTACAGAAATCTGGCACCCGTGTACCTTTTGATTTATTATGTTCGATAATGAACAATTGGAATTGACCGACAAAGAAAATGTTTCAACCTGCCCACAAAATTATTGTGTTTACGTTCAATGATACGTAAAAACGAATGTCGAATTGAAAAATGCTGCAAATTTATTGACAACGGTTTACGTTTTGTTTTTAGATCACCGTCCTGTCATGAACGCTGTAGAACCCTCTGTCTAGATCTCTCATATCCACAACTAGGTATTAGAATAACAAGCTGAAATATTTGTGTTCATTCGAGAAGGTCTTCGAGTCGGTAACCAACTCAGTAATGGTCTCTTCAGTTTTTCAACTAAGTAAATTTCGTCATTATTCACTCGTATTTAAGTTACATAGCAGCTGATCTAAGGCTATATACCAGCGCTCTTGCCTCGGAGCTCAATTCCAGTTCGCTCGTTGTAAACAAGACGCAAAGTCGAACAGTGTTTGTTAAAAACCAACTTTTTTTATATCATAAGTATAAGTTTTATAATAGTATAAGTATAAGTAATTCATTGGATTCTACTTTTATCTAACAAGGCCAGATCATTCAATAATCGAAAATTAATTATTATTTAATAACGAACCGAATTGCTTTCGATTTTTACGAATGTAGTTTTGAATCATAGGAGTTCCTCTTAGTACTATGCGCACTCTTTAGTGAAAGGTTTAAATTATTTTATTAGATGAAATGTATTGTAGTTTGAAATTGGGCAGTGTTTCATTCTGCTCTGATACACTTACTTGAACGCACACCGAAATCCATTCTAACTTAATGAACATTGTCTTTATATTGACTTTGTCAGTATTTCTTCCCACAGGCCATGAGTCAGGCCACGAGCCAGCTAATCATTCAGGTTTTGATTCCTATTCGGCATAATTCTGAAATCACAAGCTGATATGATATAATAATATGCAACCGTATATTATATGGTTGCATATTATGCAACCAGTATAACATCAAGCCAACGAGCTTTACAATTCGCCCTGATCGATTCGGCAAGTAAGCAGTGATCCAGGAATTCTCGAAATGCTCGTTAACATGTTCCGCATAGCCCGTAACGTTGATGTGGAAGGGGCAACGTACATGAATCCCCTGCCCTCCGCTCGTACCAATCCCATCACAGTGCTTCCATCTCTCACCCAGACGATGTTTGCCAAATTCGGTTCGATTGAGTGGCTGATTTGATTGCAGGGGTTGCAAGCCCGTTGGCGAAGTCGTTTGTTCTAATCGCTTTGACTTTCTCTAACTCGCCGAGAGAATTCTGTTATTCCAATTTACAAAAGGCCGTACATGTGCTGCTCGCTGCATCAGAACTTGTGGAACTATCAAGTAGGTAGGTACTTATCAATAGTGAAAGTTGTAGATTGTTGTTATAAACTACTGAAGCTCGCTGAATAGTATAATTTCATTCTTGCTGAAAATATACAAGTAGGGGTAGAAAGGGGCACATGGCGCAGGGACCAGCATGGGGCACGGTATACTGACCACTACTACTGCAAACTATTGTCAATTTTCCGTGTATGAAGGCGTGTATGAAAGGAAATTTTACCCCTACTTATACGCGTATAACCCTCAACTCACCTTGTTAAGGATGAAAGAAACAAAAGAGTTGGTAAAGCTCCCGGAAAACGCGTTTTCAGATTTCTTCGGCAGTACTTCTGTTTTCAGCAATCATTATTTTTTCCTTTTTCTAACGCTCTACGATGAGAAAATTTCTACTTTTATGAAATTTGGAACTTTTCACATTTTATATCAATTTAAAAACTTCAATTCAAAACTCCAATGCGCTAGGCCATACAGAAATAATAAGGAAGTCACCTGCACCCTCCAAATTAGAAGGTCATAGGGAGCCCGTTTTCTGAGTGGTTATGTTCGAGTTTTTCGAACTGTGGGCGGTTCGGTAACGGATGCATGCGTTACTGTCGGTGGATTGAGTTCGCTCAGTTGCCGGTAGATGCATCTGCCCCCGCTGGTTTAGGCCTTCACAGGTAGAAGGCGTTGTTTCAGAGAAATCAACAACTTGGGGTCATTCCGTTGACCCGATTCGCCGTCCATTAATTTGCATTCATCTGGAAATGATTTCAATGAATGATTCTGCATTTCTAAATCAGAGTACTTAATTCGTATCTAGCGATAGTTACCGAGTCAAGCTCGAAAACCTGACATTTTGGCACTTTTTGGCGTTCTTCCCAGAAAAACACCTGAAAGGTACAGAAATACTCTTACCAAAATAAACGTGATTAAACTCCTGAATCATTAAATTTATGTGCAGTTCAAAACGAGTGTGCGTTCAAAGCCGTACCTCACAGCAGAAATAAAACAGAACATATATCCGGGGTATGACATCACAAGCAAGGGGACTTGAGTTGGCCCAATACCAATCGAGCTCTTTTTCATCAATTCAATCTACCTGTGGAGCGGTTGAAGAACCCACTGAAGAGACTGCACAATCTCAATCAGTCGCCGCTAGTTCTAGTAAGGAACTACTAAGGAAGTAGTTATCCAAGGAAGAATCCAGCTTTACTCCTGTGGGTCTAACAATCATCCTCGTACGGTCTGCTCAGCTCGAGATTCTAGATGTCAATCATGCGACAAAATAGGACATTTTTCGAACGTTTGTCTTTCTCGTAGTCGAAAAATTCTTGTTAAGCACACCTCAGCCTTTACTGGCTCCTGCAACGTTGTAGCAAGTTCTTCGAACTACACTAATTGCCTATCAAAGTCTGTAACTCCAGCTGTTATAAACGGTACAACGTTTAATGCTCTAGTCGACAAAGGAAGTTCGCTTAGTTACCTTAGCAGTAAAATTGCCACATTATGCAATCTTAGTCTACAGTAGGTAGTGTTTCTGTCTCTATGGCTTCGTCATCGTTGACAGCACTTGTCGATGGTTATTGCTTCGTGGACAATAGTTTTTAGGGACTAAGAATAAGATGTATAAAATGTTCGTAATGCAAAATCTCTGCGCCGACGTTCTCATAGGTCACGGTCACAGGTCATAGGTCATAGGTCACCTGCTGGTTAACAATCGACTTTGGAGGGCGCAAGTCAGCTTTCCACATCTGCAGCGTGTCTCTCATTGCCAACCTTTCGCCCTACTGCAAGCCCATAACTACCAAATCCAGGCGATACACACCGGACGACCAGAAGTTCGTCGCATCCGAGGTACGCAAGCTTCTTGACGACGGCGTGATAGAAGTGAGTAACTCACCTTGGCGTGCTCAGGTTTTAATTGTCTCACACACAAACAAACGTCGAATGGTCATCGACTACCTACTCACAAACCATAGACAAATTTACCTTCCTCGATGCATACCCAATTCCACGAGTATAAATAAGGTTTCTCAGCATACAATCTAAAAAGTGCCAAATAAATTGTTATAATTGCATTGACTAAACAGGCTTTATTTGGCAAGAATATATAGAATGAAAAAATATATGAAAGTTCTCAAAACGGGTATGAAAACATATGATGTGTTTTAACTCATGTGTGCAGTTACAATGTCAATAGGAGTAGGTACCTATCACCACAATTTGATCAAATCGTTCGGCCAGAATTGGCCGCCGGAAATGCTCTTCGTCCATTTCATCAGAAAAGTGTATTATGCGCAGTTTCGCTCAGTGAAATATTTTCGGTGGTTATACCTAATGGAATAGATCAATCCCACGACTAAGAATGTTGGAAAAACTTACGCATCTGACTTAAAACTGCTGTTTCAGGGCCGCAACGAATAATATGACAGAAAGGGACGAGAGGGGAAGGGCCCATACAATGAATCACCATAACAGAACTCTTGAGGGTGACCATAAAATATTCAGTGACTTTCGCAAGCCTCTCAGGAGAACTTTGGGAAAGAAAAGTGAATTATGCACAGAGAGGATGAATGGCGGTTGAGGAGAGGGGTTGTGGAGGGGCAATGTTGATGGAGCAAATAGGATTATTTTACAGACCTCTAATGTAGTTGTTTGAAGACCTCCGGGTGTCTCGCTCATGATTTATTCGCGAAACCGGCAGAGATCAATGATCCAGGCGCTAGGTACATTTTCGTAGATTGAGATCGTGTGAATGTATAACAAAAGAAGATCAAGTTGTACTTCACGAAACGGATACTTGTATAAAACGAACTACAGATACCAAGTCCGCTACGATGCAATGTCATACCTTTTGTGCTCAAGCATTGCTGATCGAGGGACCGACCTGGTTCGCGGATGTTGTCATTCCAAAATATGACCCCTCAATCCTCAAGCAATTTTTGTATTTTACGAGTATGCATTTATTTTACGAAAAAATTACAAAATACAAGCATTTTATGCTTACAGCTTCATAATTATGATGCCTTCTTCCCCATTTTAGGATAACCTCGTGCTGGGGTCAAGAGTTGCTCACTTTTCAAATTACATACTTGCTTCCTTACTTACTTTTTTTTGTTTTAAGAGTATGCATTTATTTCAAGAAAAAATTACATAATACATGCATTTTATGCTTACAGCTTCATCCCTATAATACCTTCTTCCCCATTTGAGGACAACCAGTGCTAGGGGAAGGTGTTGCCCACTTTTCAATTTCCGAAATAACTATAATCTATACATTTTGCATACCTTGAGGTACACCAAATCATTTTTTAACACAAACACCTATAAAAGTTTAAACTCTGTCTGACATAGAACCACAGAATAGGTACAGTACAGAGGGTGAATTTTCACACGAGTTAACGATGTAGATTCTGGATGGAGTAGAGCAGTCAAGAAGTGAAAAGAAGAACACATCATACTGATGTGAGAAGATAATGCTTCAATCTTATTTTAAAGCTACTTGAAATGGGGCATTGTTTGAGTTTCGTGGGAAAGTAATTGAATACGAGTATGCAATCCCACCCTAGTCGTAGTATCCCACCCTGGTAACGATAGGAATTCTGCGCTGCGGACGTTCGACGGGCACTTTCAAAATTGGCTTTCCTGCAATGGTAAGCCCAAAACTCGTATGCCGCAGTTTTATGACCTGAAGTCTCGAAATACGATGCAGGGGGTGGATCCACCCCTTTGAAAGGTTTGCAAATCTCGAAGAAGTGTTTCTGACCTGCTGAAGCATATCAATATATGAAGATTACTGGTATCCGTCACCTCAGATTCCCTAGGCCCTAGGACCCAAGGGGGTTGATACTGCCCCTACAGAATTGATTTGGGGGTGTACGACTTTTTTGGATTTTTTCGGATTCAGAGTCGAAAACACATTAGAATATCGTAGTCGCACAGTGCAGTCGACTCGCTCTCCCGGAACACGAACTTCGTTATATCGTCAGGTACCCTTTAGAGGCGTTAATTCGCCATTAGCAAATAAATTTGGAGGTATACGATTTTTTGGACGTAAGATTTGGATTCAACATCAAAAACCACATAGGAATACACTATTCTGGTCTCATGAATTTGATATTTTTTTATATAGGTCCTTGAAATTCCTGACTAGATCACCCTTCATCCTTGATCACTGTTCTGTTTGCGTTTTTTCGGAATCAACGTACCTCGAACGATCTTGAACACCATACACCTTTGAAAATAATGAATCTACACTTGTTAGGGTGGGAGTGTAAAAGAAGAGTTAAGAGAGACATATTTCAATAAGTATATCTCTTTCGTAATCAAATTGTGGGAATGAATCGTGATTTCGTGAATCGTGATCAGGAATCCGAATTCATCCAGGATTGTAACAGTCAGCAGTTTCGATTGAGGTCAGGACAGGGCAAAGACGAGTGTTGGATTAAGGTTGAGTGATGATAAAAGCCGCACAACTTGAGCCGAGTGATCGGTTTTCCACCCCACTCTATATGAAGAGCGATACCTCATCTTTAACTGATCCCCATCCTGAACAATGATCTTCACGGTATTTGAACTACCCGCTTCCCTCATGCTTCCGTTCTCGTCCCAGTTATCCTACGGAAAGACTAAGGGGGAATCCTTCGAGGAAAACCTCTTCAAAACGAGAAAAAAAGAGCTCAATATAATATCTTCATCCCCTTGAACCCAGGGCTGAAGACATCGCTTCAAAAGAAAGAGTAGAGCTCATGCCGTGGATTCCTCACCAATTATCGAAAAGCGAAAATCAATACTCTTGTCCTCAAGTCGAGAGCATCTCCTAATTTCTCCTAATTCAAAATCAGAATAAGTTAAGTACCATATTACTGTTGAGGATTGGTGGTTATACGAGTACAAAGGTAATGCGCTTGAGAATCGAGCTTTCATGCAGCTGCCATAAAATAATCTAATGATAATAACTGCTGTTCAATTCAATCATGCAAAAGAACACTTTTCAGCGATATTTTGTATGTTGAGTATCGGATGTGCCTAGTATAGTAATGTACTCGTAAACCTTGCAAATTGTTGGTGAGTAGTCAGTATTTTTGTTACTACCATGATTGAACCCACGGTAGCTCCTTGGTCTGTCTTCTGTATACGGCTGGTTCTCTCAAATGAAAAAATAGGTCCACAGGTCCCTTGGGTGTGCATAAAACTGCCCAAGCCAAAGCTGTTGGAAAGAACAGAGGGGTTCTCTACTGCTAACTTTCTCTTGCAGTTCCACATTCCCGAGAAGCTTCGTTTGTAAGAAAATGTGCTTGGCATGTTTCGTTCGGCGTTTTTCTGCTCTTCAAAGCAGAATACCATTTTTATAAGCTAATTACAAGTTACACTGGTCTTTTGGAGGCTTGAAAAAAACAATAATGTTGCTCCGGAACTATTAAATATTCAATGTGAAAATATTTTGCAAGTAGTTGCAGAATGTTTGGTACATTCATTCTGTGCTGAGAATTTGATGCTTACGGTTAGGTTAACCGGCAGCATACATGCCAATCTTCACCCTATTACCCTTAAGCATTGACATAACAGCGAATTGGCCAATTTGGTGTTTTCATCCAAAACAGCTTGTAGCCCATACTGTCTGTATTCGTTTCATTAACAACATCAAACCTCGAAGTTCTGTAGGAAATCTAAATCTTTTTTCCCTCCCCTTAAATAAATACTTCGACCTCCGCCACCCCATTTGCATTTTCCAAATGTTGAATAATTATTCCGTCCCACCCTACCTGCACAGTATAATATCCAGCGGTGGATGATGCTTTAGATATTATCTAAAGCATCATCCACCGCTCAGATGCGCTCAAGATGCGTCACACCACCAAAATCTCCGCCCACTCGTTTAGTGGTATGGAGGCTAGGCTGTAGAACGCTCTTCATCTGCGCCTCTACCTGTGGTCAGTCAGTTCAAAATAGGCGTTACTAAATTGTATGCCAATAGCGAATAGTGCCCACCCCCCCCCCCCCCCCCTTCTTGTTAATTTTGAAAACACGGGACGAGCCCAATTACAAGAGGAAAACAGGTAGTACCTAACTGTAATGTAATTGTAACTGCGGAAACCAAAACAACCAGTCCACCAAGAACGAAAAACGCGCACAGGGATACGCACGAAGTACAAGTAGGCACTGGGTTCGTCGAGAGGTTGGCATACTCTGCCGTGACGCCCAACATTCCCACATTCCTCACGTTTTTCGTGCTTCGCTGGGCATTCGCTTCGAGGGCGGCGTTTGTGATCACCAAAAAAGAATTTCATGCCTCTGGGAGAGGCCCACACAGCTCCCGGACTTGTTAAATGCCTTCGATACAGGCTTTAGACTGAACCATATTTCTTCACTAATGCCAGGGATGCTACCATAACAAACTCGACTAGTGGTGTACAGCTCAAAAAGTCATAAACACTGATAAAAAAACGCGCATTTTTGTGAGGCGTCACAACTGGCACTTAACATAGTTTGTTTGTAAGATACATGGTATTTGCACCGAAAATACTATTTTCCATATTATATTACCACTAAAATAAGCCATTATCAAGTACTGCACTGCTAGTACTATACCGAACTTTGTGGATCCAACCAGAAGACCCCTGAAATTTCCTAAGTACGGTCATGTATTATGAATTCCATAAAAGTGCGATTTTTGACTATTTTGCACAAGTTCAAACTAAAATGTGACCAGTTTGCGACATAATGGGTTTTCTACTGTGTAGCCACGAGGTGATTGTTGAAGGGCTGGAATGATTGTACTCTATGTAGAGCAGAGAGCGACTATTGTATGAATAACAAATGAAGACCCAACCGTGCGAATTTTCCCCTAATATTTTAATAATCGTTACTCAAATGTAACTTACCAACGTTGTACTAAATTAGCAAGGAAAATAATGGACAGAGCTGTCGGACTTTACCGGCTAATTGCCCCCGATGAAACTCCACGAGACGAAGTCTACTAAACCCCCAGTAAGTTCGTCTCTCAACTTCCGCAACTCGATGAACGTCAAATCCCCCTTAGTTTTGCAAATGATACGGTGGAGGGAAACGTCGCGCCTACCAGTGGAATAATGCCTTCTTGCGAAGGAGGGATAACAGCGGGTTGAGGGGGATGGGGAGCCTATCTGTATAGTATCTATTAGTATCTACAGTGGCGGTGCAGCTATATAGACCGTTTAAAACGGTGAAACCTAGTTGAATTAATGCCCGAGTAGAGCTTGTTTTAGTGACTATTTGATTGAGCTATCATGACATAGGTACCGCATGGTTTAAGTAGCTATCTTAATGCATATGTGGGATATCGTACTTTCTCGGATGATGAAATCAGTTCGTCTAATGATATACTTAGACAAATTACCCCGGGACAACTAGAAAGTATTTTTCTTCTTTAGAACAACGCGCAATCTACTCGATTCCTTCGCACACGCGGACGACAACTCCTGTTCATAAGCTCCACCATTACTCAGCTGCTCTCGAGAACAAAATGTGCTAGCTCCAAATACTTCTCGCTTCCATGGCAACCTTGTCAAGCGCAAAATTTAATCTCAAACCCCACTTTGCACTCGCAAACTCAAATCCGCCGAGTTACTAACTATAATATCATATTATGCTATGTTTTTTTCAGAATATGAATTACTTTGTGCATAGGGTAGTGATTATTTTCACAGTTGAACATAATATGTTATGTTCAATATTATTATTGATCAATAATAATTATTATTATTCAATAATATTATTATGTTCAACTGTGAAAATAATCACTATAGTGATACCCTATGCACAAAGTAATTCATATTATCGTATATTTGCTGAGACATGAGTTTCGAAATCGCTGACTGGTTATGATTGGTGAATAGTGGTCCACTATTAGTGGATGAATAACTGTGAATAAATGGTTGAATACTAGGTACTATCATACGGTTTTGGGGCTACGTCCACAGAACATATTCCTTATTTTAGATAACTCCATTCTGTAAGGGTTCACTCTCCGGTAAGTATGTGAAGTTATCTTTAAATTCATTTTTATTATTTACAATACATTTACACAAACTGAAGGTGTATGTATAAATGTATTGTAAATGTATGTATGTATAAAAGCAGTTTGTGTAAGTGTATTGTAAATAATAAAAATGAATTTAAAGATAACTTCACATACTTACCGGAGAGTGAACCCTTACAGAATGGAGTTATCTAAAATAAGGAATATGTTCTGTGGACGTAGCCCCAAAAACCGAATGATAGTACTTAGTATTCAACCATTTATTCACAGTTATACCTACTGGACACTTAAAATGTGGAGTTCTTTGAATAGTTGTTTGGTAAGGCACCTTGGAATTTTCTTAAATCCCATTTTCAAAATTAAAATATTATTATGAACATACTTGAACGTCCCTCCCCATATTAGGATAGCAAATTGCATAGATGACTGTATCATAAACTCTGGGAATTAACCAAGGAAGAAGAATAACGTTCGGTTTTTAACACAATTAGAATCACAATCAGTAGAAAAGTCGCATCTAGATACCAGCTGCAGAATATCCCTCCCACTGTCCATTTAGCTTGTTTATAAGGTCCACCACAACTATCTAGATCTATATTACTGGTAATGCATTACCGAAATCTACTACTCTCTGAGTGGATAAAATACGGATATTGAGTTTTCAAAGCTAAATTACAAGTGTCGACATCTGTCAAATCAACGTTTTGATGAAGTTTGAAACGGGAAAATGGAATGTGGAAATGAATAGGGTGGAGAGTAGTCGAGTTCAATGAACAAAAGGGAATTTGAGATGGAATGGGGAAATTGAAAAGGAAGGAGGTGGGGTTTACTACTTATTTAATCAATCTTCGATCCTAAACCCTTCGAAAGGACACCATGCTGTCCAATTTTTCGTTAAAGTATTTGACAAATTGATCTCGAAGTTTTGTCACCATTTATTTTAGGAGGAATAAAATCACTTCCGAAAGTCGTTGCGAGAAAACTTGACTTTCCTTCTGTGACAAGTGTGAAGGGTGAAATGATATTGTGAAGGAAGGATTTTGAGATGACTTCACAAAGGTCGAGGGGTCCCCTCAAGTCTTCAGAGCGACCCTAGTTACCAGGGTCTTCCCTCGAATACCCTGTCATCAGAATGGGGGCCGTTCCTCTGCCTAACCATCAAAGTCACCTTGTGCAATTAATACCCTTCTCTATTCTCATTATCATCCTTTTGCCCCCATTACTGTAACCAGTGGCTCCCGTGTCGGCACCAAAACGAACTTGACATTTGCTTGGTTCAAAACCCCGATTCAGAACTTCAAATTCATGGAGGAAAAGTACCAAACTCGTTGTTTTATTGGCGTCGCGAGTCTATCCATCATTCAAATCAATCAAGAATCAATCGATAATTTTTTGCAACATTAATAATTTATTGCATGAATTCGTGAAAAAATGAAAATATATTATAAGTAAATGGTTCAAGTGCTCATCGAGAAATGAGTTCTCCAATGTAAAAGAAACATATTATAGAAGAAGAAAAACTTTTACTTATTTGGAAAACATACGCGAAACTTAAATATAAGTATCTTGATCTAGTGGGGATTTTCAGATGTAAATTACACAAGGAACCGATTTGATTAGATCAGATCAATTTTGACTTCACCAACCTGAGACCCTTGGCTCAGTGTTTGTAAAAAGAGGACCTATCGCTTTTTGGACGCCTATTCAGTTATGGTTGGGATATAAAACGAACCTCACTTATTCGTGTACCTTTTAATAGTATCATTAAAATACTAGTAATAGTATTCTTACTAATGTATCCGTCTCTTCCATAAATAGTGAGATTACCAAACCCCTGGTGTCATCTGTTTAGAGTACAATTGGGCCTCAGGTACCTAGAATGCCGTTCTGGTCGATTAACTCAGACGTTTTAACTCTTAATTTAACTCTTAAACGATAAACTCTCAACTCCCTATTTTGGGAGTTTTTTTAAAGCTTGTTATTGAAAATATAATATCTAGGGACGCGGGAGCGTCCCGCCCGCCAACAAAACCGAAGCCCAACCGCCAACAAAACCGAAGCCCAAAAAACCGAAGCGACTGAGACACTGATTACGCGACGGAACAAGTTCGGGTTTTCACCCTATCGTAGCGCGGCTCCCTGAGTGTCTCGAGAGTTGATTTTTTGTACACCAACTCTCCAGGGGCACGTGAGGACGTAAACCAAATTTCAGCTCTCGGGAACATCAGGTGTCGGGGGTATAACAGTTTTAAAACCACTATTTTTCACGTTTTTCGTGTTCTTCTTCTTCTTCTCGTTGTTGTTGTTGTTGTTGTTCATTGACGGGGCTACAGCCCAGCAGACAAATCGGATCGAGCTGAAATTTTGCACACACGTTTGTTATGCTCCAAGGGAGTGCCTTTTGAACATTTTTTCTCCCTCCCCCCATTTCCCTCCCAATTAGGGGGGAAATAGTGTTTTTTAGGAATTTCAAATGGTCATAACTCCTTCAAAATTGAAGCTTTTTCAGATTTTCTTTTTTAGTTGTGTTCAGCTTTTCAAACTGTTTAATTTGAGATCAAAAAATGCTTCCTAAGATGATAAATAAAGGAGTTATGGTGATTTTTCTATTTTCAACAACAACTGCCGCAAATATTGATGAAAATTGGTGCGGTTGGTCTTAAAATGTCCGCTAGGTTGTCTAGAATATGCTCAATAAGTTTGAACTAAATCTCAATCGATTTGACTAATCCACAGCCAAAAATACGTGAATAAATTCCACATCTACTGATTTGGCTAATTTCCGAAAACATCAAAGTTGAACGGTGGTCAGAAAAATTGTCGTAGAGTGGCGCCTGTTTAAGGATCGATAGGAAATTTTATGGGCTTTCGAATGAGGGTAGCGCACTTTGTCACTTTTCCCAACGGTTCTCGAGTTATTCGCGATTGTTGGTGTAAAAACGTGCGTTTTACCTTTTGCAAACTTTCTCTTTCCTCTTTCTCTTCGACACCAATAATTACAATTATTGTAATGATTCTCAACAACAAAAATTTGCACAATCCCCAAGAAAAAATGCAACCAATTTTCAAAAAATTTCTAATTCAAATTTATTCAAATGTCTAATTCTTTCTATTTTTTTAAATTTAATAATAAGAATAATTGTATTAAATTTTAATAATTGTTTTTAAATTGTTGATTGTTTTAATTAATCGAAAATTTTAAAACTACTATTTAACCAATTCGCAAAAATTTTAAAACTACTTATTTTTCAAACACATTTCAGATAAACAATAATTTCCAAAAAATAATTATTCTTGTCACAAAAAGAAGAAACAAAAAGGCGTACTAATTTTTTATTAAATTTTGACTAGAATAAAACTTCATTTAGGAAAAAATTTACTAGTTACCTCGTAGGTACTTTTGTTAAATTGTACCGTATTGTATAAGTACCACTCGAAAACTAGCCATGCAAAAAGATGTGATATCCCCCCAAAAACAACTCCGTTGTAAAAACTGGCCCGCCAAAAAACGTCAGCCGCAAAAAGGAATGATATCCATTTTGCCCGCCAGCCACATATATATAGGATGCTCGGTGCTTCGCACCTCGCTGTTGAGTGTGCATATAGAAACCTGATCCTCCTACCCCTAACCTCCACCGTCAATGTTTTCCTGTTCCCTGTCTCCTTCCCACAACCCCCTCTCACCCTTAGTTCCCCTCGGTTTCACCTAATATGTTTCCTCTGTTACACCGGCAGGGAGCTTTACGCTTCTTTCAATGCTGTTGGCGGGAGCTTTTTGCAAGGCTTCTGAGAATTATAATATATTATGATATTATATGTATTACCGGTGGTCACGATTAAT